>CM053586.1:302783527-302843805 GCA_028646515.1 Pseudochirops corinnae | reverse complement strand
TACACAGGCACTGTGGTTGGGAGATCCATCCTGCCCTACCGAAAAGTGACATAGGAGAGAATAGACTGGGGGAGGGGGAACACACTGGGATGGCTGTTTTGGGGCGGTGGGTAGGGGAAAGAGGAGGAGAAAATATGTAACTCAAAATCTTGTGGAAATGAATGATGCAAACTAAAATAAAATTTAAAAAAAAAAGAAGTGAGAGAGCAGAGAAATACTGGGTTGTTAAAATAAGATTTCAGACACCATACAAATGTTTGTAGGATGCTGCCCATCATTACTAGGAGGTCAAGAGAATAGGTTTGCACTGCAGAGCATATTTTTGGTTAACCTTTAGGCAAAAACAAAAAAAAAAACACCTCTCATCCATCTCAGGACTATGAAACAACAATTTAGCACTTCAAGCAAGGTTACAAGATCATTTCTGCTCAAAAATTTTCGGTGGCTCCCCATTCTTGAGCCAAATAAAAATCCCAGTTCCTTATCCTGGCATTCAAAACCTTCCACATTTTCACTACTTTTTCTACCTTATTTCACCCTCACTCCCTTACATATTCCATACTCCAACCAAAACGAATTACTCGTTCATTTCTAAGAATACTCTTTCCCATCTCTGCCCCTTTGCATGTCATTTCCTATCACCAAAATGCTTACTTCCACTCTTCTATCTCTACTTATATCCTCTAAGACCCACATCAACTGTGAGCTATCACTGTTGTTATTTATTGTTACTATCATCTCATAGAAGAACCTAGAGCACTGAGACTGGAGTCAGGAAGACCTGAGTTCAAATCCAGTCTCCCACACTAGCTGTGGGGCCCTGGCCAAATCTCTTAACTTCCTTACCTCAGTTTCCTTAGCTATAAAATGGTAATAACAATCATAGTAATGCCATTATTAATTAATTATTAATGATGATAATACTATCTACCTTGGAGGGTTGTTGTGTGGATTAAATGAGATTATATTTGTAAAAATGCTTAGCACAATGTCTGACACATAATAGGAATCTGATAACTGCTTGTTCCCCTTTTTGTATCAGATGCAACTTAACACATCATCTATGCATTATCTCTCACTCCAATTCCTACAATAGCAACAGGTAGCAATTATATAGTGCTTTAGGGTGGGCAAGGGAATAAGCATTATGTCGTAACTGCTATGTGCCAGGTGCTTTATACACATGATCCTGATCTTCACAACAGCCCTGGGAGGCAGGTGCCATTATTATCTCCATTTTACAGATGAAGAAACTGAGGCTGATGAATGATAAGTGACTAACCCTGAATCATACAGCTAGTAAGTGTCTGAGGCTGGATTTTGAACTCAGGTTTTCCTGACTCTAGATCCTGCACTACACCTACCATGCCACCTAAATTCCAGTAGTAAATACATGCATACATACATACATATAAATGTGTGTATGTATATGTATATGGGTGTATATGTTTATGTTTATGTGTATATAGATATAGATATAGACAAGTATAGTTATAGGTATGGGCATAAGTATAGATATGAATATAGATGTAGATATAGATATAGGTATAAGTATGGGTATGGATATGGATGTAGTTATGGACACAGACACAGACACAAACACAGACAGATATATCTGTCTCTTTCATCTTTGTTGTTGTTGCTGTTATTCAATTGTATCTAACTCTTCATGACCCCATTTGGGCTTTTTCTGGCTAAGCCACTGGAGTGGCTTGTCATTTCCTTCTCCAACTCATTGGACAGATAGGGAAGCTGAGGCAAACAGGGTCACACAGCTAGTAAGTGTCTGAGGTCAGATTTGTACTCAGGCCCAGTGCTCTGCTCTACCACTGTGCCACCTAGTTGCTGTAGTGTGCTTAATTGTCTGTATGATTCTTGGCACCAACCACACTGTAAAACTGCATGAAGATGTTTCTTATTCACCTCTGCTTCTCCCAGGATTCAGCATCATGCCATGCATGCAATCAGTGGTTGATTGCCTTCGGGGGAGGGGAATGAATCTGTTTTCTTCCTAAGTCACTTCCAACCCCTAGAACTGATTCTATTAAAGAAAAAAAAACACCTCTAAATCATGTCTGCTACTGAAAATACTGAAGGACATTGTACAAAATGGTTAGATTTTCAACCAGCCTCCTCCTTGAGGGGCTTTCTAGCACAAAAAGTGTCTCTAAATTCTAGTTCAGTGCTTTGAAACAGAATGCCAGCTTTCTGTTAGGTTTTCTGGGCAACCCTTCACTATGACTTTGTGACCTGAGTGCCACTCATCGGTGAGTGAATCTAGCACATAACAGGTTTTCCAAACCTCAGGCTGACATGCATAGAGGACTGTGTACTTATGAAACTGCCTTATGTCTGTATGTCCTATAGGTGCCATCTCCTCTATTCAGCAAACATCCAGTAAGTTCCTACTATGTGCCAAGTGACATCTCCTTTTTTGACTTACCCTTTTCCTTAAGAATAAGGACTCAGACTGGCTCTGTGATTTCCCTGGTATACGAAATTTCCAGATGAGGAAATTCTTTTTACCAATGCAAGTCGGCAACTTCTCTGGAACTCATAAATCTTAGTTGCCTAGAGCATTGAGAGGTTAAATAATGATGATGATGATGATGATGATGACATCTAGAGTTTACATAGTGCGTACCATGCACCAGGCACTATAAATATTGTCTCACTTTGTCTTTACAACAACTTTGGAAGGCTGGTGCTATAATTATCATCCCCATTTCACAGTTGAGACCTGAGGTAGACAGAGGTTAAGTGTCTTGCTAAACCTCAAAAAGATAGTAAATGTCTGAGGCCAGATTTGAATTCAGATCTTCATGATTCTAGGCCCAATACTCTATCAATCTTATCACCTACCTGCCTTGCTGGGGACCACACAGGTAGTATACGTAGGCAGGACCTGAACCCAAGCTTTCCTTGATCTAAGGTCAGCTTTCTATGCACTACTTCATGCTACTTCCTCCTTGGGAACAAATATCTTCAGTTTTTTAAATGAATGTCCAGATGTGGAGCACAGAACCAAGTACATGGAACCAAAATGCAAAGCCTTTCCGTGGAGATAGTTTATAGAGACAGGGCAATGAGTAAGTCCTTATTATATCTCACTGCTTCTTTTTTTTTGCTTTTTGGAGGGGTTAAATGACTTGCTCAAAGTCACATGGCTATTAAGTGTGTTAAGTGTCTGAAGTTGGATTTGAACTCAGATCCTCCTGACTCCAGGGCTGGTGCTCTATTCACTGAGCCACCTAGCCACCCCTATGTCTCGCTTCTAAAGAAAGAGCCATCTCTGGGCATTGATGAAACATTATTATTCAACTCAATCCAAAAAGCATTTCTTGAGCACCTGCTGTGCACAAAGGACCATATTATGGGTTGTGTGGGTATTCGAAGATGAATAAGTTAGGATTTCTGCTCTTAAGCAATCTAGGACTTAGTAGGAGAATGATGAGTATGATGATGATAATAAGTCACATTTATAAAGTGCTTTAACATTTGTAAAGCACTTTATATAAGTTATCTTATTTGATGACAAGTATAAACAGGTAACCGGGACATTCAGGGAAGATTAGCACCTCTGGTATGAGGGCATGCTGAGCACTTTTCAGAGTGACTAGTCCAGCTTTGGTGTCCAACTACCAACCATTTCTCACCTGTGGCTCCAAAAAGCTGTAGCTTGCGCAGTGGCCGCACCAGTAAAATTGTCTCAGGAGACAGGTGGAAGGTAATCAACAGGCCTCAAATCTGTAGGTGAATTATGAGGATATCTACCCCAAGCAGGTGAAGATTTCTCCCAGCAGAATTGGCAGAAGAGAATGGCAGCTGAAGCAAACTTTGTGGAACACTTAGAGATTGGTCAGACATCAAGAAGACACTGAGTTGATCCAATGCATCCCAGACCATCATGAGTTATCTTGACTTTTGTCTTGCCACTGGACTTTGATGACTGGAAGAGAGAGAGTGAGGCTGATGACTTTTTTGCAACTTAAATACAATTCATGCAAAAGTCAAGATGTCAACTAGTAATGTCATAGGTTTTCTTTGAAAACAAAAGACCAACAAGAACAACACAATTAACTAGACCATAAGATAAAATGTATTATGTGTCATGTAAGTGATATGGGAGTTCTGAGGAGGAAGTGATCACTTCCAGTGGAGAGGAAAGGAAGAAAGTCTTCAAAGACAAGGTCCTATTTTAAATGGGTCATGAAGTAGAATGGTAGTCTTGGACCAGGGTTGGGGAACCTGCAGCCTTGAGGTCAAATGTGGCCCTCTAGGTCCTCAAGTGTGGCCCTTTGACTGAATCCAAACTTCACAAAACAAATCCTAGATTTTATGTGTATATGTGTATATGTGTGTGTATAATAAATATATGTATATGTATATATGTGTATGTGTATATATAAATATATTTATAAATATATAAATATCATATATATATATTCCATCCTAGATTGAAGTTTGGATTCAGTCAAAGGGCAACACTTGGGGACCTCGAAGGCCACATGTGGCCTTGAGACTGCAAGTTCCCCACCCCTGGTCCTGGTATTCCCATCATTTAACATAATATTCTCAGCTAGGTAGCTAGGTATTGAGGTAGATAGAGAAAGAACTTAGAGTCAGGAAGACTTGAGTTCAAATCTAGCCTGAGACATTTAGTAGCTGGTAAGTCATTTAACCTCTCTTGTTCTTAGTTTCCTCATCTGTAAAATGGGAATAATCATAGCACCTACCTCACAAAAATATCTACAAAAAATAATTTTCTATGTAGATGGATTTTGTTTGTGCAAAAACTTTTATATTTTTATGTTATCAAAGTTTCCCATTTTGTCTTTTGATCCTCTTTATCCATTGGTTGGATATGAACTCTTCCCCTCTCCATAGATCTGAAAGGTAATTTTTTCCCTTGCTTCTCTAATCTATTTACAACAGCATACTTTATGTTTAAGTCATATGGAAAATTGGAGACAAGATGCTGGTCTATATCTCATTTCTGCCTGACTGCTTTTTAGCTTTCCTAGTAGTTTTTGTTGAAATATGAGTTCTTACTTCATAACTGTGGTCTTTGCAAATTGCCCCCCTCTCTTTTCCATTTTACAGATGAGGAAATTGAGTCTCAGTGCCATGGAATGTGACCTTTCCCCAAGGTGACACAAGTATCTAGGGAAAGTTCTTTTCCACTATACAAATTGTCTCTCATGTTATAATGAGGTTTGGCTGGCTATTCACTGGGGATTTAATAAAAATGTTATAAGGCTCTCTTAAAGCTTCCTGGTGGATGGCATTACTAACTAGAATTAGTAGCTCAGAGACATCATGGAATTTCTGTCCCTCGGGTCTCTTAAAAGAAGACTGAGTACCTTCCTACCTCAATTATTGAAGATAGTCCTTCAAAGGCAGGAATTAACCTGTGGCTCAGCTGTCTAACCTCAGCTACATTGTCTGGTATACATGAAGGGCAAAAGTTCCTCTTGGTGCTAAAATTATAACAGCCTTTTACTTCCTTTTTAGTAATATTGAAGTCTCGATGACAGATGCAGAATTCCTGGAAGAGAGGTTTCGTACAGGCCTCTCTTTGTGGCCTATAAAACTCAGGAAAACAGCCAAGTTTCAGCCTTGTCAGGGTGAAGGGTGATCATCTGGGATTCACTCAGAGGCTGTAAACACACACATACACAGACCACACACTCCTTCCTTCCTCTGAGATGTATGGTTTTAAAATGGGTTTAACATTTGAATCAACAGCATATTCTGAAAATATCTTTAAGTATTCACGTATTCAGAAGCCTGTTTTTTTTTTTTCTTTTAATGGCTACCAGAAAGAATCATGGATATAATGATGGAGTATTAAAAATTCTGTCAGAGCCCAGGTTTCAGCTTAAGTTTCTCCACTGTAGCAACCTGGATTTCTGAGAACTGTTCTGCCCTTTCTTTAAATGTCTGCTTCCAAACAATCCCTGGTTAACCTTTTTCTTTTATCTGCTTCTTTGCCTACCTGCCCCATCCTCCCCTTCCTCTTTATGCCTACTCCTGTACTTTATAATAAAGAACAATCTTGTTCAAACAGGCAGAGGTTCAATTAAAAGCCAGCTCCTGTCAACACATATTATCTTTAAAAATGTGGTTAACATTTAGCCAGCCACTTAATAACATACTGCCAGAGAGAGAAAATTTTCCATAACAGTAGAAAGTCTCTAGTTTGGTTGATAAAAATATATTCACAAGGGTCTTCCATCCAAATCTCTAACCAATGGTCTCAAAAGCTTTGAGGTTCCTGAAACCAGTGATGCTTGGATCTTCCTCATCTGTTTAATGAAACAAGGTTCCTGGACACTGACCTATTCATGCCACTAAACTGCCCCTACAGTACACAGAAAGGTACTCCTTCAAAAGTTAGGCAGGGAAAGTATGCAGTTTTTCTTAGAGACCCAGAATCAGAATGTAGACTACAGATCATTCAAAAGGGCTATTAACTGCATTGCTAGAGAATAAGAATGATTAACAGATGGAATTACTTGTCCTGTTACCTGCAGAAATTCTTCAGCATGGTAGAGTATAAAAGAGGAATCAAGTTATGAACTAGCTATATGACCTTGGGCAAGTCACTTGATTCCCTTGAGTCTCCATTACTTCAACTATAAATTGAGGGAGGCTAGACTAGACCATCTCCATGGTTCCTTCTTTCAGCCTTCTAGTTCTGTTATTTAACCTCTCAAGGCCACTCTCATCACATGCAAAATGAGGGATTGGGGTAGATAATTTCCAAGGTCGCTTTCAATTCTTCCATGGGCCCCCTGATGTCAAGAGCCTAACGGGGTTCTTCTGAGCCTGTGACAGGACTATATTCTTAAGTTCCTCAAACCTTGTCACTTCCCTTCATCTGGTCATGTGGTTTTTACCTGATTTTAATTGAAGGCTGTAAAAAATGGTGCCCATGTTTCTCATGTCTCTTGCTTACAAATATGGCCCTCTCACGACACCTTCCATGGGCTCCTGGGTGATTCAGTAGTGTGAATGACTTCAGTGGCTAACATTCCATGAGTTATGCATGCACGGCACAGTTAAATCCCAGCCCAATACACCTTGGGTTTGCAATCCACTGACTGCAGAGATAATAATGCTTCCCTTCTCCCTCTTTACACCCTATAGTAATCATTACAACAGTGAGGTGTGATGATATAATGGAAACAATGCTGAACTGGCGTTGAACAATTGGATGTTCTAGCCTGGGTCCTGTTACTAAGCAGGCATGGGACTTTGAGCAAGTCACTTAACCAATCTGTGACTCATTCCTCTTACCCATAAAATGTCGAGGAAGAATTAGCATGGTGCAGGGGAAAGAACGCCAGATTGGGAGTCAAAGACCTAGGTTCAAATCTTGGCTCCTGCCAACAATGACACGTACCACCTGGGCTGCCTTTGTCTCTACTTTGGTCAAGCCTCAGTTTCCTCATATGCAAAAGGAAGGGTTTGGACTAGATGACTCTGGGGTCCTTTGCAGCCTCAAATATATGATCTTATGGACTAGAAGAATGCACTTCATATAGGTCATAGGATGTTAGAGCTGAAATGGCCCTTACAGGTCATTTAGTCTTCTTAGTTCTGTGATTCTATTTATTTTTCAACTTAAAAGAAAATGGGGAGGGGGGGAGGGGCATGGCTAGGTGGTGCAGTAAATAGAGCACCAGCCCTGGATTCAAGAGGACCTAAGTTTAAATCCGGCCTCAGACACTTAACACTTACTAGCCATGTGACCTTGGGCAAGTCACCTAACCCCAATTGCCCTTTGAACAGAAAAGAAAAGAAAAGAAAAGAAAAGAAAAGAAAAGAAAAGAAAAGAAAAGAAAAGAAAAGGAGAAGCAACGTTGCTCAGTGGTTAGAGGGCCAAAACTGGAATCAAGAATACTTGGATTACAGTACTGCCACTGACACATATTAGCGGTGTGACCTCAAGGAAGGGGAAAGGAAAGAGAACACATTCATTAAGCTCCTACTATGTGCCAGACACGGCACTAAGCAGTTTGCAAGTGTTATCTCATTTGATTCTCACAATGACCTGAGGGATTGGGTATTATGTATTATGTATTAAGTATTAAGTATTATGATTATCTCCATTTTACAGATGAGGAAACTGAGGCAGACAGAGGCTAAATTACTTACCCCAAGGTCACACTATTTGTGCTTGAGGTCACATTTGAACCCAGGTCTTCCTGGCTCCAGGCCCAGCATTTTATTCACTGCACAACCTCAGTGTTTTGGGCAGTTCTTTAAGACTACATTACAGAGGAAAAAAATATGGCCATGCATGCATGATTAAATCACAAATCTGCACCAAAAAATCCGTAAGATAAGTAGAATTCTCATCTCTCACATGCAGAATGACAGTGGGATTCTATTCTCATTCCTTGAATCATTTGAAATATTGCCTGTTGAGAGACTTTCTTTACCTCTTTCTTCAGAAAGGAAAACTGTAAACCATTCCAATTTTGAAGTCCCAGAAATGGAAACAAGACTTGAGAAGCCCCCTCACTACCACCCCCAGTATTCTTCGTGACTTTTAAACAGGAATGTCAGACCACCTTCCTTCATCTCTCCTACAGCACAATCCCTGTTTGGGTGGAATTTCCACTTGACTCCAACTTTGAAGCCACATCATCCGTTGTTAAATCGCAACTTACAATGTTGGAGTTGGGCAGAACCTTTGAGATCACTGAGTCCTATCTTTTCATTCCACAGATGGAGGCAGCAGGTCAGAAATCAAGCCTCCTGAATCCTAGCTCAGCACTCTAGGGGACCGCAACTTCGTTCTTTTCTCCAAAAGGAGAAATGGAGCTGCAGATCCCGTCCCCACACCTACAATGCTTTTCTTGACCTCTCTTGCTTGGAATCCTGGATTGCCTTCAAGCTTCAGTGCAAACTCCAGTTTCTATAGGAGACCCTTCTCTGGTCCCCCAGCTACCACCATCCCCCCACCCGCCTGCTAATGACTTCTCCTCTAGGACTACTTTATATGTACTTCGTACAAATGCTGTCTGCAGAGAGCAGCTTGGGTCAAGCGTTAGTTAAAAAGGATTTTAATGAGGGATTGGTAAAGGGTTAGGCTTCATCTTGTTCCCATCACCAAAAGGAGGGACAAACTATCACCAAAAGTATTGGAAACACTGGAGCTAATTATTACAGGAAAGGAAGCCCAACAACTCACAGGAGGGCCTGGAGGGAGGATCTGGATATCCTGCAGTGAGAGGTTCAAATCCATCTCATGTTCAAAAGGATTTCCAGGGGAAAATTCCATTCAGTATGTTCCACAGACAGCCTTTCCTGGCTGCCTATCACCTGCCCCCAGAGTTTCCTCCTTTCCTCCCTCTTCTCCCCAACCCCTCAACTGTCTTGTTCAGGGGCTGACCAGGTTCCCTGCCCAGCCTGCAGCTGCTCCCAGGTCTCAGGCAGCCCCACATCTGGAAGAGAAGAGTTGGCAAATAATCAGACTGGTTGCTTCCCCTCCTGCCCATCTGGGGATTAAGTTTTTCATTGCTGGAAGACTCGTGTGTGTGTGTGTGTGTGTGTGTGTGTGTGTGTGTGTGTGTACTTGGGTGTCTGCATGTCTATCACTTCACTGCTGTACACAGATGCTAATTTCCATCCCCAGTCCAATGGAAAGCAGCAGATGGCTTCATCTCCTAATCAGGGGGTGAGGGGGAAAGCAGGAATTCTCTTTTTCCTCATTTTCATCCTTTGGTGCAGGAATCCAGGGAGGGCTGGTTATCTCCTTTACAGAAGAAAATTAAGTAGCCTGTGCTTGACTCACACATCATTGTAGTTACTCTGCCGTACTTGATAAATCTCTTCACGATCATGCTTGAAGTTGGGGGCAGGTAGAAAAAGAGATTTCTTGGTTGTCAGTGCCATTTGGAAGGGCACAAAGTTATTTAAAAGCTGGCATACCCAAGAGAAGAAAGGATTGTTGCTCAGTTATTAGTGCTTCTTGTAGGCAGGTAAACCCTTTCTCAAGGCCCAGACATTCCCAATCTTCCACATGCCACAAAATTCCCCTCTGGCCTGATCTCTAGTGAATTAAGGGAAGTTGTTTTGGTTAAAGCCCTCTTCAGGGGGTACTTGGAGGCTTTCCCTTTGCATTTGCAAAGCTGAATGTTGTGTATCAAAGGTATATGTAATTTTTACCTATAATATATATGTATATATATTATACACACACACACACACACACACACACATATATATACATACATCATATCTTCCATTGGAATATCAGCTCCTTGAGGGCAGGGGCTTTTCACTTTTTCCCTGTGTCCCTGGGCTTTGCACAGTGCCTGGTATATAATAAGTACCCAATAAATCTCATTATTACAACAGAGGTCTTGTAATAATTAATTTCCCCTGCAGGAAAATCATTTAACATATGTCCAGCTTTCAGTTATTTGTGTTTGTATTACTAACAAAACAAGCAAAGGTCCACGTGAATTTAATTGAAGGCTGACTTTCCCTCCATCACTCAGCATGCCTCCTTTCTCTCCCTTCACTATGTGTTGGCAAGTGCTTAAGAAAGGCAGTAGTATCAAGATCATTCTACCGCTATGATGCCTCCTCATAAACTCAGAGGTGACCCTGAATTCTTCAAGGCCATGACCAGAGGAGTACAAGCTCCAGCACGTCCGACTAAGCTGGAAAGGATTCAAATACAGGCTTTGTGTTTCTTGTCTAAAAACCAGCCCAATTAAATGCAGAGAGTGGCTCTTAGCCAGGATACTGGCCACCAGGTGCTGCATTTTTCCAGCCATAGCAACCTGAGAAAACTGTCTGCTAAAAGATAGAGAGAAGCACCTTCACTAATGAAATCAGAAACTGCTGTTTTATGTAGCACTGATGTCAATGGTTAGCCTAAGAAAATCATGTCAACCAATAAAATGGATAGCACATCTTTGGGGGGAATAAAACATAAGGTGGATTCAGTCTGTGAGACGGCTCCATGGATAGAGAGCTGGGTTTGGAGTCAGGAAAACCTGACAAATTCTGCCCAAATGTGTGATCCTAGCCATGTCACTTAACTTCTATTTGCTTCAGTTTCCTGGGTCATTATGAGAATCGAATGAGGTAATATTTGTAAAGTTTTGAAAAAACCTGAAAATATCTTATAAGAGCTATTATTATGATTCCAAAGTTAAGTGTGGCCATCTAGGTCCTTAGGTGAGCCCTTTTAACTGAGTCCAAGTTTTACAGAACAAATCCTTTTATTAAGGGGCTTTGTTCAGTCAAAGGGCTACACCTGAGGACCTAGAGGGTCACATGTGTCCTTGAGGCTGCAGGTTCCCCACCTCGGTTTAGGGGATTATTCTTTGATAAGGTTTCTCTATGCTACTACTAACCAACTACAGGCATAGATAATTGAAAATTGACTTTAAGACCCAAAAAACTGACTTGGAAAATGTCTTGGACCTGATGAA
This sequence comes from Pseudochirops corinnae, assembly GCA_028646515.1. NCBI lineage: Eukaryota > Metazoa > Chordata > Mammalia > Diprotodontia > Pseudocheiridae > Pseudochirops > Pseudochirops corinnae. The sequence continues at coordinate 302,832,343 of CM053586.1, read as the reverse complement.
GGGAAGGGTCTGAAATCTGATCAGTGAGAGAGTAGACAAGCGTCTCTCTGAGAAAGGGGTTGTCTTACCATAAAGAAAGCATTCAGGATTATTACCTCATCTGATGTTTTTTTCTACAAGAGTGGTGAGGTCTCTCAGTCTTATGTCCCTCCTTTCCTCTCCTCTCCAGGGTACCCTTTTTTGCAGCATCTTCAGAGTCAAACTGGGCAACAAGGCAGGCCAGCCAGAATTATAGACTAGATGTCTTCTATATACCCTCTTCTATGCTCATTGCTAAGAGGGGTATGCAAAGGGGCCCTAAAACGTGAAGAGCTTTAAATGTGTTGAGGAAGCAAAACCACACACACACACACACACACACACACACACACACACACACACAGAACAAGGGCATATGCAAAGGCTGAAGACTATAAATGCAAGACAAGTTCAGACAAGGGATGATAGAGCCCTGAGAACTAGATGTATGATGGAAGGCTTCCTGGAAGGTGTGGCTTTTGAGATGGCAAGTGAGAAATATGGTTAAGGTTTCGATAAATGGAGCAGGACAGGGAGGTCATGCTAAGCAGGTGAACAGCATAAGCAAAAGTCTGGAGTGAGGATACCTAGAAAATAGTGAGAAGAGCAGTTGGATTGGAGTGGAGAGTAACAAAGAGGGTATGGTCCTATAGGGACAGGTAAGTAGCACAGTGTATAGAGTGCCAGGCCTGGAGTCAGGAAGACCTGAGTTCAAATCCAGCCTCAGATACCTATTACTTATGTGACCCTGGGCAAGTCACTTAACCCTGTTTGCTTCAGTTTCTTCATATGTAAAGTGAATTAGAGAAAGAAATGGCAAACTACTCCAGTATCTTTGCCAAGAAAACTCCAAATGAGGTCATGAAAACTCAGATATGACTGAAACAACTGAACAACAACAAAAAAAGTCATATAACAATAGTTGACATTTATGTAGGACCAAAGTTTGCAAAGTTCTTTAAATATTATTGTCCTTTGATCTTCACAATACTTCTGAGAGGCAGGTTCTATTATTATGCCCATTTTATAGATGAGGGACCTGAGACTAAGAGGATAAGTGACTTGTCCAAGGTCATACAACTGATAAGAGTCTCTGGAGGGATTGATTCAAGCCCAAGTATTCCAAACTCCACATCCACCACTCTATACTGCCTCTCTCATCATCCAATCCTAGACAAAGGAACTGAGGTTTTATATTGTCGTACGGATAGGTATTTTATTAGCAATGATACCAGTGATTTAGGGAGATTAATCTATTAGCAATGTGCCAGGCAGAGAGAATCAGGGAGAGCCTGGAAGGAGGCAGGTCACAGAGCCCTGTACTAGGTGTTGTGCAGAGGCAACTGCTGAACTGATAGAGAAATAAGATGATGAAGACAAAAGTTCATTTAACCAATAGCCAGGGCAACCAGAACTTTGGATCAGGGTGGGAGCCATAGTGGATTGTCCTTTCTTTTTTTCATCCCCCTCTCTTCCTCCCTCTTTTCCTTCCTTCTTTACCCTTTTTTCTTTCCTTCCTCTCTCTTTCTCTCTTCCTCCCTCTTTCCCTTCCTTTACCTTCCTTCTTTTCATCCTTCCTTTCCTTTCTTCCTCCCTCTCTCCCTTCCTTTTCTCTTTCCTTCCTTCCTCCCTTCCTTTTTCTTCCTTCTTTCCTTATCTCCTTTTCTTCCTCCCTTCCTTCTGCCTTCCTTTTTTCCTTCCTTTTCTTTCCTTCCTTTTCTTCCTCCCTCTCTTCCCCCTTCCCTCTTTCTTTTCTTCCTTTTCTCCTTCCCTCCTTTCTTCCTTCATTTTCCTTCCTTCTTTCACCTTCACTTTCCCTCCCTCTCTTCCTTCTTTCTTTTTCTTTCTTCCTTCCTTATTTCCTTCCTTCTTTTTCTCCCTCCTCCCTTCCTTCTTTCTTTCCTTCTTTCCTGTATCTATTATATGCCAGATATTGTGGTTATCCCTGAAAACACTAATAGCCTGGAATCAAAGGAAAGCTGGTCTAGCCTGGAATGACTGTGTTCATACTACCCTGTACCAAATGGTAGCTTCCTCTCTCATTTGTATCTCTTCACTCATGAACTGGGAACCTGAAGGCATTCTGGAAACAAACACCAAGTGAGAAGGGGAATGATGCTTTCTGGTAATCAGAGAGTGAATTAAGGCTTACCAACTGCTTTACATGCTTTATTTCACTTGATCCTCACTGTGATCCTGTGAGGTAGGAGTCCAGCATTTATTATCTCCATTTTTCAGGTGACTAAACTAAATTTCATGGATTTTAAATGACTTCCATGGTCACACAGCTGGTAAATATCAGAAACAGAGTTCAAATCCAGATGTCTCTAAGTCTGAGGCTCTTACCTCTATACCATACTGCCTGTTTTCTTCCAGAGATGAATTTTTCTGGCAATCAAAAGTGGAAAACACGAAAAGGCAGAAATTGTCCCTGAGTAGTTCAGAAATTCAGGTTGGGTTGCTCCTGGCCAGAACAGGCTCTCAGCCATGCCTTTGAATCCATGCCCTTCAAATATCAATTTCCAGTAAAGAGTGCTGAGGTGCGGACTCCTACTTTTCCCCAGCTTTTGTGAATTTGTCATCCTTTCTGATTGCTAAGGTCAGGGTGCGTTCTAATACTGTCTTACAGGTATGTTTCTGAGTCCACTGAGAGATCGAAGAGGGACCATCAGTTTCTTCTTTACCTTTGCACTACTCAAACTTCTGGGAACTCCTTACTCTAAAACTAAGAGAGAATAATTCCAGGGGACCAGTGATGAACCATGTTACCTATCTCTTGAAAGAGAAATAGACTCAGGATATTGAATTAAAACCACAATGTGGTAGATATGGCAATGTGGGAATTTGTTTTGCTTGACTGCATAATTCATCAAAAAAAATTATTTTGGGGATAGCTACATGACGCAGTGAATAGAGCACTGGCTCTGGAGTCAGGAGGACCTGAGTTCACATCTGGGCTCAGACATTTACCACTTACTAGCCACGTGACCTTGGGCAAGTCATTTAACCCCAATTGCCCAGCCTTCCCCCTGCCAAAAAAAAAGCAAAAAAAAAAATTATTTTGTTTTGTTCCAAAAGAGTGGGGGAAAAAAATAGAACAGTGGTTCTCAACCTTCCTAATGCTGCAACCCTTTAATACAGTTCCTCATGTTGTGGTGATCCCCAACCATAAAATTATTTTCGTTGCTACTTCATAACTGTAATTTTGCTACTGTTATGAATAATAATGTAAATTAAAAAATATGATATGCAGGATGTAATTTCATTGTTACAAATTGAACATAACCCACAGGTTGAGAACAGTTGAAATAGGACATTATTACTTGAAAAAAAACTGATTTAATTTAAAAAATAAAACAAAAGGGAATCTCACTCACCCCCATCCCTAATGCCTAACCAGTGTTCCACCAGCATAACCTTTAAGAAGACAAAGTGGTCTTCCTGTCATTGTGAAGCATTGAAGTAACACGTGAATGGAAGTCAATGGTTAATTTACCCAAATGTAATGCCTGATACTTAATAGAGGAAATTGGGCAGCTAGGTGGCACAGTGAGTAAAGTGTGGGACCTGGAGTCAGGAAGACTCATCTTCCTGAGTTCAAATCTAGTCTCAAACAAGATAAACCTGGAAAGTCACTTAACTCCAATCTACCTCAGTTTCCCCAACTGTAAAATTTAATAATGGCACCTACTCTCCAGGGTTATTGTGAGTAGAGAATGACATGTTTATAAAGCATTTTACAAACCACAAAGCTGCATAGAAATGTTAGCTATTATTATTATTATTCATATTTGTGGTCGAATGAAAACCTGTCACCTTCCCACAAATCTCTGTGCCACGTGGCAGCAACTTCAGAGTACATGATTTCATCTCATTAAGTCTATTTACATCAAGTCAAATGACTGATACAGTGGAATTTATTGTGTAGACAGAAAGCTCAAGCTAGAACTGTCTGATTTCTAGTGTCAAGGTTAGGGTTGTCTTCAGTATCTTACTTTCTCATAACTTGAACCACAGGTAGCCCTCTAATTGACTATTCACAAGTCTCTTTGTAAGTACCATAACCCTAGTCTCAGTACTGTATTTCCTTGGAAGACAATCATCATCTGAGAAAAACCAATAAAGTTCCTTTGTGCTCAAGACACTAAAACTCATGAAAGCCACACTGAATGGTGCCTGGTAAAGTGTTGTCCCCTTCCTGAGAACCAGAAAAAGAAGGGAAATGGCTTCTGTTAGTGGAAAGATTTGTAGTCAAAAGACTTAAGTCTGAATCCTGACTCTGCTGCCTACCATTAACTGTCTGTATGACCTTGGGCAAGTCTTCTAACTTCCCTGGGACTCAGTTTCCTTCTTTGTAAATTGAGAGGATTGGTGTCTCTGAGGTCTCTGGACCATTGTATTTAGAGTCACAGATTCTTATTAACCTTCTGCTTGTTATTTGATGACACAGTATTTTCATATATAGACTACTTCACATCAAGAAACCAGTTAGGGCTATGCATTCTGAGAAACGGCATTTTGTGTGTGTGTGTATATGTGTGATTTAACCTCTAGGAAGTGTTGGACCCTTTCAGTGCTCATTCAGCTTCCACACCAGACCCTCCCCATCCCATCTTTAGGGACTTAATGGATCCTTAGAAGTTCTATTCCAAGAAATAAGTACCCATCCACCCCCAAAAATCTACCTGATGGCCCTGTAAATTGCCTGGCCCTTTGCATGAAGTTTGTCTACTCTTTCTTTCAAGTTCACTATAGGACTGTTAGCCTAGTTAGGCAGGAATTTGCTAAGTCATTTGGTGTCCAAGAGTCCATACAACTTCCTACAATGATAAAAGGATCCTAAGGGATCCATGAATATGTGTCCCCATCCTCAATATCAAGTACACGATCAGAGTCCAAGGGTTGTTTATTCAATGAACTAGTGCTGTTGTGAGTAGCTGGGGGAAATGCCCTGCATGACCATTCCACAAACCACCCAAAAGACAGAATATGTACACTTAAAACTTTCCAGTCCCACAGTGGGGCTAGTCTCAGTGGCCTTAGGTCTGGCTCTATGCCACACACAGCTTCAGTTTGCAAATACAATGTACTTGGCTTCCTACTCAGCCTCCAATCTGATTTAGCCTGAAAGCAAAACAACAAATGAAATATGCTGAAGCCGACAACTGACCAAAACTGTGGGCTGGGAAAAATGGTCAGATGAAGCACAAAAGGTTTTTTTTTCCTTACTTCCTGGTTGGGAAGACCAGAGAGTAGTATTCTGTTCACTGCCAGTCCCTGGGGAGCACTTGAGAATATAAGATAAGTACAGAAGGGTCTCCAGTGGAATTTGAGGTATCACCTCCAAAGGGGATGTATATCATCTTTCTAGGCATGAAAAATCAAGGAAAGGTATTTATTTGGGGACATTTTAGTAGGTAAGGAAGACCTTTTGTGCTTGGCCTAGTAAGGTCACGTCAGAAGTCTTTTGCTTATTCTGGGTACTACATACTAGGAAGGATATTGGCAAGCTAGTAAATGACTAGAGGAAGGTAATCAGGATGGTGGAGGCCCTCAAAATCCTGCCAAATGAAGATCTATGGAAAGAACTGAGGTTATTTAGCCCATTTAAAAAATATATATTTGAAGGTGGGAAATGACACGCTAGCTAGTTTTGGGTATTTGAAGGGCTGCCAGGTGGGAGAAGACTAAGATTTTTGACATTGCTTGGTCTCTTATGACAGCTCTAACACAAATGGGTAGAAGGTGCAACGTGAAGGGAAAACTTCCTAAAATTAAAGCTACCCCAAAATGGACTTGGCTAGTTTAAGACACAATCAAAGGTGACTTAAATGATCCCAAACTAACTGCCATTTTGTTCCAAAGCTCCAGCATTATGCAATTCTAAAGGAAACTAGGGCAAAGGCATCACGAATATAGACATCACAGGTGATTTTAATACTTTACATTTGGAAAACACTTTCTCATCTTTGAAGTGCTTTGTCATATTTTATTTCATGTGATCTTCATGACGGGTCTGTGAAATGTGTCATGGAGATGAAGAAATTGAGATTCTGGAAGACTGGTTGTCTTGCCTGGCCAAGGTCAATATGTGAATTAGTAGCAGAGACAAATCTGGAGGTTAGAGGTCCTGACTCTGAGCTCGGTGCTTAAAAAATATAATTAATTTTTTACAATTAATAAATTTTTTTTTCTTTCTCCCATCCCCCTCCTCTCCAACTAAAAAGAAAAACATGGTAATAAATTTGCACAGTCAAGCAAAACAAATTCCAACATTGGCCTCGTTCAAAAAATCCGTTTCATTCTGCACCCTGAATCTATCACCTCTCTGTCAGGAATGAGCAGTGTATTTCATGTTTAGTGCTCTGCCTTCACAACTGGTCATTGCATTGTTCAGAATTCTTCAGTCTTTCAAAGTCATCTTTTCAGTGTTGTTTTTGTATAAATTGCTGTCCCGATTCTGCTCGCTTCTCTCTGCATCAGTTCATACATGTCCTCCAAGGGCTCAGTACTCTCTTTATGATTTCAAGACAACCAGAACTCTGCCCCGGATCTGGTAGGAGACAGCTGCTAGGGGTATGAGTCATAACCCTCCACTTATCAGGAAAAGTCGGGTCACAAAGATAAGAATTAGTCCAGGTTTGGACCTCCCATGTCCTCCCAATCTTTATAGCCAGTGTCCCCTAAACTGATTTCGTCGTAGGATGATTTTTGGAATTGCTGACCGGCACCCTGGCAGCTGAGGACACATGACCTTGCTACCATGAAACCTGAACCCTCCACAGTACACATTCTGGGGGCCAGAGGTGGGACGTGAGGACTTTTGTTTTGTAGGGCAATAAAGGTGGAGGCCCCAAGTACAAAGAGCGGGTTCAATGTGAATTTTGGGGGGGAAATGCAGCCAAAGCTTTTACAAGACAGAGAATGAAAGAGGGAATTCCACTGCTGAGCTCAGAGTAGCCACCTGACAGTTCCTGAGTGGAGAGTCAGGATGCGCGGGCACTGAAATGGAGACCCTCAGCTGGATCTCATTAGCAGCCCTTGTTTGATCAGCCCAATTTTCTGTCTTCCTCCCAGCATCTGACCTGGTGTTAGGGTTGTTTATGATTGGGAGAGTATAGTGTGCCAAGGTGCTGAGTCATCCTTCCAAGGTTACAGTGTGGCTTACATAAGCTGATGAATCCCATGTGCTTACTGACTTGGGAGACAATTCAAGGGAATTTGGAAGGAGGGGAAAGGGAATAGAGAGAAGCCTTAAGATGACAGTCATCAGAGGTCCCTGGCCACTGCTCTGCCCGTGATGTATCTTACTCTTTTTGTATCACCCCTCACCTCATGTCAAGGAAAGCGTCTTTCATATAGCAGTGAGGAAGATCTGAGTTGGAATCCCAGCTCAGACACTTGCTAACTGTATGAGCCTGGGTAAGTCACTTAATCTGTTCTCATCTGTATAATAGAGATGATAATAGCACCTACTGTGCAGGGTTGCTGTGAGGACCAAATGGTGATAATGTATGTAAAGTACTATGCAAATCTTAATGTGTTATATAAATGTTAGTTATTTATAATGTATTTTATTATTGTTGTTGCATTAGTAAGATCTCTATAAATGTTTAGTGATCTGAATTTAATGCAGGAAAGATTACAGGGTTACACCAGGTAGGATAAAGTTGGACCCCTGTGGACCACACTGTAAACATTCCAAGAGAGATTATAACTTGGATTTCAATCAACCATGAGTAATTAACATGGCATCCAAGCATCTTAACACCTGGAAAAAATTAGGCCATACATAAAAGAACTCAGTGGTGGAATAAGATTAGTAACAAACGTGTTATACTGCCCAATACAATAATTGACACTCCTTGTTGCAATCCAAGATCATTCATTATTCTTGGCCCCAATAAATCCATTGTTGAAACTATAACCTTGAAATGTTACCAAAAACAAACCATTAAAAAGAGCTATCTGCTCAAAGATTTCTCAGAGAACTATTTTGAGGGCTGGAAGAGATCTTCGAGGTCATCCAATCCAAATTCTTTATTTTTACAGATGAAAAAACTGGGCCCTGGAGAAGTAATGTGACTTACTCAAGGTCACACAGTGAGTGGCCTATTTGGATTCAAACCCATAAATAACCCCGGAGTCAAAACCAGTGCCTCTTCTTCTTCCGCACCACTCTGTTGGGAAAACCTAACTTTCCAATGACAAGAGAATGGTTAAATAAGTAGTGGTACGTTAATGTAATGAGATAGTGCATGAAAATAAGATTGACAAATATGAGAAGTATTTTTAAATAAACTCTAATGACTTTTATGGGATAACGTAGAATAAGGAGAACCAGATTAACATCATACATACTAACTACATCTGCGTGAGAGGAAAAGCAAATAAGAATGAATAAACAAAGAATGCTAATGGAAACAGGAGGTACTAAAATGTTGCAACATTTTGTGCACTGAAATTCATTTATTTAAATGTGTATAGTTGCAACTAATTATCATTAAGGCTGATGTGTAGTACTAAGTTTCTAATAAATATCAGATCAAGCAAAGAAACATTCTATGTGTGGATAAAAGTGCAGATGAGAAGATGGTGGTGTCCTTCCCCCAAGGCTGCTGTTAGACATGGTTTCTTGTCATTGAAATCCCAGCTGAAGAAAAGGAAAATGGCTTGGGGATGGATTTCAAGCTTAGCATGAGTGGAGAGTTTAATACCAGCCAAAAAAAAGGTTAATGTGCACTTGGGTTACGTTAACATGAACATGAATATACTGTCCAGAAAGATGGAAGTGATAGAGTCCTGTATTCAGACATCTGGAATATTATATGTAAATATATATACACATGTATATACATGTATGTGTGTATATAGATATGTGTATGTGTATATATGTATACACACACAGAGTTCAGGGTACCATGTTTGAGGAAGAATATGAACAAGCTAGATCATATCCAGATGCTGATGGGGAGATTCACATTAAGGAATTAATGATGATTATCCTGGAGAAGAGAGAGCTTTTTATCAGGGATATGATCCCTCCTAAATATCACCCCTATGAATACCATCTCTGAATATCTGAAAGACTATACAAGGGTCAGGCTGCCTGTTTTGGTATAAGCCCACAAACTAAGAATGTTTTTTACATTAGTCAATGAAGTGTTATTGTATTTTACAATGTAAAAAACGATTCTTAGTTCAGGCTGTACAAAAAACAGGCAGCTGGCTGGATTTGAACCACAAGCTATAAATTTGCTGACCCTGCAAAGGATTATACTCTGGGAAAAGGACAAGGACCCATGGGTAGAAGCCACAGAGAGGCAGATTTCCACACAGCATAGGAAACAACTCAAGTTAAAACTCTTTAAAAGTAGAATGGGCTTCCTCTCTACCATGGTATTCGTAGAGGGGGCAGGTATGAGGAGATGGACAGGGTGTAAAAAGAAATTTGTATGAAGAAGAGAAAATTATTCTTCTCCCATAAAAACTTGAGAGAATACTCCCTTTTTCAATTCAGTTCAATTTAACAAACATGCATTAAGAATAAACTTCATAGAATTGCTTGTTTTCAGTGTATGAGGAATTGGTTGTTTGTTTTTTTTATTTTGTAGGATATTCAAAAGTAAACAGTACTTTCACCATTAAAAAAAACATATTAAACTGCTACTTATTAACTGTGTAAGCTTGGGTAGTCATTTAAATGTTCTGTGCATCAGTTTACTCATCTGTGAAATTAGAGGGTTGGACTACATGGCCTCGAAGGCTCCTTCCAGCTCTTGGTCTATGATCCGATGATCCTGCCCATGGACCAGGTATTATACTTGATTGTGGAGATACAGTGCCTGCTTACTTTCTGGGGAGAGAGAAAGATGTCTACAAATAACTATGGTACAATGGAGAGCGAAATAAGGACAAAGAGATATGGACCATGAGTTATAGGAAACTGAAGGGGAGAAAAAGTTCTGTTTTATCTGGGGGTACGAAGTGTGCAGGAGGGCTTCATGGAGACATTTTCTGAGTTGGAATAAGAAGAAAGGGAAGACTTTTGTAGACAAGAGGTGTCAATAGCCTTCTGCTGTCAATAACACTCAAGTACTACCTGAATCAAATTAAAATGTAATTAGTACATTTTTAACAAAATAAATAAAAATACAATAAAATATAGATAGCATTCCATTTTAAAACTAAGACATTTTCCTCTGCAGGGATTCTTATTGTATGGATTTGTGGCGCCATTTCTATTGGAGGGACCTCAAAAGCCATTGAGTGAAACCATCATTAGACTTCCTTCTATAGTATCCCCATCAAGTAATCACGCTGTCCCTTCTTAAAGACCTTGAAGGACAATAGGTATTATGGGGAAAGTCATAGATTTGGAGCCAGAAGACCTGTGTTCAAAACCTGGCTCTGCAATTTACGACCTGTGTGACCTTGGGCAAGTCACAGTGACTGGAACTCATTTCCTTTATGGGAAGCTCAAATTCCCAGAATGCACAGAAACAGGTGTTCAGAGAGAAAACTCTCAGAGGCTCTGCATATGTGTATGTAACTGGAATTGGTTCATGGAACATTTTAGGAGGAAAAGCAGAGGATGAAAAAGTCATGCTTTTGAATGAATGGATGGATTTTCTTCCTAAGAGAAGACATAAGGGTTGCTTCAATACCTCCTGACATGTGTGGGTCCCCAATGTGTTTTTGTCCAAAGGTGCTTGTAAGAACCAATGACTGCAGAGAATCTACCGGCAATGTGGATGCAATACTGAAAACAACAGTTTGAGTACAAATTTCAAGCGTAATCTGGCTGACTTGTGACTGTGTTAATGCAGAACTGTGAGCTATATTAAGTGGAATGAGACAGCCCCTCACAGAAATGATACCTCTCCTTTCTCCCCTCCTCTAGACGCTGCACCAAGGGGAAGGTTCCCATGAACTGCCCCTTTTTTGTATCTAGGCAAAAAAGACCTTCCTGCTCCGAATAGTCAGAAGAACCATGGGCAGCTTGCACTTTTACTCTGCTGATCAGCCCTTCTCCACGTCCCCATTCACTGTTATTCCTTCACACTCAAAGAGGACCAATGGTTCCTAGAATTGAATGCTATAATCTAGGTGAGGCCTGACTCAGGTACAAGATATGTCTATCCAGGTAGACATTCACAAATGAAAACTGGGGAAGTCTGAGGACTGAGGGATAGAGTATATGCACAGAAAAATAGGGAACAAGATGAAAACAAGGGGTGGAGGGCAATACATTCTAACTAGAATGCAGAATATATGAAAAGAATTCATGTGAACTAAGGCTATAAAGGCATGTTAGAGGCAGATTGTACAAGATGTTGAATGATAGGATCAGGATTTTATATTTTATCGGGTAGGTTTTTAAATAAAAGAATGAGATTTGCAAAGCAGTGCAAGTACTGAAATAAAGGATGGATAGGAGAGGAGATAGGATGAAGGCAGGAAGCTCAGTTAGCAGGGTATCACAACACTATAGATGAAAAGAGATAAGGGCCTGAACCAGTATGCTTTCAGTGAGTATGGGGGGGAAAGAAGAAAACAATGAGAGAGGGACAATTATCATGACAAGGCAAGTGATTAAATGTGGCAGTGAAGGACACGACAAGGATGACCAAGATATGAACCTTTGTAAATGAGAGAATGGGGGCAGCTAGGTGGTGAAGTGAATAGAGCACCGGCCTTGGAGTCAGGAGGATCTGAGTTCAAATCTGATCTCAGACACTTGACCACACTTACTAGCTGTGTGACCTTGGGCAAGTCACTTAACCCCAATTGCCTTGCCTTCCCTCCTCAAAAAAAAAAAAAGGGAAATGAGAGGCTGGTGTTACTATCAACAGTAACAACAAAAGAGAAGGGGCATAATTTGGAGGAAAGATTCCATTATGATCATGTTGAATGTAACATCCATTTGAAGATATCTAGGAGGCAACTGGAAATACGAGACTGGAGCTTTGGAGAGAGGTTGGAAGTGGAGATGTAGATTTTGGAATCATTTGCACCAAGGTAGTAACTGAAGCTATGGCAGTGTATCAAATGACCAAGGAAGAAAAGAGGGCCAATCACAGAACTTTTGGGGGATAACCCACATTTAATAAGCCATGTTACAAAAGGTTCTCTCTCTTCTTTTTTCTTTCTTTCCTACTTTCCTTCTTTTTTCTTTCCTTCCTTCCTTCATCCTCTCTTAATTTCTTTCCTTTCTTTTTCTTCCTTTCTCTAGTTCTTTCTTTCTTTCTTTCTTTTCTTTCCCCCAAAGTTCTGAGAAGTCTTTGGGAGATTACAAATTGTCCCTACCATGTAAGAGTTCGAAGAGGAATAGGAAGTATCCAACCTTCAGCTCTGGGATTTATCTGTATAAGTCTTCTAACTGTTCATTGACTAGATGGTTGGTCAAAGTGTGCAGGAGCTAAGAAATTTGGGAGATGTCATTCTGGAGAATCAGAGAATCACTCCAAGGCAAGACATCATACCTCTTGACCTTGGCACCCTTGAGTTTCCTCAGTCATGCAATTCACCTACCCCTGAATCCCCAGTTCTTAACCTCCTTCCTTCTACCCCTTTGTCCCACCTTAGAAATGCAGACTACAACCCAATTTTCTAGCATCCCTCATCTCAACCCTATGCTATAACTCTTCTTCCTTTCCAAGTCTGCCTTTGTTCCTTATATAATTCTCAAATCATCATCAGTAGTTATCTTGCAAAAACACAGAATCTCATAGCTGTAAGAGATCCTATAAGTCATCTAGTCCAACCTGTTCCTTACCATAAATCACTTCTACATCATCACCAATAACAAAGAGGCTCAATCAGCTTCTGCCTCAAGACCTATAGCAATGGGAAATTTACCACCCTCCCAAGGCAGCACATTCCACAAAGCAACTCTAATTATTAGAAATCTTTTTTCCATGGAGATGAAACAATTGATGTTGGCTCTTCAGGGTTTTTTAGGATTTAAAACCCAGATTCTCTGTACCCTCTCCATTGGACCACAGTGTACTATTTCATCACCCCTAATATTTGTATTAGCATTTACATAGCACTTTAAGGTTTGCAAAGCGCTTTTCAAATGTTATCTTACTTTATCCTCACAGCAACCCTGGGAGACACGTGTTATTATTATCCTTATTATACAGAGGAAAAAATAGTGACAGACACAGGATAAGTGACTTCTCTAGGGTCAGATAGCTGGTAAGTGTCTGAGATCATATTTGAACTCAGGTCTTCTTGATTCCAAGTACAGCATTCAGTCCACTGCCCTACCTCGCTGTCTCATGTGCTCCCTCTTGGGCCAAATAGAAAAAGTCTCACCTTTCCATGTGGTGATATTAGAAATATCTAAAAACACTTGAGAAGGCGACCATGAATTCTCTTCTTCGTGCTGAACATCCCCTATGGCCTTCAATTGCTGGCCCTCTAATACACCATTTAGATCATCTATAATCATTAACATGTACTGGTTCTCAAGCCCCACTTGGTCATTGTTTGGCTCCTGATTGGCTCAAAGTGAATGTAAATAGCAATTGATTCTGATTTGACCAGAAACCCTAAGGGTCTTCCCTTCTCAGGCTGATTTTTTTTAACTAGGTAAAGAGGCCATTCTTTGCCTCTTTTTTTACTTAGCCTTAATCACCTAATGGGCATTGCCTCCTCCGTCAAACTGAGACCTATTTAAGACCTTAACTTAAAAAGGCCAAGGTTTCCCCACCGCATCCAGAGCCATCTCCAGTTGTCCTGATCTATATCTTGCCATTGGACCCAGATGGCTCCAGAGGAGAAAGTGAAGCTGGTGACTTTAAACAGACCTCCCTCACTTAAATACAATTAATTTGCATGTCATGGCATCACCTCCTGATGTCATGGTCCTCTTCAAGAACAAAGGACAAAACAACATTGGTTCTCTAAAAGTGAGATGTTTGTTCAGGTTTTCTAGTAGTTTGTCTCCTCTTTGGTCACTGGAGATAGAAGTCATAAATGAAAGTCTCTGGCCTGAGGGAGTTTACATTCTACTGGGATAATGCAACATATAAACTGATAAGCAAATACAAAGAAAATCCAAAGCATTTTCAGCAAAATGCTATGGAGGGGAGAAGATGAGGAATACCCCATAAAGGTGAAACTTGAGCTGAGCCTTGAAGAGAGGTAAAGATTGCAAGAGGGAGAGATGAAGAGAGAGAGCATTCCAGAGAATTAATGCAAGGGCACAGTGCCTTTAGGGATCTGTGGGGAGCAATGAATGGGCACTGGAGAAAGTATGATGCGAGATAAGTCTGGGAAACTAGAATGAAGCCAGACTGTGAAAGGCTTTCAAAGTCAAACAGAGGAGATTGTATTTCTGCTAGAGGCAAGAGGAAGACACAAAAATTTAATAAGCAGGGGAGGATTATGCTCCTTCCTGTGTAAGTCAGTCAACACATGTTTATTAAGCACTTTGTGCCAGGTACTAGAGACACAAAGAAAGACCAAAAAAAGCCACAAAAAAAAAAGTTTTTAAGAAAGATCTCTGCTCTCAATAAGCTCATGCTCTAATGAAGTACTAATTTAGCAGCTTTGGAAGATGGTTTGGAATAGGGAGAACCTGAAAGTTGGAAAGACCAATTCTATTATTGAAATAGTCCTGGCAAAAAAAGCAATGAGTGTCTGAAATAGAATAATTCCCATGTTAATGGAGAGAAGGGAAGGAATATAAGAGGTGCTGGCGTGGTAGAATAGAAAGGGGGCACTTTATAGAATCACAGACCTAGAGCTGGAAGTTCAGAGGCCCAGTCCAATCACCACATTTTGCAGATTGATAAACTGAGGCCTGAGAAAGTTAAGTGACTTGACTAAAGTCACATAGATCATGTTTGAAACAGAATTTAAGACCCAGATTCTCTGTACCCTTTCCATTGTGCCAGAGTGCCCTATCTCACAGACCACTGCTCATGAATATTTGCAAAAAGAATACTATGAAATAATTACTCCTGAAGAGCCAACATCAGTTGTAGAGTATGAATAGGCAGAGAAATTCTACAAAACCCTAGGCAAACCTCTGCAAATCAAATCAATTTATACTTTGATATTCAGTGACTAAGTTCCTATTATATACCAAGCATTGTGCTAAGCCCTAGAGTTACAAAGAAAGGTCAAAAAGCAAAATTAAAAAAAACAAAAGTGTGGTCTATTTCTCAAGAAACTAATGAGGGAGATAACATACATGGCTAACACACATGTCTAAATACATACATGTATTATATAGATATGTGTATTACAGATGTGTACATATACATGCATATATGATGTATATGTACACATATCATATAAATATATGCATGTGTATACACACTTATATGCCTACACATGTATGTGGATACACATATAGGCATGTGTACATACATGTATTATTTAAAAATGTGTGTGTGTTTATACACACATGTAAGCCATGGGAGATTTGAGGAGGGATGAAAAATTTTGGAAAAGCTGCTGTAGTGAGTGGGATGGTGTAAATCTCAAGACTGTGTAAAAGGATTGCCTTGTCACAATAAAGACCCAGTTGAGATTGCATAACATAAATTTGCAGTGGACCAGTCTGCACAATTTGGTGATTTTCTCCAACTACATTCAGCAGCACATGAATTGGGAGTAAAAACAGCAGATGGTAGGAATAATCCAAGGCTAAGACTTGGCAGGGCAAGACTGGCAATTAGACACAGGTGCAAGGGATTCTAGAGAAGAGAACTGTGGAGTTGAACTGCTTTTATAAGGGTTCAAGATGGGAGGAGAGGAGTGTAGCCAACAAAAGAGTGATGGCCTGGGAAAGAACTGGGGTAGCAGATGGATTGGAGATCTCAAAGGAAGAAAAACAGTTCATGGGTTCC
This sequence comes from Pseudochirops corinnae, assembly GCA_028646515.1. Taxonomy (NCBI): domain Eukaryota; kingdom Metazoa; phylum Chordata; class Mammalia; order Diprotodontia; family Pseudocheiridae; genus Pseudochirops; species Pseudochirops corinnae. The sequence goes on along the minus strand of CM053586.1, from coordinate 302,816,456 downwards.
AAGACAGAAGGAAGAATGAAATGACAATTGATTGTGATTGCATAAGGGTACTTTCAGAGTTCATGAACATGGAAGTGGGTTTATCATTCTCATAGATTTTTAAATATCTTCTGTTTTTATTTCATCTAGGTTTTCCCCTATCACTTCCACTTTTTTGGAAAGGAAAAGAAGAGGGAAGAGGAAGGAGGAGGAAGAGAAGGAAAAGAAGAATCAGTAAAACTAATCAATAGATTAAAAAAAAAATCTGATACTATATCCACTACTCCACACAATGCTCTAGGAACTTCCTACCTCTCCAAAGGAGTGGGGGGAGTAGTCTGTCATATTTCATCTTTGGCATCAAGCCTGTTGTTTAAAATTTCCCAACATTTATCTTTGTTTTGTGGTCAAAACGATGCATACTGTCTTCATGACTCTGATTACTCCACTTTGCATCAGTTCCCATAAGTTCATGTTTCTCAGTATTCATCACGTTTGTCACTTCTTACAGCACAGTAATATTCTATTACATTCATGTCACCACAATGTATTGAGTCATTCTCTATTTATCGGGGGTCTGCTTTGCTTCCAGTTTTGGTTGTTTGTTCCTGGGTTGTGGTTTATTTGGCCGTTGCACCAAGAAAAAAAAAATGTTGCTATAAATATTTCAGTAATATCTAGCAACTTTAATGCAAGGTCTCAAAGTCACTTTGGGAAATAATGGGGGAAAATTTTTGAAAAATACTGTTTGGGAATAAGAAATAAGATTACGTAGAAGCCCCATACCAATATTTCATGAATAATTTTCTTGGAGGAAAGAACTGGAAATGGCTCAGTTCAAAAATCACCAAATAACAACCATAAAATTAAATTGATTATAGTTTAATCAGTCCTATATGCTTTACTCCTTTCAAGGTTTCAGGGTTATCTAGGAAGGAAAAAAGGAGAAACGAAGGAAGGTAATATCTTACCAGCTATTAAGGTTTTAGCTGGAATGCATTTGTCAGATTAACCAGGAGAGAGTAGTATCTGAGAAAATGAGACCCAGGGCAGTCATTTTGGGATGGGGGAGAGGGGAGGGAATGGTCTAAAGTAAAGAGTTCCTAGTTGGGGAACCCTCTGAAGGGAGAAGGTGATAAAAGGATACTCGGTGAATTGAGGAAGAAGGTCACCAAGTAAGAGAAGTTATTTACAGAAAGAGGAGATGGGAGAGACAGGAGAAAGATTTCACTTACTTTAGAATATTGCCATGCGCCAGCCCTGGCAGGTCTCTGATTTGTAGGAAAATGAGACTAATTATCCATTCTTCCAGTATTTAACTCTGCAAGTCGACCTAGACTCAAGAAAACCCTGAATGAGTTCACCTGGAGAAATGGCCATATTCTATTCTTTTAAAGATCATAAGATTGGTGACTAGAAAGGACCTAGAAGATTATCCAATCTAACCCCCTCATTTACAAATGAAGGAACTGAAACTCAAACGGGAAAGCGACTTCCTTAAGGTCCTAGGGGTAGATTAAAATTCAGATCTTCTAACTCCAGATTTTGAATAGTGAGAGTGGGGAAGGAGTTAGAAGCGAATCTTTTTGGATGACAAGTTCTACATTCCCAGTAAATGATCTAGCCCAAGGTCTTACTGCCTCTCCTCAGTCTTCACTCCAACAGATTTGTCCCTACATGTACAGAAAGAATGCAATAACACAGGAGGCCCTGCTTAAATCTCTCACTGCTTTGCACATTGCCATGGGAATAGCTGGTCAAAAGGGAGAACAGTTTTGCAAACGTGGCATTTAAATCTTCTCTGGTGTTCTTCTCGTGTCCTGTCAAGCCTCTACCCCATTCCTTCTTGGTGCCCTTCTCTAGAAGCTGTGTTGGTCATCAGCTCACATTTACTGAGGCTCTTTGGAGAGATCCAGAAGCCAAGCAATACTAGAAATATTCCTGGGATCATAGCATGGAACTGGAAGGGGTTTTAGGCACCATCTAGTCCAAACTCCTCTTTTTACAAATGAGGAAATTGAGGCACAGAGGAACTAAAGGACAGCATTAGAATTCAAATTAATTTTTTGTTTTTGTTTTTTTGCTTTTTGGAGGGGGGAGGTCAGGGCAATTGGGGTTAAGTGACTTGCCCAAGGTCACACCGGAAGTAACTGTTAAGTGTCTGAGGCCACATTTAAACTCAGGTCCTCCTGACTCCAGGGCCGGTGCTCTACTCACTGCACCACCTAGCCACCCCTTTTTTTATTTTTTAAAATTTTATTTTTGACATTTCTTAAAATTTAAAGTCCAAATTCTCTCCCTCCTACTCTTCCCCCACCCATTAAGAAAGCAAGCAATATCAAATTCATTGCCAACTCCTGTCATTTTTTCCTTTGTAATAATAATAATAGCATTTATATATTACTTTAAAGTTTGCAAAGTATTTTACAAATATTGTTTCCTTTTTATCGTCACAACTGTGCTGAGAGGTAGGTGCCATTATGATCCCCATTTTACCAATGAAAAAAACTAAGGTAACAGAAGTTAAGTGATTGTCCAGGATCACAGAGCTAATGTATCTGGGGTTAAATTTGAACTCATATCTTCCTGAGTCCAGGTTCAAATCTCTATCCACTGTACCCCCTGGCTACATCTGTGTTTTCTGTGAAATTCATAAGCCTGAATCTCTATTGGGGAAATGATCTGAAATTTCTTGGCCCCTTTAACTTCAGCATCCTTTTGGTGATGACCAAATCCAACCTCAGACACTTCCTAGCTATATGACCTTGAGCAAGTCACTTAACCCTATTTGCCTCAGTTTTCTCATCTGTAAAATAGCCTGGAGAGGGAAATGGTGAACCATTTCAGTGTCTTTGCCAAGAAAACCCCAAATGGGGTCATGTAGAGTCAGACACAACTAAAAATGACTGAACAACAACCGCCTCATTTTCTATAGGTTCACTGAAAGCATGTCCCAGACTTCGCTGAGGATAATATGTACCTTTTCCTGCTCTCACTTTGTTCCCTCTTTTATTTGTTCCAGTAGGTCTCCATGTTTTGAAAGCTTTTCATTCCACATAGCTTAGAGATTATGAGTGTCTGGTATGACAATTTCTATTAAAACCTCATTCTTAAATAGTTATGTTCATTATTATGTCCAAGAAATTGTGGGTAACAGTTTTGTCTGTGATCATGGTCTTTTTCAAGTACAGCTTATTAGTTAAATTCTCAGTGCTATGTTGAAGTCTATATTTGTAGTGTGGGAATGTTATTTATTAGTTACAAGAAAGATGGGGAACTTTTTATTTTAAGCCAGTCATTCTGACAGTCTTCTACAATACCAGCCTATAACTGCACTCTCCCATCTTTTTCCATGATTCTTAAGAGCAGTTGTATAGCTCCAACTGAGGTATTAACCCAATCAGTGTTTGCCCAGAGTCCTTGTTTTGCTTAACTGTATTTATTTATTTAAAAAGAAGGCTTCTATGGGGCTTGGGATAAGGAGCTGGTAATGAAATATTGAAAATATGCAGGAAAAAAGAAGGAAGTTCAGAAGAGGACACAGTGAAATGAGCAGAGTCAAGAAAACAATATATACAATGACTACAAAATGTTAACAGGAGGAACAATCACCATAAAACTGTCAAAACTAAATGTTCCAAAATTACAAAGAACAAGCCTGGCTCCATAGAAAAGAATAAGCATGTCGTGTGTACACACACATTCCTTATGGAGATGGAAGGATCCCCAGGTTTGAACACAGCATACATTTTCAGACTTTCTCAATATATTGACTGTTTTTGCTCATTTTTCTGCTCCTTTCCTCTTCTTTAAAAATACTCTTTATTATAGAGGATGGCTCTCTGGGAAAGAGGCAGCTAAGTGGAGCAAAGGAACAAGTGCCAGTCAGGAAGATTCTTCTTTCTGAGTTCAAATGCAGCTTCAGATACTTGTTAGCAGTGTGATTCTGGGCAAGTCACTTAACCCTGTTTACCTCAGTTTCCTTATTTGTAAAATGAGCTGGAGAAGAAAATGGCAAACCGCTCCAGTATCTTTGCCAAGAAAACCCCAAATGGGGTCACAAAGAGTTAGACACGACCAAAACTACTCAACAACAATGACAAAAGTAATGCCCGATGAATGGTGCCTAGTGCTACTCTTCTAACAGGCTCTTGTGGGAAGACAGAATCCCAAAACACAGAATGTTAGAACTGGTGTGAGAACAAAAACAAATCAAATTGAGCTCACCAAAGTTTACAAAAGAGTGTCATCTATGAGCACTGGACTTAAAGTCACTTCACATCTTTCTTTACCACAACTTTGTGAGGTAGGTAATGGAAGCATTCTCATTGGCTTTAGATCTGGAAGGGACTTTGGATAACATGAGTCTATGATTATGGGATCTAATCAAACTCCTTCATTATCATATGAGGAAATTGAGGCTCTTGGAGAACTCAGGTTACCTGCCCATACTCACACAATTAGAATGGGGCTGACCTGGGATCTGAACCAAGGTTCAGCTACTAGAGTCCAGTACTCCCAGGATGACAAGATTTAGAGCTGCAAGGGGTCTGTCTCATCCAATTGGCCTCTGTTTTACAGAAGAAAAGGAGTCACAGAGTGATGGAGTGATTTGCTTCACATAGGGAGTAACTACCCAGCCAGTAATAAAACCTAAGTCAGGGCAACTAGGTGGCACAGTGAATAGAGCACTGGCCCTGGAGTCAGGAGGACCTGAGTTCAAATCCAGCCTCAGACACTTGACACACTTACCAGCCGTGCGTCTTTGGGCAAGTCACTTAACCCCAATTGCCCTCCAAAAAAAAAAGCAAAAATTAAAACCTAAGTCCCCAGACTCTGAATCCATTCTTCTTTCCATAATGTCAAACTGTCTTCTGAATCACTAAAGAAAAGTTGATTGAAACAGATAGAAAATGTTTGTTTTAGGTGAGAAATATTGTGCTCCATTCTCCCCTGGAGTCAAACTCTAAACAAAAAAGAGAAAGAGAAGAGGGACTTTTCAAGCTTTCAATATTTTCACCAAAAGGCCACTATTGCTACCTCTGTCACTTCTCAACGGGAGAGGACAGATACTGGAAATAAATTAAGCAATATCTGGATAGAAAAATGGGCCACAAAACAAAACTTGATATCACTCTTTGCAGATGACACACTTAGAGAATCCTAGAGAATTAAGTAAAAAACTACTTGAAATAAACAATTTTAGCAAAATTGCAAGATATAAAATAAACCCACATAAATCATCAGCATTTCTATATAGTACTAACAAAACCCAACAGCAAGAGATAAAGAAATTTTATTTAAAGCTACTGTAGACATTATAAAATATTTGGGAGTTTACCTGCCAAAGCAAACTCAGGAAATATATGAACACAATTACAAAACACTTTCTACACAAATAAAGTCAGAGCTAAATAACTGGAAAAACATCAGTTGCTCATGGGTAGGCCAAGCTAATGTAATAAAAATGGCAATTCTACCTAAATTAGTTTACTTATTCAGTTCCATACCAATCAAACTACCAAATAATTCTTTTAAAGAACTGTAGATATGTGAATGAAGAAAAGGTATATCCAAGAGATGTTGTAGAGAAAGAAATGACAATATTTGGTAACTGATATATATGTGAAGCAATCAATGGTGAGGAGTTGACACCAAAGTTGTGAACCTGGGTGACTGGAAGAATGGTGGTGTCCTTGATAATAATTGGGAAGTTTTGGAAGGGTGAGTTGAAAGGAAAAACAGAACTCTGTTTTGGACACATTGAGTTTGAGGTGCCTACTGGACATCAAGTTCAAAATGTACAATAGGCCATTGGTAAAGGAGTTCAGAAGAGAGACTAGGGCTAGATGAATAGATCTGAGAATCCTCTGTATCAAGCTCATAATTAAATCGATGGGAATTGATGAGATCATCAAGTAAGTGATTATAGAGGAAAAAGAGAGGAAGGCCTAGGATAGAGTTTTGGTAGATGCTTATTATGAGACATTTATTAAGGACCTACTATTTATCAAAGCTAGGGAAGTTAGGTGGCAAAGTGGATACAGCACTGGGCTTTGAGCCAGGAAGAATCATCTTCTTGAGTTCAAATATGGCCTCAGACACTAGCTGTGTGACCCTGTGCAAGTCACTTAACCTTGTTTGCCTCAGTTTCCTCACCTGTAAAATGAGCTGGAGAAGGAAATGGCAAACCACTCAAGTTATCTTTGCCAAATGGGGTCGCAAAGAATCTGACACAATCTGACACTTAACAACACTGTATATACCTTTTATGCAACTAGTTATCTACATACTGTCTCTCCCATTAGAATGTGAGTTCCTTGAAGGCAGAAACTGTTTTTGCCTTCTTTGTATCCCTGGTGCTGAGCACAATTCCTGTCACAGAGTTAACACTAGTAAATGATTTTTGATTAATTAATGAGATTGCTTTTCTCAAGTCCTCTCCCTGACCTCCCTCCCCCCCCTACCCAGTAGGTTTGGAAGCCTCATGAGGTAAGAAGGAAGATACAAAGAAAAGAAAGAAAGGAGGGTTTAAAGGGTTGGGTGGAAGGGCTAGGAAATGAAAGAAGGAAATTAGACCTAGAATAGGCAGGAACTTATTAAAGGGCCTCTCATTGTTCTTTCAGATAGACGCTGACTCCTCTGTTGTCCTCTGGACCCAAGCTCTGGTCTGACCTTAAGGATCTGCGTTCAAACGTGAAGAAGAGTTTAAACTGACTCATCATTACTTAGTTAATTTTTCTCACAACAACATTGCAAATTAGGAAAGGGTAGGTACAATCAGCCTTATTCAGTATAAAGAAAATGGACTCATGAGAGAAAAAGGCAGGAGATCCATCATCTTCCCTCTATATTCTGGGTTAATTAAGCCTTTAGAGTATTCTGTCTGGGTCAGACCACTATATTTCCGAAAAGACTGTGGAGAAACTGGAAAGGGTTTGAGCAAGGTAACAAATGTGATTAACTAACTTACTTTGATCAATGACTTTGACCAATGTTATTGGTATAAACATTCCCTCCATGTGATTCTTATCCACATCCTGTAAAAATTCCATAATCTCTCCTATGCGGAAGGCCTTCCTTTACGATTCTTTATTTTATAGTCAGTCAATTATAAACATTTACTAAGTACCTATCGTATTCCAGGCACTGTACTAAAAGCTAGGGATACAAATAATTTTAAAAAGGCAGTCAAGGAGCTTCCAATCTAATGGGGGAATACAACACACAAAAGGAAGCTGAAGGGCTATGTTGCAAAGCAACCTTATCTGCTGCAGCTTAATTTAGTTTCAGTTTGGATTGGTTCAAAAATGACACAGTCTCAAATTTAATACACACATACATATGTGTGAATAAAACTAGTATGTATTTATAAACTAATAATAAAGGTCTCAATCAGTAACTCAATAATAATATACATCTCAATCAGTAAGTCCCAACAGTTATGTCACAATCAGTAAATCTCAATAGCTGTGTCACACTAGTTATGTCACAATCAGTAAATCTCAACAGGTATCCAATATTACCACAACTGATCAGCACCTGGGGAAATTAGCTACACCTGGATGGCTACTGGGGAGTCCTGGGTCAGCCTCCAGAGTCCCCATGGGAAGATCTTGGGCTATGCATCTATACCACAGGGGAGACTCCCCAAAGATGGCTCAGGGAATACCTGCCTTTAGTAATTCCTTCTAACCAAGAAGACATTTTGCTAATTGAATCATGATCTGTGGGAAAGCTGCTGTTCTCAAAACATCCTTGAGAGCATTTCTGTTTAGGAATGTCTGATTCTGAGGAGGTGTGGCCAGCCCTCCCCGGGAGCAGACTTGATAAACAATTCTTCAACTCCTAGCTAAGAATAAGATTAGAGTCAGATTGCAGGCTTACTGAGTGAGGTCAGAATGTACTAAAGAATTTATGCATCACAAAGGCATCCCAGGAGGTACTAAGGACAGGGGCATGATGGAGGAATCCAAAGGAATGCTGCTGGTTGGGAAGTGAAGAGATGACTGGCCAGGGACATCCTCATTAAATGGAGGACATATACACACATGTATGTGTGTGTATGTATGTATATATATATATATATATATGTGTGTGTGTGTGTGTGTGTGTGTGTGTGTATACATATATATACACATATATATTAATATATAATATATATTATATATAATAATATAAATATATATTAGGGCTACTAGTTTAATGCCACACTGGCTTTGTCCATTTGTTATCTCTCCTCCTTGTTATTCATCTGCTTTTCTGGTCCTACAGATACTTATTAATGCCTTCTGTACCACTTCTCAATGTAATTAAAGATAGAGAAAATAGATCCTTGGGATAAAATTAAAGAAACAGGTCATTAAACACAGGAAAGGGGAGGTGGGCATTATTACAAACTTCAAGGATTATGAAGTATTTCTAAGATTAATTGAGCAAGCACTGAGTATTTATTAAGTCCCCAATATGTGCTAGACCAGGGGTGGGAAACCTGTGGTCTCGAGGCCACGTGGGGCCCTCTAGGTCCTCAGTCCTTTGACTGAATCCAAACTTCACAGAACAAATTTGGGGACCAAGAAGGCCACATGTGGCTTCAAGGCCATAGGTTTCCCACCCCTGTGCTAGGCAATAATCCACTGTCCTCCATTCCATAAGGACTGAATGAGAGAAAAGAGGCTAAAAGTGAGGTTTCATTTGGATAGAAGTTAAACTTGATTAAATACTGGAATATTCTGTGGAGTAAAACTACTGAGCTCTCCTCACTGGAGGGCTTTATGAGTAGATATAGTTCTCTGTCCTGGTTAGATGATTTAGACATTAACTTGCCTAATGGTTGACATATTGGGACATGGTGATATTTAAAAGTCTTCTCCATCACTATGCACAGTAAAAACTGTGATATAATGATGATCAACTGTGGAAGACTTGGCTACTCTTATCAATGCAATGATCCAAGACAATTCCAAAGCACTCATGACGAAAAAATGCTATCTACTGACTGCCAGAAAGAGAACTGATGATCTCTGCATGCAAATGGAAGTATAATTCTCTCACTTTATTTTTCTTGCTTTTTTAAAAATATGGCTGATATGGAATTATGTTTTGCATGAGTTCACATGTATAACTGATATATCGTTTGCCTTCTCAGGGGGTAAAGGAGAGAATGGGAGGGAGGGAGAGAATCTGGAATTCAAGATTTAAAAAGAAAAGAATGTTTAAAATAAACAAATACATTTTAAGAAAATAATAATAATAAACCAAAGTCCTCTCTAGTTCAGTGATTCTGTGATCTAGATGTCTAATTGTCAAATGAAGAAACATTATGAGACTTAAGGTAACCAATAAGGAGTAAAGGTGTTTTATAAAATGCACATTTCTGCAACATACATTTTCAGGCATTTGGGCATCTAATAGCTTCTTTGACTACCAGGAGGAGAGAGCATCTTCTCATTGCCACTCTTTGTGTGTGGGAAAGGGAAAAGGGTAGGGATGGAGGAGAGATTGGTCCTTTATTAACTGATTTTCCCTCTAGCCCAGTTGATGAAATTAAAAGATGGAGATGTAGGGGAGCAGGAGGAGGAACCAAAGGATTAATTCCAACCTACAGTGTTAAGATATCATCTCTTTGAAACTTCTGGCAACAAGTTATTCTGGCAGTCAGTTCAAGGCAGTATAATTTATTGTTAGGAAAGGTCACTGTAGTTCTCACCATTCATGTAACTGGCAGGGATGGATGGGTTGTATAAAGCACCTAAAATACCCTATCACCTAATATCTCTCTAAGTCAGTGGTTCTCAACCTTCCTAATGCCATGACCCTTTAATACTTGTATGTGGTGGTATCTGCATGTGGGCAGACCCACCTAGAGACAGAGGAGCGGTGTCTCAGTTCCTAAGACCACCGGAAATGTGTTTTCCAATGGTCTCAGGCGACCCCTGTGACCCTTGTGAAAGGGTCATTTGACCTCCAAAGGGGTCGCGACTCACAGGTTGAGAACCACTGCTCTAGTGGTTTCAATACAATTTGACTCAAGGAGAATTTATTAATTGCTTGGTATTTAGAAGGCACTGTGCTAGGAGCTTGGCATAAAAAAAGACAAAAATGAAACTGTTCTTGCCTTCAGGGAGTTTATATTCAACTGCAAACCTTGTACAGTTACTGTGTTATCAAAAATAACGACTTTAGAGCCAGAATTCCTAAATCTGAGTTCCATCTCTGTAATACTCACCACACCACTTTGTCTAAGTTAGTCTCTTTGAATCTGTTTCTTCATGTGTAAAATAGAGCTAATATCTGAACTATTGTGGAATCAGCCCAGAGCTATTGTGGAAGGACACTGTGACTCTAAAGTGCCATTAAAATTATTATTTTATCAAATAATCCGTCAGTATGCATTTATTATGTTCTTGTTATGTTCTAGACACTGTGCTCAGTCCTGAGTGTCGGTATAAAAACAAAAGTGAAGCAATCCCTGTACTAAGCTCTACTTGAAGATATACAAAACTACATTGTGGGCCTAATAATAAGACCAGCTGTCCTGTGTGACTTATAAAAATGAATTATTTTGACTGCTGTTGGAGAAGGAGAATGAGTTGCTTTGGGTCTCCACGTAGGGGAGATGCTCCAGGCCCTCTCTCATCTAGAGCCCACCTGAAGCTGAGAGTCTCTGTCATATCCATTCCATCTAGCTTTTACCTATAGAAGTTTGAGATAGTTATGACCTTAGGAGCTTTGAAAGTTTAGAAGAATAAGATACCAGAAGATCTAGGAATATAATCCATGCTCAGTTTTACAGCCAGCCAGCCCAGCATTCAGGCTCTGCAGACTAACAGAGTACAGATGGGGACTTAACCATCCATCAGCATTCTGAATTTGGAAGTAAAGCCAGAGAGGTGAATTCCGTACAGAAATTGCACCTTTTTGAGGCTGCTTTTCCCAGAGACCAGTGGTATGGGGAAGAATGTTGAGGAGGATGTTCTGTTCTTGCCATAGCTTTAAAGTAAATGTTCCTTGGTTAAAAAGAAAACAATCACTATTATTTTATAACTATGCCCTCTATAGGTACATATAGCTGAAGTCAATATATGTATGTGCCTTCTGCATGGTTGTATATGTACCCAGGGAGTGTGGTGGAATGGAATAATCCCTGGATTGGGATCAAGTTCTAATTCTTCTATTAACTTGCTGTGTCATCTTGAAAGTTACCATATCCATCTCTGGGCACCAATTTCCTTACCTACGAAGTGTTGGTGTTGGACTATACAACATTTAAGGTCAGTTCTAGACCTTGAATTTGTACAAATATACCAGGAAGGCCAGCAGCTACTAAGTGAAGACAGAATGGTAGCCTAGGAATGTGAGGAGGCAGAGTCAGAGGATCCTTATTTTGGCGCTTATTACTTAAGCCACCTTAAACAAGGTCATTTAACTTCTATTTCCTCAACTACGTCATGAGGAAGATTGGGTTAAATCAGTAATGTCAAATTCAAACAGAAATAGGGACCACCAAGCCATATATGGGGAACCCCCACGTATTGACACTTTTGTTAAAAACACAAATTAACATTGCATTCTATTGTATTTTTATTAAGTTTGTTAACTATTTCTCACTTATATTTTAATTTGGTTCTGGCTGCCAACATGTGTTTGATTCCTCTGAGCTAAATGTCTCTTTTCAGTGCTAGATCATCGATCCTATCATCCAACTGCCTGTAGGAACCTGGATGAGCCTAGATAAGCCTTTTCTGGGCTTCACTTGCAACCCCCTGTAAGAGATAGGCTGGGCTTGCTGATTCCCAAGGTCTCTTCCAGCCTAAAATACTATGATTCTAGTAGCAGGTATGCTGGATAGACTGTAGAACCTGGAGTCAGAAAGACCTGAGTTCAAATTCTGCCTTAAACAGTAATATGACTCTGGACAAATCACTTAATCTCTGTCTGCCTCAGCCTCCTCATCTATAAAATGGGTGGTAATACACCTGCTTCCCAGGGTTGTTGTGAGGACCAAATAAGATAACATTTAAATCACTCTGCAAACCTTAAAGCGCTAGACAAATGTTAGCTCTTACTGTCATTCTGAGTTCTATTACCGTGGTAGGTTAAAGTAAATGTCTTGGCTGATGGGTGGCATATGTGGATGGTGGACAGATTTGGCCTTGCAAAGGACACACTTTCCCAGAGCTCCCACTTCTACACGTTTGTGAAAACCAACTGCCTCTCTTGTGTCCTCCACTAGCCCTCCCTCTATTCTGTTTTTCGCATTCTATCATTTTTATTTTTCTCCCAAATTCGGAATTCTTTAAACTCTCTGTGGACTCAGGTAAAAAGAAAACAGATCTTGAGAAGTTTGGTTTTGGAAAAGAAAGAAAAGAAAAGGAGGCCTTAATACCCCTTTCCTGAATGTGGCTGCAAAGAAAAGAGAAACTAACCCCCTTGATGAAAGCTAACTTCAGGGTACATCCATATCCAGGAAGGGGTAGGGCTAGATCTCTAAGAGCGCCTCTGACTACTCCTAGAGCCTCGTAAGCAACTGGGCAGGAGGCCTAGAACTGTGTATGCTTCCATAGGACTGAAAATTCCCTTCAGCAAATAAGGAAAGAATATAGGAGTGGAGGGAAAGCATTACTAGTCACTAGAGTTCTGAGCTGTGGCCACCTGACTGGGTATAAGGCTACAAATCCAATTCTACTTATAGCAGAAGACAAGTGTAGTGGGTAAGGGAGAGACCTGAGCAGCAGGCTGCTTTGGAACTTGCTCAAACAATTCCTTGGGTGGAATGGGGAGGGGTGGTTGACCAGGGAGCAGAGAAGGAAGAGAAGAGCCATGCTCAGGCAGCCAGAGAAGAAAAAACAAAGGCTGAAGAAGATTGCATGGGCAATGGGCATAGGAGGGGAGTGGAGACAAGATAGCTACCTTTAAATGGGAGAGGGGGCAAGATAGCTGCCTTTAAATATCTGAAAGGGCTTCATACTGAAGAAGAGATACCTACTCTTCTTAGTAGTTTCAAAAGGAAGAACAAGACCTACTGATAAAATGATAGCTGATGTTTATATACCTTTTTAAGGCTGACAAAAGGACTTTATAGATAATATCGTATTCGATCGTCAGAGCAACCCATGCAAAACCCATGAGGAAGACACAGGAGGACACCATCCTAGATGGGATAGGTATGCACCAAACTGCTACTACAGTAGTAGATAAATTATTTTCTCCATTTTACAGATGAGGAAACTGAGGCTTAGAAAAGTACACAACCCCATAATCACTTAGCTGGTAAGGGTCAGAAGTGGGATGAGGACCTAGGTCTCTACTGCCTTAGTCTTCCCACTGTTATATATTACTTCTATATGGGAGTTACCTGAAGGCCAAAATTGAATTGATGCAATGAAGAGGAGTCTAAAAATTTGAACTACTTATGGGCTATTACATAAACATATGAGTTCGCTGTTGCTAGAAGTGTTCAAGCAGGAGACAGATGATTGCTAGGAACTCCTAGCAATGAGGAGATGGACCTCTTGAGATCCTATGATTCTTTAATTCTTCAAGGCTTGTATTTCCAGGTTAGAAAAAGGCTCTCCCTAATATTATTGATTGGAATTGCTGAGGAGGACCCTGGAGGGAAAAATGCCAGAATTTAGAGGTAGAAGAAGGTTCCTATTGAATTAATCAGATTGATTCTATGTCCTTTTTTTAATTGATCTTATTTAAAATTAATTGATTTGTCTTGTAACTGCCTAAATCATGATTCTTGGTCTCTGAATTTAATGTATATGATTTGTAATGAATTAAATTTAGAAATACAGCTACAATCACTATTCTATTCTTGTGTCAAGGAAATTTGTAACCCTTGAAGGATTCAGGTGGACACCAGGGAGTCTTATCTAGTATCTTTATACCACCAAACTATCCTTCATGGATGTCTGCTTTGTTATCCAAAAATGTCTGCTTGGCTATTTGTCCTTGAAGATATAGTTAGACTCAAACAATGAACATTTCTCAGTCAAGGAAAGAAGGGGGGGTAGGATGGGGTGTTCTAGCTTTCTTCCTCTATTTCCATCTAATCATATTTTCTTCCATCCATGATGCAAGTCTTCCTATTTTCTGTACTCTCTCAAACTATAAAAAAAGACCTGTTAACCCCATAACTGGGTTGTAGCTTTGCTGGGGAAGCTGAGCTCCTATTTATTAGTACATTCTCACTTAATAATTTGATCATCCTCAGAACTTTGTGCCTCAATCTACCTTAATTTTTTGACTGTTACACCTTGGCAAACACTAAGGAATCTGGAGGAGGAAAGCTGATCTCCAGGGCAGCCTCTTGGGTGGAATTCCTCTTTAAGAATGCTCAGGTGAGATTGTTTACATAGGAATTTCTCAGCTGAGAGTTGTACCAGGATTAGACTGCCCTCACCTCAGTCCTGGCCTTTCTGAGCTAAGATAAGGCCCCTACAACTATTAGAGAAGATGTTAACTTTACTTGCTTATCTTCGTGTCCTGTTTGTGTTTAAGTGTGACTATTAAACAGTATTTGACAATAGTAAACCCAGGAATCAGAATTAGGGATTAAGACTGTTTTTTTTTGGGGGGGGGGGGGGAGAGAGGATTAAGACTTTTAGAGAAATTTTGTTTTCTTCTTAAATGGTTCCTGGTTCCCAGCTAGGAGCTGCACAAACTATTAACATCCCTTCAGAAAAGTACTATAACATTGAGACACTCCTAGGTAATGCGCCAGTTACCAAGGGGTGAAAAAAACAAACAAAGAAACAAACAAAAACAGAGATTGGGGAAGTACCATGTCACAAGTAACCATTTTTGGCAAGTGGTACAACCATAGATGGTGAGTGACCTGCAGACTGGTAGAAGATTCTTTTTAGTCAAGAAAAGGAAAAAGACATGTAAGAATTTCATAGGATCCCAGAATTTGACCTAAAAAGAGGACTTTCATTTGTACAAATTGAATTTTTTTTAAGTAACCTTGTTAACAAGTGCTTTGGGGTCTGTCTTGTTGTATTATCTATGTTTGAAAGTCAAACTAGTTTTTCCTGGAGCCATATCAGCCCTAGGAGAAAGAATAAAAACTTCTTTCTTGACAAAGAATCTCTCTCTCTCTCTCTCTCTCTCTCTCTCTCTCTCTCCTTCCCCCCCCAAGTCAGGTTGGCAGACAAGAGAAATACAGATAAGAGGAACAGGTATCTTCTACTTTGAATTTCCAAATTACAGTTTGAATGTTTTTCTACAAATGCTGAAATGTTTTAGTGAGTTTTAATTTTGTATAGAATGTGTTGTGAGAATAAAAGGATAGCTGTGAAAGTTATAGGGAAACAACACTTAGATCTTGTATTATTCTTTGCCTGGAAAGTGACAGATTTAATGCTTTAGTATAGGGAGAAGGTAATTTCACTAATTAGAGAAAAGAGAATTGAAACTAGTTTGAAAGTAGGATCAGTGAAATTCCAGAGTGAAGAGGGGAAAAAATAGGTTGCAACTTGGATTTTGAATAACTGTGGCACTTAGGAACTGTCTATTATTAGTTTTTTAACAGTTCATGAAAAAAGAAAAATTTTTGTAAAACAGGAAGCAACTGAAAAATAAATAAGTTTTATTCAAACATCTAATTAGATACTTGTGAGTTTTACAAATTAAAGTTAAATACAAATCAAATTAGAAGGAAATTTTTGAATTGCTATGTGTTTTGAAATTAGAAATTTGGCTATAAATTAAACTAGACTCCTCGATTTGGGCCTGGATACTAATTAGAGTGTATTTTGAACAACTTGTCAAGAAGAAAATGAGACTTCTACCCATTTTATAATAGCTTATGTGGAAGTGCTAGGTGGGATTTGGGGCTAGATCCTCTCAAACCATATGATGCAGAAATTATTAACTCTGCTTTTGTTATTCAATCTCTGCTAATAATTAAGTATTAGATCTTCATTTTCTGCCCAAGGTGGCATGAAAAGGGTATAGATAACCTTAGAAGCATCTCCATAGAAGTATATGAGAGAAAGAACAAAGGAAGAGAAAAATCTCCACCCCACTCCATGGAAGGGAAGGAGGGCTTATACTCCTAAAAGGTCTTCCTTCCCTACTCTACAACACAAAACTGCACGCTAGAGAATGGGAAGTCAGTTTGGGCTAAATTTCAAAACCAGTTTACAACTATAATTTTTAGAACCGTCTTGCCTCTTGCCCATGGAGAGAGAAGCTTATGTAAGGAAACTACTTGAATGTGGATAACATTTAATTTGTTGCAATATTCCACCACCTTTGCACTGCTATAATAGATGCAAGTATGGAAGATCTTATTGGTTTCTATCTGAGTTTGTAGGCAACTAAGTAAATTAGTTTTCAAGCTTATCATTCCCTTACTAATAGTTATATATTCCTGTATAAGATGAGCTCCTTAAAATATCTCAGAATGATATGGGAATAATTAGAGAAAGATGAAAAAGTTTGTGGGACGATGATATAAGTATATTAATTAATAAGGCTAAAATCAGAAATATCTTCCATTTGGTCCCAAGGAAAAGAAATTCCACACAATCAGTTATCTTAGGCAGTAAGTAACACAGTTGGTTTGTATTAAGTTTAGACATACAATATTCCTGCCAATCGCTGTTCTATTTTTGTGTCAAGGAAATCTGTTACACTTGAAGGATTCGGGTGGATATCTTGTGTTACCTCAAAGGGAAATCCAATGTTACTTAGGTTTATGATTTAATTTGTGATTAACACCTGTATGTAGAGCATATTGTGAAGTGCAGGCAATTGTAGGCAGCTCCTTTGAAATATATGCTGCTCTCTGTATATAATCTGAGATTAAGTGTATGTACACATCCCATCCCAAGTCTTTGTTGGTTCCAACTGAAGTTAAATAACTGTCTTCTGCAAGTCCACTTGTGTGGCCAATGAATCTAGGAATAAAAGTCATATGCTTACAAAGAATGCTAATGATTATATATTTGTGTTTAGGATTATATCTCTAAATCTCCTCTTCCTAAAGAAGGAATGAGTTGGAGAGAAACTTGAAAAAGCAACAAGATCAAATGATTATGTATGTCAAATGTAAATTATTCTAATTGGATATATAGGCCTTGAGTATATTCTAATAATAATTTCTAAAAATTGAGTTGAGGAATTTATATATAATTTATGTATATTTATATATTTTATATTATAAATGTATAATGTATGTAAGATATATTATGATTATATTTATGTTATATTATTTTTATATATTTACATATAAAATTATAATAATAATTGTATTGCTCATCCTCTGCATAAGTTGGTGCTCTAGAATTTTTAGTTTTTTATTCTTTAGTTGATTTTCTTAAATATGTCAACATAACAGTTTGCTCATTTATGGCACAGGATAGTTATAAGTAGTAAGTAGTAAAACTGAAGTTTTTCCCTTTATGAGCCTTAAATCTGAAATAAAGAATGAAATACATGAATACCAGTCTTAAAAAGTGAAATGATAATGGAGTCAATGCCAATTTAGAAAAGCACTCTTAGCCCTAATTTACATGTCTACTTCAGTAAATACTAAATCTTTAAGCAGAAGGGCTCATTTCACAAGTCAGATCCTCATAGATTCTTTTTAAGAGTCTTCCTTCACACTGTTGTTGGCAGTGTCTGTATCAAGTATAGGGAAAATGTTGAAACAGAAAGGGGTATGTAAAAACTTAAATTCCCTGAAGTTTCAAGTGAATTATGGGTTCCTAATTTGATGTTCTTTATAGATCTATTATTAATGGGATTAGAACCATAAGATTTGAAGTGGTTTTCACCACATGAACTAGATATTAGACAAGCAAAATTTAAAGGTTTCTACTAAATCGTATTGAGTTTTATTACTGGTAGATTTTAACAGAATTACCTAGGAATCTCTGCAAGTGACTTGGAACCAGAGAAGTAAATCTACTGAAAAGGAGCTCCCTTCACAGCTGTTTTGAGAACAAGATCTATCCAGAATGTCCAAGAAAAGATATTCCAGAGACCCAGATGACTACATGGGATATTTAAGATCCAAGACGAAGTGAGCTGATTAAATGGACATTGGGAGTGTGTTAGCAAGCTACAAAGAGACTAAATGTTAGTAAATGTTGATGATCACTATTATATTACTTTGACTTTTTGTTTCACAGTATGTGTGCTGAGTTTTTTTGGTTACCTTGGTGACATATAAATCTCCTCTCTAAAATTAGCCCATGGTTTTAGATATTCTTACTATGATTATGCTATGATTAATCAATCTTGTTGTTCTTACATTAACTGATCAGTAGAAATTGTGACAAGACTATATTAGATCTAACAAATTATACCAGAAACACAACTACTTCCCACAAGTAACCCCTGGTTGAATCCCTTCTCTCAGTTCACTTGAATGCAGGAAAAGAGCCAAAGGAGGAAAGGAGGGGAATATTGCTAGCCCTATTTCCATCTAATAATATTTTCTTCCATGATACTAACCTTTCTGGTTTTTGTACTATACAAAACTATAAAATAAAACCCCATAACTGGGTCTTAGCTTTGCAGTGGAAGCTGAGCTCCCATTTATTGGGAAATTCATGCTTCACTAATAAATTGATCATCCCCAGAACTTGGTGTCTCAGTCTTTCTCAGTTTTTTAACTGTTACATTATGTAATACATTTATATTCTAATATTAGCTCTGTGGCTACTATGTGGCCCAATGGCCATTTCTTTTCT
Source organism: Pseudochirops corinnae (assembly GCA_028646515.1). Lineage (NCBI taxonomy): Eukaryota > Metazoa > Chordata > Mammalia > Diprotodontia > Pseudocheiridae > Pseudochirops > Pseudochirops corinnae. Next base: position 302,797,764 of record CM053586.1, on the reverse strand, counting down.
CTGGGTCTGGCCACTTTAGTGGAATCAAAAGTCTGGATTGGTTAATCTCTAAAGACGCCCTGATTCCCATGAGTATATGCAGGGGTGTACTAGAGCCATATTGTATAAGCTGATGAGAGTTGTCTGTTAAATCTTCCCCTTAAAAATCAGTAAACACCACAAATTAAGGCTTAATGTATTGTTTAATTCATTGACTAGATTTAAGTAAGTGACAGGGAAAATATTAATCATTCATATTAAAGTTAAAAGTGTGTCCTGGGGCACAGAGAGTTGGTTGTTAAATATTTGCCAGCACAGAGCTGATATTATGATTTAATAGAATTTCAGCATTGAAAGGTACTTGGAGGGAGGGGCACCAAATAAGCTTTAGAACTAGAAGGGGCCTTAGAAAGGAACTATCCCCTTTTTATAGATAAGGGCATGAGTCCCAGAGAAGTTGGGTGACTTGGACACCTTCACACAGGTTCAAAGATAGGTCTTTCAGCTCTAGTCAGTCTAACAAGGGATACTCTAGCAGTTCTCATAAAAATTTTTTTAAATGTGGGAGGTTTAATGGATTACAAGCTCAGTATTATTCCACAGCATGACCCAGAAGCAAACAAAATAAAACAACAAAAAACAAGTAACTGGATCTCAGACTGTTTTGTTTACAGAAACACAGTGTCCAGAAGGAGGGAGATGATAGCCTCACTGGACTCTGCCCTGGTCAGACTGCTTCTGGAATATTGGGTTCAGTTCTGAGCCTGGCATTTTGGGAAGGAGTTTGATAAACAACAGAGCATCCAGGAAATGATAGACAGAATAGTGGAAAACAGGAGACCACAGGAGCAGCTGCTAAAGGAATTAGGAATATCTAGTTTGAAGATGAATACTTAGGGGAAGGCATGATCTCTGTCTTCAAACATTTCAAATGTTCTTATGTAGGATTTAATTTGTTCTATTTGGCTCCAGAGGGTAAAAACAATTGGGGAAAGAGGGGAATTGCTAATAGATAGATTTAGGCTTCATATAAAGAAAAATTTCCTGACCACTAGTGCTTTCCAAAATGGAAAGGACAGCCTTAGAAGACAGTGGGGTCTGTCCCTCACTGAAAGTCCTTGAGCAGAAGCTAGATAGCCCTTTAGCAGGGATGGAGAGAGAATTCCTGTTCTGATGTGGGTTGTGCTTGATGACCTCCAAGAACTCTGTCAGTTCTAAGTTTCTATGATCTGATGCCTTGGTTGCTTTCCACTTGAAAATCCCTGATGAAAAGAAATTTATCACCAGCTACTCCTGTTCTCCCTCCATTCAGAGGGCCATCTCAGTCATCCTGATCTATATCTGGCCATTGGACCTAGATGGCTCTGGAGGAGAAAATAAGGCTGGTGACTTCGCACAACCCTGACTCATTTAAATCCAATTCATCTGCATGTCTGCATGTCATGGCATCACCTCCCTGAAGTTATGGTCCTCTTCAAGAATGAAAGACAAGTAACAACAACAAACAACCCTCCATTCAGCTGTCTGAGCGATCTTCCTAAGGCTCCAGTCTAACCATGTCAGCCCCCTTCTTAATAAACTCCAGTGGCTTCCTTTTATCTCCAGGATCAAGTATAAAATTCTCTGGTATTCAAAGGCCTTCATTAATGACCCCCTCCTACCTTCCAATTTGTTTCCACCTTGCCTGCCTCTATATACCCTGTGATCCAGTGACACTTGGCTGCCTGTCCGTTCCTTGCATAACATGCTACATCTCTGTATTTTGAGACATTTTCACTGGCTGTCCATATCTGGAATGTTCTTCCCTCCTCATCTCCATCTTCTAGCTTCCTTGGCTCCCTTTAAGTCCCCCCAAAAAGCCTAATCTTCTACAAAAAGCCTTTGGCCATTCTCCTCACTGTTAATGCCTTCCCTCAATGGACGGTCCCGATTTGATCTAGGATATATCTTGTTTATACATAGCTATTTTCATATGGTTTCCCCCATTAGACTGGGAGTGCCTTGAGAGCAGGGACTGTTTTTAGTCTTTCCCTGTATCATCTGAGTTTAGCAGGGTACCTGACACAGAGCAGACAATAAGTAATTGTTAAATTGACTTGCATTCTAATAGGAGAAACAAAGTACGTGGGGGAATAGAGAGGAATACTAATTCTTGTTATAATTATCATAGCAGTAAAAATGATCAGTTCTTTGAAAGCCCTAAGGCTCTTTATAAAAGCTAGCTGTCACTATCATCATCATTATTGTAACTAGCATTTACATGGTGCTTTAAGGTTTGCAAAGTGCTTTACAAATATTACCTCATTTTATCCTCACAGAAATCCTGGGAGACAGGTGCGATTATTAACCTCATTTTATAATTGAGTAAAAGAAGGGGAAGATAGGTTAAGTGACTTACCTAGGGTCATACAGCTGGTATGTATATGAGGATGAATTTTAACTCACATCCTGCTGACTCCAGGTCCTGCGCTATATCCACTGGACCCCTTTGTATATTTTGTATTCTTAGAGTTTAGGACAACATCTTGTATATGGAAGGCACTTAATAGATGCTTATGGACTATCTAATTGACAACCAATCACCATTTCTTATCCCTTTCTCCTCCTCCTGTACTCTGTACCCTATATTCCACTTTGGGGTAATTCTAAAGGTCAGGTAATTTGTTCCTTTGGTTGACTCAGAATCAGCCTATCCTACTGTCTCTACCTCCTCTCCTGGTTTTTCTCTTCACAATCAAGCAAAATAAATTGAATCTCTCTTTCACATGAACAACCCATGAACATTTGAAGATGGCCGCCATGTCTCCCTCATCTTCTGCATTCCAAAACATTTCTCTCAACTGTTCCTTGTGTGGCCTGATTCTGAGTGCTCCTCCACAACCTGAATGATCTCTCTACTTCAGTTAGACAATGTTGCTCCTAACATGTAGAACCCAGGGCTGAAAACAATGCTCCAAAAGTTGTCTGACCTGGGCAGAGTGCCAGGGGGCTGCTCAACTCCCTAATTCTGGACACTATAATTCTATTAAGACAGCCTAGGTTTTCATCACTTTTTGGCTACCATGTCAATCACACTGCTGATTCGTACTGAGCTCAAATGCCACTAAAATAATCCCTAAATGTCTTTCACAAAAAAATGATTCTGTTTCATGACAGGCGAGTAATCAGTGTACCTCATACCATTTTAAGTAACATAATAGACCACAGAGCAAATAAAACCAGCCTTGGGCAAAATTATGTATTAGGAAATATTCCTTTATGATACATTTCTATAGTCTTCTTTACCATTTACCATTCTCCTATCCCTTTTTCCATTGTTCATTTAATAAACATACACATAGTGCTAGGTACTATGTTAAGTCTGGAGGCACGAAGAAACACAAAAGACAGTCCCTGTCCTCACAAAAGTTACAATCTAACAGGAGAAGATGGTATATGAAGAAAAGTTGAAAAGAGGGAGGAGAAAGTTATCAAAGGAGGGGGAGAAGGAAAGATGGCAGGGAACGCACTGATGATGAAGCTGGATGGGAAATAAAGAGATACCTGCCTTGGACACCTTCCTTAAATAGGGAATCTGGGAGGACCTCTCAAGTGGCCACCCTCCACCTTCTCCAATAAGAAGGAGAGAGGGAATTGAGGGGAAGAGAATACAGAGGAGGCATGAGTTCCTGAGATGATGTGATCTTACAGGATGATGAGCTCCTGAGAACATAATGATGTCCAGAAGAGTGAAGTCTTATGGGAAGTGTCTTGGTTTAGGGTTGTTTTTTTTTTGTTTGCTTTGTTTTTTTCCTCTCATTTGACTCTCAAGGAATCCCTGCAAAATATCTTTCATCTGTCTGATTTAGATTTCCTGAAAATAGACCAAGGCCTCCCGATAATTAAGGCATTAGCAGATTGTAGCTTTAGGTTTAACTTGTCCTATGGGGCATTTGCTCTTAAACAAGGAAAGACACCCAAGGGAATAAAGTGCTAATAGCGATGTGATAAGCAATGAGACTGCTATTTTAGGATAAAGGATTCTACAAGATACACTAGGATTCTACACATAAACCAGCCAAATGTAGTTTGAAGGAAGTTTAAAACATTTAACTTCTGAAAGAAGACTCTGTGCCCTCCCTGCCTCCATCACTTTCTGGTGTCAATAGAACCACTCTTTTTTTTTTTTTTTCTGTACTCATGGAAGGTAGCATACTGTAGTTTGAATCCTAGGTGTACAATATAGTTAGAGAAAGACCTTAACTCAACTCCTGTCTCAAATACTAGCTGTGTGACCCACTTAACTTCTCTGTCCTTTAGATTCCTCATCCATAAAAGGGGATGATAATATAGCCTGTGTCCCAAGGTTGCTGTTAGAATGAAATGAGAGATTTGTAAAGCATATTATACTTAAACCATTATAAAAGTGTTGTCATTCAGTCATTTCAGTCATGTCCAACTCTTCCTGACTCCATTTGGGTTTTTTGGACAACGATACTGAAGCAGTTTGTCATTTCCTTCTCCAGCTCATTTTACAGATGAGGAAACTGAGGCAAACAGGGATAAGTGACTTGCCCAGGGTCATAAAGCTAGTAAGTGTCTAAGGTCAGATTTGAACTCAGGAAGATGTGCCTTCCTAGTTACAGACCCAGTGCTCTATCCCCTTCAACACCTAGCTGCCCCCATAAAAATGCTAGTGCTAAATCCTTGAATTTAGAGTCAAAAGACTAGATTCCAAATTGCTTCTCTGCTGTTTGCAAACCATGTGGACTGGACAAGTAACTTAACCTCTTTGATAACGCTATTTTTTTTCATCTATAAAATGGAAATAACACTTGTAACTACCTCCCTTACAGAATTCTTATGAGGTTCAAAGGAAATAGCGAACATGAAATAACATATATACCATAAAGGACTCAATCCATGTCAGCTGTGGAAGTGGTAGTGGTGATGTTATCCTGGGAAGAAAGGGGCAACTGAGCCACATCCTTAGGCATTCAGAGAGCCAGTAGGGGAAGGATGCTAGGTGGAAATGGGAGTCACTACAAAATAGGAATAAGGCAGACCCCAAAGAAACTATTTCTGTGGCCTTTGTAGTACAGATAACTAAGCATAGGATTCTCCCATTTATCTCTGGATTTGGTATGAAAAGGAAACAGCCACAACCTAACCCTGTTAGTTTAAGTTCCTAGTTGTAACAAAATGGGGCACTTAGAAGTTAACAAAAGGAGGCTGACTTTGCTCTAACATAGCAAGGAGATTTGACAAGGAGTTGGGACACTTAGTTTCTCTGTATGTGTCCCCATCTCCATATGAAAGTGCATCTGGTCAGCAGGGCAAGGTATGGTGTTTTATGTGGTCTCCAGAAATCTACCATATTGGAAGAGCCCTACATATGAATGGTACTTTTTAATGCACTTGAATGACCAGGAAACTGTGTCAAAGGAAGCAGGGTTCAATCAAGTCCAAAGGACAGCTTTGCTCCCTTTTTGGGAAAACTAATCCCTATGTCCCCAGGGAAACAGGGGAACCCTAGTCTTCTCACACTCAAGTTGCTTCTTGAGTGAAAAATGTAGGCTATCCAGAACCTCTAAACTCTCTGAGGAGCAGAGCTGCTACCTCTCTTCTTTCCCTTTTCCTTTCCTTCCCATCTCTATACCTCCAAAGCTTAGTTTCATGTTATACCACCTGGACAGCATGGGTGGCAGCCAGCACAGGGCAACAGAAGAAAATGGAACTGTCTGAGAGTGATGCCAGGCCTGGTAGAGGACAAGGAAGAAAGCCAAAGACCTCTGGCTATTTCTGTCCCTTCATACATTCCAGGTCTGCCTGGCAAGGTCCCCAATGCCAAATTTGAAATCTGCAGAGCTCATTCACGAAAGCAGGGAGATCAGACAGGGTATGGGATAGCGCCTACCCTTCCTCCACCCCACCTCCTGCCCCACCTCCTGCCCCACCCCCAGCAACGGCCAACACCACCCCAAAGATAGCAGGGGCCCAGTACATGAAAGAGAAAGGTCAGTTGACTTAAATAGCCACAGGATATATGGTACAGCCACTTTCATGGCCTACCAGAGCAGATATGGACTAGGGGGAGGTGATAATTCTGTGAATCCATCTAAATATGTGAGCCTGGATTGAGGCCTCCTGGAACCTAGTTAAAGGAACCAGAAGCTGGAGTGCCCATGAGCTGAGAATACTGTTTATTCCCTTATGTAAGAGGACAAGACATCTTTACTCATAGACTCTGGGATTAAGGAATGCCAGACTTCGAACTATGAGGAAATTCAAGAATAATAGATTTGGTATCTTTCCTCAAGGAGCATCTTCAAAAGCATGGCCACATTGTTGGATTCCCAGGGGTGGGTTCTTTTTCTCCCCCCTGTGTATTCCTGAGCTTCTCTTTCCTCCTCCTACTCATTCTTCATACAGTGGCCAAAATAATCTTCCTAATGCAATTTTAACCATGATGTTCCCCTGCTCAAAAACTGTCAGGTGCTCCCTATTATTTATAGAACCAAATGCAAACTCCTTATCCAAAGATTTAAAGCCTTTCACAATCTGCCTGCAACCTCCCTTTCCAGTCTTATTTCATGCTACACTAATGCTTTCAAAGAGTGGAGTCATGTGTTTCTAGAAGTGTATAGAATGCAAGGTGAAAGATGGTGAGCAGAAGAGTGAGTCTGGTCCCCACCCCTGAGTGAGCAGTACTCTACTCTGTGGTTCCCAACTCCCCCTTTCAGCTTGGCTTTTGCTTTAAAGAAAATCCTTCAGAGAGATAGATGGATTTCTTTTCTTGGAGTCAATCAGGGTTAAGTGACTTGCCCAGGGTCACACAGCTAGTAAGCTTCTGAGATCAGATTTGAACTCAGGCTCTCCTGACTCCAGGGTCTATGTATTATCTACTTTGCCACCTGTCTGCCCCTGTCTTTCAAACCTGATGTAGGAAGAACAAAGGGAATAAAAGGTAGCTGAAGTAGATGGTCTCTTAAGAACTAACGAGCTTTCCTCCTCTTTTCTCCACCAGGACAACTAGTTTTAGTTGTACCTAGGTTCTGGTCTGGATTCATTTGATCTCCCTTTTGGGAAGCTATACAATATGAATAAATAATAACTGTCTTGTTGCTCTGAACTCCCAATTTTACTGTAGCACACTACATCCTTTAATAAAGAGAATTTAATGGGGTGGCTAGGTGGTGCAGTGAATAGAGCACAGGTCCTGAAGTCAGGAGGACCAGAGTTCAAATCTGACCACTTCCTAGGCATGTGACTTCAGGCAAGTCACTTAACCCCAATTGCCCTGCCTTCCCCCTCCAAAAAGAAGAAAATAAAGATAATTTAATAAAATAATAATTAATACCTTCAATGAAAACTATCAATCTCTCTCCCTGGGTATCCTTGCCAAGTATTTGTCCCTCTCTATGGGCAACATTACTCCCAAGGATACACTAAACCAATATAATTTATTATACAGTGACTTTGTTTTAGAAAAACTGTTTTCTTTTAAAACAGATGACAAAACAGAAAGCAAACACTTCAAAAGCATTGACAAAGAGGCCTTCTCACTCCCTAGAGGAGGTGTTCTTAATCTCGGATCTATGAACTTGTGCTCAATATTTTTTTATCTTGATAACTATATTTCAATAAATTTCTTTTGCAATCCTATGCATTTTGCTTTATGTATGTAAAAATACTATTCTGAGAAGGGTCTGTAGGCTTCACAACATTGCCAAAGGGGTCCATGACACCAAAAAAATCAAGAAGTCCTGACCTCAAGAGAATGAGAGGGTAGGAAAAAGGTAGAAGATGAAGAGTGGAATTCACCAAAGTCCACCTCCATAGCTCAGTGGCTACAGTATTCTGCGTATGCTCCTTAGGCATAAGAAGCTTTGGCAAGAGTCCCTGCTTCCTCACACAATCTCTCCTACTCTCCTCTTAACTGAGCTAGCTAACTTTGGTTCCCTAAAGCAGGTCACAGAGGTGTGGTGAGGAAGTAATGCAGAGAGTCTGGGTCCACCCTAATCAGAAGGCCAGTATCCTAGAGCAGCAGCTCAAAGGGCCACATTGGAAGTGAAGGCTAGAACACAAGGAGCATGGGTTTAGATTTGAATCTTTCATCTGACACTTACTATTTTTTGGACCTTGTGTAAATCTCTGGGCCTCAGTTTCTCCATCTGTAAAATGAAGGGTTCCAGCTCTAACTCTGTAATGCTAGTTCTCCAATTCCCTCAGGTGAAAATTCTCTCTCCCTCCTCAGACATTCTCAGGACACTTGGCCCCTATGTACTTGTCAAATTCTGTTCTATATCATGCTGATTTGTACATGTACCACTTACTTCCCATTTGATTGTAAGCTCCTTGAGATAAGGGACTCTGCTATTTTTTCATCATTTTATCCTCAGGGCCTACCATAATGCCTTATATATTGTTAAATTGAATTTAAAATTAATCAAACTGACCACTTCTCAGGAAGTTGTAACATGAGGATGTTCATAGATTCATAAAATTTTAGAACTGACAGTCATCTTGGATTCAACATGGTATGGTGGAAAGAGTCCTGGTTCTAGAAGCAGAGATCCGTGGTTCAAATCCTGCCTCTGATGCTTACTACTTTTGTAGTATACTCCCTTGGCCTCAGTTTACTCATCTGTAAAAAGAGGAGGTTAAACTAGAATATATCTAATGGTCCATCCAGCTCTCAATTTGTGACCTGTAATATCGTATAGTATGAGTTTTTTTTCATGTATGAATTGGACTAGATGTTTACTGAGGTCCTTTCCAACTCTGGGATTCTGTGAATTAGCAAATGGAAAAACAGCGCTCTGAATCCAGTAGGAGAAAAAAGGAGGTGCCATGCACACAATCCTTATGTTCCTTTGAGTTTCTGGATCTTCAAGGAGGGTATTATTTTGTTTTCATGTGTGGTTTGGAACCCAAAGCGGATTTGGTTAAGGTGGTTGGGATGTTTGAGGAAGGGAAGGGCCAGGGGACTTAAAAGGTAATTACTACTTGGCTCCCAACGCAAAGAAATGTGGACAGTTCTGTTCCAGCCCTGCTCTGCTCAACTGGACTCATCTCTGCTTCCAGGAAACATTGTCAAACAACCCTGAAACAAGTCCTTTCACATAAAGACCAAAGGATAAGAATTAAAGAAAATACATATGGCATAATTTGCCTTAACTGCCTGGGTCAAACCTTATTTTTCACTGTTCTACGATATCCCTTTATGTAATAATATTCTTCTCCTCTACCCTCCAGCTGCCTGCCATGCAAGAACAAGATTCTGATTTGATAAAAAGCCCTTCGGGGAACCATCTAGGTTTTAGAAGATATCTGTTGTTTTTCCGCTGAATTGGACCAACATGAGAAGGAGAAGGAGGAGAAGGAGACAGAGAGAAAGAAACAACAATATCAAACTCGGAAACAGAGACCACTAAACATACATAAAGATCTCTGCTGATACAGTTTGACTTAGAAAATCATATATTAACATTATCAATGTTCTATTGTATTCTTATTTAACTTGTTAAATATTTTCTAATTACATTTTAATTTGAGTACCACTGTACTTCCAAGCATTGGGTGCCATGTTTGAAATCTTTGGTGTACAGCCATTTTAATATCTTAAAACATTAAATACTTCACTCAAACAGAGAATGCCTAAGTTTTCTGCTAGTGGCATAAATTATCTAATTGTCAAAACATGTCATCTGTAAATATGAAAGAGGCTACGATCATTTAGGCTTGGGTGGAGGTGGGGAAGGAAAGGAAACAAGCATTTATTAAGTACCTACTATTTGTCAAGCACTGTGTTAAGAGCTTTACAAATATTATCTCATTTGATAAATGGGTAAATACAAATAAATGGGCCAGCTTTGAAAAAAAACTCTGAAAAAGGTTACCCACAAAAATATTTTCACCCACTAAGGAAAAAGACATACCACAAATCTCTACTTGTTAACTTGGAGAACAATCAGCTAACAGAACTTATTTTCATTTTTAAGTGGAGATAGTCTATGTTTCTGAATGAGACAAAGGTATTTTTAGAATAGTGTAGTGGTAGAATCTAGACTTACTTTTTTCAACCTACACTAGGAGGTCAAGTTTCCAGAGCAAGATTGATTATTCTGGGGGCAGCCAGGTAGCTCAGTAAATAGAGCACCAACCCCGAAGTCAGGAGGATCTGAGTTCAAATCCGACCTCAGACACTTAACACTTACCAGCTGTGTGACTTTGGGCAAGTCACTTAACCCCAATTGCCTTGCCTTTCCCCCCTCCAAAAGTAAAAAAAAAAAATTATTCTTCCTCTTCAGGGCTCCAGGGATATCCCTGAAGGGCATGAGTCTTCTCTATTGGCATTGGCTCAAAGCCTCATTATAGTATGTTAACTATTGTTAACAGTCAGTGATTAGTACTCAACTATCATTTAACCTATGAACAACAATTAGCTTTTTCAAAGGAATAGTTATTGAGAAAATATATTCATAACAGAAGTACAAATGATTCCACTCTCACCTCTGCCAACTGTTGGCAACATACTCTCTTTATGCTACTCCTTGGTCCCTGGGAAAAGAAGGTATTCTCTGCATTCATTTCAGTCCATTTCCAAAATGTGACTTAAAGCCAATAATGAGTTGCTGTTGCTGTTTTGTGTTTTCAATCCACTGTTATCCTGGGTCAACTAGGTCATCAGGTCTTGAATCCTCATTGGGCTTGGCTGTTCAGAAAATCTGACATGGACTCCCACTCCAGGACCTTTGGTGTCTTGCTCTCTTGACCTCTGGAAGCTAGCAGAGTCACATCTCAATCCGATACTCTTTCATCTCAAGCAGAAAAGAAGAAACCAAAAAGGTAAAAAACAGAGGCTAGCATTCATGGGAAGGAAGGGAATAAGCTACAATGCCTAATATGTACCAGGCGTTGGGCACATGCTTTTCATAAATATTATTTCATTTGGTTCTCAAAACAACCCTGGGAAATAAGTGTTGCTCTCATCTTCAGTTCATAGTTGAGGAAACAGAGGCAAACAGAGGTTAAATTACTAGTCCCAGGTAACACAGCTGTTAAGTGTCTGAGCCTAAATTTGAATTCAGGTTTTCCTGTTTCTAGCCACTTAGACACTCAGCTGCCTCCAAATGACCCACAGGGTCCAATTGTCAACTCATGTTGGTAGGGCCAGAGGCTATAAGCATATTTTCCCCCTGGAACCAGTCAGACTTCAGGAATAGCTACCTAGTGATGACCTAGTCAAAGAGATGAAGAGGGAGGGAGGGACAGGCTTGTGAGGTCCTGACTCTCCTAGCATTCATCATGAAAGTTTCTCGTCTGGATGATTCTAGCAAAGAGAAGGGTGTGGAAAGAAGTATGTCTAAAACAGACACAGTCTGCTGCAAGAAAAGCTAGGACCTCCCTCCCCATCCCCCACTAGATTTTATTTCAGACTATTGCAAGCTCCTTGGAGAAAAATCCAGGGCCTGGGCTATTGTTCTCTATGATTTTGCTCCCAGCTCAGTCATACAATAGTGGAATGTAAATCACTGGCTCTGATCCTACCTCTGATCCTTAGTAACTGGGTTGCCTTGAACAAAGTCTGTAAATTCACCTGCACCTCAGTTTCCTCAACTGCAAAAGGGAAGTGCTCAATTCTTAAGTGACCCCGAAATCCCTCCTGCTCTAAATCTTCAGTCTTATGCCCCCTGGCAAATTTATCATCACCATCTAAGGTTAGAGCTAGAAGGGGACAAAGAGGTCATCTAGAAAAGTGACTTGTTCCAAGTCATACGGTGAATTAATTAGTAGCAAACTAGGTCGAGAAACCCAAGTGTCCTGACCCTCAGTCTAATCCTCTTTCCAATATATAATACTATCTTCCAACCACACTCAGCATTATCAACAACCAGTCCATTCTATTTGCAAAGGACAAATTAGTCCTACTTATTCCTTATATAGATCCTTCATGTGTTTGATACTCCATCAGTGGAGACTGAGAATATTACCTCATGGCACTGTTGTATCCTTGGTACAGTTGGCACTACTCTGTCCATGTTGTATATGTCTGGAGTGCTAAAGTCACAATTACTCAAGACTCAGGAAAGAAAGTTCTTGTCACCAAAGTCCATGGGCGTTGTCGAATGGTTCGATGTCAGATCTTTTAAGTGGAAATTAGATTAAACGAGAGGCATTAGCATGGGACCATGGGACCTTTGCATCTGAGTAGTACCTGAAACCTTCTATGTTTATGGGCTTCTTTAAAAACAAGGAATATCTTTTTTTGTTTGTATCTCCAGCACTATAATAGTACAGCACTTTGTATGTGCTAAGTGCTTAATAAATACATTTTTAATTCATTTACTCATTCATTCATTCATTCATCCACATATCATATGTGTGTATTGCCCAATTCTATCAACTCTTAATATGGAACTCCTTCATACAGTAAAGATCAGCAGCTCACCTGAAACTTAGTCTTAGAAAGCTGCCTGAGTCACCAAGAGGTCAAGTGCAATGGTCACTCCTCCATGCTAACAGGGCTAGTATGCAAGTCACAGGCTGAATCTGAACCTAAATTTCTTGAATCCAAGTCTGGTTCTCTAGCCACTACCTACATGCAAGCTCTCACTGCTTTAATACTAATGAAAAAAAAAAACTGAAATTTACCAAGTGATCCAAGCCATTAGATAAGCCCAGGGACAGATAGAGAACCAGCAAGTCGCATTTCATGAGAGGCAGTATGAAGTAGAGGAAAGGATCTTAGGATTTGAGTTCTGGCTCTGCCTCTTACCAGATTGTCACCTTATTCAAGTAATTTAAGCTCTCTAAGACTCAATTTCTTCACTGGTAAAGTTGCATTGACATTTTCTCTACCTACCTACCTCACTCATGGTTCAGGAAACATGAATTTATTTGAAGTAGCTTGATGCTTGCTTATAATTGCTTCACCTGGACTCTAATTACACCTTAATCATGTTAGTTCCACATTTTCCAGAATGGAGACAATCCTTCCTACATTATTATGTTAAGAACTTGTGACTGAAGGTCAAATGGGCAATGTGATAAGTGCTGAATGGAGAATGTATGGAAGAGTGCTTTGTAATAATAGAACAAGAATTAGAGTGAGCAATCGTAATGATTTAATTCAGTGACCTCTCCCTATTCTCTGGATCAACCAAATCAGATGTAAACAGCTAACTTCTAGTATTCTCCTGGGGCTCTAAATCCTATGATCCCCTGAGATCAGCCTGGGAACCCGGAAAAGCTATTGAGATGTAAGAATGGACAAAGATAGAAATGGCTTGGTCTAGCCAGCATGCACACAAACTACATAGGGCCCCTTGGATAGAAAGCCATGGTCACAGTGGGCAGAAAGTTGAAGTAAACAAGGCAAGAGCTACTCTAGACTAAATTGGTGACATGGAAGTGAAAGGAGGCTTGAGATCCTGGATTTAGAAATGTATGGGATCTCAGAGGCCATCTAATCCAAGCCCATCTTTTTACAGATGAGAAAACAGAGGAACTTGTTCAAAGTTGTATAGGTAATCTCAAAGGTAGGATTTGAATCCATGTTCTCTGACTCCAGAACCAAATCTCTAACTACTTGAACCACACTGCCAACCAGTGACTATGGTATCATAGTTTATATAGTCTAGACAAGGTATGTCAAACATGCCACGCATGGCAATACTCTCAACAACAGCCCAAACTAGATTAAAATGTAGCTGACAATTTTTTAACAAAATAAATAAAAATCCAATGGAACATAAATAATGTAAATATGTGGTTTTCTAGGTCAATACATAGTTCTCTCCCTGGATTTTTCACCATGCCTATGGCCTGATTGGTTGGTTCCTCCTAGACCAGCGGTTCTCATTCTGTGAGTTATGTTCATTTTGTAACAATGAAAATACATCCTGCATATCAGATATCTACATTACAATTCATAACAGTAGCAAAATTACAGTTATGAATAATTTTATGGTTGGGGGTCACCACAACATGAGGAACCGTATTAAAGGGTCACAGCATTAGGAAGGTTGAGAACCACTGTCCTAGACCCTCCATTTTAAGGAGGATGCTCAGGCAAGTCATGTTTTCTTTGTTCCTCTCCAGGCTCTGCTCCAGACTCTCCAACCTTTATCTACCATTGCCCCAGTCGGGTACCTTCCCACCCCCTACATACTTTTTCAGGTTCCCCATTAGAGTGAAAGCTCTTTACTTTCTTTCTGCTTGCATTTGTATACTCATTAGCACAGTGTGGCCCAAGTAAATCCATAACAAATGGA
>CM053586.1:302768890-302783027 GCA_028646515.1 Pseudochirops corinnae | reverse complement strand
AAGAACTGGGAAAAGGCCTAATACGGGGATCAATGTGTTTCTGAGTATAAAAGGTCAAGGATTAGAACACTTTTTCTGCCAATAGTTCGAATCTGAAACATAGGAGTTCTCAACTCAAGAAGTGCTCCCCCCAATGTTTTTATTTATTTCATTAAATACTTCCTAATTAAATGCACAAAACTTGAAAGCAAAAATTTCTCAACCTGTTAAGTAAAACCACTATGGCTCATGGCTCAAGACTTTGTAGTCTTTTAAGTTGTGGGAGACTCAGAACTGAGGCACTTATTAACCTGGGACAAGTTACTGAACTTCTCTGGTGCAAAAGGGGACTCGTACCTATCCTGCCTCACAAGCCTGGTAATATATTCTGTAAACTTTAAGGCACTAGGCATAGACCAAATCTATAAATGAGTTATTCTATTCCCTACTCATTTAAGATTTATATAAGCTTCTATTAGTACAAATTTGGTTTGTGGACAATGAAGATATGAAAATCAATCTCTCTCTTTTAGCTGAAAGGGGAATTATGGTTAAGCTATGTGGTACAGCTGTGAGAGTGCAATCCCTATAGAGCAGTGGTTCTCAACCTGTGGGTCATGACCCCTTTGGGTTCACCTAAGACCATCAGAAAACATTATTTCCCATTGTCTGCTGCAGGCGGTCCGCCCACACAGGACTATTAAAGGGTCTCCTCGACATTAGGAAGGTTGAGAACCACTGCTAGAGACAGAGAGAGTAAATGAGTGAGTGAGTTGTGTCTCTGTGTCTGTGTGTGTCTGTGTCTGGCCTTGGAGAAGCAACTGGAAAAGAGTAAATGGGTAACCATTAACTTTTAAAAAGTCCCAATTATTGCTCAATAATTTTTCCTCTTTGACCAGGATTTAATACCAGTCACTGAATTTGTTCCTTTAGGTAGACTACTTTTCCTAAATCAATGTGGCACATGCTCTGAGGACCCTAGTCACAAACTGAGAATCTCAAACATAACCAAAAAGGTTATTTTCTTTCCAGCTAGAAGAATCAATGTGAACAGGATGTGTCCTAGGGAAGCATGGTAGATCTATTTCTAGCTACCCAGCCTTTCTAAACTACTCTGTATTTTCTCATTTCTCCCACACCTCCACATCCCCCTTCCTCACTTCCATGGTTAAACACTAAATATCAGCAAAGCCACCCAGAAGAAGCAAGTTTCTTACTTTAGACCATCGTCTTCTCTCATGGCCTTGGTACTGAAGTTAGTATGGCAGCCAGCTCCATTCCAGTTTCCAGGGATTGGCTTGGGATCAAATGTTACAATCATTCCAAAATCTTCACACACACGATGGAGGATGAAGCGTGCAATCCACAGGTGATCTCCCATTTCAATCCCTTCACATGGTCCTATCTGGAATTCCCACTGAAGAGAACACCAACAGGATTCATGTCGCTTTTAAAAGTTAGCTACCACCGTCCCACACTAACTCGAGAGACCCTCAGGTGTGGCCTTTGGGGATGTCCCAACTCACTCCAAATCATTGCTGTGGGTATATCTCATCTTGCCTGCCTGATTTATTTATTTTATCAGTGTACAATTACCAACCAGTAGAAGGTAAGCTGCCTGAAGGCAGTTTTATTTTTTAACTTTGCATTCTCAAAGTCTAGACAACATAGGAGAAGTTAAGCATCTTGAGGCAGTATTTGGCACAAAAGCACATATGAATGCCTGTCCAAGTGACCTCTCCCCTCAACTCAGGCTTATCCCCATCTCCATCCTTAAATTGTTACCAAAAATCAGGGACACCCTGTATAGAAGAACCTGCTTCCCCCCACCTGTCCTGTCCTGGCCCCATGACTCAGAAGCAATTTCCCCAATCCAACTTCGTCTGGGTTAGCCTGAGCCCTGGCAACAAGGACCAAAGGGGAAGCATTTACCTGAGCTGGCATTACTTCAGCATTTGTACCCCCAATTTTGACTCCAGCATACAGACAAGCACGGTAATGAGCTTCTGCTATATCTCTTCCATAGGCTTTATCAGCTCCCACACCGCAGTAATATGGACCTATGGGGCAAGAGGAGACAGGAGGCAAACACGTTAAGGCAAAAGTCCCAGAGGAAATTCAAACTCCTCCAAGCCCTTTTCAAGAGGGAAAGAGTTTGTAGGATCTGAAGGCCTGCACAGCTATCCCTTGGGTAACTATTACTCCTTTAGTTTGAAGATTACCCTTCTCACTTTCTCCCAATTTTTCTTGGCTGGGTCTGCAGAGCCCACCAATCCTCCCTGCGCATTATAAGGTAATATCTTTGGTACAAGGATCTAATTGTATTTAGACACAGCAGAATGGATCTCATGGAAAATGTCATGGCTTTTTGATGAAATAGCATTAGTTGTAGTTGTTCAGGAAAGAAAGTAGCTGGGTTCAGTAGTCAGGAGGAGCTTACCCTGGGGCCCAGGGAATCCATTGGAAGGCCAACCAAAAGGGTGTCCATCTGTTCCCATAAGAGTATACTCTTGCTCCATACCAAACCAGGGTTTCTGGTTGGTCACCATATCCATTATACGTTTACAGGTATGCCTCAAATTGGTCTCTGAAATACAAGAGAATAAAGAAACCATTAGGAACATACGTTCCTATCAGTCCTGGATCTGAGTACCACCCCAAAAAGTACATCACTGATTTGGTAGTAGAATTTTAAAAAGGTGGCTTGTCACACCTGACCAGCTATGTGACCTGGCTCAGTCCCTCACTCTGAACTCCAATCAGCTGCAGAGCCTACCTTCTATACACATTTAAAGGGTCAAAGGCAAACTTGTTCTAATTATAGAAGAAAGCTGTCCTTGGATTCGTTAACGTCTTATTCTTTCCCAGAGGAACTATGACTAGAAAACTGGATTTGGAGTCAGAGAGGACAAAGCCCCTGCTGAAACTACTAGCAACTGACTTCCAAATTTCACTGTGACTGTTTTCTCAACTATAAAATGAGAAAGATGAACTCTAGGGCTGCTTTAAAAGTTCCTATGGTCTGGTCCTACCAGGATTTGGCTCTCTAAGGCATCTCTGAGGGACTCCAGAAAAATTTTACTTCTAGTTAACTTGATGGTTAATTGACGTCAATGCAATTTACACCTTTTTTATCTCTCTGTACTGGGATGCTTCCCAGGAGCCAAACCCTACCAAGAACTACTAGGTGGGAACACTGCTTAACTTTGTTCAGATGACACTGTCCCTACCGGGATCTTGAATGTCTCTTGCATTGATTAGGTCAGCACTGACCAGGGTGGAGGGACAGACTAACAAAATTTTAAAATGTGATCCCTGTCTTTTTAATAGTCTTCGTAAAAAGTCTTTTAGCATTGGGTCTGGCCATTTGTTACTGCTGATTGTTCAGTTGGTTTTAAGTCAAGTCCAGATGAAAACCCCATGTGGCAAAGATACTGGAGTGTTCTCATTTTCCAGATGAGGAAACTGAGGCA
This sequence comes from Pseudochirops corinnae, assembly GCA_028646515.1. NCBI lineage: Eukaryota > Metazoa > Chordata > Mammalia > Diprotodontia > Pseudocheiridae > Pseudochirops > Pseudochirops corinnae. The sequence continues at coordinate 302,779,575 of CM053586.1, read as the reverse complement.
AACAGGGTGAAGTCACTTGCCCAGGGTCACACAGCAAAGTGTCCTGAGGCCAGATTTGAACTCATGTCTTCCTGACTGTAGGCCCAGTACTCTAGCCACTATGTCAACCTAGATGCCTAGTCAGGTACATAGCAAAGCACTATTACAAATGCTTATCTCTCTTCCCCCATGATAGTGACTAAATCCTGTCTACACATTAAAGAAGTGTGTGTGAAGCATATAGTTAGCCTCTGCTAAAGACCTTCATTGACAACAAAAAGCTGGCTTCAAGGATTTCACATTCTAATGAGGGAGACTACATACTCATTATTTAGTATACAGTACAGCAGTAATTAGTAGCTAGGGAAAACTGTAAAGGCCTACCAGATAGACAGAATACCTGATTTCCTTTCTTTTAAAGACTCATCTCAACTAAGAGATTACAATGGAGAAGAGTCCAGGGAATGGGAGACAGCCAGTAAGTCTAAAAGGGAGGAAACGGGAGTCTCTATTACTCTCAAGCCAGCTTCATTTTTTTTCCTTATGTTTGGCCAAAAATCTGCCTCCCTAAACTTTTAGCTATTGATCCCAGGTAGAGTCCTTCTTCCAAATAAAGACCTTTTTCAAATACCTAAAGACTGTCATGCTGCCTTCTTAAGCCTCCTCTATTTCAGTCTGAATAGCTCTAGTTTCTTCCATCGGATCTTCATGACAAAGTCTCCTCCAGAGACATTCGAAATTTGTCCCTAGTTCATGCTAAGAACAGAATACCAATCCTTGTCTTTCCCACCTTTACCATATCTCTTCCATTTAGCCCATTTTTATTTACACTGTGGCTCCTCATTCAGGATCTCATGACCCTTGCATGGACTATTACAATAGCTTCCTTTGGTTCTTCCCTCTCTCCAGGGTTTATTAATTACTATACCTTTGCTCCAAATCCAAATCATTTTGAAAGAGGGGAGGGGGGCATTCCCCTCATTCACTGTCAGAGGAGGGGAAAAAAGAACTATTTTTACCTGCAGGCTTTCGGTTATACTTGAAAACTTCACAGAGAACCAGTTTGTTGGGGTCCTTTCGGAAGGGGTCTCGGAACATAGCAGCAGGAACAAGGTACATGTCACTGTTAGAGCCTTCAGACTGGAAAGTGCTAGAGCCATCAAAATTCCATTCAGGTAGGTCTGGGAGGGGTGGGGAGAGAAGAGACTGGAGGTGAGCTAATCAACTCCATTAAAAGATGTACATGTGTTTTCAGTCTAGATTACCATTCCCCTCAATCTTCCCACCTAATTGTTCCTTTTCCTCCATTGAAAGAATGAATTCTTGTGATGAGAGGGAGAAAAAGTGAGAGAGAGAGAGAGAGAGAGAGAGAGAGAGAGAGAGATCAACCAGAAAGAGTTCAGGAAACACTATTCAGCTTTAGGCACTCTTATCATTCCAAATCCAAATCCTTCAGTAAAAGGCTTTTGCTCAAAGTACAAAGTTCTACCTTTGTAAGTAATTTAGTCACTTTTCAGTGGTGTCTGCTCTTCATGAACACCCCCACTTTGGGGATATTCCTTGCAAAGGTACTGGATGGGTATGCCATTTCCTTCTCTAGCTCCTTTTACAGATGAGGAAACTGAGGCCAACATGGTTAAGTGACTTACTTGTCCAGGGTCATACAGCTAGGAAGTGTCCCAAATCTTCCTGCCTCTAGACCAGTGCTCTATCCACTGAGCCACCCAGCTGCCCTAACTTACAAAGTACCAAGGCTTATACTGCTGTTTTATACAGCTATGAAGTGACTTTACCAAATGACTTTCTTCCTCACTACTTATCCTACTCTTCCTCAGTAAGATAAAAATTATATTCTAAGTTAGTTGGAGTCACAGTCCTATTCCTATTCTGTAGAAGGAAGGTGCTATATGACTCCGTACTGTCTAAAACTGTTTCCTCACTTGTAAAAACAGGAATCATAGACTATACCTGCTTCGCAGGCTAAAACAAGATGATGAATATAAAGTACTTTGCAACTTTAAAGGGCTGTGAAATACCAATTATTATTACTATTGCCCCTGGATCTGCACAGGAAGCAAATTGAAGATCAGACCAATTTGCCAGGATCACAGATTTTTAATTTCTAATGTAGTACTAGTAGTAGCCAATGAGATGGGTCAACTCCTCTCTTACAGACTTTGATTTAAATAAAAGGGGCCCCCATTCTTTGTCTCCAAATGGAATACAACAAATTAATCTGGTAGGAATTAAGCTAAGCTAAGGGTTGCATAGGCTTTGCTCTCAAGAGTTCAGAGGCTGATATGCACAATACAAAATAGTCAAAGGAAAATGCTTTGGCTAGAAGGAAAATTCAAAGAAGGGTAGCTGCAGGGATGGATCTCCCCTCTTACCATCAACGCTCTTCGGTTCACTGTCTAGGGTCCGAGTTTTACAGCGAAGTCCCTCGCCTGTGCCATCGATCCAAATGTACATGGCCAGGACCTTGTTCCCTTGAGGCAGGTTCAGGTACATCTGCTTGATATTTTTGTTCAAGTGAGAACTGGCCGAGGTGGCCATGCTGGAAGTTGTCCTGGTTAGTTATAAAGGAGGGAGAGAGAGAAGGAAAGACAGGGGGGGGGGAGAAAACAATAACATGAGAACACTGACCCCAAGCTGGCCTGTTGCTAGGATCCCTCAGAAAAGCAGATTTATCCAGACAGGAAGAAGCATACCCAAAGCATTAACTCCCCAGCTTTCAGTCAATTAACGTTTATTCATTTAACACACATTTGAAAGATTAACATAAAGCAAAGCACTAAGGTAGGTCCTGAGGACATAAAGACAAAACCAAAACAGTTCCTACTCAAACTTTTTTTAATTGGGATTATAGTATGTACACAGAATAATGGAACATATATAGTAACTTGAATCAAAAGAACACACTAGCAGCTGGGTGGATGGAAATCAAGGAAGGCTTCACAGGGATGGTAGATATAGCTGTTGATCAATTTCAATTATGCCTCTTCTCTCATGGCATGAAGGCCACAAATTTTATGAATGTGTAAGAACAGAAAAAAGAGGAGAGACTAGAGAAAAAAAAGCTTTAAAAATTAGAAGGCCATCAGGCTTCCGGAAGAAAGGATCAATAAAAAAGGATCAATAAATGGAAAAGGCTTATATTGCCTTATATGTACCCAATAGCACAGATAGTTTATTGATCCATTCACAGTTTTTAAGATACGGAGACAGCATTTTTCTTCATTCCTGGGAAGTGGTGAAGGAGCAACCATCAGATTTAAAAGTTGGGATCAAATCACATCCTTATCCCCACTAGGGCTAACTTCAATCAGCCAGGAAAATCCCCATATCCAGAACATGGGTCAAGGATTACTTTATAATCAAGAGATTAAAGGAATTCTGAAAAACCATAGGACCCCCAATCATAATAATTCAAGCTTCTTTTAAAGAAGCAAATACATTCACAAAATCAATAAAGTATAATTTAAGAGGGCAGAGTGGGATCTACCGAGATAATTTTGAATAGAGTAGCAACTGTTTCCATGGGTAACCACAACCCAGTTCCCACTTACCAAAACAGGCACTCTCGTCTTTGGGGGAAATTCACCTGGTCGTCAAGTAATATTTGAGAAGTCAAACCTTCCAGCCATGTCCTCCAGGACACCACAGCCCAAATGGGCCTTAAGTCAAAGCCACACCTCAACCTCTTCCCCAATACCAGAGAAATCGATTTCACTTCTCCTGGGAACTCTACCCGGGAGACCTCCCTTCCAACTAACTAGTCCAGTCTAGTCAATTCACCCCGGGGCAGTTTTTTTTTTTTTTTAAGAGATAGTACTTTCTCTATTGACCAATGAGTTTTCAGGCTAAACCACATTGGGCAGGAACACCTGTAGGGACTTAAAAGTGGTCTGGGGTGGAAGCTGCTGCTCCCCGGAATCTTTCTTCTTTTCTTTTTCTTCTTCTTCCTCTTCTTTCTTCGAGATCCCCCCTCCCCCGTCTCCTCCTCTTCTCCACTCACCCCGGCCATTGTGGGATAAGGAAATCGATCTGATTAGGCCTACGCTTCAACCGTCTCTTTTTCAGCTTCTGTCCATGCCTTTCCTCATAGTCACTGGTCTCATACTGATCGCTGTGGTTCCGCTTTTCCCCCTTTCCCCTCCGGACCCGAGGAGAAGAGGATCGAGAAACAAGGTGCGGAGATACCGATCGAGGAGAAACAGTCTGGGAGGAAACTGCCTTCATAATCGCTAAAGGGGTCCCTTCTGACTTCAACGTCCGAGGAATATAGGAGCTATACGAGGTGGTGGATGACCCTGCTGAGTCTTCTGGGCTTTCCACCCTTTTCTCCCTCCCTTCTTTCCCTTCCAGCGGTTGGCAAGGAGATGGACCCCCTGCCCCCCTCCCCCCACCCCTCCCCTCCAGCTCCTGATTTTACGATCTTACAGAGAACTGTAAGAAGGAGCATGCCCCTCCTTAGATAAGAGGGTGCCGGGGGGAGGGTGAGGCAGCCAGGCAGAATGTGAAAGAGGCCAGGCCGGCTGCCTTCTGTCTCTGGCCTCTTCTAGTCTCCGCCGACTCTCAAGGTAACGCAGCAGCTCAGGAGGTCCCATTGTTTGGTCACAAATGGAAGCCTCGAATTGCCCCGGAATTTCCCCGGGACCTAGCGGGCAGTTGCAAGCAGCAGAGGGAATGCACAAGTAACAGTGAACTGTGACGAGGCCGGTCACTGTCTTTCCGATAGAATTTTAAAACAAAATCCAAAAGGCTTTTCTCCTCTCTACTAGAAGAACGCGAAACCTAATAAACATACCCCTGGGTTTCACTCCCACAAAAAAATAAAACAGAAATGCCGAAATCACAACCCAGATCCTCAAATACGGGGCCCCAAAGTCCAAGGCACTAAGAGAGTAGGGCCAAGAAAAAGGCCCTTAGGGGAGGTCCTGCGCAGGACATAGCACACTCATCAAGAAAAACAACACTCTCTTCCCCTTCCTCCCCCCCCCCCCAATGTTACAATAGAGGCGCCCGCCCAGCATCAGCACAATCCTTGGAAAGGAGATAAGAGCATTCTTTGATGCTTCAGTGAGACTTTGCACCAAGAGGAAGGAGGAAGCATAAGGGGGAACAAGAAAGAAAGATCTTAGGGCTAAGAAGACCTGGTTGGGGAAACGCAAAAAACAAGTTTTGCAAAATATCCTTTGCAGGGTCCCTCCCCGCCCCTCTGCGGAGGGTTCGGGAAGGGCTGCTTGGTTACCTAGGTCTGGAAAGGTCCGGAAACAAGGTGTCAAAGTCGAAGGCGCAGGACGATCGTTCTGCAGGCTGGCTGGCTAATGGGGCTGGTTGGAGGTTCTAGCTGTTGGCCGTGGAGGTGGCTCTAGTGGCAGCGGTAGCTGTGCCCAAGACAGCGGCTTCCATTCTCAGCTCTGCCCGGCTTGCCAGCCTGCTTAGCTCCATTTATTCCCCGGGCAGGGCCGGCCCCCTCAAGCCCTGATTGGTTGCCAGCAGCCGAGCTCCCGACCTGCTCAGCTGATGCGGGGCGCAACAGTCCAGGCCATTGGGCAGGGGGTGGTGCCTGCCAAGGGGGCGGAGGGCTGGTGCCCGAGGGAGAAAGAAAGGGAAGTGGGGGATGGGGCGGGCCGGGTGGGAGAAGAGGAGAGAGAAAACAGGGCTGGGGGTGGGGAGGGTCATCCGAGCCAGCGCGCTCCTGGCCCGCCCGGGGAAGGCCCCGCCCACTGCAGCTGAGTGAGAAAAACAACAGCGACTGCATGGGAACGGGGACTTCCCTCCAGCTGCTGTAGCAGCTCGACCCCTGCCATGCAATCAGCATATTGTGTTCTCTCCCAACCACAACCTTTCCTCGGGCTGCAGAGCTCAAGAACCTGGCGCAGCTTTGGATTACTGCGCCGCGCCCTCCTTCCTCTGTCCATTCACTCCCTGTCTTTGTCGGATCTCCCATTCCCCTCCGCAACCCGGAGCGTATGTGCGACTTCTGCAAGACCGATCACGCCTCCCTCTCTGAGGCCCCTCGGGCCTCCCCCTCTTCACCCCGCAAGAACCAGGGCAAGGTTGAAATGAGCCGAAACTGCCCCACCCTTGCAGCAGAATTGTGCTGTGGGGATGCTGCCCCCACCAGAAGGGAGACATTTGCTTTAGGCTCAATTCTTCCCGGTTGTTCCAACTCTTCCCCCTTTAAATTGAAATGGGCCCAGGAAGGAGATACGGTTAAAGTATGAGACTTGGCTCGGTTGCAGCCCGGACAGCAAGGCTAGGGGAGGGGAGATAGAGACTAACATAAATCCGCAGGGATTCCTAAAGTCTGGGGGTTGTGGGTTTGTTCGTTTGTTTCTCTCCTAAGTGTTCTTGGAAAGTGACCTGAGACCAGTCCTTTCAAAATGTGCATGATTTTTTTTTCACAAAAACGAAAAACCAACACTCCAGGCATGGAGGGGTACTTCCCCTTGCCCTGTTTCCATTCCTCATTTAATTTGATTTTGAGCCCCTAAAATTCTCTCTGTTAAATAGGGATAATAACCTTTTCTACGCACCTACCTCACTAGTATGTGAAAGCCCTTTGAAAAGTACACACTGTAAATAGCAAGAAATGCTATTGCACAGATTAACCGAATGGTACTGTTAGGTAGTAACTAGAAACCCAATTGATAATTAATAGCACTTCATCTTCACGAAGTTTTAAGACTTTGCAAACCCCTCGCTCAGAGAGCTTGAAGGTTGAATTCTTCTACCCTGGCTTCTTAATTTGTAAGAAAAAAATGGGGAAAAACTTCTGCTGAATGTCCAGGCCCTGCAAGAGAAATCTGAGCTATGAGGGACCACAGGCTCCCATTCTTGACTTCTCTGGGTCGGGAGAATCCCCATTCCCTAAAATGTGGATGGCAATATTTAAATGTTGCTTAAGTATCATCCTTTGTTGTATATTTAAAATAGGATTGTCCGATCCTTGAGAAATTCTGAAAAAGCAAATAAATGCAAGGGATGAGCCTGAAAGTAATATTGAACTAAGAGCTAAGAGTTTTCAGTTGTTCCTTGCCTATAAAGCTGTGTGTGACCTTAATGGAGAGGAAAGTGCTATTACACTCCAAATCACTAGACCTGAATTCAAGTTTCTTCTCTGCTACTTACTTCCTATGTGACCTTGAGTAAGTCCTGTAACTCTTCTGGGCCTCATCTTCCTCAACTATGAAATAAGAGGGTTGAATTAAAAGATCCCTTTCAGCTCTGACATTTTATTTTTCTTTAGGGGGAGATGAGGAGATTCCAAAAAAACAAACAAACAAAAAAATGGTGCCGCTGTTTTACTCTTTGAATGTTCAGTTCTTTGAAGAGGAGGCCAAAGAGTTTTATTTTGTTTTGCTTTACTCTTTTTTATTTTGCCTTTCTAGGACTTAAAAAAAGATCTCAGGGAGGTAGTGAGGTAATTCCTTTATTCATTCATTCAGCAGCCATTTACTAAGTAAGTTAACTAGGCACTTAGGTATTCAAAGCCAAAAGAATGAAAAGGTCTCAGATCTGTCACAGCTTACTTTCTAATAGGTCATTAATCCTGATAATTTTATAAACTTTTAATATCAAAGTAAGCTCATAATCAGTCACAATTAACCTCTTGCCCATACTTATTATAAATTTTAGGTGCTAGAATTCATCGACAAATGTCATCACCACCCACTTTAAGCACTTATTGGGATAAAAAGAACTAGGAGAATCAGCTCCTTAAATCAACAAGCATTTGTTAAGTACCTGCTGAGAGCCAGACACTTTACTAAGGGCTAAGTCTACAATGAAAGGCAAAAGACTGACAGTCTTTGCTCTCAAACTCTAATGGGGGAGACAACAGGCAAAGGACTATGTACAAACAAGCTATATCTAAGATAAACTGGAGATGATAAGAAAGAGATGGCACTAAGATAATAGGGAACAGGAAACACTTCCTTAAAGAATGATGTAATGGAGGATAATTCCCCACTATTATTAGTATATTAATATATTCTTAAAGGTTTGAGGTATTTTTGTCATCTGTTTTGGTTGATTCCTGAAAGTGAAGGTTACTTACACTAATCCACAATTGGACTCAGGTTTAGGGTCCTTACCTTTGGGGCTGCATTCTGGGACCGCAGAGCGGATTGAGAGTCAAACCTACTTTAGAACCGAGCCTGAAACCTTTGCCTCTATAGCATCACATTGCAAGCATTTGAGTTAACCAGCCTGTGCATGAGGATCCCAACTCAAACCCTAAAGAAAGCCAGTCCTAGAGAACGGATTCACATATGGAGAAGAAAAGTTCGACTGGTTTGTCTTTCTAAACCTCAAGGCAATTAAAGAAACTCAAAGTTAGACAGCATCTCCCCCCCCAACCAACAGCAGTCTGGATGTCCTTCAATCAATAAGAAAAAGACAAGGGCCCTGTACCCTTAGATTCTCCTTCTCAGAATCTTCTGAGACAGAAATGCCAGTATTGAGGGTAACTCAAAGCTCTAGCTTTGAAATCATGGGTTTTTTAGATCACAGTGAGGCAAAAGAGAACCCAAATCGGGTCCCAGTTTCCATTTCAATACTCACCAATCTTGTATCAAGTCATTTTTACTTTTCTGGGTCTTTTTCTTTCTTTTTTTGACTGTTCCAATTGTTTTCACCTATTTTAAAAATTTATTTAGTATCTTATTTTCCCCCAGTAAAATGTAAAAATAATTAACTTTCATTTTTAAAACTTTGAGTTCCAAATTCTCTGCCTTCCTCTCCCCCCCCACATTGAGAGGGCAAGCAATTCAATATAGGTTACACATGTGAAGTCATGCAAAACATTTCCATAATAGTCATGTTGTGAAAGAAAACATGGACTAAAAAAAAAAAATCCTTAAGAAAAATAAAAAAAGTATGCTTCAATCTGAATTTAGACACCATTGGTTCTTTCTCTTGGGATGGGTAGCATTTTCCATCATAAGTCTTTCAAAGTTGTGTTGGATCACTGTCTTGCTGAAAATAGCTAGGTCATTTGTAGCTGATCATCTTAAAATATTGCTGTTACTTTGTACACAATACATTTCACTTTGCATCAGCTCTTGAAGTCTTTGCAGGTTTTTCTGAGAGCATCCTGCGCAACATTTCTTATAGCATAATAATATTCCATCACAATCACACACCACTGTTTGTTCAGCCATTCCCTAACTGATGGACATTCCCTCAATTTCCAACTCTTTGCACCACCACCACCCCCTCCAGAAAAGAGTTTCTATATATATTTTCATACATATAGGTCCTTTTTCTTTTTAATCTCTTTTGGGATACAGACTTAGTAATGGAATTGTTAGAACAAAGGATATGCAGGGCTTTATAGCCCTTTGGGCATAGTTTCTGGGTCCATATCCTCCGCAAGGTAAGAGTTTTAGACTAAATGAGGGAGGTAGAAAGGGGAAAGGCACTAAGGATTTACATAGCACTTACCAAATCCCAGATACTTTTTTTTTTTAACAAACATTACAATCCTGTTAGTAGGTAATAGTATTATTCCCATTTTATAGATGAGGAAAACAGAGGTTAAATGACTTGCCCAGGGTTACACAGTTTAAGTATCTTGTAAGAAGTCAGATTTGAAAGCAGATCTTTCTGATTCCAGTCCCAGCACAGTAAGCTCTGTGCTACCAGCTGCCAAAGACTAAATTACTTTTATGACCCTATTGGTTCTAAGATTCTATAAATATGAGGCCTGGGGTGGGGGGCAGGGGTGGCGAATAAGAAGGAAATATATTATGTAAGGGTACGACCCTATTATGCTCTGGCAAAGACATGACTTGTAAGAGTATAAATTCGAAGTGGAAGAGAGAGGGAGAGTGGATTTTGTAGTTGGGGATGCCTCAGTTAACAGGTCAAAACTGGATGTCAAGACAATAGATGTAAAGAAGGAATAGAAGAGTTTGTGAACTGGTGACCCCATGTGCGCTAGTCATAAGGACCAGGGTTTGAAATACAAATCTGTTTTTACGGCTACTTACTATGGCCTTGGGCAAGTCAAACTTTCTGGGTGTCAGCTTTCTCATTTATAAAAGGAGGGGGCTGGAGTACCTCATCTTTAAGGGACCTTCTGGCTCTAATAGCCTATGATCCTATGGAAGTCTCCTTGGGGAAGGAAGGGAGGAAGAAAGGAAGGGAGGAAGGAAGGAAGGAAGGAAGGAAGGAAGGAAGGAAGGAAGGAAGGAAGGAAGGAAGGAAGAAAGGAAAGAAGGAAGGAAAGAAGGAAGGAAAGAAAGAAGGAAGGAACGTAGGAAGGAAGGAAAGAAGAAAGGAAGGAAGGAAGGAAAGAAAGAAGGAAGGAAGGAAAGTAGGAAGTAAAGAAATGGGAAAGGAAAGCAAAAAAGAAAAGATAGGAAAGACAGTTATAAAAATATTTCTAAAAACGAGTTCGCAGATCTCCTGAAATCTGTTCATGAAAAAGACCCCAGGTTTAGAACTCCTGTCTTAGAGAGCTAATTGCCATTATCATGGAGGCATTAAGTATCTGGCCCAGGCTCAAATATTTAATATAAAGACAGGATTTGCCTGACTCCAAGGCCAGCCTTTTATTCACTGATTCCAAATTCCATCTCTGTTAAATACATTTAAAACCTAGTTCTTCCTTCCTCCCTCCCTTCCTCCCTCCCTCCCTCCCTTCCTTCCTACCTTTCTTCCTTCCTTCCTTCCTTTCTTCTTTCCTTTCC
>CM053586.1:302758738-302768790 GCA_028646515.1 Pseudochirops corinnae | reverse complement strand
ACATTACATTCTGTATTCGAATGGCCTTTATGAGCACCCAATGAAACCCATTTAAGCCCATTCAAACACACACAGATTTAATTCCCAGAATTTAAAAAAAAAAAGTACCAAATGCAAGGCTGAGGAACATGAAAGAAAATTGATGTCAGGAATATAAAAGCAAACTTGTTGTTCAGTCATGTCTGACTCTTTGTGACCCTCTTTGGGATTTTCTTGGCAAAAACGCTAGAGTGGTTTGCTATTTCCTTCTCTGCTCATTCTACAGATGAAGAAACTAGGGGCAGCTAGGTGGCGCAGTGAATAGAGCACTGGTCCTGCAGTCAGGAGGACCTGAGTTCAAATGTGACTTCAGACACTTAATACTTACTAGCCATGTGGCCTTGGGCAAGTCACTTAACCCCAATTGCCTTTCCAAAAAGCAAAAAAAATAAAAATACAGATGAGGAAACTGAGGCAAACAGGGTTTGCCCAGGGTCACATGGCTAGTAAGTGTCTGAGGCAGGATTTGAGGCTCACAAAGATGAGTCTTCAGGCCTAGCACCCTTTCCACTGCACCCCACCTAGCTATCCCCAAATGTAAGCTGGTATTTTCTTTTTTAGAAGTTAACCCTACTCCTTTCCCCAAAAGTCAATACACTGAATACTGGGAGGTGACTTTCCTCTAAATTGATCGATTTTTTAATAAGAGCTATGGTGTTCCATTTGAGCACATTTCCTTGAACACTATGAATGGAAGAATTCAGCAGAGGTCTGACTCTACTTCCTTTGCACAAGAAGCACAATTTTTAGCACACAGGTGGTAGCTTAGTGACTGAGTAATTGATCTTCAAGCCAACGAGAGTGAGAAATTCGAAGGTGAATATAAATCCGTCTTCAAATATAAAGATATATGTAGAAGCAAGGAGGAATCAGTCTCATCTCAGACACAAAGAAGGGGGGATACTATGAAAACACGTAATCAGATCTGTTGGGAGATTACCTAGCCTATATGAGGAGTGGGGATTTGGAGTGAATACCTGGGTTCCTCCGCCATCTTGCCTTAAGAAATTAAGGGCATTAGTTTCTTTATCAATAAAATGAAGAGGTGGAACTAAACTACACAGCATCTAAGATTCCTTCTAGCTCTAAGTATCTAAGTATCTCAATGGATGGAGATTGTGGAACTTGGAATCAGGAACACATAAGTTTAAAACCCTCCTCATAAGTTTACTAGCCACGTACCCCTCGGCGAGTCACTTTACTTCTCTTTGGCCTCAGTTTTCTTTGAGGTAAAATGGGGATAATAATACCACCTATCTCCCAGGGTTGTCATGAGGATCTGATGAGATCTTAATTGTGAAACTCTAATCTAATCAAAGGCATTTATTAAGTGGGAGCCTACATGCTAAGTACAGTGTTAAATGCTGGGGGGGATACAAAAGTGAAAACAAACCTTACCCTCAACCTTAGGGATCTTACTTTGTAAAGAAGGATCCAGCATGTAAATTTTGTACATACAGTAGGGAAGGGAGGAAAAGGAATTTCTATGACGCCTACTATGTGCTGGAAACTGCACTAAGCCTGTTCCAAATATTCTCATTTGATCCTTACAACCCTAGGAGGTGGAGACCCTCATTGTGCCCATTTTACAGACAATCAAAACTAAGGCAAACCATGGTTTTGGGGGGTTTTTTAAAGTGACTTTCCCAGGCTTTCACAGCTGCATCCCTAGGAGGCAGGGGAGAAGGTGGGTAGGGTACCATCATCCCAGTTTTACAAATGAGGAAATTGAGGAAAACGGGTTTAAATGATTTTTCCAGAGTCTCACAACTATTAAGTTGATATTCATCAATTTCAGAAATGTCATTTTAGTTCCTCCTTCACTGTGATGAATACTCCTTGAGTACAGAGGCCAAGTCTTTTAAATATTCTATAAATAGAGAGTGCTAGACTTGAAGTCAAGAACACTGGTTTTATAAATCCTGCCTCAGACACTTGCTAGGCTTTGTGACCCTAGGCAAGCCACTTAACCTCTACCTGCCTCCATTTCCTCATCAGTAAAACAGGGATAATTTTCCAGAACTTAGCATAGTGCCTAGAAAATAGTAGGTGCTTAGTAAACGGTCATCAATTGTTCACAAGGTTGTTATAAAGGTAAAATGGGGTAATCAATCAGTTCACAAGTATTTGGCAAGGCTCTTTTACTGCCAGGCCCAGAATTCGGAGGAATATATTTGAAATTCTTTGTAAAAGCAGATTCAAAGACTCATCTAAATATCTAACTGCATATGCACATGCAGGATTTGCATAAAGTTCACCAATACTTGTCAATGAGAATTTTACTGAGATTTAAAAAAGGTGTTTTTCCCTAGCTTTTATGGGCACTTAATGAAATATTTTTCCCCCCTTTCATCCACCTGAATATATATATCTCTTTTGATTATCCTGGCTTGCCCTGAACATTATTAGAACCCATTAGAAAACCAGAAATCTGGGGATATTGAAAAACTAGGCTGGGGTTAGATTTATTTCTTTGCTTTTCCTTTTTATCCCCAAGGAAATTCCAAATGGGTTTTTCCCCTCCCTGTTTCTAAGAATTCCACTATTTTGAATCTCTGCTAATTCTGTACGAGCAGCCCAAGATTTAATGGGAAACAGCTCCATCGCATGCTTTTTGGATATTCCCGCAAAGCAGCCCAGGGCTCTGTATTCCCCCTCTGCTCCCCTCCCTCTCCCCAGCCCCCACATCTCTGGGTTGGTCACCACTTGTTTATGAAGACTGGAAAGGCTGGTCAGGCTAGTGTGAAGATAGTACCCTCTGGTGGAACTGGATAGAAAATGCACATCTTTTGCAAGGCTCCAATTCAATTGAACAAATTCTACAGTGGGGTAGTGAATACTACTGGATTGGGAGTTAGAACGATCTGCATTCAGATACCAACTTTGTGACCCTGGGCAAATCACTTAGGCTCCTGGAGGGCATTTATTAAATGTCTACTATGTACCAGACACTGGGCAAAGCATTTGGTATTGGGCCCAGCATACAGAAAGTGCTTAATAAATGCTGATTTGTTGAGCTTCAGGAAGCTCCCCAAGACTTATCTATTAAGTGATAGACTTCCTAACTGCCTATTTCTATATCCTTGAAATGCTACCTAACTTAGGACATTTTACATAGCTGGTGGTCAATGCTGGAGGGCTCTGGGTCTGGAGTTAGGAAGACCTGAGTTAAAATATGACCTTAGGGATGTCACTGCTCTTCTGTGACCCTATTTCTTCAGCTGTAAAATAGTGATAACATCACCTACTTCCCAGGAGTGTTGTGGGATAACATTTACAAAAAGTGCTTAACACAGCATCTGGTATACAGTGGGTGTTACGTAAATGCTTACTCCCTTCCCTTCCTCTATCTGCCTATCACTTTTCTTTCTTTCTGTCTATATGTGATCAATTCTTTGAGGTGAGATTTTGTGACTATAGGAAATCCTTCATAAAATGCCCTTAGTTTAGCAGATTAGAGGAACCGAATTCAAATTCTGGTGCTGTTACTTCCTGAGTGACCTCAGGAAACATACATAACCTCTCTGGGCCTCACTTTTCATATCTACAAAATGGAGAGGTTTGAACTCGAAGATTTTAAAGATCCTTTCCAATCATGGAATATGTAATCCTATACAAAGGGGCACTGTTAGAGAGAGAATACTTTAAAAGCCAAAAATACATCAGTGGGGATTTTTTTGGTAGGAAGCTTCAGTTCTGATGGTCTGAGATTGGATGAGAACTTGATGATTCTCAAATCTCCTTATTCAGCTCTAACTTTTCTGCTAATCTCCAGTCAAGAATCTTGAACAGAACAGCCATCCTAAACTCAACTTGTCCCAAGCTGAACTCAGGTGGGATTTGAACTCAGGTCCTCTTGACTCCCGGGTAGACATTCTATCCACTGTACCACCAGCTGCTCACTGGCCTCCTTCCCTGGCTCCAGGCATTTTCTCCTGCTGCTACCTCCTGGCTTCCTTCATGTTCCAGCTAAACCCTACTTTTTTTTTTTTTCAATTTTCTCCAGCCCTTCTTAATCTTAGTGCCCTACATCTAATGATAATTTTCTATTTATCCTGTACATAGTTGCTTGCATGCTATCTCCCCCATTAGACCGAGCTCCTCAAAGGTGGGGATGAATTTTTGCTTTTATTTGTATTCTTAGGGCTTAATACAGTTCTGAGCACACAGCAGACACTTAATTAGTGTTTAATGACCGACCGAGAGGATCATAGAAGTCATCATGTCCAACTCCCTAATTTTATAGATAAGGAAACTGAGGCCCAGAGAGGTGAAGTCACTTTCCCAAGGCAGTTGGAGGAAGAGGATTCAAACCCAGGTCCTCCAGCTCCCTATCCAGCATTCTTTTCACTATTGAGAAGTGAGTTTTGATGGCGGGGAGAATGTCAGGGAAAGTTTAAAACATAGCGTGCATCTGAGAAAGACAAATCCAGCTGAGGCATTCTTATGAGGGGTCCTGGGGCATGTAGCAAAATACTGATCATCTCAGAAACATGAGGGGTAACAAATAGAGGAAGAGATTCAAAATAAAGAAAGTAGAGGTTGAAAAGACAGAATTAATAGTTTAATTGCTTTTATGTTCAGTGCTTTATTGGATTTTTCACAATAATGCCAAGGAAAATCAGGGAAGAATTATTGGTCCCATTATACAGATGGGAAAATGAAGACAAGTTGGCCAGAAATGCATAAATAACCAGGAGAATGAGGAGGAGTCCATTTGTAGTCTTCATTTGACCCCAAACCCAGATATTTGAGGAAAGATAACACAGAGACACTGTTTGCAAGGGCCTAGAATAATTTTATTGTGCTACAGATTTGTCTTGGGGTTTCTTCAGTTACATTTCCTTTTCATGCTCCACCTTCTTCCCTCATCGAGAAGGCTCAGTGATGGTACAGACACAGCTGGATTGGAGGATTTTATGACACTCCAGAAGCAAATGCTGACAAAGGTCACTTCGATAAACCTTGTCTCCTCTTTGGGAATTGACTCAGGTTTTGGGCTTGTGATAACATTGGGTAGAATGAAGACATGAGACAGTGCCATCCGTCAACAACCCTGAGGAAGGGGTTGGGCCACAGACAGGGAAAACTGGGAATGGGGGAATGCTAAAAGGCCCACTTCCTGTGGGCAGAACATTCTATGAGGTGCTATTAGTGAACAGAGAGAGTCCCTTTCCTTGAGCCTGTGATCTAACTGGTGAAATGATATACCCAGAAAGGAAGCAATTTGCAAGTTGCATCAGCAAAGGCCAAAATAAGATGGACAATTTGTCGGTGCTAAAGGGATGCAGGGTGCAGAAGTCACAATTTGGAGTGAAGCTCATTGGAAGAGCATTCCTAGAGGGAATGAAGAGCATGGTGAATATGGATTGGCAGAGGGAAGAAATGGCATTTAGGGTACTCTATGGAAAGAACATGGCAGGACCCAGGAATTGGAATGTGGTATGGACGTGAAATCATGGCCTGGCCTGAACATAGGGGAGCTTTAGAGGATAAAAATGGAGCATAAATATCCATCTAAAATCTTCCTTTACCTCCCCTTATCCTGCTTCTCTTCTTCCAATTTGTCTTCTTCCCTACATTCCTTCCTCCTCTTACCTCACCACCACCACCACCCACAGGCAGGTGCTGGACAGATAGATGGGAAAGATTGCTCCCTTCATTTGGGAATCAGTGTGATAGAGAAACACGGAGTGAGGAGAAGCCAGGAAAAGAGGGAAATAGGAAGAATCCAAGTTACTCTCAGACCCTGAAGTTTCTAGGTCTTAAGGTGTGCTCTGCAAAAAGAGGGTACTCTGGATATAACCTTCCAAATCTGCCTCTTGTAGCTCCTCATCTGGAGATTCAGGAAGGCACAAGTGATACTTAACCTCACTGCTCCCACCTATGTCTTGGGCCAGACCACAGTACTGGTGACAGAGGGTGGAGAAGATATAGACAACTCCCAGAATCAAGGCATCTGCTACTAGGTGCCAGCAGAAGAAGGTGGTGAGGAACATGGCGTTTTCTGTGGTATAGTGACACCATGCGTGGGCAGTGAGTGGGTAGAAGAGTATGAAAGCCATGTGCATCAACCACGTCCCAGTCACAAGGAGAAGCCAGGTCTTGATTAGCCAAAGCTGGGGTTGGTTGGGAACCCAGAGCTCCAAGGTCATCGCCAAGGCAAGCAGAGAGATGGAAAACAGGAGGAGAATATGACTTTGTTTCTCCAGCTCTTCCATATGCCAGAGGTGACAGGACATCAGCAAGACCAGCACGAGTATCACCAAGACCTGGACCCCCACCTCCAGAGCCTGCCGTCTCTTGGCCAGGCAGACCTGGCTCACCAGATCCATGAGTCCACTCAAGAAGAAGACAGTGAATATGGTAAAATGCTGCCACGTCATGGGGAAAGTGATGCTAAAAGACAGGTCATTGTAGTCTATCAGAATCAAGCTGGCATGAAGGTTTGAGATCTCATGCAGGAACGAGGCTATGCCAAACAGCACCTTCAGCAGCCCTCCCAGGGGCAGCTGCCATAGCCAGCCCCATCTCTTTTGGCTCATAGGAAGGCCTGGGGAAAACTGGTCCCTGAGCAGTGCCAGTGATGTCAGAACTCCTTGGTAAATCCCAAAGATGAAGACAGTGAGGCCCGGGATCATATGACCACCAAAGTCACCCATGGCCAGGGAGCCTTCTAAGACCAAAGAGCTGGGCTCAGGTGTGGCCACTCACCCAGAGGAACCAGATAATCTGAGTCAAGGAAGAACTGATGGCTGGCTCCCACCTTTACTCCCTCTCCCCCTTCCCCCAAGGGCTTATAAGAGTAGATAAAACCTTAAGGGTTTAGCCCAGGGCTATACTAGTCTTCATTTAGTGTGTTCTAGAACATCGAGTGCAGCTGAAAAAATGCCTCCCTACCCTTTCACCCCATTCTGTGACCTCCCTTCAGTGTCTTTTCTCGTGGACCCACGCCAAATCACTTTATCTTCTACTTTTGACTTTGCTTCCCAGTCCTCTGCTCCCCCAGCCCACAGAACAGAGGAGGGGAGGTGAATGAGGCTCTTGAGGAAGATGGGGAGGGGGGGCAACCACACTATCTGTGGCACAGGCATGCTTTGACTTGTACAAATGCCAAACACAGAACCACAGAATCTCAAAGTTGGAAAGGATGTCACTGGCCGTCTCCCCTCACCTGTACATTTGACTGTGTTTAATAAATGGCTATTGATTTATTGATTGGTCAAGCATTCCTTCCTTAACATACTGGATAAGCAATCATGCAGCTTCTGCATGAGACCTTCAGGAGTGGAGAATCGCCTCCCTACTGAAGCGCCCCATCCCTCTCATTGTTAGGCAGCCTTTCTTTAACCAAACTTAATCATCCTCTTAGTAATTTCCACCCTCCAAATTCTTATCTCTGGGGCTCTGCAGGGAAGGAATAATCCCTCTTCCACTCAACAGCCCTTCAAAGAGAGTGGTCTTATGATGAGGTCAGATAAATTCTCCCAGAGCATGTGCACTGATGCCCTTGTGTTTTCAGAGTCTGCTTTGCCAGTTGTTCCTTGTGCAGCACTATTTAACAGGCACTGCATTTGGCTTCAGAGGACCTGTATTCAAATCCTAGACAAGTCACCTTACATCTCTTAGTTTCCTTATCTATAAAAGGAAGAGGTTGGACAAGCCTTCAAAGGTGGCTTCCAGGCTCTCAGTCCATGTTCCACACCCTCCCCCCCAAATTTCCCTTACTATAGAGGTACCAGAAATTTGCCATTAGAAACCCATGCCTTTGGTAACCTTATTTTAGGGATAAGAGATAAGGGATAAAATGAGGTGGTTTGACTGGGCGATCATTATGGCCCCTTTTGGCTATCAGGTTCTATGGTTGTAGACTTTAGGCAGGAGCTGGTCATGGTATGGATTAGTATAGATTTGGCTTCTGGGGAAAACATTAGAAGGGAACAGGGCTAGATGGGTAGAAAGACTTCCTAACCTCAGAAAACTCATCAGCTTTGGATGTTGTGACCTTCTTCACCTAGAGGACACTAGAAGGGGCTTCATAGAGATCACTGGGGAGGGACCTTGGAGGCTAGTTATTTGTGGAATAGTGGAGAGAGTGCAAAGCCTGCAGCCAGGAAGAGCTGAGTTCAAATTTGACGTCAGACACTTAAGTGACATGATATGAACCTGGGCAAGTCACTTAGCCTCTCTCTTCCTCAGTTTTCTCACTTGTAAAAAGTGAGGTAATAATAGCACTTACCTCCCAGTGTTGTTGTGAGGATCAAGTGAGATAAGTTTTGTAAAGCATTTAGTGTCATGCTCACAGTAGGCACTTAATAAATGCTTTTTTCCTTCCAAAGATGGGAAGAACCCTGAAGTCAATTAAGTTCAACCGTTTTGTTTTACAGATAAGGAAACTGAAGTCCTTCAGATGTCAGTGAATCCCCCAAAGGTCACAGATGTAGCAGGTGGCAAAGGCAGAATTTTAATCTCTTTGTACAATTTCCACTGTCACATGCTGCTAAGGTGTCCCAAGGTTATGGTCCCTTTTTCCTCTGGCTAAAGTCCTGCTTGAAGGCGGGGGAATGACCAAGATGATCTCTGAAACGTCCTTTTGCACATCCTACAAAGAGACAGTGTAGATTCAAGTGCTTTGCATTGCAGAAGCAGAGGGATGGCAGAAAGACAGCAGGTGATGGGGGTGGTGAAAGATCCCACTGCCCCAAGTAATTCTGAGCCAAGGAGGGCAGATTTCATAGCTCTGAGATCACAGCTACTGCTAGTATTAGTACTTTGCCTTTGTTTATCATATTTGGAATTTTCCACATCTTCTCTATGAAGAATGTAGATGTCCAACAAAACAACAAGGCAGATGATGAGTTCTGAGAGGCCCATGGGCAGAATCATTACATTAGTTCTGTTCCTCAGAGGCCCAAATGGAAAAAAAAGCATACATGAATCAGGCCAAGTCTAAGGCCATGACTAAGGCTGGTAAAATAAATATGTAGGGTTCTGTACTTGGAATTGGGAAGACCAGGGTTCAAATCTCATATCTAAAAGGTACTAGCTAAGTAATCTCAGGCCATTCATTAATCAATTTCTTTACCTGTAAAGTGGTAGAGTGGAAGGAACCTTGGATATGTCATCTCCCTGTGCAGGTTAGGAACTTTACATATTTATTTTATATGTCTGTGTTCACTTTATGCATTCACTAGACTAGGAGGCAAGGTGGATAGAGCACAGAACTAGGGGCAAGATGAACTAAATTCAAATCCTGACTCATTCACTTCCCAGCTGTGTGACCCTATGGAAGTCTCTCTGCCTCCATGTCCTGGTCTACAAAATGGGGATAATAATGGCATTTATTTCCCAAGGTTGTTATGAGGATAAAAGGAGTTACTTTTTGTAAAGCACTTTGCAAACTTTAGAGTGCTATATAAATGCTAGTTACTATTGTTATTGTTATTGTTGTTGTTATTATTATTATTATTAATTATTATTATTACCAAAGAGAAATAGGATGGTGGGTCATAGATAGAAAATTGGAAGGGTCCTTAGAATTCCTCTAGTATAGTCCTCTTATTTTAAAGATAGGGAAAGCAAGGCCCACAGAGTTAAGTGAATTGTCCAAAGTCTCAGATATAATTCCTCTGACTCCAAATCCATATCTCTTTTCAAAATATTCTAGGATAATCAACCAATCAATAAGCGTTTATGTAGTGCCTGATCATTTCCAGGTACTATGCTGGGCTCTGGGCAATGCAAAGACAAAAATGGAATAGTTCTTGCCTTTAAGGTATTTACATTCTTGAAAGCTATGTCATGAGAACAAAAAAAGGATTGTGGCAATGATGATGAAGACAGCTTTGGAAGGAGTTAGTATAGAGCAGCAAAATCATCTTCTCCTACCTATGACCTTAGGAACAGTGCTTAAACAAGAGTCTGAGTAGTCAGGCACTTGAAATAGGCAAGATATTGGCCTAGAGAGGGATATGTTTTGGTTACTCTTTTGCTTCTGACACCTTGGGAAGATT
>CM053586.1:302739599-302758238 GCA_028646515.1 Pseudochirops corinnae | reverse complement strand
AGGGCACAAGATCAATTGAATAGGAAGGGACAATATACTAAAAGGTGAAATCCTGAGGTGAGAGAGGAGTAGATTGAGAGGAAACAGGGAGAGACAGAATGGGGTTGAGCATCTCATGGAAGAGACAAAGGATAATTGTTACAATAGAGGGGGAGAACAGGAAGGCAAAAGGGAAAGATTCAACCTTACTCTCACTGAGCTTGGCTTAGGGAAGAAATGACACAAATTCTAAACTGGGCATCTTGCCACACAGGAGAATAGGGGGAATGGGGATGAGAGGTAGGATGATGGAGAGGAAGGCAGGGTTGGGGGGGAGAGTTGATGGAAGTGCACACTTCTGTAGAGGGACAGGGACAGGGTAGAGAGTGGAAGGGAGGGGCGGATAGGAAGGAGGGACATGTATTCAGTCTCTCACAATGTGCTCACTATGGAGAGGTTCTGCATAATTACACATGTATAGCCTGTATTTGATGGCTTGTTCTTCCAGTGGGGGTGACTGATGAGGGAGGAAGAGAAAGAATCTAGAATTTAAAGTTCTATAATCAAATTCAGCCTCAGGCACTTTCTGAACAAATCACTTCTATTTGCTTTAATTTCCTCAACTGTAAAATGGGGGACAAGGGTTGTTATGAAAATCAAGTGAGATAATGTTTCTGAGAAAGTGCTTAGCCTAGTGCCCGGTACATAACGGGCACTGTAAAAATGCTTATTCCCTTCCCTTGGTAAAGACAGGAGCTGTCATACGACAGCTGTGAATATTTGTTAAATTGAATTTTAAAAGAAGGATGGGAGCTACATTTTTTTTTAAGGTTTTCAGATCTCATATAAGACAGTGGTAGCAGGGTTCTTTCCGGAAAAAAAAAAATAAATACTCTTTTTTTTTTTAAACATTTCCTCAGCTGGGTCAGTTTCAGAACCTCACAGGATCATAGAATTCTTCTACATTGTAATATTTATAAAATATTAGACTTCATACCACTTTATTAAAACTTTCATGAAAGGTTAGGGACCTTGAGATATAACCCATTTCAGTGAACCCAAAGTGTGGCTCTCTGATTGCAAAACATAAAAATATGCCTCCTCCATTACCGCTGGGCATTATCACTTGCCTGCTCAAAAAATCTCTTGTCGTAATTTTTAAAAATTTATTTATTTACTGTTAGCTTATGACATGAAGGTCCACAATCCCTTGAGTTTCTAATTTTCTCCCTGTCTCTCTCCTCCCCCCCTTACCCCCCATGGCAGCATGCAATCAAATATAGGATCTACAAAAACCTTCACATTAACCATTAGTCAGGTTGTAAAGAAGGATTATAACCAATGGAGTGAACAATGAGAAAGAAGAAACAACAACAACAAAAAAAGAGAGAGTAAGTAGTTTGCTTCAATCTGCGTTCAGACTCTGCAGTTCTTTCTCTGGATGTGGATAGCCCTCTCCATCATGAGTCTTTTGGAGTTGCCTTACAGCCTTGCATTGCTGAGAGGAGCCCAGCCTATCCAAGTTAGTCGTCACACATACCATGTGGTTCACTTTCTTACGCTTTTTGAACAAAGGTCACACGTCTTTGTCTGGCGACCAAGGACCTTCACCATCTGGCACTAACCTTATCTCATGTTGTTCTTCTCTAGGCACTTTATATGGCAGTCATACTTTTGTATCAAACTTTTGTTTCCTTTATCTACCAAGCACAGCCTGTGTGTTCCCACCTCTCTGCCCTGACTTACATTATTTCTTGTGCCTGGTACATCCTCTCTCACCATTTTCACCCATTGAATTCCTACTTAATACTTTAAAATCCAGCTGAAATGTTAACTCCTTCCATGAGGTCATAGGCTCACAAGTCATACAATAGAAATAAAAGGGATTACAGAGACAGACCATCCTGTCCAGCCCCTTTCATTGTACAAATGAGGAAAGAGAGGACCAAGGAAGTTAAGTGATTTGTCCAAGGTCACAAAGATGAGGTCAGAAATAGAATTTGAACCCAGGCCATTTGCCTCTAAAACTACATCTCTTTCTACTATGCCAAGCTGCCAATTTGGGGCAGCTAGGTGGCACAATGGATAAAGCACTAGAGCTAAGAAGACCTGAGTTCAAATGTGACCCAGATACTTACTAACTGTATGACCTTGAATCGGTCACTTAACTGCTTTTTGCCTCAGTTTCCTCATCTGAAAACAGATGATAATAGCACCTACCTCTCAGGGTTGTTGTGAGAAACAAATTAGATAATAATCACAAAGCACTAACTAAGCACAGTACCTGGCACATAGTAAGCACTATATAAATTTTAACTATTACTATTATTACCACCTTGCTGTTAATCACATTTTCCCAGGAAAACCTTATATAATATTTTGTTTTACCTTGAATACATGTATCATACACTATTATGCCTCTTTTGTTTTTTCATAAGGACTTTGTTTTAAAATTTTGCATTAATATTCATCAGTGATATTGATCTATATTTGTCTTTCTCTGCTTTATCCTTTCTTGGTTTAAGTATTAGGACCATATTTGACTCATAAAAGGAGTTTGGTAGAGTGTTTTATTTTTCAGTTATTAAGAATTATTTGTGGGGATAGCTAGGCACAGCAATGGATAGAGCACTGGCCCTGGAGTAAAGAGGACCTGAGTTCAAAGCCAGCCTCAGATACTTGACACTTACTAGCTGTATGACCCTAGACCAAAAAATCCAAAATAAAAATAAATTTGTGTAGAATCTATTAATTGCTCTTTAAAGATTCAATATAATTCGCCATATGTACTTCATTCTCCGGAACTGGTCCCAAATCCACCCCCCACTCCTTTCACCTGCCACCACCACCACCACCTCCCCCCAATTTAGTAATGCCTTTATAGATTTTACAGTTTTGATCTCTGAGACTAGGTTGCTTAAGATCTCTAGCACAGTGGAAATATCACAGTTTTTGAAGCACAGAGATCTGTGTTCAAATCCAGTCTCTGATACTTAGTACCTATGTGACCTTGGGCAAATCACTTAGCTTCCATGATTCATAGTTTTCTCACCTATAAAATGGAGCATTAAAATAGAGATCACTGAGGTGCCTTCCAGTTCTAGATCTGTGATATGCTATCAATTTGTAGGTAATCATTCATTGCATTTAGGTTTTGCTAGCATCTAATTGGCCTTTATAGGTTCTTTTCGTTCATAATTTTTTTTTGTCTTGCTATTTGGTATTATAGTTATCTATCTGTACACTGGGAAAGGAAGAGCAGTGTGATAGGAAGAGATTCAGGCTTAGTCAGGCAGACATGGGTTCGAGTACTGTCTCTGACACAAAGTCATATATAGTCTCTTTTTTAAAAAATTAAATGGTTTTTTTTATTGCAATTAATTACCACAATAATTTTCTTTTTAATTAAAAAACATTTTTTAAATTTTATTTTCAGTTCCAAATTTTTTCTTTCTCTCTACCTCTTCCCAAGAAATATGATACACATTATACACACAAAGTCATGCAACACATATTTCCACAGTCCCTTAGTCTCTTAGTGTTCTCAGCTAATTCTTTCCAACAATCCAAATTTGTTCTGTGAAGTCTAGATTCAATCAAAGGGCTGCACTTGAGGACCCAGAGGGCCACATGTGGTCTCAAAGCTGCAGTTTCCCCACATCTGCTATAGGCCATAAGTCACAGAAAAATCATTGATCTGCATTGATGGAGGAAATTTTCATGCCAGAATGATAGATTTAGAGCTAGAAGGAATTCTCAATATGGATGATATAGGTATGGGCAGAATTAAAAACAAAAGAAATGAGAAAAGAATCATGCCCCTACTAGCAGATAAGTTTCATGTGGTGGTTACTATCTCTTATCTAAAGCACCCAACATGGCACCCTAAGCACAGTAGTGACTTACCAGTGTTTGTTGTTGATGGGAGAGAGAGATGCAGTAAGAAGAGTAGAATTTCAGCCAAAAGAGGCAGAAACAGTGAGATAAGAGCCAGGTAGGCACACTGACCTTGACAGGAACAGAGGGAGGCAGACACCAAAGAGAGATACATGAAAGGAAGGCACACACAAAGGGACCTGGAGCCAGATGAAATGTGCCTCTCTTCAGGTACCACTGGTCCCAATCTTTCTTGTTTGAAGTTGGGATAAACGAAATCTGAGGGTCAGCTCTATCACTAAAAGCAAACTCTGGCCTGGCCCCTTTCCAGAGGGCATCTACCCCATCCTGGCTACTGCTTCAAAGGTACCCCGGAGTCCACTGGCAGCCCTCTTGATCTTTTTGTGTTTGCTCATTAAAGTTAATTTGGGACATTAAAAGATCAAAACTAATGATTTCATTAAGTCAAAGCTTTTTGGATGCAGCAGCTTTGGGGGGGGGGGAGAAGAAAAGAAAAAAAATCAGGATAAAAACAAGGCAGAGGATTTCAGTACAAGGTCATTGATTGCTGAACCTATTCAAATCCTTGGGCTACCCTTGACTTGTATTCCTCTAGTGTTCTGTAGCAAAGCACAAAACTATACCCTCATCAGTGACAATAGGAGTTCTAAGGGTCATTAAGTGGCTCACTTCTCACCTCCATACATTTAAGGAACAAACTTTTGCTTCTTCCCCAGGTGACTCATGTAAGTAGGGATTTTTCGCCTTTGTATTTTATTTCTTTGGCCAAGCACAATGCCTAGAACTTGGTAGGTCCATGATATGTACTGATTGATTGATTGAGTCTTCTTCACTAGATAGTAGGCTCGCTTCATTAGATTCCCCTGGAGACTAAGGAAGAGAGAGATGGCCATTGGTGAGAAGTGGATCTTGCCTAGAGAACCAGATCAAGAATTTTCAAACGTTTTTCATGTGGTGGATGACTTCTATGTGAGCAGAGAGAGAGAAAAAAAAAGAATCCATTCACTACCCACTGACCCCAATCTCCACCTCCTCCAAAATGTGTGCCTTAGCAACTGCTTTTTATGCCAGCAGTGAGTGATCTTTGGGGAACAGTGTGATACAGTGGAAGGATCTCTAGAGTCTGAGGATCTGGGTTCAAATTCTGTCCCTGAAGCTTCCTATTTGTGTGACCTTCCTCAGCAAGTCATTTAGCCCAAAAGACATTCTTCTTTCTTCCTCAGTGAGTTCTATGCTTGGCTTGCCCTCATTCTCTACACCAGCTCCTGACCTCATACTAGAGGATTTCAGCATATGTATTAGTGCTCCCTCAAGTATCATAAGGAGTCCACCCACCTAAACTCCTCAGCACTAGGGAATGTATGCCTTGTATTTTAACTCCGTTCTGTGTATGTACTCTGGGCAGCTAGGTGGTACAGTGGATACAGTGCCAGATTTGGTGTCAGGAAGATCTGACTTCCAGTCTGGCCTCAGAATTTATTAGCTGTGTGACCCTGGGCAAGTCATTTAACCCAGTTTGCCTCAGTTTCCTCATCTGTAAAATGAGCTGGAGAAGGAAAAGGCAAACCATTCCAGTGTCTTTGCTAAGAAAACCCCAAATGGGGTCTTGAAGAGTTAGACACAAGTGAAAAGACTCAACAACAAAAAATACGTATACTCTAGAATCTCTAGATACACTGGCTTCCTTGTTCCTTGAACTTCATACTCTTGTCTCCTCACTTTTCGTTATCTCCTAGGTCTGGCGTGATCTCGTTCCCTATTTTTCCTTTATGGCTTCCTTGAAGTCCTGAAAGATTCAGTTGAAACCTCACCATCATAGGAGGCCTTTTCTGGTTTCCCTCTCTGGTTAATGCCTTCCCCCTAAGATTCCCTTCCAATTACATTGTATACAATCTGCATGTGTATACAGTCATTCGTGTTAGACTGGGAGCTCCTTGAGGGAAGGGACTGTGTCTTTGCCTCTTTCTGTATCCTCAGTGCTCATCACAGTGCCTCAAATACAGTGAGTGCTTAATACATGCTTGTTGTCTGACTAACTTTCCTGGGCCTCTCATCTGCAAAATGAGGTGTTGGATTAAATACCCTCTGAAGTCCCTTCAAGGTCTTTATGTATGAATGAATGGATGATCCTAAGTATAGTGTGTATATTAATTCCTATCAGAAATCAAAGTATAGATAATGTCATGATTGAAATACTAAAGCTATAAGACACTTTTTTAAGGAACCCGGTATATTCCTCTCACCAGCTATGGATCCAACCATCCACCAGCTATGGATCCAACTGTACTGTCATGCAACATAGTATAGGCAAAGTGCTTTTCAAATCTTAAAGCATCAAATCTTAAATGTTAGTTATTATTATTTTCTCCCAACAAGAAAAAGAGACATAAGAATGGTCTGGTTGAAATAATGAGATACTACATCTATGGCAAGAGATGGTAGGGCATAGCAGATAAAGGACCAGCCTTGGAATGAGGAGGACCTGGGTTCAAATTCTGCTTTTGACCATGAACAAGTTTTTTTAAGTTTTTA
Organism: Pseudochirops corinnae; assembly: GCA_028646515.1. NCBI lineage: Eukaryota > Metazoa > Chordata > Mammalia > Diprotodontia > Pseudocheiridae > Pseudochirops > Pseudochirops corinnae. Next base: position 302,751,830 of record CM053586.1, on the reverse strand, counting down.
AGGTTGCCCCATGCAATTCTACAAAATAGTAAGTTAAAAGTGAGTTGTACTTCTATGTCAGTGGAAGGAGTTAACACACCAGGAGTATCCTATGCTGGTGAAATCATAGATTTGGACAAAAAATGTCTATGACATTCCTCTCATCACAATTTTGGAATCTGGTCAAAGAAGGGAAATGAGGTTTGCCATAATCTATCACTAATATGACCATGCTGACACCTAATCACCCATTCAACGTTCCTTTGTTAAATGTTTACTCTGTGGAGTATGGTGTGCTGTGCCATGGGGATAAATACAAGAATAAGTATGACAGAGTCCCTGCCCTCAAGGAATTCCCAATGATTCATTTAATTATCCGTTCTAGAATTTTTTTCTGGAATTGATGCAGTATCCTCTCTGGCCTATATCTTTTAGAATCCATTTTTTTTCTCCTTGCAAAAATGCAAATAACAACGCCCAGCTCCTATTTTTGACACTCTTCCCATTTTCCATGATTTCTCAGAGATTACAAGCATATCTTCAAATTCTTTTAGGTTCCTGGTATGTAGAGACATAAACTTATTTAAAGAGACCGGATTCTTTCTCCCTTTCTTTCTAATTAGGATTATTTGTGATTAAAACATTAGGATGGCATGCCTTAGAGCTGTCCATCTCTTTTTGGGTCTTGGTCCATGGAGTCATACCTCTTTTTACTCTCTGTTTTATGTGTGTATGTATATGTATGTATGTATGTATGTATGTATATGTGTATATATATAAATATATATATGTCCTATAAAGTCTAGCACATATATCTGACCAGAGCTAGCTTTTCCTTCTTTCATTCGGTGAATTTCCAAGGTGACTTGAAATCTTTCTCCTTAGGTTCTTATCACTCACTTCCAAATCACCAACCAAATATTTGTTGGTGGTTGTTAGTCCAGAGTATCAGTTTCTATTCCTCCCTTGCTCACTTTTCTGAGATCAGACATTTATGGTGGAGCTGGGCAAGAATTTAGCTACCTTTTAGAAGAAAGAGACTTCCAATAAATGTCCAAATAGCTGACCTTCCCCTATCACTACTGTATCTTGCTTCTGTGTCAGTCACGAGAACATGCTATAGTACAGTGGAAAGAAACTCAGCTTGGATGCCTAGGTCTGTGTGACCCATCAGCTAATCTCTTTGAGCTTCTGTTTCCTCATCTGTGATAAGGATAATAATATGATATAATAATAAGGATAATAATAATATAATAAGGGTTGTGAACCTCATAAACTTATGAACTACTCCTATCTCAATTCTATAATTTGGTCAAGGTGGTACCAATGGATGATACGTTTAGATTTAGAAAGAACTTCAAAAGGTTAAACAATGCAAACCCCTCATTTTATAGATAAGGAAACTGAGGAACAGGACAGCTAAATTCATTGCTCAAGATCACCTGGGGGAGAGAAGATTTGAATCTAGGTCCTCTGACTCCAAAGCAAGTTTCCTTTCTGTTGTACCAAAATGGGACAACTGTGAGAGATGTTTTAGAGGCAGAAATTATAAAACCTTACATTTGTGTGCATATTATAATTTATAAAGTACCCCCACACTTACTCTTCACAGGGACTGAGTCCTTAGTCTCTCACACAATCCTCAGATAGTAATCATAACTGTGAATGTAAATGGGATGAACTCTCCCATAAAACAAAGGCAGATAGCAGAATGGATTAAAAACCATAATCTTACAATAAGCTGTCTACAAGAAACAGGGGGATACACATAGGGATAAAGGTAAAAGGCTAGAATAAAATATATTGTGCTTCAGCTAAAGTATTTTTGAACAAATAAAGTTAACATAACCAAGATTAGGAGGGAAGTGGAAAATTGGGAAAGAATTTTTACAACCAGTGTTTCTGATAAAGGCCTCATTTCTAAAATATATGGAGAATTGAGTCAAATTTTTAAGAATTTGTAAGTCATTTCCCAATTGATAAAAGGTCAAAGGATAGAAACAGGCAGTTTTCAAAGGAAGAAATTAAAGATATCTATAAACATATGAAAAAATGCTCTAAATTACTATTGATTAGAGCAATGCAAATCAAAACAGCTCTGAGGTACCACATCTCACCATTCAGATTGGTTACCATGACAGAACAGGAAAATGATAAATGCTGGAGAGGATATGGAAAAATTGGAATATCAATGCATTGTTGGTGGAGTTGTAAACTGATCCAACCATTCTGGAGAGTAATCTGGAAATATGCCTAAAGGGTTATAAAAATGTGCATTCCCTTTGACCCAGAAATACCTCTTCTAGGGCTGTATCCTAAAGAAATCAGACAATGGGAAGAAGACCTGTTTGCACAAAAATATTCATAGCATCTCTTTTTGTGGTGGCAAAGAATTGGAAATTGAGAAGAAGCCCATCAACTGAGGAGTGGCAAAACAAGTTGTGGTATATGAATATAATGGAATACTATTGTGCTATAAGAAATGAGGAGTACATGGACTTCATAATAACCTTGAGAGACTTGTATAAACTGATGCTGAGTGAGAAGAGCAGGACCAAGAGAACTTTGTTTTGGGTTTTGTTTTTGTTTCTGTTTAATTTGTTTATTTACTTTTAGTTTACAACATTTAGTTCCACAGTTCCTTGAGTTTCAAATTTTCTTCCCCTTCCTCTCCTCCCCCCACCCCGTCATGGTAGCATGCAATCAAATATAAGATCTACAAATATCTTCGCATTAATCCTTAGTCAGGTTGTAAAGAAGGATTATAACTGATGGAATGATCAGTGAGAAAGAGGAAACAAAACAAAACAAGGAAAAGAAACAGAGCAAATAGTTTGCTTCAATCTGCATTCAGACTCCACAGCTCTTTCTCTGGATGTGGATATCTCTTTCCATCATGAGTCTTTTGGAGTTGTCTTATAACCTTACATTGCTGAGAGGAGCCCAGTCTATCAAAGTTAGTCATCACACATACGTTGTGTCTGTGATTGAGTACAGGTTTCTTCTGGTTCTGCTTTTCTCGCTCAGCATTAGTTTATATAAGTCTCTCCAGGTTATTATGAAGTCCCTCTGCTCCTCATTTCTTATAGCACAGTAGTATTCCATTACATTCATATACCCTCTCATTTCCTTTCCTGCTGAGTCTTGTGTACCTAATCTATTCCACTGATCCACTACTCTTTTCCTCAGCCACTACTGAGTAGTTTTGATGACTGCTGCTTTATAATACAAATTCAAATCTGGTATGGCTAGGCCACCTTCCCTAGCATTTTTTTTTCATTAATTCCCTTGATATTCTGGACCTTTTGTTCTTCCAGATGAATTTTGCTACTATTAGCAAATTTTTTCTAGCTCTACAAAGTAATTTTTTTTGGTAGATTGATTGGTATAGTATGATTGGCACTAAATATGTAATTTAATTTAGGTTAAATTGTCATTTTTATTATATAGCTTGACCTAGCCATGAGCAACTGATATTTTTCCAATTAGTTAGATCTGACTTTATTTGTGTGAAAAGTATTTTGTAATTGTGTTCATATAGGTCCCGGGTTTGTTTTGGCAGGTAGATTCCCAAATATTTTATAGTGTCTACGGTAACTTTAAGTGGAATTTCTCTTTCTATTTTTTGTTGTTGGACTTCATTATAAATGTATGGGAATGCCAAGGATTTACGTAGGTTTATTTTATAACCTGCAACTATGCTAAATTTATTTATTATTTCAAGTAGTTTTTTACTTGATTCTCTAGAATTCTCTAAGTATATCATCATATTATCTGCAAAGAGTGATAGCTTAGTCTCTTCTTTGCCTAATTTGATTCCTTCAATTTCTTTTTCTTCTCTTATTGCTACTGCTAACATTTCTAGTGCCAAATTGAATAAGAGGGGTGATAGTGGACATTCTTGTTTCACCCCTGATCTTACTGGAAATGCTTCTAGCTTATCCCCATTACATAACATACTTACTGATGGTTTTAGATAGATGCTATTTATTGTTTTAAGGAAGACTCCATTTATTCCCATAATTCCTGGTGTTTTTAATAAGAATTGGTGTTTTATTTTATCAAAAGCCTTTTCTACATCTATTGAGATAATCAGATGTTTTCTGCTAGTTTTGTTGTTGATGTGATCAATTATACTGTTAGTTTTCCTAATGTTGAACCACCCTTGCAGTCCTGGAATAAATCCTACCTGATCAAAGCGTATTATTCTTGTGATAAATTGCTGTAGTCTTTTTGCTAACATTTTATTTAGAATTTTTGCATCTATATTCATGAAGGAAATTGGTCCATAATTTTCTTTCTCTGTTTTGGCTCTTCCCAATTTAACTTCTTTCTTGTTTATTTTGATGTTAGATTTATCAAGTTCATAGAGGGGGAGATTCAAGTCCCCCACTAGTATAGTTTTGCTATCTATTTCTTCCTCTAACTACCTTAACTTCTCCTCTAGGAATTTGGATGCTGAATTGCTTGGTGCTTAAATGTTTAGTAATGATATTGCTTCATTGTCAATAGTGCCTTTCAGCAGGATATCATTTCTTTTCTTATTTCTTTTAATTAGATCTTTTTTGCTTTTGCTTTGTCTGAGATAAGGATTGCTACTCCAGCTTTTTTCGCTTTAGCTGAGGCATAATATATTTTACTCGAGCCTTTTACCTTTACTCTGTGTGTATCCCCCTGTTTCAGATGTGTTTCTTGTAGACAGCATATTCTAAGATTATGGTTTTTAATCCATTCTGCTATCTGCCTCTGTTTTATGGGAGAGTTCATCCCATTCACATTCACAGTTATGATTACTATCTGTGTCTTTCTCTCCATCATATTCCCTCCTCTGTTTATGTTTTTATTTTTCCCCTCCTCCCTTCCCCTTCTTAAGAGTTTTCCTTTTGACTGCCACCTCCTTCAGTATTCCCTCCCTATTAAACCCCCTCCCTTTTCTTACCCTTCCCCCTTACAAAAAATCATATTCCAGTCCCTCCAATCTTTCAATGTAGAAGTTGCCAGATCTTGTGTGATCCTCACTGTAGTTCCTCCATATTTGAATTGTTTCTTTCTGGCTGCTTGTAGTATTTTCTCCTTTACCTGATAGTTCTGGAATTTGGCTACAAAATTTCATGGAGTTTTCAATTTGGGATCTCTTTCAGGAGGTGTCTGGTAGATTCTTTTGATATCTATTTTACCCTCTGCTTCTAGGATCACAGGGTAGTTTTCCTTGATGAGCTCTTAGAAGATGTTGTCCAGGCTCACTTTTTCATCATGATTTTCTGGTAGACCAATAATTCTTAAATTCTCTCTCCTGGATCTGTTTTCCAGGTCAGCTATTTTTCCATTGAGATATTTTACGTCTTTTTCTAAATTTTCATTCCTGATGTTTTGTTTGACTGATTCTTGGTGCCTCATAGAGTCATTAACTTCAATTTCGTTGATTCTAATTTTTAGCAAATTATTTTCCTCAATTAGTTTTTGAAGCTCCTTTTCCATATGTTCAGATTTCATTTTTAGGGATTTATTATCTCCAGTTAGATTTTGAGCTTCTTTTTCCATTTCACATATTTTTCTTTTTAAGGAGCTGTTTTCTTCACTGAAATGTTTTTCTATTTTCACAATTTTGATTTAAAAGAATTAGCCAATTTATCTTCGACCTCTCTAATTTGGTTTTTAAAGTCCTTCTTGAGCTCTTCTAAGAACATTTTCTGGGCTTGAGAGTGATTCATATTCCCTGTTGAGGCTTCAGCTGTGGGTGTGGAGTCAATGCTGTCTCCTTCTGAATTTGGTTCTTCCTGCTTGCAATAATAGGATTCTGGAGTCTTTGTCTGTGCAATCTGTCTTTTACCCATTTTGAGGCAGGGCCTTAACCAAACCTTTCCTCTAGGACTCCCAAGCCTTTACTATTTTAAAATTTTGCTCTAGGGCAATAATTTCTGTGTTTTCAGAGTCAGAGGGGGAGATTCGAACAGCCAGGGTTCACTCTGCCATCCTGGTCCCTGGAAGTTCAGGTAGGTGCTTTTTAAATTTCCAGGCCATGGGTTGATAGTCCCATGATTAGTTGCTGCCACTGCTGTGGGCCCTACATTTGTCTCTTACCCAGCTCCAACAGAGCCCAGTCCTGTGGTAATCCCAGACCTGGTGGTTGGTGGATCAACTTGCTTCACACCATCCACCTCCACAAACCTCCACACACCATGCCATTGGCCTTGCCGTGCCAGGAGAACTTTGTACACAATTACAGACACATCATATATGTGATGTCTCACTTTGATAGACTGGGCTCCTCTCAGCAATGCAAGGTTATAAGACAACTCCAAAAGACTCATGATGGAAAGGCTATCCACATTCAGAGAAAAGAATTATGGAGTTCAAATGCAGATTGAAGCAAACTACTTGCTCTCTCTCTTTTGTGTTTAGCTTAGTTTCATTCCTTCTTTCTGATTGTTCACTTCATTGGTTATAATTCTTCTTTACAACCTTGACTAATGCTTAATGTGAAGATATCAGATTGCATGCCAGCAGGAGGAGAAAGGGGGGAGGAGAGGAAGGGGAAAAAAATTTGGAACTCAGGGGATTGAGGAACTGAATGTTGTAAACTAAAAGTAGATAAACACATTTAATAAAACAAAATTGAAGGGGAAAAAAGTAAATAAAACTTGTGACAATTAAAAAATTTACATGTAATTAGGAAAAAAATAAAATATTATTTAAAAAATAATAATTCTTCCTAAATCCAAAGTCACTTTCCTCCTTAAGCCTTAGAATGATCATTTCAGTTCAATTATTTTCCTCTCCCATACTTCTTTTCAAATTTTAGTAGACCTGTGGCTAGTGACAAAGGTGTGAATGCAATTTATACCCCAGGGGCACATTCCTTGTCTTACAATCCTCTTCATATGCATTAAGGTATATTTACATCTCCTGCACTTTCTAGGGTTAGGGGAAAGGCTCTTGTATCTGAAAGCTTTCCCTTTTACCTTTCAGTTTTTAGCCTCAGTAGATCTCCCTCCAGCTTTTGGGGACATTTCATTGGAATACTCCCCCCACCACCACCACCATATTTCCTGAACCTGGGAAATCCTGGAAATAAGAATTAAAATGATGTAGAAGCCACTTTGAAGAAGGAGGGAAGATGGGAGAGGTTGGGAGGAAAGGTTTGGCTATTGATTCTCAACGTCAATTATTTCTGCTGAAAGTGGTAGCATTTTCTTGTCTGATGTTTTCTTTAAAAATATGTGTACCTTAATTTCTTCTATGTGTACCTGTATTCTTCAGTACAGGTCTGTGTGGTTGCCTGGATGAGGCTCTTTGGTTCTGGGTCATTGAAATGTATCATACTGTAAGGATAATAACAGTTGTTCCCATTCATGGGATATTTCACTGTTTTGGCAAATGCTTTCCTCAAATAGCTCTGAGAAATATGACTATTGTTACCACTTTAGAGAAGTGGAAATGTAAGTTCCAAGAGCAGGAACGTTTTCCTTATTCGAACTTTTATGCCTTACTTTTACTAGGGGCATGTTGTTTGATTGACTCATACCAAGGCCACATTACTAAGTAGAGGCCAGCAGTTTCTCTGACTGTTCATCCATTCTGTCATTGATTGAGTCAACAAACTTACCAGTTAATAACTATTTCATTTATATGACACCTGAAGGTTGGCCAAGTGCTTTGTAGATAGTATTCATTTCATTCTCACAACAACCATGGGAGGGAAGTGCTGTTATTAAGCCCATTTTAGAGATGAGGAAAGTGAGGCAAACAGAATTTTAGTGACTTTCCCAGGATCACTTGGCAAGGAAGTGTCTGAGGCCAGTACATTTATTAAGTGCCTACTGCAGGGCATGCAAGAGCTTTGATTGGGAGATAACTTGGAAGTATTTTTTAGACTGTTAGAAGGTGACTTTTAAGCCTACGTTTCACCCTATTGAATTATTTTTTTTGTGTAAGAAGTGTGTATATGTGTATGTATGGCCCATGTAGGGTATGTGTGTCCATTTTTTAGCTTTAATACCATAACCCTACACTTAGACTTAAGGAACACTCTGTATGTGATTTCTTTCAACATCACTACAATCCTGTGATGTAGATACCACAGGTATTATTATGAATCTGTTTACATGTGGCTTGAAGGGAGCTATGAACAGATATTTCTATAGAGTCTCTTCTGCCCACCCTTCTCCAAGGGAGAAATGGATTCCTGCTATGAGAGGAGCAGGAGATTGGAACTCCTTAAAGAGCTTCCAATCTGGTAAGAGGGATAAGATTTGTATGCAAATAATTATATGATAATAATATAATGATAGTTGGTTTTAAAACAGCCAAGTCATTTTACATCTAGAGTGTCTCAAAAATTTTAGTTCAGTTTTTAGCTTTAATAATTTAAAACTATGCTAAGACTTTTGGGATACCCTTTATGCCATTTCTTTTGATATCACTACAATCCTGTGAGATAAGTACCACAAATATTATTATCTTCACTTTTTAAATAAGGAAATTGAGATGCTTGATATGTATTAGGGGCAGGATTTCATTTGAGGTTCTTCCTCGTCTCCAGCTTCAATGATCTTTCCACTACTATGCCTAGCTCTCCATAACCCAAATAGAATATGATGAGGCCATAAGAAGAGGCATGAACAAGAGGTGGTATTTCTGGGAGGGAGAACTCACTTTTCACTGAGAGTATCAGAAAAATCTTCCTGGACAAAGTTATATTTGTAGTGGCACTTGAAGGGTAAGTAGGATTGGAGTCAATAAGTCAATTAATATTTATTAAGCATCTATTATGTGCCTGGTACTGGACTAAGTGCTGGGAATACAAAGAAAGACACAAGACAGTCCCTGCCCTCAAGGAGGTCACAATCTAATGGGGAGGAGGAGGACAGAGAAGGATATAATATGCAAACAATTCTGTGCAAACATGTTACGCAGAGGATAAATGGGAGACAATCAGTGGAGGGAAGTCATTAGTGTTAAAGAAGATCAGGAAGGGCAGAAGCAGGGGATAATATTCTATTATGCAGGGAATGCCATGAACACAGATTCTGGACATCTAAGGATATGTTCTGTGGGACACTGAATGTACTTTTCATACTACATATTTTGTCTGTTTTTAGCATATAATAAATTCTACATATTCCTTTCAGAATTGTGTTATTTGTGCTTCCTTCTGTTCTTTTCTGTCCATTAAAATATCTTTCAAGGGTACTGCTTTTTTATTATCACTATTTCTAATTCTCTCCCTCCAATTAAACAATGGAAAGAAGGGGGGGAGGGGACCCTTACAACAAATAAACATAATTAAGCAAAATGCTGGGAGTCAGGAAGACTCATCTTCCAGAGTTCAAATCTGATCCCAGGCACTTGCTAGCTAAGTGACTCTAGGCAAGTCACTTAACCCCATTTGCCTTAGTTTCCTTATCTGTAAAATGTGCTGGAGAAGAAAATGGCAAACCACTCCATTATCTTTGCCAAGAAAATCCCAAATGGGGTCATGAAAAGTTGGACCCAAGTGAAACCATTCAACAACAAGAACAACAAAGCAAAATGGATCCACACAGTGGCCATGTCCAAAAATGTTTGTCTGTTCCTACACCCTGGATCCATCACTTCTCTTTCAGATGTGGGTAACTTAGATCTTTTGGAGTTGTGGTTGGTCATTGCATTGATTAGAGTTCTTAAGTCTTTCAAAGTTGTTATTCATCACAATGTTGTTATATAAATTGTTCTTCTGGTCTTGTTCACTTCAAACTGCATCAGTACTTAGGATTCTCTGAAATAATCTCTTCATTTCTCATGAAGAAATAATATTACATTATGTTCATAGCCGGTGGCAAAAATAGAAGGTAGAAGAGGCTACTAAAAGAAACAGTATTAATATCATGGAGAAATTAAGGTTAATGGTCTGACAGCATGAGAAGATACAGAAAAACCATGACTGGTAAACATAAGAACTCAGAAATGATAGCTGTCTGATCTCATTTAGTGTAAAGGACAGACACCTTAATAGGTCCTGAGGTTCTCACTGTATTTCAACACAGAACAATCAGAGATATATGCAAGAATGACCTTAAGACACCTAGAAAGGATTAATATGTTAATTTTACTTTGATTAATATAATTCAGAAAAATACACAATTGTGTGTGTATGTGTGTAAACACATTTTTTTTCTGTCTTGATTAAAATATAAAAGGCATTTTGGTACTAGTTAGAGTGAGCTTCAGATACTCAGAAAACTCATTTATGGGAATACTTCATTCCCTGCTGCTGCTGCTGCTGTATAAATGAGGCTTGAGCTGCTCTACTGGTAAGGCTTATCAGTAGGAACCATGACCAGGAAACCAGCAGAAATAACTCACAGCAAAATCTTATAGCCTGAATAATTTCCTTTCCTGTAAAGAGGACAGGAAGCCAGGTTCTTTAACAGTTCCTTTTAAATTTTTTTTAAAAAATAGATGACATAATTGAACAAAGATAAAAATCAATGCCAAATTAGAAAAACCAAATTGGAAAAAGATATTGGTATGTATTTGAAACAATTCCAGCCTGATTTATTTAAAAAAAAAAACCTGCTGATGCCAAAATGTGGAAAATAGATGAAAGAATAGATATTGACACAGATTATAATCATTTCCCAAAGACATTTAAACAGTGTAAATAATAGTGAGGAAAGCAGGAGGAAAAAGCCTTAACACTCATCAGCCAGTAAACTCATGCCAAAAAGATATGGCAGCTAAAGGTAATAGTGGTATAGCCCATAAGCACTAGGTTCATACTCCCAATTAATCCTCATTTTCGCTGGAAGGTAAGGCCCCCACAGCTCATCTTGCTTTTCTCCTTATAGAGTTCTAAGGATAACCCTGAAGGGTTAGATAAGTCTTTCTGCTACTATTACCTGAGAATCTCCATCCAGTGTGCCCTCCTCCCAACATCAATGGACTCATTACTGTCTTTCCAATATCAGTTTGATTAGTTGATCTCTCCAATTAGCATCAATTAGGTTTTAGCTAAGTGGCACAGTGGTTAGAGTGTTGGGTCTGAAGTCAGGAAGACTCATTTTTTTGACTTCAAGTCTGACTCAAATATGATACTAGCTGTGTGAACCTGGGCAAGTCACTTGACCTTGTTTACCTCAGTTTCCTCATCTATAAAATGATCTGGAGAAGGAAATGGCAAACCACTCCAGTGTCTTTGCCAGGAAACCCGCAAATGGTATTATGAAGAATTGGACATGACTGAAATAACTCAACCACAACAACAAAGGTTTTAGAGGAATATTTACTGAGAAAGTATCACAAGGACATGATACAAACATCTTCTCCCAAACTGGGCCACACTCTGTCCTCTATAAACACGTACTCAGTTAAGTGGTTACTACAAAGCATTCTCCCCACCAACTTTGCTACTGGGGAGTGGCCTAGCTGATGGATGAGGACTCAAGACCTTACTTTCAGGATTCAGAGTCTTGGTTGTGGAGTCACTCCACTGGTAGACTGAGTCAAGCAGATCACTTTTCAGGGCTGATTCCTCACTGATCTCAGCTGCTACAGCTACAGGCAGACTCTACTATGAATTTCAATCTCCTGGACTTTCATCCTACTGAAAACTTATAAGATCATAACTTGTTCATTTCCATATCTGGTGCTCATTCACCTAGGGTCTGGAAAGAATAAACACAACAGAAACAGAAGAACATTAGTGCCATGCATTCTCATATGTGGCGGGTGGGAGAGAGAGGGGTCCTGAGATCCCTCCACCATTTGGAAATCAACAGTTCTAGCCTCTTACAAAAGAAAGGAGAGAGAAGGTTTCTTCAGAGCAAGCCTCTCATATGTACCAGTCAAATAATTCTCTTTTTGTTACCAGGAAGGAAAGAGTTAAGAGGGTACTTGAATTGAGGATAAGGGTACTTCGACTGCATATGCTCAGAAACAAGCTCACCAAGTCTTCACGTGAGTTGATACCAGAAAGAGTAGCTCATGTTCCAGACCAGAGGTGTCAAACTTGTGACCCATAGGCAAGGAGTGGAGCCCAAACTAGTTTAAGATGTAATCAGGAAATATTTCACAAAATAGATAAAAATACTATAAAATATAGGTAGTATTCCATTTTAAACTAAGTCAATGTGACACCTACAGAGATCTTTATGTATGGGTTAGTGGCCCTATTTCTACTTGAATTTGACACCACTGCTTTAGGCATTCGGCACTCATTGGCCAGTATCTCCACTATGGTATTTGAAATGCATATAGAGGAAAAGATACCAA
>CM053586.1:302729201-302739499 GCA_028646515.1 Pseudochirops corinnae | reverse complement strand
TGAAATTGACTAGACAGTGTAGAATACAAGATCCTACTGGGATTATTCTATTAAAAAATTTTGGTTTAGTAAAACAAAATAGAACCTTAAAGGCTCTACTCCAAAAAGTTATCTTTGTTGTGTACATTAATATCTTATAAGAATCCTTGACAAATGTAATGCCAGAGATAACTTCTTCAATGGCCTTCTAATTATTAATATCAAGTGAGCCCTAAAACAGAGACAGGCATGCTTAGTAAAGATGTTTGCCATCACCATGGAGAATATCCCATAGAGAATAAAAATGGCACCAGGCGTCTTTATGGCTGGCCAAGTCCTTTAGGTGCTACGGTGTGTAGAGGACTGTTTATATCAAGTCCCAGAACAGTGCAGAGTATCCTAGGTGAGGCCTAAAGTCACTCTAAAGAGTTTAGTGCAACTGTCTACATGAGAAGAATATCTCTGGATGAACAACCAATAGCACTGGTCTTCATATCCCCAAAGGGGCTTAGCACAGTCCTGAACACATAATAATAGACACTTAGCAAATTCTTGTTGAATAACTGACTGGTCTATTAATGTAAATATCTTGAACAGATATTGTAGATGGTCAAAGAGCGGGCCCAGAACCAAACAGCAAGAGTAGACTAGACTTCCTTTGAAAAACTACACAGTTCTTTTGATCACCTCAAATTTCTTTCTAAAACAGAGGCTCATTTTTTTCCAATTTAATTCTTCTAATGATGGCTATGAATCACGGAACACTATGGTCCCCAAGGAATTAAAGCTGCAGCTCCCCTGAGAGGCAGTGAAGAAGTACAGAGGGGGCATGAGTAGACTGCAATTACCAAAGGAAAAACTTGCTCAGGAAAAGTAGCATGAAGGACCTCATGGAGTATGGAGCATGACTGGAAATGGAGGTGGGCTAGTCATATAGTGAGGACAAAAAAGCCAATGGACAAGTGATGTGGTCCATTGGTATCCAGCAATGTTGTGGGCTAAAGGGGGAAAATCCCAGCATATTAAGGGGCTTCCTGGTTCAGATTTTTAGAATAAAATCAAGAATCACAGAAGATGAATAGTATGGATGAGTTTTTATCTAAATTGGAGGCAGTATCCACATAGGGAAGATCATGGATTCATCAAAACATATATTTAGGTTTCCTGGGAAATCGTACTGGAACAACCCCCAACCAGATACATTTTGTTTCTTTTGACACAGAAATTGAGCAAGTTTTCCTTAGGTAAGAACATGTGTCTTTGAATCTGTGCCTGGGGCCCAGGTCTGATTTAAATTGTGACGCCACCAGGGACTGTTCTGATGTCTCTTAGCCCTTTTGGTTAGTTGGCTCATGGCCCTGAGCGTCACTGGATCAGTTGAGATGGGATGGGTCCTGAGGTCACTAAGCTCATTGGCACAGAGATGACCCAAGAAGAATGCCCCCACCCCTCCAGGAAACCAGCCTCCTCTTCTGTGCACAGAGTCCTAGGAGTAAAGATAATGATGATGAGAGGGGGCAGGTCCCTTCAATAACAGGATTATGAGCATTAATACTAATTAAGGAGTTTAGTGGGATATTTCAGGGATGTGCTTAGTTGTTAGCCACAAAGGGGATTGATCGCCTATTGCACAGGCTCCAAGCTCATTGCCAATCCCTCTAAATTCTTTTGGCTTTTCTTAGAGTGCCTCTTCTATGTTGGCCCTTTCTATCTCTAGAAGAAGACAAATCAAAATCCCTTTCAGCTGGCTGGATTCGGTGCCAGGCCAAACTTTCCCTGTGACTGGTTGTGAGCACAGAAGGGGCAGGGATGTAAAATGCTCTTCTCCCACCCGTATACATTTTGAAGACTTACACACACTGTCTGATTTTGCAGGAAGAAGGAAAAGTCAAATTAGGTTTTTATCATTATATCATTATTCTTATTAGCTTGCATTATAAGTTTGTACAGCACTTTGTGTACTTGATCACATTTGTTATTCACAAAAACACTGTGTGTTCTCATTATCCCCATTCCACAGATGAGAAAATTCAGCCTGACAACTGTAAAGGTATGGGGTGTGGCTACAGCTGCAGCTAATGGAGATCCAAAAAAGAAAGTTCTTGGAACTAGTTCAATATCAGAAACTGATATGAATTTATCACTGGAAATGACAGAGAATGGACATTCTCATCAGCTTTGCTGCTGCACCCTAAGGACCTTTGGATCTGACTTAAAATCTGACTTTTGATCTGAGCTGTGTGTTATGTGTGGCTTCATTTCCCCTATTTGAGGCACTATCTTACTTATCTTTTTCATTTCCAAGATTCACATAGTTCCCTATTCATAAGTAGTGACATTCATTCAGTTTGGTTTTTGTGGCCTCCCCTCTTCCTGTGGGACCGAAGACCTAAAAAGATGGAAGGGACAAGAGAGATGAAATTTTGGTTAGTAAATGTTGTTTTATTTGGTAGAGTCAGTGTGCATAATTGAGACCTGGCATAATAATTGAGAACATGTATCTGTCAGTATGTATTAGCTAAATGACCTCAGGAAAGTTACCACCTCAACTCTGAGTCTGTTGGTTACAGAACAATCATTGATCTGCATTGATAGAGGGAATTTCCTCACTGGGAATTCACTATAGTAAAAAAGTCATAGAAGTATTTATAAGGAATTTACTATATGTCAGGTGCTGGGGGCATAAACAGAAATGAGGCAGCCCCTGCTTTCAAAGAGGCCCCCTTCTAATTGATATAAAGGGGTTCCACTATAGCGTAGGTGGATATAGCAAAAAGGCTCAGGATTCCTTAGGGTGTAGCTGATGATCACATGGCCATACCTGGGAGGGGTCCTGCTGGTCTCCTGGGCACATTAGCAGGGCACATGATGAGAACCAAAGATTAGGGCCTGGCGGAGAGGTAGATCATGAGGCTTGGTCAGGGTCTTCTTGTGATTGATGCCTTCTCATTAAAGGGGTATGAGCAACTATGTCTGTTCTATAGCACTGGACTTGGAGGATGTTGAGCCCATGACCATCGGGAAGGGGAAATCCCAAATCTGAGCTCCTGGAGCAGTGATAGAATCAGAATAGGTATTCAGTTAATGCTTACTGGTTTTTCCTCATGCACAGATGTAGTGGCATCACTCCTTTGCTCAGAAATGATCATTGGTCTCCCCATTGCCTACCTAGTCAAATTCAGACTTGTTCACTGTCTTTCAAAGTCCTCCACGGTCTGGTGCCCCTTTCCCTTTCAGCCTCGTCTCACACTCCTCCCTCTGGGCACTCTATACTTTTCCTCCAACTGCACCCACATTTCTTCCCACTCCCCCCACTTCTCTGGGGAAGCACAGAAACAAGCATCGGCCTGACATCATGAGACCTGGGTTCAAATCCCACCCCATCCCATCCCCCACCTCTTCTTTCCCTTACTACCTGTGTGGCCTTGAAGCAAGGGTTTCAGCCTCTCTGGGCCTCAGTTTCTCTTCTCTCAAATGAGGGGGTTGTTCTTGATGGCCTTTCGGACTCCTTCCAACTCTATATCTATGATCCTATCATCTCACTGTTGATGGCAACATTTGGTGAATCATCTTCCCCATGCCTTCCTCTTTGCATGGTGAGTTCTACCTCATCTTCTAAATCCCATTTCAGATGCCACTCATCCCCATAAAGTCTTTCAGTGTCCCCTATCAGTAATGACTTAGCTATCACAACATCACGTCACACTTTGTCTTTAAACGCTTCGGTGGGTATCACATAATATTGCCCATTTGTACATATGGCAGATCTTCCTGCTATACTGAGCCTCCAGGACAGTGTTCAATCTGTGACCCACACAGACTCCATGAGGGCACAAATGGTGTCATAACTAGGCATTCTGTTTCTCCTGGCACCTAACACAATGTTCTGCATATGAAAGGTTTTTAATAAATGCATGATGAATGAATGAATTTTTAATGGAAATGTAGTTCTAATACAGAGACATCAGGGACACTATGTCTCAGTATTCCTAGCTTACCCTTCTACTCCAAATCTTTCCTGATTTCTTCAGTTGCTGGTTCTCCACTCACTCCCTAAAAACTACTTAATTTGTATACATTTTCTATAAATATATCTGTGTAGATCTGTTGATTCATTTTTTTTCTTTGTGCCCCTGGGAGCTGAAGTGACACTTGGCACACAGTAGGTATCTGCCAAATGAGCAAAAGAAGTGTTCTTTCCTTTGGGTTCCTGGAAAATATGTTTTGAATTGTCTCAGGGACGAAAATAAACTCTGATAACTCTAAGATTTTCAAGGAAGGAGAGGGAGGCCGGACCTCTCTGAAGTTGGCAGAAAGAGCCTCTCTTCTCTCAGAGGAGCCCAAACGAGGCTCTGTGCTCATCATCTATGCTTGACTGCCCTGGTAAAAGGGGAGTATTTTCCCAGAAAGCCCTTCAGGGAGGGACTACTGGGAATCCAAGGGACTACGTGTCCACCTCCCACCAAGGTGTCCCTGTTGATAAGCTGCCAGGAATGCAGGTGGCCTGGCAGGAGATCTGAGACTATCCTTTACTGACTACAAAGTATCAGGCATCCATCCCTCTAGGGCATGGAGAGCAAGGGCCAGGAAGAGAGTGACCACCCTCAGATCCCAAGCCAGTGTACACTCTGTGACCAACGCCCGAGGTTTGTTCAGCTAATTCTACATCTGCTCTGCCTGCCCCACCCCTGTGATAGGGGGAGTCCAGCTACTAGCCTTTGGGAAGATGGGGGAGTGAAACCATGAAACAAGCACTTTTGTCTTGGATACCAAGGGGAAAGTCACACGACTTTACCAAAATGCAGTTGGGTAAGACCTGGAAGCAGGCCAGAAGGACTCTCCAAGGGAGCAATTAGGCATGGGTCTAGGTCAAGAGTTTTTAATCTTGGGTCCATGGACCCCCAAGGGGTTTGAAGACATATTTCAGTGGGTCCATGAACTTTCTTTTTTTTTTTCTTTTTTTTTTTATTTATTTACTCATTTACTTTTAATTTACAAGATTCAGTTCCACAATCACTTGAGTTTCAGATTTTCTCCCCTCCCTTCCCCCCCCCATGGTGGCGTGCAATCATGTATAGGATCTGCAAATACTTTCACATTGTACAATAGTTTGGTCATATAGAAAGGCCGTAACCAATGAGTGATCACTGGGAAAAGAAAAAAAAAAAAAAAAAAAAAAGCAAAACCAGACATAAAAGAGAACGATAACGAGTTTTGCTTCAGTCTCCATTTAAACTATAGTCTTTCTATATCTTTCTCTGAGTTTAGGTATCTCCTTCCTTCTTGAGGCTTATAGAGTTGTCTTTAGCTGTGCATTGTTGAGGATAGTCCAGTTTATCAAGGTTGGAGTCCATGAACTTTCACAGGAAAAAAGAAATACAGTGTGTCTTTATTTTGAAATAATTGGTTTCCTTTCTAATCTCAAGTATTTTTTTTTAATGCAGTTAAAGACATTATTCTGAGGAACCCAAAAGTTTCACCAGAATGCCAAAGGGATCCAAGACATACACAAAAGTTTAAAACCTTCTGATTTAAGTTGAAGAATACAGCCATTCATGAATGAATGAATTAATGAAAAGGCTTATTTATTATTTCTTAGCACTTATTTATTAAGAACTGACTATGTGCAAAGCACTGTACTAAGCACAAGGTTAACTGTAAAAGTGAGAAATCCTTGCCTTCAAGACACTTACATTCTAGTAGGAGGAGCCAATGGGTGCTAGTGTACCCATTGATGCAGAGGTCATAGAAGCAAAGTGGATACCAAAACCTGGAAATGCGGAGGGCAACCATGATGAACTGTTTCTTTTTTTGTGCTATAAAAATTGCAGATAGCTGTCATTCTCTTTCTAATTTATTTTTTTAAATTGATTTGTTTATTTACTTTTAGTTTACAATATTCAGTTCCACAATCCCTTGAGTTTCAAATTTTCTCCCCCCCTCCCCTATGGCTACAGGCAATCAAGTATAGAATCTGCAAATACTTTCACACTGGACATAATCTGGTTGTATCGAAGGATTGTAACCAATGAAGTGAACAGTGGGAAAAAAGAAAGAGAACCAAACATGGAAAAGAGCGACAGCAGGTAGATTGCTTCAGTCTCCATTCTATTTTTTAACTGGATCTGCAGCTTTTATGTGAAATAATAATAGTGGCTAGAATTTATATAGCACTTTGAGGTTTACAAAGTACTTTACATATATTCTCTCACTTGATCCTTACCAGGGAAGTAGCTATTGTTATCGCTGTTCTACAGATGAGGAAACTGAGGCTGTGGGAGGTTCAGTGATTTGCCAAGGGTTGGCTCAAGGAACCCTGGAAAGTCTGCTTGTGCCCAAATAACTTCCCTCTGCCTACTGCCTGGATTTCTCACTCATAGTATCATGCTTCCAGCCCTGGCTGTGTGTCCTTGTGAAAATGCAGTTGTGCTACCTGGAATCATAAACAGCCCAAATGGCATTGTTGGAGCAGTTTAGGAAGGAGAGGGCAGGGCCCTTGGGCAGGGCCCAGGAGTAGCTATCAGCCCAGGCAGATAGGGTTTTAATGGAGAGAGGGAAGCTGAGCAGAGAGGCTTCTGAAGATGATTCAAGCATGATGAATCCTCAGTGGGAGAGTGTGAGTAGCTATCATGCAGGAAAATCACACAGTTCTACCGTTTGAGAAGATTCTAAATGTCACCCGGTCCACTCCCCGCCTGACACACATGTCACCTCCCCAAGATCCCTGGCAATTAGGCATCCCAAGTCTATCTAAATACCTGTAAGGATCCCAAGCTGACTGCTCAAGGAAGCAGAGCTTTCTGGACAGCTGTTACTGTTAGCAAATTCTTTCTTATGTTGAACTCAAGTCTGCCTCTTCAAATAATCACGATATTAAACACAAATCGAACTAAAACCAGAAGTAACAGCTGACATTTTTCTGGCTCTTACTATGCAACAGGCACCGTGCTAGGCACTTTACAAGGATCGTCTCATTGGAGCCTCCCACCCCTGAGAGTCAGGTGCTCCTCTCACCTTCATTTTCCAGATGGTGAAACTGAGGCAGACAAAGGGGAAATGACTTGCCCAGGATCACACAGCTAGCAAATGTCTGAGGTCACATTTGAACTCAGATCTTCCTGACTGCAGACTCTGCTCTCCAAACACTGAACCGGTCCAGACGGCTACCCTCGGCTGGCAGCTGCCGCCTCTGCCCCTTTACTCTAGCACGGCTCTCTGGAGCCATGTTCCACATGACGGCTTTGCAGAGATTTTCTAATAATAGCAATTGACGCTTACTACGATGATTCATCTGTCCTGGGGCTGACTCCACCTCCACCCCCAACACACCTACTTATCTTCTCAAGACCAAGATGATTCCTTCACATGTCATGGTTTCGTTTTCTTATTGTTTTGTTTTTTTTTAATGCCCTTGTCTTCCTCTGGAGGTAAGACCCTTCTCTCTTAAAATATGGGACCAGAATTATGTTCCAGATGTGGTCTGAACCATCTGGAAGCCCCTAGACAATGACTTTTCTTGACATTTTGCTTCTCAGACGGCATTAGCTTTTGTAACTGCCAGGGACGTTGATGACCCATCCTGAGTTTGCGATTAAGGGATGGGGAGAAAGGGAAGAGAAGAATAAGCATTTATTCACACGGCACCGACTATGCACTATGCCAAGTGCACTAGTCATGCATTGTGCTAAGCACTTGTTTACAAAACTAATTTGATCCTCCAGACAACCTTGGGATGTGGGTGCCGTTATTATCCCCATTCTACAGATGAGAAAACTGAGGTAAACAGAAGTTAAGGGATTTCCCCCTACACCTCTGAGTCTGAGGTCAATTTGACCTCAGGACTTCCCGAATACCTATTCTGTCCACCTTCCCGCCTCCCTCCTCCCCTTTTGATTGTAAATTTGATATGAGTTATCAACATGGCGCATCAATTAAGACATCCACATTTTTAGGTTGTTTTCACATGAACTGCTACCAAGCCTGAGTTTACCTATCTTGTACTGAGGCAAATAAAGTGTTTGGGGGGAAAATTTGAATGAAGGATTTTGCATTTATACTAGTATGTACCTGTCAGTGGTTAGGTTTTAGTGACCTCAGAATAAGAACTCTAGTCTCTATGGACTCCTAGATTCTATGCTTTTATATTTCATAGAATTATAGAATTTCAGTTAGAGGAAAATTAATCCAGTTTCTAACTCAATCATTAACTGGTCAGGAATCCTCTCTCCAAATATCTCCAACAAGAGGTCATGACTGCATCCTCTTTAGTGATGGGGAGCCTCCTGCTTCCTGAGGCTACCCACCCATTTTCAGAACACTGTAATTGTTAGTGGGTCTTCCTCACATCAGCATACATTTGTGTCTCTGCTACTTCCCAGTGGTTTGCCCCCACCGGGGCAAAGTCAAACAAGTCTGACCCTGCTTCCACATTATCAACATTATCCTGTGCCGAGGAACAGCAAGACCAAAGGTACAGAGTTTGGATGCTCTCCAATGGTAGTTGTGCTGGGAGGGTGTACCAAGTTAGGCAGCCTAAAAAATGTATGTAAAGGAGTAAGAGCTAACCAACAGACAGCTAGGTAGCACAGTAGATAGAGTGCCTAGCCTGGAATCAGGAGATCTGAGTTCAAAGGTGACCTCGGACTGATACTACCTGTGTGACCCTGGGCAAGTCACTTAACCCTGTTTGCCTCATTTTCTTCACCTGTAAAATGAGCTGGAGAAGAAAATGGCCAACCATTCCAGTAATTCTGCCAAGAAAAGAGTCAGAAATGGCACAATAACAAACAGCTAACCATGGAAAAGTGGGGAGGCATCAGATTGTGTTGGGGTTTGTGACAGGCAAAAAAGTGTTTGAACTTAATCTGGAGAGGGAAGTGTCCATTAAAAGAATTTGTCTGGCGGTGATATGAAGGATGATTTGTGGGAAGGAACAGAGGTGAGACAAACCTCCCCCATGTTAGGAGGCTATTGTCATAGTCTAGGTAGGTGATGATGAGAGTTCATATCAGGGCAGTGGCAATGTGCCAGATGAGAGAGATGTTACAAATGTTATGAGCCTAGGAATCAGAAAAGCCTGAGTTCTGACTCATGCTTCAGACACTTAATCTCAGCTACATGAGGAATCTCTCTCAGATTCAGTTTCCTCATCTTTAAAATGGAAATAATAACAGGATTGTTGTGAGGATTGAGTAAGAAAATATATTGTTAGGCAAGAGACAAACCTTAAAATGTCATATAAAAAAGTAACTTATTCAAGTTGGGATGAAAGCTGTATATGAAAGAAAAGAGTCAGAGGTTCAAACATGGGGGACAGGGTGCATGGAAATGTCACAGAGAACAGAAGGGAAGTCCTCACTAACAGAGCTGGAAGGCACCTCAGAGATTTTCTGACTTAACCCCTTCATTTTCCAAGTGAGAAGGTCCTTCCCATGGGATTTAGTCCTTTCAGCTCTGAAGCTCCTTCTCGGGGGCCTCACTGTCCAGATGGTGAGGGAGAGACATGACTTGCCATATCTGTCTGTCCCCAGTGACACTTCATGATGTGCATTTGTCCTTATCTGCCCTGGCTGATGCTGCACCATACTGAAAAGCACTTGGCCCCTCTATCTGTCATTTTAACTGAGTGGCCTCCTCACCCACTCACTTTCTAGCAGGAGCCATGATCAGATCAACATTGCCGTTGCTCCTGGAGAATTCCTGCCAATCTAGCCCCCCAGGGTTCCATTCACTGGCTTCCCAACCAAACACCCCTCCCTGGTCGTTTGTCTCCAACATGTTTTCTCCCTGTGTTAAAACATAAGTTCCTTTATTGATTTTGTATTTATATCCTCATGGCTTAGCACAGTACTCAGCATGTGATAAGCATTCATTCATCATTCATTCACAGAGATGAGGGGGCCATCCCTGGTCATCCTGATCTATATCTGGCCACTGGACCCAGATGGCTCCAGAGGAAAAAGTGAGGCTGGTGGCTTTGCACAGACCTCCCTCACTTAAATCCAATTCACTTTCAAGTCATGGCATCATCTTTCTGATGTCATGGTCCTCTTCAAGAACAAAGAACAAACAACAAAATTATTTGCCTAGGGTCCCATAAGAGGCAAGTGGCAAAGTCAGGATTCAGTTGTAGGTCCCTGCCTCCAAATTTAGTGCTCTTCTCATCATACCATTTGGCCCCAAATGTCAGAAGGAGGGTCAAGGTCAAGGGAACGTGGAATAAGCTCAACTTGGGAGCTCTTTAAGTTTGCGGGGCTACTGAAACTCCCAGGTGCTTTTCCCATTGTCTAGTAACATCTCAGCCACCCTGGCCTTGTCTG
>CM053586.1:302712235-302728701 GCA_028646515.1 Pseudochirops corinnae | reverse complement strand
CTAGAGATCATTGACTTCTGTCTAGTTAAGCCAATTTAAAACAAGAATTTTCTTAGAGGAATTCTATCAGAAAACTCCTGGAAAAACAGAACAAAGCAGACAAGGCCAGGGTGGCTGAGATGTTACTAGACAATGGGAAAAGCACCTGGGAGTTTCAGTAGCCCCGCAAACTTAAAGAGCTCCCAAGTTGAGCTTATTCTTGTTGGGATTATCAGCACTTAGAGTCTGCAGCAAAGAATCTGGAACTTAACTCATTGTCTACATGCCCATTTTCTTCATTTTGTCCCCCTGTGTGCTCATCTTGTCTGCCCCAACGAAATGATAGGTTTCACAACATTCCAAGGATCATGTCTTATACTTTAGCCTAATGTACTTTCTGAGTGCTCTAGCTAGCTAATTAGTACAGGCCGAGCAGATGGAGAGCTTTCAGTCAAGTGGACTGTCTGGTGAATGGGCTGATTTCACTGTCTGCTCTACAGGATTGGTATGAGGAACAAATAATGAGCATTATTGTTATTTTTATTAAACTTGTTAACATGATACTTTAACCCCGACTGAGTTAGCCAGTCAAGCTAGGGATTTCCACGGTCCATTTAATTCTGAAAGACTACCTAAGCTCTTTACATGTAAAGGGAGGTGGAGAGTAGCAGTCATACATTGGGCTCACCCATTCAAATCAAAACCGATACAGATTGAAGCCTTGAGGTCAGAATTACTTCTTAATTCCTTCTGATCCACCTCCAGTTTTGCATGGACTTCAGAATGTGATTTAAATCATTTTACCGGAATCCTGTAGTGCAAAATCATTCTGAATCATTTAAAACAGGTTGTTGTTTTTTTTACATATACCACATAACCTGGAGGGAAAACATAATTGGGGGAATAATAATGACATATATGAATAATGGCACTGAATTTGCAAATAGGAGTTGAGTTTTGCCTCATTTGCAAAATGAGAGGGTTGATCTGAATGATTTCTAAGGCCCTTTACAACTTTAAATACCATGTTTCTGTGACCTTTCGACATAATGACCATGAGGGGTAGTAAGGGATATAATAAGCCCTATTTCGCAGAAGAGGAGATATTAAATAATTTCACATACCTAGCAAAGGGTAATAAACAATGCTTCCCTAGGCAGATAAATCCAACCACAACAATGTTTCCTCCACTCCAGACTTTGTCCCCATCTCACCTAGAACCTTGAGCTCTGCCCTTTGGACACTGAACTTTGATGGGTAAGTGGTTACCCTATCTTTTTAGAAAGCTGCCTTCTAAGACATTTCTGGGTAGCTAGGCGGTGAAGTAGATAGAGTACTGGGTGTGGAATGAGAAACACTCATCTTTATGAGTTCAAATCCAACCCCAGACACTTAATAGCTGTGCTATCCTGGGCAAGTCACTTAACCCTGTCTGCCTCAGTTTCCTGATCTGTAAAATGAGCTGGAGAAGGAAATGGCAAACCACTCCAGTATCTTTGCCAAGAAAACCTCATGGGCAATATTTGCCTGCTATGGTCCACAGGGTCATGAAGAGTCGGATGAAATCAAACAGTAATTTGATGTTCTTTTTAGAGCTCAATTGTTAATAGGATTAGAATCATAAGGTCTGAACTGGTTTTCATCACATGAACTGGAAATTGGAAAACCAAATTTAACAGGTTGTACTAAATTGTATTGAGTCTTGTTACCAGCAGATTTTAGTAGAATTACCTAGGAATCTCTGCAAGTGACTTAGATTCAGAGAAGCACATCTACTCCAGAGCTAGACAAACATGGAAGAAGGGTGGGAGCAGGCAGAAGATGAACCTTTTATTAGAACTGGACAAAAAAGGGTTGAACACACACACACACACACACACACACACACAGAAAGAAAGAAAAGAATTTGGTATAGAAATAGGTCACAATGAATGGGGGGTAGGTTGGGGAAATGGCAATAAAATAATTCCCAGAAGGGAAAACTTCTGTCCTCAAAGCAAAATAAATTTCTTGATACTTAAAGGGAGATTAAAGGGGGGAGGGGAACGAAACAAACAAAAAAATGGACTCTAAGGGGAGTACATCTCAGGAAATGACTGAACAAATTGTGGTATAGGAATATTATTATTATTGCACTATAAGAAATGATGGAAGATAATTTCAGAGAATCCTGTGATATGAACTGATTCACAGTGAATAGAACCAGGAGAACAATGTATACAAGATAAATCACACCATAAAGAATTAGAACTTTGAAAAATGAATGAACTCTGATCAAGCAGTGACTAACCATGTATCAAGAGGAAGCATGTTATCTACCTTCTGAGAAAACGGTAATAGAGTCCAGGTACAGAAAGAGATAGGCAATTTGCAAAACGGGCAGTGTGTGGACTTGTTTTTCTTGACTGTGCTTTTTTGTTTCAAGGTTTTTTGTTTTATTCCCCTTCTGTTTCAAATAGGAAAGAATGGTTAGCAATAGTGATGGAGAGAGAAGGAGAGAGAGAGGGAGAAGGAGAGAAGAGAGAGTGAGAGTCATTGAAACTTTTTTTTTAAACAAAGAAGGAGGGGAAGCTAGATAGCATAGTGAACAGAGCACTGGCCCTGGAATCAGGAGGACCTGAGTTCAAATCCAGCCTCACACATTTAACACTTACTAACCATGTGACCTTGGGCAAGTCACTTAACCCCAATTGCCCCACCTTCTCCCCTTCCAAAAAAAAAAAAAAGCAAAAACAACAAAAAAAACCCCAGGAAGGAAACAGAAGGAAGTTCAAAAGGAAGCATGGGTAAACAGGGTGGTTTTGAAAATAATGTACACACACATATACATATATATTAAAAGTAAATTTATGGAGTTCATGGTTTCATATGAAATCCTTTTGGGGAAGTCATGATATATATGAAAATGCTTTTTTAAAATTTAAGTTCAGGATTAAAATGATAATAAAATAAATCATATTTAAAATTAAAAAAAATACATTCTTACCTTTAACCTATGATGCTGTTGCACTAAGATTTCCAGTGAGGAAGTAACTCCTTATCTCTCCTTCTGAACACTACCTAGCTCTCTATTGTTGGCCCTATCTCTTGCCAAACCTGTCTGCAGGACTTGTTGTACTAAAGGAGCTTTTGAAAGAATTAATTGGTATGGCCCCAAGTTTTGTGTTAAAATATCATGTTCTATTATTCTTAAAAACCATTAAGTTGTCAATGAAATTCTAATGTTTCAGTGAAAAAAAATTACTGGCATATTAAATGAATAAATAACATTAGTGACTCCATTTTGCCTTTAACCACCATTTTGTGAAACTAAGTTTCAGTTGTTTTTTAAGTTGCCTGATTTTGGATAAGTTACAAGATTATTCCCCCTCCCAAAGGTCAGTAGACTGAAGGAATGTCATGAAACTACCTTTCTCACCTCAGTGTCTCTTGATCTCCTCTATCAATAAGAAACCAGGTATCTCAATCCCTGTAATTTTTTCCTGGCTTTTTTTTTACTCCCTCTAAATTGTATATTAACTATGTAGAAGCCAAGGTTCTGGGTCATTAGCTACAAAGAACCTTGACCCCAATTTTTTTCTGCAACCACATGGATTGATAATTAAGGTCTAGATGGGAAAAAAAAATCCCATCAGTCCTCTCCCACCAGCCTAACTGAATTGCTCTCTGTGCTCTGTTCTAATGCCGCTGTCTCCCACTTCTATGCCTTTGCTCCTTCTATCCGTCATGCCTATCCGGTATTTTCCCACTTCTATCTGTTAAAGTGTTTCTCTTCATTCAGTGTACCTTCAACTTCTATCTTCCCCAGGAAACCTTCCCTGGTATTCCTCTGCCCTTACCTTTCCCAAGTGAAAATTTGTCCCCTTAAATCTCTCTTGGTACTTTGCCTGGACCTCTCCTTCATACTCATTTGACTCTCTTGTGTTTAATGTTATTCTTTCGTTCCTCTCTGGGCTCTGCCCCTGTATCTTCAGGCTTCTTTCTCCACCATTTCCCAGAACCCTTTTCACTGCTGAAGATGCCTTCAACACTATGTTCCAGAAGCCTTCTCGCCCTAGAAGATCCCTCTACCCTATATTCTCCTCCTCTGATTAGTTACTCCATCCTGAAAAATCCATTTTAAGGAAGAGTTCAGGTCAGCCATATTTACTCCTTATTAAATAAAAGATAGAAAAGTTTATCTAATTTACAAATCTATGTTCATCCATAATAACAATGGAACTGTGACATCTGGACTCTAAAAGCTCATTAATTGATATGAGGAAAAGCTAAAGGCATTAAGAGAGGGAAGCAGCTGGGTCTCACTAAATGCATATGGAAGAAATCTGCAAAGATCATCACGGTGTAGTCCCTACTCTCCCACCCACCTCCTCACCCCACAGAAGACAACAACAACAAAAGAAGCCCAGCATATACCAAACCATAAGTCTACCATCACATTTCTTTAGAATTGTTATCAGGTGGTCTATGTGAACCTAGGATCTCTTTGATGGAAATGGAAAGAGGGAACAGGCAGGCTTTTCTCAGATAGTTTTTCTTAAAGCAAAGCACATCTTTATAGTCATACAACAGACTGAGAAGGTAGAGAACATCTGGTCCTGCTCTTTCTATTGTTTATTCATTTTTTTCAAGGTTTTTTTGCCTCAAATTTTTAGCTCTGTCTTAAAACATCTCATTCTCCAAAGACTCAAAGTGGCTGGTGACCCATATGTCAATGGAGAGATACACAGTTGGAGGTGAATAGAACGCAGTGGATTTCCAATGAGGATCCAGGTCCAGGAAGCATGAATAGGGGTATCAGATAAGAAATGGGAAATAGGAAGGATGACAGATGGAAAGTCTGAGCACTGCACTGAGATGCGCAAAATATAAGCAGGTCTAGAAGGGGAGGAAAAGAGTCCTTCCTACCAGTACCAGATTTTAAGCTCTACCACAAACCAGTAATAACCAAAACTATTTGGTACTGGTTAGAAAACAGAAAAGTTGATCAGTGGAAGAGATTATCAGGACAAGATCCATAAATATTAAACACAATAGCATGATGTTCATTAAAGCCAAGGTCCCAAACTACTTGCATAAGGACTCACCGTTCAACAGAACCTACTGGGAAAATTGGAAAGCAGTTTGGAAAAAGTGAGATGTAAGATCAACATCTCACACCATATACCAATAAGGTTTAAATGGATTCTTGACCTAGATGGAAAAGGGAAGATTGTAAATGAGTTAGAGAGAACGGAAGGAGATATCTTTTACAACTGTTCTTTAAAATTACAATTTCCTTTTTCGATCAGCAAAAAAAAAATCTATCTTTTTGCCTTCCTATTATCTCCTTCTCCCTACCTGAGAACTGAAGAAAAGCAAAACCTGTTACAAACACATATAGTCAATCAAAACAAATTTCCGCGTTGGCCATGTCCAAAAAAAATATTTGCCTCATTCTGAACTCTAAGTTCTTCACCTCTCTATCAGGAAGTTAGTAGGAGTTTCATCATTAGTCCTCTGGAATCATGGCTTGTCATTATGCTGATGAGTTCCTAATTCTTTCAGAACTATTCGCCTCTACCTTGTTGCTATCATCGTCCAAATTGTTCTCCTGACTCCATTCATTCTACTGTGTCTCTGTGTCTGTTTATAGAAGTCTTCCCAAGTTTCTCTGATATAATTCCCTTCATTATTTCTTTTTTTTTTTTTTTTTGCTTTTTTTGGAGGGGAGAATGCAGCGCAATTGGGGTTAAATGACTTGCTCAAGGTCAAATGGCTACTTTTTTTGTGTTACGTGTCTGAGGCTGGATTTGCACTCAGGTCCTCCTGACTCCAAGACCAGTGTTCTATTCACTGTGCCACCTAGCCACTACTCTTCATTATTTTTTACAACACAATAGTATTACATCACATTTATGTACAATAACTTGTTCTTCTATTCTCTAATTTGTGGGGACCCCCTCAGATTCACATTCTTTGTCACCTCAAAAGAGCTATAAATATGCTTGTACATCCTTATATTTTGTTTTGCTTGGAACTAATCCCTCCCTTGCTCTATCCTTTTAATTCCCCCTTCTTTCTTCCCTTTCTCTCCTATTTCCCTCTTGAACAAAATATATTTCTGTACACAGCTGTATGTGTGTGTGTGTATGTGCATTCTTCCTTTAGCCAGTTCATATGAGAGTGAGGTTGAAGTGCAAGCTGTTCCTCCGTATTCCCTCCTCCTTGTTTGTATAAATATTTACTTGTGTTCCCTAATTATGCAAAATAATTTCTCCATCCTTCCTCTCCCTCCCCCACCCCCAGCGTCTTCTTTTCCTCCCTTTCCATTTTTCTTCTAAGATCAGAACACAGCAGAACTATTACCAGGCTTTGTCTAATCAGACTCCATCTTTTACCCCTGATAAAGACAGAGCTCCAAGGAAACACAAGTATCATCTCCTTATGTTGAAATATGGGCAATTTATCTTTGTTTAGTCAATTGTCATTGTCGTTCATGTTTCCTGCTTTATATTTCTCTTAAATCCTGCATTTGAACCTCAAGTTTTCTAGGCAGCTCTAGTCTTTTCATCACAAATGCTTGAAAGGTCTCTATTTCATTAAAATCCAATTTTTTCCTCTGTAGGATTATACTCAGTTTGGCTGCATAAGGATATTGTCAGCCCATATCTTTTTTCTTCTGTAATATGATATTCTAAGTTCTCCAATGTTTTATTAGAGTGACTGCTAAATCATATATGATTATGATTATGGCTCCTTGGTAGTTGCATTCTTTGTTTCTGGCTGCTTGCAGTATTTTTTTCTTTGACCTTAAGCTCTGGATTTGGGCTGTGATGTTCCTAGGAGTTTTCATTTTGGAATTTCTTTCAGGAGGTGACCAGTGGATTCTGTTTCCATTTTGCCCTCTAGTTCTAAGAGATCTGGGCAGTTTTCTCTTAAGATTTCTTGAAATGTGATGTCTAGGCTCCTTTTTTTTTTTTTTTGATCATATATTCAGATAGTCTGATGATTCTTAAATTTTTTGTCCTTGATCTATTTCCCAGGTCAGTTGTTTTTGCTACGATACCTCACTTCCCCCCACCCAACCCCTATTCTGTCAATCATTTGACTTTGCTTTTAATATTTATTTCTGTCTTAATGGAGTCGTTGGCTTCTATTTAGCCCAGTCTAATTTTCAGAGAGTGTGTTGGTTGGGCAAAGTTTTATATCTCTTTTGAAAAGTGATTAATTCTCTTTACAATTTTTTCTTCCATAACACTCATTTCTTGGGGTGGCTAGGTGGCGTGATGAATAGAGCACTGGCCTTGGAGTCAGGAGGACCTCAGTTCAAATCCAGCCTCAGACACTTAACACTTACTAGCTGTGTGACCTTGGGCAAGTCAGTTAAACCCAATTGCCCTTCCTTCTCCCTTCCAAAACAAACAAACAAACAAAACCCACTCATTCACTCATTTCTTTTTCAGTTTTTTTCCTTCAAACACTCTCATTAAAAAAATAAAAATTTAATGACTGTCTCATTTCTTTCATGAATTCTGGTTGTTTATGCCCATGCTGTATTTTTCTCAGGGGTTTTGCTTGTAGATAGATGTTTTAGAGTCATTCTTTGCTTCTGCTTCTGATCTTGAGCATCCCTGACACGGTAATAGCTCATAATTATGAGTATTGAGTGTTATATTATTCCAGCATTTCAGGGACATGCTCCCAGAAAGGTCTGAGCCAGGCCAAAGTCTGATTATCACCACCTCCACTACCATCACCACCACCACTACCACTACCTGTAGTCTGAGCTTTGCAAGTTCCTGGCATAAATTTCAGTCAGATCAACAATAGAATGCTACTAACCTTAGCACCTATCAGCTATCTAGGAAATTCTACTGGTTCAGAGTTATAGAACCATAGGCTCTCCTTTGGTCTGGGATTCTTGTCTTGGTCTTTCCTCTGTAGGCTGAGTTAGATGTAGGAATGAAGATCCCACTCTGTTCTTGGGATCTGAGCCAAACTGCTGCTTTTTTTCTCACTCAGTACATAGCCCAAGACCTCCCTATCTGGGAACACCAGCCACCTGTGCAGGTCCCTTCTCAGTCCACCATTACTCTGTGACCTAGACCTAGGTTATGGGCAACAAAAATGTCAGTTTACAGTTGGGCCATTACAATGACCCAATATGGGTCTAGGTTTGCCAGGTATAGGTCTGGGACCTTCTCTTACCCTGGTGCTCAGCCTCTCCAAGAGCTACTGTTCTTCCCACACAACATGCCTTCATCAATATTGTGGACAATATCTGCCATCTTTCTGTTCCATGTATCAATTGCCCTGCCTTCCTAATTATGGTAGCATGTAGGCTCTTAAGTTGAACGAGACTGTAGAAGTCATCAACATGAGCTTCCTATCTAATGCAGGAATCATCCCACAACATCCCAGATGGATGATCTTCCATTTTCTGCTTGAATATTTCCAGTGACTCATTCTAGTTTTAGGACATCCCTACGTGACAAAAAGTTCTTCTGTATATTGAGCCCAATACCAACCCTTTCTGTAGCTTCTTTAATATCCACTCACTTGATATCATTCCCCTCATGCATCATGCAATTTCTCATGGGCAGCTGCTAGTTAGGAGATACATTTTCATTTTCTAAGAGCCTGTTGGTGCATTGTTTGGTCAACAGCATTCATTTAGTAGCAGCTGTGGAAAAAGCACTGTGTTAGGCACTGAGGAGAAGCAAAATAAAGATAGGACATAGGACTCTATTTGTAATATAGCTAGAAAACTACAAACCCAAAGTATAAAAACAGGGGATTCCTGCAGAAGAGTGACATTAGGGTACATTGAAGCCAAGAATGAGCTGAGGCCCGTGGTGAATGCAGGGAATGATAAAGAAGGACTGTTTTCATCCCCTAGTTATTCTCATTTATATCAAAACAACAGACCCAAAGGAGCTTCACCCCAGGGTACTAAAATAATGAGTGGATATAGTTACTGAGCCACACAATGATCTTTGAAAAATCAGAGAGAATAGGAAAGGTGCTATAGGAGTGGGAATGGTCAAATATCTCAATTTTTAAAGAATGAAAAAGGGTGGAGTCTTTGAACAATAGCCAGTGAGTTTGACTTCAATTCCTGGCAAAAATTCTCAAATGTATTATTAAATAGATGGTTTGTGAATGTTGAGGAAAATGAGGATCACTAAGAGCCAATATGTTTTGTTTTAAAAACAGGTCATGCCAGACCAATCCCATTTCCTCCTTTGACAGAGTTACTAGACTGGTATTCCAGGGTGATACTGTAAACAGATTATGCCTGGATTTCAGCAAAGTTTCCCTTGCTTTTCTTACGAACAAGATGGAGAGGTACAGGTTAGATTAAGGGAATTCTGAATTACTTGAATGTCTGGACCAAAGTACAGTCATTGATGGGTCCATGCAAACCTAGAGGAAAGTTTGTATTGAAATACCTCAGGGACCTCTCCCTGACCCTTTACTGTTCAATGTTTTATAAGCAATTTGCAATAAGACATGAGTAGCAACGCTGATAAAGTCTTATCAGAGTTAGGAGGAAGATCAGATAACAGCCAAGGCCCCAAAAAATGTCTATTGACATTTTTTGGTGAAAATAAGGTGAAAGTTAATAAGCATAAATGCAAAGGCCCCAATTTGGCTCTACAAAATCAACTATGAAAGCACAGAAAGAGGGAGATATAAAAAGACATTTTATGTGAACAATCTTTGGGGGTTTCTGTCTACCAATCAAACACTAAATGTTTATTAAGCACCTACTAAGTGCCAAGCACTGTGTTAGGTACTGGGGACAAAAATACAATATGAATTAATGGTATGACATGACAGTCAAAAAATGAATGTGAATTTAGGATGCATTAAGAGAGAGATCTTGAGTTGTGCTCACCTCTGTCCTGGTCAGAATACTCTCTTTAGAACATCTATAATATCTCCAGTGTCTAGAATATTGGTTTTAGTCCTGGGAACAACTGTGTAAGAAAACCACATACATGGGAGCATCCAAAGTGGTGAGAAGAATGGGGAGAGGACTAGAAACCACTCTGTGTGAGAATCAGCTGAAGGAAGGAGGGATGATTATCCTTGAGAGGAGAAGACTAAGGGAGACTAAGACAGTGGTCTTCAAAAATTTAAGGACTGACATTTGGAAGAGAGCATAAACCCTTTCTGCTTGGTCATGAAACGAGAACAGCATGCAGAAATTTGACATCAATTTCAGTTAAATATAAGGGAATTTTTTTTTCTAGTTATTAGAGCTGTCCAAAAGTAGAATGTGCTACCCTAAGAGATCCTAGCATTTAGAGGTAGAAAAGATATGAGAGATCATCTGGGTTAATGCCTTTGTAGCTGGAAGCCTGGGGCAATTTAGGGACATTAGTAGGCACTGGACATTTTAGACATCAGGGGTAGGATTATAAGTGCATGAAAAGGGCAACAGAAAGAACCAAGTTCACACCTAGTTCCGTGAACAATTGCTGGTTAATAGGCTAAGTAGATTAAGGAAGAATTTTCCCTACAGCTATATTTTCCTACAAAAAAAAAGAAAAGAAAAGGGAACCATCTGGGGAAAGGAAGCCTGCCAACTATGGTGGACCTGGACTGTTTCCCAGGGTTGTAGAGAATCTTTTGAGGAGGCAGGGAGCTCAATACCTGGCCAGCTTTGTACAAGGCATGGACTGAGGAAGGGCTGAAGAGACTCAACTGACATTATGGCTCAAACTAGCCCATTGTTGTCCCCAAACTGCCTGTCAGGACAGTCCTGCAGTCTGGGGAACAGAAAGTGTTTAATGACTAGTCCCTTGGGGTTACCACTTTAATCTCAATGTCTGAAAGGTATTGCATCTTAGTACTGAAACTAGGAAGCATCGAAGCCTCTGGCATTGCCTTCCAATAAGAAAGTGGTGAAACTTCCATTCCAAAAGGCACTTACCCGGGTGTCTGAAAGGGCACTGCCCCATCAGCATCCAACAGTCAAGTGTAGCGTGATCAATTCAAAGCCTCTTAATACTAGTGATGATTCAACAATCGATAAACATTCAGTACTTACTATGCTAAGCTCTGAGGATACAAATAGAGAAAAAAAAGACACTCCCTAGCCACAAAGAGCTTACAATCTAATGAAAAGTGAAGGGGAGGGAATGGAGGAGGCCACAGAAGGTACCTGATGCAAGGGTATAGTGAAGGAGCTAGAGAAGACCCAAATTAGTGCAGCCCAGTAAGGAATGAAATACCTAAACTGAGATCTCTCCTTAAATGGAGGCTAGGAGCTCATGGATCCATCCTCCAATCAGAGGCTGACAGGAGCAATGAGGTGGACAGACAGGTGGGAGGAAGTCTTGTGGTTCTGCATCTCTTCCAGATTCCTCCCCAGCTCTGACTCTTCATCTCTGACACTCCCTGCTCCCCATGATCTTTTTCTTGAGAGCTCTGATAGCCTGGCTAACACTATGGTAAATGTAGGCAGGTGTAATCACTGTCCCCATAATAGGGATTACAGATTCAAAGGTAGAAGGGCTATCAGTGGTTGTTTAGTCCAGTGGTTCATGAGCCTCTTGGGGATTTGAGACAAATGGTCCGAGGCATTCAGCTAAAAATTCTTTAATGGTGCCTTAAGCAATAAAGAATTATAAAGAGTATTATGAGCAGTATATTAAATTACCCTGGAGATGCACAACACTTTTATTTGAAAGGGGTCAATGAAACAAAAGGTATTGGGAAATATTTATATAGTTCAACCCATTCATTTCATAGATGAGGAAACCAAAGCGTATTTTCACTTGGGAGAGTTGGGTTCAGAGAAAGGAAATGACTTGTTCAAAATCATATCAGCAGGATAAAGGCATTCCTGCCTCTTATTATACCTGGTGGCAAGTTCCAATCACCCCTCTTCATGGCTTTAGAAGCTGATACTACATGTCCCCTCATTGACTCCAGTAGACCAATCAAGGGCTGCTGTAACCACTATTGGTGGTGGAACTGTTTGCTGCTGATCATGCACCTCTGGGCAACACTTTCATGGGCTGCCACATACAGGATCTCCAGGAGCATGGCAGTTAGTCAATAGACACATTCAAAGAGCTCCAGGTTGATATGCAATGGGAAGGGCATCCAATCCAATGCTCTACCTCCTCCTGCTCCTGGTTCTGCTCCCGCAGGCTTCTGAGCAGCAGACTCTGCCCCAGCAGCTCCTTAGCATGGCCACTGGATTGAAGGTCCAAGAAGGTACTGTGTGTTCCTTAGTTAAACCATGATGGAAGGCACAGACAGCTGATTGCTCCATGGTATAGTTATAACGGCTCTGCACAGAAGGGTCTGCATGATAAATGTTGTCCTGTAGGTGGCTCACGAGTGTGAGGTCCTGAGCCTGTTATCAGCAAGAGTGAAGGGCATGGTGGCAGACATGACAGCTGATTGTACGTGATCTTTCTAATGCATGGCATATATGTACTTGTGCAACCTCTCCCTCCACACTGCTGAATCCCTACTCTCATTTTCAGCCTGATCCTGCTCTGATTTTGAGAACCCTTCAGAGTAGTAAGCTGCCACTGCTGGGCCTAATAGTCAAACTTGTAGTTGGTATGAAGCAGACAACAAAGGTAAATATGGCAGATCTCCTCAATTGTTCCTTTTTCTTTCAGGTGGCACTGAACACAGTGATGGCATAAATGCAGGCCTCATCCTTGGGATGCCCTGTCCATTCTTGGGAATGAACATTTGTGTTTAGCGTGACCTTGGTCAACTCTTTATCCTTCCTTTCTACCAGAGTTGGGATGCAACCACAGACATGAAGCGACAGCTTAAAATTAGATGGGCTCTCATTGTCTTGCAAGATATTCTCCCCAACAAAGACACTGGAGTTTGCAAACAAGATGTACATTAATTCATTGATGTGCAGTGTAAGCACTTCTGCTACATCTCTAGCTTTGCCTACATGGCCAGGCTGGGGTTGTAGTCATAGAGGGAAGCAATGAGGTTGAATTTGATCTTAACAACCATTTCTTCCCCTAGATTATTTTTCTGCTTCAATCAGAATCAGCAGGTGCAGCCGCACAATTTGGTTGCATTATCAATTCCTTTTTTTGCCACAAGGTTTCAGGATAACATTCAGCTTCTTGATCATAATTGTTCCCTTAGTAAACATTTCAGGCTCTACAGTGGTGCCCCTCCTCAAACTCTTTTCCACACCCCACCATCATTCTCCTCCTCATCTGAGTGCTTGGATTTTTGGTCATGCTTTTTCTTGGCCTCGTCCTCTCTCTGTTCTTCTCTGCATCCTTTTTGTTCGTGGTGTTTTTTTTTTAAAGGAATTTAGAAACCAATAAGGTATATTTTTTATCATCCTCCTCCAAGTCAGAGTTTGAGGAAGTAGAATCTGAACCCGTCTTCAACATTATCTGAATGTTCATAGTCCTCATCTTTATCCTCCATTTTCTTGAGGAACTTGAGACTTTCCCAATGGTGCCTCAGATTTCTTTGGGAAACTCGTGGCAATGAGAACATCCTCATCCTCATCTGAAGAAGAAGAACCTTCTGGTCCTCCTTGTTTCTCTCTGCATTCTCACCTACAAACTTCTCAGGTTCTGCTTATAAGTTGGTGATCTGGGCTTCCTGATTCCAATTATATTTACACATTTTCTGACACACAGAACTTTGTTCTTGTTCATCTTCTTCTTTCCCTCCTTGACCTTCCATAGAACATCAGGATGGTCTTCTAGATCAGCCAGGATGCAAACATAGAATCAGGGGCAACCTTTTTGTCCCCAGTGTTCTGGAACTTTCCAGATGCCTTTCCCAAGAGCTCAAATTCCTCCAGACATTTAGTGACATGCCAAATTTTCATGGCATCCTTGATGGTCTAGATAGGGTTGATCAGCTCCTCAGATCTTTTGTCCTTGGCACTTCAAACAATCCATTTAGTGGCCTCCTCATATTCATTCAGCAATAATAGCTGTTTGTCATAGTTGCCCCCTAGGGGCTTGGGCACCAGTTCTTCCCCAGACACAAAGAGCTTTGACGCATCCAGGCTGATGGTAAAAAACAGTGGCATGGCAGCAGGTGCTGAAGAGGTGACAGGCCAGATGGGACATGGATGTGGGCTAGATCAGGTTTACTGGGGGCACATCATTGAAAGGTGAGTTCTGAAATGACCAGAATGGTTTGTTTGCCAACCTACAAATCTTTGTCAATTATAGCTTCCTAGCACAGCAAGCCAACATGGCAGCGGACTGCTGTCTTCAGGTGATGAATGAATGAGAGCTGGTTCTCCCTCTCCTCCTTCTCTCCCTCTTCTTATTCGTCCTAGTCCTCATCCTCCTTTGATCCCTGGTGGTCTCTCTTATTTCTTTCAGGAACTGGGCATGATGTCAATATTGATTTTAATGGGTGCTCAGGATAATTAGAGATTAGTTCAGGGTCATATCCATACTGGGGCATTAGGGAGTAGTGTGCCATTTGTGTATGCTTGGACTTCAGTTGGAAGTCCTCTCTTCCCTTCCAGTTACTTACCTTTTCATGCATCCCACAACTACTTATGACCCCAGGACTTAGATCTGGAGAGGACCTCACCAATCATCTGTTCAGCTACTCATTGTGCACATGCATAAACTGAAGCAAAGAAAGATGAAGCACTTTCCCCAAAGCCACTTATCTAGTCATGGTAGAGCTAGGAGTGAAAGGGACCAAGTCTTTTGACTCCAAATGCAACTTTCTACAACAACATACTGTCTCTCACCTTCTGGTGTCCCATTTGCACCTGATCCTGGGCAACCTTCAGACAATGGACTAATTCTCTACAAGGCAGGCATCCCTAGTGAGGTGAGTGAACGATCATACCAGAAGTGGGGCAGAGCCAAGATGGTAGTCCCTCCTGAGCCACAGTTCCAGCCCCAGGGAGATCCCGGCCAGCGGCGGCTAGAGCAGACTTCATGACAGTGAATCACCAGCAGCTGTAGTGGTTTCCACCCCAGGGTGAGAAGTGGTGGAGGCACAGTGGCTGCAGCCACATGTCTGCTTCTGGAGCTCCTGGCCTGCAGATTGTAGGGGGACCAAGTGACCATTCAGAAGGTTATCGCTCTTGCTTTGACCTGCTTGGATCTGGTTCATGATCTTGGGTGGTGATCCTGGGGTGTGTGACCAGTGAGCCAGAGCATGTGGGCACTGTAGAGAAGGAACCCATATAATAGCTCCAGCAGCTGCAAAACCCCCAGCAATTTGAGACATAGCTCCCTCCATTCGGGAAGCAAGCAGAGCTCTACTGTGGCAAAGAGCTCAAAAGTCAAGTAATTGGTTGCCAATATGAGCAAGCAACAGAAGCACAAACAGAAGATAGAATCCTTTTTGGGGGACAAAAAGGATCAAGACAAGGATCGGGAGGAAAGCATCAAAGTCAGAACTCCAGTATCAAAAGCATCCAAGAAAAATATGAATTGGTTACAGGCCATGGAGCCGCTCAAGAAGGATTTTGAAAATCAAGTAAGAGAAGTGGAGGAAAAATTAGGAAGAGAAATGAGAATGATGCAAGAAAATCATGAAAAGCGAGTCAACAGCCTGCTAAAGGAGACCCCAAAATATACCAAAGAAAATAACACCTTAAAAAATACACTAAATCGAATGGCAAAAGAGGCCCAAAAAGCTAATAAGAAGAATGCCTTAAAAAGCTGAATTTGCCAGATGGAAAATTTCAAAAACTCACTGAAGAGAATAACTTCTTCAAAATTAGATTGGAGCAATTGGAAGCTAATGGCTTTATGAGAAATCAAGATACTATAAAACAGATCCAAACAAATGAAAAAAATAGAAGGCAATGTGAAATATCTCATTGGAAAAACCACTGGCCTGGAAAATAAATCCAGAAGAGATAATTTAAAAATTATTGCACTGCCTGAAAGCCATGATCAAAAAAAGAGCCTTGACACCATCTTTCAAGAAATTATCAAGCAAAATTGCCCTGATATTCTAGAATCACAGGGTAAAATAGAAATTAAAAGAATTCACTGGTCGCCTCTTGAAAAAGATACCAAAAAGAAAACTCTTCAGAATATTATAGCCAAATTTCAGAGTTCCCAGGTCAGGGAGAAAATACTGCAAGCAATCAGGAAGAAATCATTTGAGTACTGTGGAAACACAATCAGGATAATACAAGACTTAGCAGCTTCTACATTAAGGGATCTAAGGGCTTGGAATATGATATTCTGGAGGTCAAAGGGGCTAGGACTAAAACCAAGAATCACCTACCCAGCAAAATTGAGTATAATGCTACAGGGAAAAATATGGTCATTCAATGAAATAGAAGACTTTCAAGCATTCTTGATGAAAAAATCTGAGCTGAACAGAAAATTTGACTTTCAAATACAAGAAGCAAAAGAAGCATGAGAAGGTAAACAGGAAAAAGAAATCATAAAGAACTTATTAAAGTTGAACTATTTACATTCCTACATGGAAAAACAATAATTGTAACTCATAAGACTTTTCTCAGTATGAATATAGCTGAAGGG
>CM053586.1:302672393-302711735 GCA_028646515.1 Pseudochirops corinnae | reverse complement strand
CCAACCTCTCTGTACTTCAGGCAACTCTCTAAGATCTATTGACAAAGTTCCAACCTCTCTGTACTTCAGGCAACTCTCTAAGATCTATTGACAAAGTTCCAACCTCTCTGTACTTCAGGCAACTCTCTAAGATCTATTGACAAAATTGTACCAGACTTGGGTAGAGGAAGCTCCCATGCCCATGAAATCACAGCTCCAACTTGATATATTGACAGTGGATTTTTTTTTGATGGGTATGCCACCTCCCTCCCTTATTTGCAAGGGGTAAGGGGTAGGGAGGGAAGTCTTGGACAAAATATTACATATACTTTCAAATATAGTTGATATTTGGGTTTTGCTGAACTGTGCTTTTTTCTTTTATATTGATCACTACAAGTGATTGTTCATTGGATGGAGGAGGAAGAAATAACATGTTTGGATAAGGTAATGCAAAAAAAAAAACTATGCCAATTCTCTCCCAAAATTTTTTTAAGTGTGTTCTAGATAAACTGTTGAAATGTTATCAGTTTCCTGTGATATTTTGTGGCTGCAAATCATGGAATATCTCCATCTTGTTTGTCCTTAGTTCTCAAGTTCTCAAAAAGGACCATGACATCAGGAAGATGATGCCATGACTTGCAGCTGAACTGGAATTCAATGAGGGAGGGCTGTGCAAAGTCACCTGCCTCGCTATCTCCTCCAGAGCCATCTTGGGTCTAGTGGCAAGATATAGATCAGGATGACCAGAGATGGCTCAGGATGCAGTGGGTGACCTTGGCCTTTTTAAGCTAAGGCCCTTCCCAGTTCTCACTTTGAGTGAGACAACACCCATTCAATGATTAAGCCTGATTATGGCTCATTAAAAAATGATCCAAGGCATGGCCTCTTTTATTAAAAAAAAAAATCAATCTGGGAAGAGAAGACCCTCACCTCAGGGTTTCTGGCCAAAACAGAAATACTTACTATTTACATTCACTCTGAGCCATCAGGGCCCAAACAATGACCACTAAGTGGTGCTTGGGTTGGCACCTACTGTTGGCCAATCAGTGAGAGCCAGAGTGAATTGGATTTGTCATGATCTTTAAGAAAGAAATCTAGCCAGTAAACCCCAAGATATCTTGCTAGGTTTCAGCCATCACAATTTCCTTTGCTTTGGGCAGAGCACCTACAGGTAAGGGCATCATACCCCATGTGGACAGAGGGAGAGCAATGAAGGAAGGGAAGGGGAGGAAGAGAAGAGTGGAGAGGAGAGTCAGAATTGTAAATGATCCAAAGAGTAGTTGAGAGCTGTCCCTTTGGTTGTAATTGGACTGTAGTATGTCACCAATGATAACTTGGATACAAGAAGTGGTATAAAAATATACTCAAGGTCGTGTAAACTTGAAAAAGACTCAGGTTGATCATAAAGTGAGAAAAGATGGCAGATAAACAGACCATATGTTGTACTGAAATCCATGAATCCAATTTAATCTAACAAGCATTTATTAAGAATGTATCATGTGCACAGCACTAGACATTTTAAAAGGACTATAGGAATACCTCCAGCATGTTGGATAGGTCCTCTATGGTAGATATAGGGAAGGGCCTGGACAAGGATGCACAGGATGAGAAGATGTGGCTAAGTTGTATCTTATCATGGGAGGAAGACCCACAGTGATAAATCATTGATGTATTTCAGTATCTGTTCCATGGGTTAGTGAGAGAAGTAAAAATCAGAAGGGAAGAAACCCAAGCCTGTTCATAGAGCCCCCTTGCCATGGGCATGGTCTTTAGACTCACATAAAAATCCATAATAAAATGAGAGAATTAGAGAGTAAAGATTAAAAAATAGCTGTTGTGTCTTAAGGCCTGCAAAATAACTTACATGTTTAGTGGGGGGCAATCTCCATTCCTCTCTCCCTCTCTATTCCTTCACCCCCTACCCCCATTCTCCCTCTCTCCCTCTCCCCCTCTCTTTCCCTCTCTCTCTCTTGCCTTGCTTCACTCCTCCCCCTAACATGTCCCTGCACTGGCAGGTTGGGGTTCCCCACAGGGGATAGTTTCTACAACTACTCTCACAGTTGTAACAGTAGCCCTGATGGGTGGCTACTCTCCTAACACCTGAGCCTCCACCAGTGTGCTTTCCATTAACAAGTCAGCCAATTGACTTGATTAACTCTTAACAAAAAGCATTTACTCAAAAGGCAGAGTAAGAATAATACTTAGTTAACACTCTGCCCATGAACCTAGGGAATGCTCTTGTGCAGATGCATACAGTGCCAGTGAGAGAGAGTAGGCACAAAGTACCAGAGTAATGATGTACACACATGTGTAGGGAATGCATGTGGCCAGAGCAACTTGCAACTCTGGGACTGTGGGCCTCAGTTTCCTCTGTCTCTCCTAAAGACTGTCCTTACAAAGCCCACTGGTACATGTGGTGTCTGGGTTGGGCTTGTGTCTCTGCTGAGCTGGTTTGCTACTGCTCCATCACTGGACTAGCCCAAGACACTCCTCTCCTGGACTTCTTCTTTGTAGGGGCACAAAGGACAGAGACCCTTCCTTACCCTGGGATTTGCAGAAGCTTCTCCAGTTCTGCTTCCTTCCCTGAGTTCTGAGGGCTTTATTTCCCAAACAGCAG
Source organism: Pseudochirops corinnae (assembly GCA_028646515.1). Lineage (NCBI taxonomy): Eukaryota > Metazoa > Chordata > Mammalia > Diprotodontia > Pseudocheiridae > Pseudochirops > Pseudochirops corinnae. Next base: position 302,709,139 of record CM053586.1, on the reverse strand, counting down.
TTGATAGGGCAAGAAAAATTGTGTCTCTTTTGCCAACCAACTCTTCCAGGTAGGAAGTGCACAGAAAGGTCTTATTGTCTCTTGTCCAAAGAGCTATAAGGTCTTGTCTTAGATCAGTCCTTCCTGGCTCTCTCTGAGAAACCTCACTCTAGCTTTTGGTGATTAACCAGTATGGATTAACCACTGAATCCATAACTCAGTAATGTACCTTTGGCCAATAAACACAAAACAGTTCTGTGTTCATGGTTTCCCAGTTATTATCTATGAAATTCTCTTATTGGTCATAGGCAAGTGAGCCCCTTGGAAACCAGACACTGAGACTGAAGCAGACCTTTCCCCACATCAGTGCAATGTCTCTGTAGGGTGCTTTTTTAATATTTTTCACATATCCAACATTTCTCTGTCTTTTCTCTTTTCCCTGTCAAAACCTAAAAGAGGCAAACCCTTACATGTTTATTATCTCCTCACAAAAATCCCATGAGGTAAGTAGGATGGAAGAGTATCATGTACTCATTACAGGTAAGGAAATGGAGTCTCAGAGAGGTTAAGTGAATTGCCCAAAGTCACACAGTTAGTAAGTGGCAGAGCTAGAACCAAATCAGGATGACGAAAGGTACCAAGTCAATTGCTTCTCCCACGTGATACCTCAGGTGACACACAGGCTGAGCCTCTCTGCCACCTGAGCTAGGCTGGCATCACTGAGAATTACAGGAAAGGGGTCACAAATATTTAATTTGGTGACGGACATCTAAGCACAGCGTGGCTAAGTTGGTGTTAAGATCTGTCACCTCTTCTTCTGCAGAATGAGGATTTCTGGATTTTGGGTTGCAGTAATCCTTGAAGACCACAGCAGTGGAAAGAGCTATGTCTCTGGAGTCAACAGACTTGGGTTCAGATCCCACCTCTGATGTTCACTGCTTGCCTGACCTTGGATAAGTTACTTCAGTGTCCTGGGACTCAGTTTCCTCTTCTTCAAAATAGGTACCTGGATATAAAAGCCTCTGAAGCCCCTGTCACTTTTCCTGCTCTACATCTCTGACTCTAAAGAAGGGGTGCATCAGAAAAGTTCAAACAGGAGATATCAAAGAGCCATGTGGACACATGGTGAGGCAACATGCAAAAGAAAAATTGGAAACATTAAAAAAAGTAAAACATGAGGTTGATTGACACCGACATTCACATTAGGTTAAAACATTAGACCAATAAGAATTCTGATTATATAGGCTTTGAAGAAGGAAGAGGCACAAAAATAAAGTAAAACATTATAATAAAGGGAGTGGAAACAAACATAAACATAGAAGAAATTTGAAAACTACCATTAAAAAGCAGGCTGAGATTGAATTGGAGCATGGTATCCTAAAGAGTGAATACATTGTACTTAAGAAAAACGGGGTTCAAATCCCAACTTTTTGCTTTGTGATCTTAGATAAGTCACTTCTACTTTCTGGTCCTCAGTCTCTTCATCTGCAATTGTGGGTGGATGGAGTAGGCGGGGCGGGAGGTAGAGAAAGAGTGGGAATAGGTTTCCTTGCAGTTCTAAAATCTGTGTTCTGATAACCAAGCAGTTTCTGGTACCAATATGCTTTTTTCAACCTCTACCAACAGGATAAGATGTCCTACTCCAGTGGGATTTTTTAATGGACCCCTAACAACAAAAAACAGTGCACAAGGCAAACTAAGAAATCAGATTTAGCATCTTCTACTGGATGGTGCAGGAGTAAGTTATTAATGTGAAATCATGTTGTGGTTTCAAGGGTTTTTTTTTTTTCTTATTTCAGCTTTAAGAAGGTAGGTGACAACAGCCGGGGTACAAGCTGAGGGGTGGGGAAAGGGATAAACTTCAAATTCTGCCTATGCTGAATGACTAGTGAAGAGGGGGTGCTCTGATGAAGAGAAAAGTCAAGAGTAGAGAATCAAGGCAAGGAGTCAGGAGAGAACAGGAAGGTATTCTACAGTTATATCAAAGGGTTCTGTAGAAATTACAGAGGGCACAGATTCCAGCTCAACGTAAGGAAAAACTTCCTAACAATGAGAACTGTCCAAAAGAGGAATGGTAGTCCTCAAGGGAGAGTGATCTTTTCTCATCAGAAGTCAGCAGACCAAGGTGAGACAACCACTTTGGAGGAGATTAAAGAATCCTGTTCAGGTACCAGTTGGACTAAGTGACTTCAGGGCACTTTCCTACTCTGTTTCATTTAAGGATGAAGGTTTTTGAAATAATCTTTCTGAGCCAGGCTTCTTAATCAAAGATCTGTGAACTCATTTTTAATTTATGTTGACAACTAGATTTCAGTATCATTGGTTTCCACTGTAATCCCATGTATTTTATTTAAGGTGTCTAAAAGTGTTATTCTGAGGAGTCCATAGGTTTGACCAGACTGTCAAAGGGAGTCCACGATATGAACATTTTTTAAAAATTATTTTAAAAAGAACCCTGGTTCAGAGGTTATAGGCAATGCAAAAAACAGGGCAAAGTAGAGGTGCCATAAGGAATGTTTTACATAATCAACCACAAGCTATGGAAAGAATATTTTGGAGCAAGAGAAACAATATCATCCAAGAAAAGGGTTGTGGGTAGGAGATAAGACCTCAGTCTGAACCGTAATGTACCCTTAACAGATCACTTTTGGAGGCAATTAGCTGGGATTACTTTCTTCCTTCAAGGCTCTGCAATTTGGTGATGTAAACACTTTCCACCAACACAAATCACAAGCCCTCTACATCTCTGTCAATGGTCTTTATGAGTAGTTGTGACTGAAGTAACTTGTCACCTGGGGACAGAATATCTGATTATGAGGATCTTTGAACTCAGCTACATGGGTCCTTAAACAAGGGTCACATAGTCCCACATGGTCCAACCTCAAAGCCTTTCTGGATTGACAGGACTAGTAGACAGAGCAGGCAATCCTCTGGTTTGACCCTCAAGGACCCAAGGTCACCTCTATGCCATGAGGAGGCATCAGCAGAAATAGAACTAGCAAAATCATCACCCATCATAAGGTGTAAAGGGAGGTTTGGAGTAGCAGCTTTTGCAGACTCATTATCTTGATAGTAATCAGGGTTAAAAATCACCAGATGGGAACTCAACTCACAAAGAAGGTTTGATGTGGGCTCAAGTTCCTCAGACACTTGCGCTTTCCAGTTGTCAGGGAGCCTGTTGATGCCATAGTGAGATGCATGGCCCTAGTAGGCACCATTTTGTAGACCTGGGGGATCAGCTTCATGTTGAGCATGTTGAGGCCTGGGTGGAGCCCTAAGTGAGCAGGCAAGTCTTTTACCCCTGTATAGCTTTGTCCTCACATCTGGAAGGTACCTGGCCTAGGGCATTCAGAAATTGCAGAAGGTAGGTCCTGTGACCTGACTAGGAGCAAGGCTTCTCACTTCTTCTTCCTTTCTCTCATGATCAGGGTACCATGCCTCCAGACTGGGCCCTTCAGTTTTGTCCTTGCCTAGAAAAAGCCTTTTGCTTCCAAAGGTGGAGCTGGGCATGGGAAGAAGGGCTTTAATGAATGATGCTGGGGTGGGAGGGATTGCCCACAGAGAAGGATTAATGGCCCTGCTTCCAAGGCACAGGTGGGTAAGAGAGCAAGAACACCACTGATGAAGCCCTGGTGAGTGAGGTTGGTTGAAGAGGGCAGGAGGCACTATTATTTCAGGAGGTAGAGCTAGGGATAGTGGGCATTGAACACATATTTTAGTTTGGGCCTGACTCAGGCCATTACCCTGGTAGCTTATGTTTGACAATAAAATGAAATGAGACACTTATAGGTCATTCAACAATTTATTAAAAATGAATTAATTTATTCATTTATAGTAGGATAAAGATATTCAACAAAAATACACATTGAAGACACTCTGAATTAATACAACGAAGCTGCCCTGCCTCTAAGTTGCCCATGGTGGTCCACAGGCCAGTCAATAGTAAACATTTATTAAACTCCTACTATGTGTCAGGCACCATGCTAAGTGGTAGGAATATAAATATGAAAAAGATAGTCCTTGTCCTCAAGAAGCTTACAATCTAAGAGGGGACCTGTTTGCAAGAGCTAATGATTGAATTTTTAGTAGAAATTGGCAAATGCTACAAGTTAGGGCTTGATTTATTTTTTATTAATTGTCTAGATTTAAGTGTTAAAGAAAATGTAAATAATGCAGATTAAATTTAAAAGTATTCTATGCATATACTTCCCCCCCAGTCAGTTTTTAATGTTAAATATTAATTTAATCAAATGAATGATCACAGAGGGTGGTCCCACTTCAAAGATTTAAATTCAGTAGGAGTCAGCTCACTTCTCCAATTTTGTCATTAAGGAAAATAATGTCTATCTTCACATTTCTTATGTTTCCCCTTTTTTAAGAATTCCCATTTATTTCTCTTCTGACTTGAAATAAACATCTTTAAAGTGAAAGGCCATCTGTGTTAGAAGTTTTAATAACTGAGTGAAAGGTCATCTGTGTTAGAAGTTTTAATAACTGAGACAAATGTGATTGAGAAAAGAAAGGTCACAAAAATTTCACCCAAAAACAGGTTAAGTAAGTCACATGAGCACTGTGAAACTTGGGTACTATCAAAGGTAAAAGTTGTGTTTCTGAGATAAAGGAATGTTGGAACTTAGAAGAACTATTAGGAGCAATGAATCACCATCATATTTTCACTTGCACTTTTCAAAATTCAGGTAGTACCTTTTTGCAAAGTAAAGATTAAATCTAACTCATGTCTTAAAATGATTTTGTCCCATTTTTGTGTTCAGTGTTTTCTATGCTCCTCTTTGATACCTCATTATGGTTCAGAGTTGACCCCGAGTTCTCGAAGCTAGGCTAGCAGAACCTGAATTCTGTCAGGTTCTACTAAAAATATTATTTGAGAGACCATGTGGCATAACAAATAGGGTACTCCTATATGGATCCAAACACAAATATTATACTTTATAGAACTGGACAATATAATGACCAAGTTCTTATGGTAGAACAAAAAATCAAGATTATCGAAAGATACTATATTTAAAAAAATCAAGATGAGGAACTTGAATTTCCAGATCTCAGATTATAATAGAAAGCAACAATTATCAAATCTACTTGGTACTGGATAGAAAATAGAAAAATTGTTTGGTGGAATGAGTTAGAAAATGAGCTGCAAACTGATGCATACAATACTAATAAAATAAAGCTAGAATTCTTAGAAGCTGGAGAAAGTATTTGCTATTCAACGAAACTGTTTGGGAAACCTGGATTTCAATTTGGCATTCTATCATACACTGCAATACATCTCAAGTGGCTTTACCATTTAAATATTTTTTAGGAAAACATTTTTTTTAAAGTAGAGTTCAAAGAATTATGGCTTTCAAAATCCAATCCAACAAGCCCTTATTAAACTCTTCCAATCTGCAAAAAAATAGGTTAGGTGCTGGGAATCACGAACAAAATACAAAACAGTCCCTAGTCTTAAGGAGGAAGAGTTATTCTATTAAGAGAAGATACTTTCTAATCTGTGAATTAGAGGAAATTGAGACAAAAGAGATGGATGTGTTATATTTAATGCTTTTGCACAAGAATGTCACGAGAAAAAGAAAAAGCACCTAAAAAATGTTTAAAACCCCCATAAATCATGGAAATACAAATTAAAACAACTCTGAGCTTCTATCTAAATCCCATCAAATTAGCAAAGATAATAAAAGGCAAAAATATAGTACAGACAGGATTATTATACAGTAGACATACTATTAACAGCTGGTAAAGCTGTTAATTGGGCCTACCTTTTTGGAAAGTAGAATGGGATTATTCAATAACAGTCATAAGATATTTATACCCTTTGGCCCAGTGATCTTATTATTCAGACTACACTGGCCCCCAAGGAAGTTATTTACATGAAAAGGATTGCACAAAAATTTTCTAGCAACCCCACTTGCATTAGCAAAAAACTGGAAAACAGATGCCCATCAGTTGGACAATGACAAATTATGCAAACTGTGGTCTACACAAATACATAACAAAATATTGCTGCATCATAAAAATGAATATAAAGAAATTAAATTAATATAAAGAGACAGAGAGCTGCAAAGTCAAAAAAGCAGAACCAGGAGAACATTATACTTATTGGCTGAGATGTTGTTCAAGATTGCCATAATAGCAATTAATCCTGGCTTTATACACAGAAAAGAAGGTAAAAGAGGTCATTAAAAACAAAGAAAATGCATCTGTACCTCTGTTAAAGTCAATCTACATGTGTTCTTTTGGATAGAGTTAACAATAGTAAAAAAGGGAATTTTTTCAGACAAATACCAAATAATAATGCTGGCATTGGCACAGCTTTTTATAGTTTGCAAAGCGTGTTCCAATGCACTATCTGGTTTGATCCTCACAATAATTCTATGAGGGAGGTTATAACACTATACTATAAAATACATAATGTTACATCACATTATGGACCATAATACTCATACGATAGGTCTGATCATTCTAATCCTGACTGCTAGGTCACTCCTTTTTCCATTCATTTTTCTATCCATATACAGGGCTGTCTCAAAAGTCTTACTGTAGTTTTTAACAATTAAAGCTTAAAACTACACCAAGATTTCAGGGAACACCCAGTGTTCTTTATATACTTGCACTCATTGTCTCCCCCACTTGAATCTAAGGGACTTTCCCTTTTCTTTGCATATCCCCCATGCTTAGTGTAGTGCCTGGTATGAGCAAGTGCTTTATAAATGCTGGCTGATTGGTCTCCATTTTATATATGAGGAGACTGGCCCAGAATAAGTAACTTTCCTAGGGTCACACAGCCAGTAAGTGGCAAGGGCAGCATTTGAACCCAAGTCAAGTGCTCCATTATTCTCTGCTAACTATAATCATCACTTCTGTTATTTCTTCGCCTCTGCTTCACTGTGAATCTTCATTTTTCTTATTTTTTCTTAGGCTGTTATTTACATACTTGAATTCCAATATTTAAAATTTGTATTCTCAAAAAATGTCATTCCAGGAACCAGTGGATGTGGATCAAGATGTCAGAGCCATCACCAGGCTTCTCAGACCGATTCATCATCAGATTCAATACTTCGGTTAACAGACTCTATCGAGTGATCAAGAATACAGAAACCCACCAGCATTCATGCAGGGTTCCTCAGAAGGAAAGACAGATCAAGTTCTATCCTTGGCTATCTTAGAGGAAGAGACAGGAATGGAAGAATCATCGACAGAAGAACTGAGACTTCAAGTAACCCAAATGAAGAGGAGGCGGGAATGAGGGGTCAACAGGTAATGATGTATCTTATGACATCAAAGAGCTAAGGGACCAACTTATACATCAATTAGATAGTATTGCTGCATCTGCTGATAGTCTTGCCAGACTCAATATAAAGTTCAAGAAATCTATGCACAAAGATTGAGAAACTCCAAATTGATGCATCCTTTATGCATTCCAGGTCTACTCAAGGGATGCCTGCAGTTGAGAGACTTTATCCAGACAAGAAGACGCCAAGTGCCATTACCATTCCCTCTAACACATACTCCTAGCGGCTCTACTGATAGATGGAGTGATTGGTGATTGTGAAATCTAGCTCACACTCCTTGAGTGCTTCACTGGGAAGACTTCTGGACATACCAGCTGAAAGTTGCTTGTCAATCATCATAGAAACTCTAAGACACTGAATGCAATGTAACCATAAGGTTCTTTGGAGTCAACCAGCCCAAATCATCAACCATCCAAACTATACACATGGACCAAGAACTGATATCTTGGGAAAGCTTTATACATCCCAACAACACACTGTGGAACACCAATCTCCCCTCACTTTACCTCTCAACTCTCTAAGGGTAATCAACAGACCCAGCATCTTGGGCTGCATAAATAGGAAGTATCCTACATTGATTGCATCATGCCTCCATGTAGGGAGCACTGCATCTTTAGGTGTTGTTTATAACTACTAATTTTTAAAAAGTCATTCAAGCTAAGTGTCATGAACAAAGCAGTCATCAGATTGTGATGATTCTCATTTTGACAAATTGTTTATATACTGGTCTTGGAGCAAAATTTTCTCCAATACAAGGAATGTCTGGTTTGATTCTGTATAATTTTTTTTTAATTATGCTGTTTGAAAAGTAAAAAAAAAAAGATAAGAGAAATGTACACACAGCTAAAGTATTTGCCATGTAACAGAGGACGTCCTGCCCATGGTCCAAATGGATGAGAGACTCCTTATCAACGGTAAAGTCCCATAGATACTCTAGCGTGTGCATGACATTGTGCTGAATGCACTAAAGCCCACAAATACTACAGGACTTCCTCAACTATTTATATAGCTACTGAAAAGAGATTAACCCAATAATCCACAAAGATAAGGAATAGATTATAAGTAGAAATTGTAGAGCATGCTAAGGCTCACAAAGAGCATTAGAGTAGATCTTGTCATTTGATTCTCACAACAATCCTGGGAGTCTGGGTGCCGTTATTATCTTCATTTTACATTTGAGGAACTAAGGCAGAAATGAGTTAAGCAACCTGCTCAGGGTCACACAGCTAGGAAGTGTCAGAGGCAGGATTTGAACTCAAGTCTTCCTCTACTCCCAGCCTATCATTCTATCCACAGCATGTAGCCAAACCTAAGAAAAATGACCAAGCTGACATACAAGTAGACAGATAACCCACTGAGTCCCTATATCTGTGTCTTTATCTTGGACAGGCACTGCAACTAAATAATGATCTGGGGCACAGAGTTAGAGGAAGAGGAGGACCTATATTGCATTTGGGAAAGTTGCCCAGTGCCCTATCAGTGCTCTCTCACAAAAACCCATCATTATAACACCAGTTTCCCTTCACTGATATGACATGGCCACAACACTACATCTTAGAAGAATCTAAATTTTGGGTGACCCACAGGTCAATGGAGAGATGCATGGTAGACATAAAAAGGCTGTGGCATATTTCCAAGGGTGGCTTTCATGGAAGTAACAAACATTCCAATAAGGAGAGAGATGCCAAGAGGAAGGGCTTCCACACACCACTCCTCCACCCCTTGCCCCCAAAACCCTAGTCTGAGATTCTTAAAAATTCCCAGTGTAGCTGAAAACTCTGACATCTAGCCTGATCTTCTGTTAGCTTCCTTTCTTCCCAAGATGGGAAGGCCCTTCGGAAGGCAGTCAAGCCCAAGCTTGGCCAGAAGGACTATTACACTACAATCCTGTGAGTTTGGCAAAAAAATTTAAAAAATCAAACTCTCTTTGCCACTCTCCCTCTCCCCATCCCCACAAATTTTGAAGTTCCATAGGTAACAGCTACCAGAACTAGAATTGAATGATGAATTTGAATTGCATGAGTCCCAAAGGAGGAGAGGCTGCTGAGTCATGGAAGGGGAGGGAGAGGATGGGAGTAACATTAAGGACCAAGGAATATCCTGACTCTCCCACTGCCACCAATGACTAAGAATCCATGAGTGAAAGCACAGCCAACACTGAAAAGCATGGCCAGAGATGCAGTGCCATCCCAAGGGAGCCAGGCCCCAGAGGATAGAAGAGAGGAAGTACTGCTTGTTAATTATGGAGTGGGAGCTCCAGAGGGCACTGTAGGAGAGGTATGAAGATTTGGAAGGGTGGATTGCAAGGTTAAGGTTGAAGTGAAAGAGAGCAGGAAAATGGACAGCTAGAATTGGGGAGAGAGGATATTATTCTTTGATCATTGGGAATTCAATTATCTCTGAGACAGGGAGGAAAGGAGGGAGTAGGAGAACATAAACCATTGGGGAATGAAACCAGACAGAGTATCATCAGTGAGGTACACTGATGAAGGTAGTGATCAGGAGGTTCAAAGTCAACCCTCTGGGTTCCACACAGTCCTCAACTGATTGGACTTGCCATCTTGCCCTGATCTACATGTCTAGACACTACTCCTTGCAGGTATAAGCAGGAGGTGATGTGTTCTGAGCCAGAGGGCTGTTATATCCAAGGCTGTTTAAGGGCAAGCCTGGTACTGTTATGGCCCTCTAGGCTTCCAGGCATTTATGGAGGTGGAAAGTAATCTCAAAAATCGTCTTCTATTCTCTCATTTTATAGGTAAGGAATCTGCTTGTCACAGAGGCCAAATGACATGTCACAGTCACATTGGTGGTCAGTGACATATCTGGAAATAGGACCTAGGTCTCTTGATTCTCAGGTAGTGCCTTAATTTTTTTTCATTCACTTTGTTACTACTTTTAATTCTACCAAGTACAGATTTATATCAGGATCAGAAAACTGCAGAATCATAGTACTGGGATGACTTCAGCAGTCTTATACCCAATCCCCTATATCTTAAACAAGAATCCCTGACAAGTGACTATCCATCCTTTGCTTGAAGATACCCAATGATGAGAAGTTAACAGCACGCAGAGGCTGCTCATTCCATTTTAGGTACATCTAATTGTTAGGATGCCTTATATAACTCTCCTTCCCAGCAGCCGTACCCTTAGCCAGCTCAGACCTGCCTCCTGAGTACCATCTAGCATTTTTGGAGATATTTTCCTGTAACAAAGTAATTTGGAAAAATCTTGCCTGATTTGCTCCAGGGGGAGGCAGGAAACAAGGGGCGAACTCAAAAGAGAGAGAGAGCAACAAGGCTCCTTTTCCTTGAATCCCAGCTCCTGGCAAGCAACATGAGCAGCAGGTACACCATTTGGAGGAGAGGGAGAGGAGATCACAGAAAGGTTGGGGTCAGTCAGAGACTTGTCTGAAAAGTGAGAGTGGTTCTCACGGCCCCATTTTGCCCACTCCCTAGCCTCCGTAACCCTGCTGCATAAGGCTTGGGGCTGTCTCACCATGTACAAGAGAAGTCTTAAGACTAACAGAAATCCACAGTTAGGCTTAAAAAAAAAAAAAACCCTACAGATTGACATCACTCAACCTATAAAAGTATAGCAGAAAGAGCACTGGCTCTGGAGTTGGAGGACCTGGGTTCAAACCACCAACTGTACGACCTTGGAAAAGTCGCTTAGCTGCCCTTGGCCTCGGTTTCCTCATCTGTAAAATGAGGGTGTAGGATTAGACAATTTTTCATCTCTACATCTGTCATCCTCTTATTCTAGAATGAATAAGCTGGTCACCTAAGAAAGGGAAGGAGTGCCATCTACTGGAAGAAAGTTGAACTGCAGAGTGAAGGGAAGAAAATGCACATGGGGCATCATTGGCTGGAGGAGAGCTGACCAGTGAAGGCCAACTGAGCATCACCTCTCCCCATTCCAACCCCTGCCCCAAGGAAAGATAGGGAATGTAGAGAAAAGCAGTTAGGTTGACTGATACATTCCACAACACAACCTTTGAGAACCAAAATCATTTTGCCAAACCCTGTACTAATCTGTATCTAGCTTAACCATGGCTGGTACAGTATGAGGTTTCTGGGGTCAGCTCAGCCCAGACTGGTCCCTCTGTAAAGGGTTCCAGTTTCCTTCACCTTCTTGAGTATGATGCAGAGTGAGCCCCAATGCTCAGTTCTACTTCATTGGTCAAAGCCCAGTTCTGGCAGAACTGACTAGCTCCTGGACCCATTTTTTGTGTTATGCTATGCTATGGATCAGGTTGTCTATGACACAGGCTACCATATGTCCTTGCTGTCCCCTACATTATTTTTTAACATGAATAAATCATGTCTAGTTAAGTTCCCATGTGAACATAGCTTCTTCTTTCCCTGTTGGAGTCTAATGGAGTTGGTAGAGAATGGGAAACAATCACAGAGGAGCCCAGACTCTAACACTCCAGTGGAAAGCTGCAGAAGAGTGGTTGGACGAGGGACCTGAGAGAAGTACAGACCAACAACTTCTGGGTATGGAGAAGAACTAGAGAGGAAAGTAATATCACCCAGACAGGGCAAGCATGGAGAGCACAGCCCTGCCTTGCATTTCGGAAGCCTACCAAGAGCAGTACTGTAAGTCACAGAAACTGTCCAGGTCTCTGAGTGAAGCTTCTCTGCCTCCTCAGCCCCCTTGGTCACTGTCCTCTGACATAGACGCTCTGATTTGTCATTTTACTTCTTAAAATGAGGTTTCCAGAACTGAACACAAAACTCAAATGTGCTCTAAGAGTGTAGAGGAGAAGGAAGGTGCCTTTTTCTCTGATTTGTCATTTTACTTCTTAAAATGAGGTTTCCAGAACTCAACACAAAACTCAAATGCTCTCTAAGAGTGTAGAGGAGAAGGAAGGCGCCGTTTTGCTCAGAGTATTCCAAAGTATCTAGCATTTTCTTTTAGATACTAGGCTTCTTTTATATGCTTCTATTCTAGGATCAGTGATTTAGCAAGAGAAAGAATCTTAGAATTCTTCAAGTCTACCCTGCTCATATTATAGATGAGGAAAACCCCCCTTCTAATAAGCCATTATACTATTTTCCTAAGGTTTTCATCTCTAGGTCATGTAATGGTAATTAATTTAAATTTGAAGACCCCTTTTTGTTATGTCAAGTAAGCAGGTACTTAGCCCTTAGTAACTAATCAAACCTTTGAGGCTAAGAGGCAGAGGGTGTGAACTCTGTCTCCTGTTGCTGACATACACGTCAACAAACATCCTACAGTGGGATATACAGTGGGAGTTTTATGGGACGACCTGGCATTCACATCTTAACATGCAGCAGCCCAACCTTATTGATTTCTTAACTCTACCTGAGATCAGCTGTATTTAGGGAACAGGAGTTTTGATTATGAAAAGAAGCAAAGGCACGTAAATCTGAAACTATTGAGGAGCAGAAAAGCCTGGGCAGAGTGACTTAATTAAGAGTTATCACACTGCTGTGGCCTATTGTAACAATTACAATTTATCAAGCTAGGGGGCTGGCAATGTTAATGATAAGAGCATCAACTGAGGCAGGTCAAAAGGAATATTATTGTGATAAAAAGCTGAAGAAAGTGAGGTGCTCAAGGACAATGTGCTTGGTAACCCCTGTTCATTGAAGCTAGTTTACTATCTCTCATGGTTTTGACCGGCAAATTCTTAGATTAAGTCTTTCTCAACCACTGTTAGTGACTCAGCCCTGCTCCCGTCTAACATCTCTCATCTTTCCCTAAGCAAAGGTGTTTCTCTCTGGCAGTGCTTGGCCCTCAGCACCCCTCCAGACCACCAGTCCCTGCCTCTGTTCATCTGGCCCAGACAACCACCCACCATTTCCATACCCTGAGGTTGATTATCTATCTCTTTCCCTGCCTCCTCTCCAATGAAGGACAGCATATTCTTTATTGGTCAAGCCCCATCTCTGAAAGTTAACAAGTGGGGTAGTGGGGTGGACAAGGCTTAAGAAAATGGAGGACCTTGAGTACCTGAGGAGATATGTAGTAGGAGGTAGGAGGGGAATGAAGTGAAAAGGGGATATGAAGGTGACAGTGTCAGAATCACCTGTTTCAAAAAGTAGCCTTGAGGCAGTCCTGAGCCTAAGAAATGAGGAGGTAACTAACTCTTCCACCTCCTTCCTCCTTCTCATCTCTACTCTTTCTTCTCATCTTCCCTTCTTCCCACGTCCTTTCACCTTACTACCACCACCATCACACAACCTTCTGTTCCTAGGATCCAGAGCTGAGGGTCAACTAAACCATGGATGAAATCAACCTTTAAGAAATTCTTTTGTCTGCCTTTTGTTTTTCCACCACACTTATTGCCCAGTATACCTCCCTCTCCCAGACCCTCCCTTCTAACAAAGAAAGGCAGTTAAACACGACCAACTGACAGCTCTCCCACACAACATTCCATACCCATAGCCCCTTCTCTCTCTGCAACTGGACTGTTTGTTGTTTGAGTTAATCATGTTTTAGAAAATCATTTCTTGGAGGAAAGAAATGTGTTTCTAGTTCCAAACAACCAAATTTTAAAATTACTTTTAGAATGAAATCATTTTATGTGTTGGGGTTCACTTATATATTTCACAAGGTGCGACTATAAATTGTTGAGGATTGTTGTATTTTAAATATAGAAACAACACACATGCCCCAAAGTGCCTTCAGAAATATTATGTGAGTTACATAAGAAAATGCATCTTATACCCTCTTAATCCCAATTCATTTTTGGTTCCATATTACCTTGCCCACCTTGACCCAATCTTCACTGAACTTGGTTCCAAATAACTTTTGCCCAGAAATCAAATCTCTCCTCAGAGAATGAAGCTTTGCCCCCAGAAAAATTATGAGAATGTCAGGGCTTGAATGCTTTTTCTTTTGCTTTTTTTTGGAGGGGAGAGGGCAGGGCAATTGGGGTTAACTGACTTGCCCAAGGTCACCAGGCTAGTAAGTGTTAAGTGTCTGAGGCCAGATTTGAACTCAGGTCCTCCTGACTTCAGGGCTGGTACTCTATTCACTGTGCCACGTAGCCTCCCCTTGAATGCAATTTCCAAGGGAGATTCCAAAGCCTCATGATCTGTGGGCTGGTTGGGGACTCAGAGGCCAGATCACCATGATAATCCTCTGGCAAACTGAAGACGGGAAGCATTTCTCTTTGCAGTTCCTACAATCGAAGGATAGAATCACCAGGTAATTCTTCCAACATATTCCAGGTTCAAAGAAAAAAGAGAAAAGCACAGGAAAAGAGCTACTTTTTAGATATAAAATGATGAGATATATTTCATATATATATATATAAGTATATATGATATATATAATACTATATATAATTATATTTGTAATAAATATAAATATGTATTTATTAGATATAAAAAGATGAGAGAACATGGGATCCCTGAAGAAATTAAGAGAATTTTGACTATTCTATCCAATCCAACACACATCATGAAGAAGCCACTATGTGCAAAGCATTGTGAAAGAAGCTGGGTATACAAAAACAAAAAACTGTCCTAGCTCTCTAGGAGCTTACATTTTAGAGAATACAACACATACGTAAGTAGCAAAGGAACATCCAAATAAGACTTTTTAACCCTTTTAAAAACCTGAGATTATTATAAATAGGTATAATACATGGTAAGTGAAAGGTGGAAAGAGTAGTAATAATGGTGCATCAGGGAAGGCTGCAGAAAGTGCTGAGCTCAGCCTTGTAGAAATAGGATTCTGAGAGTTGGAGATACTCCAGGCATGAGGGATGACCTCTACAAATGCACTGAAGTGAGTGTTGAGTTCAGGGAAGGGATCTAGTTTAGGAGTTCTACAGAGCTCATGAAGGGAAATAATATGAAATAATTATGGAAATAGTGATTTAAATACCAGATGGAGAAGTTTTGTTTTTTTTTTATCTTAGAGGTACTTGAGAGTGACTGAAGGTTAACATGGTCAGATCTGCATTCTATATGTTAAGGATCACATATAATTTGTGAAGTGACTACAAATTGTTGAGAATCAGTATATCTTAAATAGAAACAAAACACACATGCTTCAAAATGCCTTCAGAAATTTTGTTAGTGAATTTCTGGAGGATGGATTAGAGAAAGGATTAGAAGCAAAAGAACAGCAGCCAAGGTGAAGAGTGATGAGGACGTGGACTTTGAATAGTGGTTGTGGGAATAGAGAAAAGGAGACAGCTGTGAGAGATGGAGCAAGAAGAAACAATACTTAGCAATTAATGGGTGGTGAGAGAGAAGATAAAATTAAGGATGGTTCCAAGATTATGAACCTGAGTAACTAAGAGGATGGTGGTGGCCCCAACAGAAATAGGGGAGTTTGAAGGAAAGGGCAGGTGTAAGGAGAAGGGTTTGTTCCATTTTTACCATATTGGGTTTGAGATTTCAACAGGACATGGAAAGGAGATGCCCAGCAGGGAACTGATGGTGTTTGACTGGAATCCAGGAGAGAGAGTTGGACCAGATATAGGGATCTGAGAAATCATCCCAATAGACACAAAAATTGAACTCATGAGAACAGATGAGATCAACAAGAGAAAGTAAGGAGAGGACTCAGAAGGGAGCATTGAGAGGTTTTTGGAGTGAGATATGCATGCTGATCCAGCAAATAATGTTGTACACAGTAACAGCAATATTGTACAATGAAGAACTATGCATGACTTAGCTATTCTCATCAATACAGTGATCAAATACGATTCCAAAGTATAAAAGATGATGCACGCTCTCCACCTCCAGAGAAAGAAATTATATTGTCTAAATACAGACTGAATCAGTCTATTTTTCACTTTCTTTCATTTTTTTTAAGTCTTCTTATACAAAATGACTGGTATGGAAATATTTTACATGATTGTACATGTATAACCTGTATCAGATTGCTTACTGTCTCAGGGAGGGGGGGAGAGGAGGCTAGGAGAAATGGAAGGAAGGAGAGAATTTAGAACTCAAAACTTAAAAAAAAATGTTAAAAATTATTTTAACATATTATAAGGGGAAATTTTTTTTAATGTCTTCACATTCTGGATCTAATCCTCCTCCCCTACACACAAACCTTCTGCAAGAAAGAAAGAAAGAAATCTTTCAAGGTAACAGAATCTACAAACAATACTAAACAAGACACAAGACAAATATTTTCCTACATTTTACAAAGACACAAAAAAGACAAAACAATAAGATAGAAAAAGCACGCACAAATTTCCAGATCTTAGAGTAATTGAAAGTCCCTTCTTCAGGTCAGTTTTGGGGTTCCTTTTGGATTTTTATATATTTTAGAATAATTTGAGAATTCTATATTTTAGTTACCCTCTCCAGTCCTGTATGGGGATCTATATCTGTTTCCAGGACAATAAGAATTTTCCTAAAGGGGTATCAATTTGACACTGCTCTTCTCCTGATCTCCACCCCTGGGGGAAATTTAATTCTTTAACTACATGCTAAACTTTCCCCCTCCGGGTAGCAAACCTTCCCCAAACCCTTGGGTCAAACTTAAATCTCCCCAGAAAACTTAATGCAAACTTAAACTTCCCCAATCTTTGGGATGGGAGCAAACTTAACCCAAATATCTACAGTCCCTGGAACAAACTGCCAACCCCCAAAACCTAAAAAAACAAACTATGCTCTAAATCTTGCCTGAAAAAGAAAGAAAGAAGAAAAATGGATCAAGAGCAAGAGTCATACACCTCTGGAGGAAGTCTTCCCAAAAAAGTCCCTCAGGGAAAAGTTAACCAGAGTGCTTTAGATAGTTTTTCTGGAAGGCTGTCAGCCCGGGGAGTCAGAATTCTGACTCTACCCAGCCCCCATGACCAAAAGTTGTGGCAAGTATAAGATGCAGTGATTGAAGAAATAAAGATTCAATCTTCCAAGCATATCAGTTTATTAAACAATGCATGGCAATTGTCCAACAAAATGAGACCAGAACTCCTCCCTTTAGCTCTGGACCCCAACTAGACCAAAAAGGACCCTCTACAGAGGGAGACAGACACTTATACATTAAAAAACAATCAAGAACAATTAAAATGAAACAATACAACATTAGGTAATCTGATTTCTAATTGGATGAAAGATGAAAGATTTTCCAGGTTGGGAGAGTGAGAGCACACAGGAGCAATTCCCTGAAATCAGAAAAGGAGGTATCCTACTCCCCAAGTATCTGTAAACAAACAAAGGAGCATGGAAATAATAATTGATTGATCAGTATGGGTCCAGTTTTCAGATAAGATATGTCAATTGTTTGAGATATACAATTATAAGAAAACTTCTTGCATCATTCTTTGGGTCTGACAGTCACATAACCTAGGTCCTTATTTCTTGTTATTCATTTATTTCAGTCATGTCTGACTCTTCATGACTCCATTTAGGGTTTTCTTAGCAAAGATACTGGAATGGTTTGCCATTCCCTTCTCCAGCTCATTTTATAGATGAGGAAACTAAGAAAGAGTTAAGCAACTTACCCAGAGTCACACAGTTAGTAAGTATCTGAGGCTAAATTTGAACTCATGAAGATGTCTTCCTGATTCCAAGTCCAGTACTGCATCCACTTCACCACATAGCTGTCCTAGGTTGTTAGTTAAGGGTCTCTAAACAGCAGATAGAGGTGATTCAGCTTCCTAGCCATGCAGGACTAGGTTCAAACAATGCAATAAAGTTTTCTCTCAATTCTTACAATTAAATGATGTTTTCTCACAAGACAGAAGTTGGATTGAACAGAAATGGAACTGAGCTAACTCTAGAATTGAGTCACAAGAAGGAGTCAGTCTGGTTCACTCAATTCCCACAATTAGCCACTTGCTGTCCTAATCCCCTCAATGGTCATCTCAGAGGGAAGACCCTAGCAGGTAGGAGGAAATTTGTCATTGAAATGTGATGTAACTACACCACAGGACATCAAAGAAAAGCCTGATCAGAGGAAAACATCCCTGAGGTTTTTATGTCTAATTCTCAAGGTAAGGAAAATGTTAACTATAGTCCCCAGTGTGGTATTGTGAAACCAACAATGACATTTTATTCAGAAGATCTGTATTTGAATCGTGGTTCTATAACTTGCTAAATATATGACCCTGAGAAGTCATTTTATCATTCTGGGCCTAAGTTCATCTGTGAAATAAGGAGGTCGAATTAGGTGATCTGAGCTCAGAAGAATTATCCCTTGTGATGAATTATTAAAAAAAAATAACTATCAAACATTGATCTAAAATGAATATTACTTTTGTTTGATTTCTTGTTACTGATTCATAACCAGATTTAAAGTATTTCCTATTCTCTCTTCCAGATCTCCCTGGTCTCAGGTCTCACCAGATCAGTGCAAATGACTTTTATGGCCTGGATAGTGGACATAGAGCCAGCCCTGAAGTTAGGAAGACCTGGATTTAAACTCCACCTCTGACGAATAAGGGCTGTATGACCCTGAGTAAGCTACTTAACTTTTCAGCATCTCTGGCAGCTAAGATTTGCATTAAGTTGCATTATGGTTGCCCATCAGCACTGATAAAGAGAATATCTTCATTGGGAATTCCATATCCCAATAAAATCACAAGTCCAAAAGAGCTAAGATTTATAATGTTTCCTATTGGCTAGGTCCCCATGGCCTCGGATTTCATTAAGAGTGCTATCTATTAGTACTATATATATACATATATATATCTGTGCATGTATGTACATATATATATTATGTGTAAATGTAAATAATATCTAGTTTGTGTGTGTAGATAGATTGATAGATTGATAGATTGATAGATAGATAGATAGACACCAGGGCAGCTAGGTGGTCCAATGGATAGAGCACTGGGCTGGGAATCAGGAAGACTCATCATCATGAGTTCAAATCTGGCCTCAGATACTTACTACCTATGTGACCCTGGATAAGTCATTTAATGTCAATTTGCCTCAGTTTCCTCAACTTTAAAATGGGGATAATAACATCTACCTCACAGGTTGTTGTGAAGCTCAAATAAGACATTTGTAATGTGCCTCTTAGCATAATGCCTGGCACATAGTAGATGTTGTGTAAAAGCTCATTTCCTTCTCCCTACTTCCCACCACTCATATAATTCCCAAGTCTGTCCAGTCCTCTTCTTGAACTCTGGTCCTATACCATCATTCTTGGACATATCCTGAATGTCCTGCCAACATCTTAAACTCACCTAGCCAACAATAAATGATCTCTTTCCTTTAGTACGACCTTTTCTCAAACTTCCCTGTTTATGGTGGGATTACCCTTCTCATTTTGGTCACCCCATCCATAACCTTGGAGGCATCTTTGACTTTTTCCTTGACCTCATCTCTTATATCCAGGTAACAAAGCTCATTGATTCTATTTCCATCATATCTCTCACATTCATCCCCTTATGCTAGCCCCCAAGGCCACAGCCCCAGTTCAATCCCTTCTCATCCCTCTTTCACATGGACTTTGGTAAGAGTCCCTGAACTGCCTTCTCAAATTCCAGTCCAATTGAATGGGAAGGAACCTTGGAGTGGATCTAACTCTTCATTTTTCAGGGAAGTAAATGTAGCCCTGGGCTGCAGAGGCTATAGCACAGATGAGATACAGGAAATATTAAAAAAATAAAAGGAAGGCATTCTGTACATTGGACATCTCATGGAGGATTGTTGAAAAGAGGTGGACAAGAAGCATCCAGGATGAAAAGACCTGACTAGCAGAGAAAAATCACATCAGAGAAATCACAGATCCAGTGAAGCAGCATTTGAAAATATTCACTAAAGCATTCTTCTTGTGGAAGAGGCCTGAAATCTGTTGAACCTATGTGACATAGATATATTTTCCAAGTAATTAAAAATAATTTAACTTTTACTAAGCAATCATTGTACTAGGCAGTATGGAGGAAATAATGAACTATCAGAAATAGCCCCAAACCTCCTGGACTTACAATCAACTAATTACAATTTGTGACTCAGCTGACACATTAGGGGATTAAGCAGACTCAAAACTGTCCCTTGTGATCTGTCTCTCTGTTGCCTTAGTATTTTTTCATGGTTTTTACTTAATATTTATTTAATAATAATACTATTATTAGAGAAGCAGAGTCAAAATGGAGGAGAGATGTCTGGAAGTTAGTTGCCTGAGCTCTCCCCAGTTTCCATCAGAAACAGCATTAAATCAAACCTCTCAACAGATTCTGGAGTGACATAATCCAGAAAAAGACAGTGAAACAATTCTCCAGCTTAAGAAAACTTAGAAAAATCCAGTGAAGGAAATAGCTCCTTAAAAAGTAGAACTGGCCAAATGGAAAAGGTAGTACAAAAACTAACTGAAGAAAATAATTCCTTAAAAATTAGAATTGGGCAAGTGGAAGCTAATGACTGTCAAGAATCAGTTAAACAAAATCAAAAGAATGAAAAAATAGAAGAAAATGCAAAATACTTCATTGGAAAAAACAACTGACCTCGAAAAATAGATCCAGGAGAGAAATTTAAGAACTATTGGACTACCTGAAAGCCATGATCAAAAAAAGAGCCTAGACAGCATCTTTCAAAAAATTATCAAGGAAAATTGCCCTGATATCTTAGAACCTGAGGGTAAAATAGTCAGTAAATAGTAAATATTTATTAAATAGTAAATATTTACTAAGTAGTAAATATTTACTAAAAATAGTAAAATAGGTAGAAAGAATCTACCAATCACCTCCTGAAAGAGATCCCAAAATGAAAACTCCAAGGAATATTATAGCCAAATTCCAGAATTATCAGGTCTCAAGAAGCCAGAAAGAAACAATTTAAATATCGTGGAGCCACAGTCAGGATTACACAGGACTCAGAAGTTTCTACATTAAAGGATCAGAGGACTTAGAATATGATATTTCAGAATGCAAAGGAGCTTGGATTACAACCAAGAATCAACTACCCAGCAAAATTGAGCATAATATTTCAGGGGAAAGATGAATATTTAAGGAAATAGGGGACTTTCGATCATGCACAATGAAAAAACCAGAGCTGAACAGAAAATTCAATCTTCAAATACAAGACTCAACAGAAGCATAAAAAGGTAAACAGGAAAGAAAGAATAAACAAACATGTTATTTGATAAAGGTAAACTGTTTCTATCCCTACATGGGAAAATGATAGTTGTAACTCTTGTGAATTACATCTTTCTTAGGGCTGTTAGAAGGAGTATACATAGACAGAGGATATGGGTATAAGTTGACTTTGATGTGGTAATATAAAAAAAATAATTGAAGGGTGAAAAAAAGGATTATACTCAGAGAAGAGGAAAGAAAGAGGCAGAATAAGGTAAATTACATCACACGAAGAAGTATAAAGACCTATTACAGTAGAGGAAAAGAAGGGGTGAGGGGTGAGTATTGTTTGAACCTTACCCTCATCAGATTTGACTCAAAGAGGGAATAACATACACATTCAATTATGTATAGAAATATATCTTATCCTTTAGAGAAGTAGGAGGAGAAAGGGGGGAAAAAGGGGAAAGGTAGATAAAAGGGAGAGTGGATTAAGGGAGTCAGCGGTCAGAAGCAAAACACTGGTGAGGAGTGAAGGGCAAAAGGAGACAGAAAAGTATAAACAGGAGGGAAAATAGGATGGAGAGAAAGACACAGATAGTAATCATAACTGTGAATGTGAATGGGATGAACTCTCCTATAAAATGGAAGTAGATAGCAGAGTGGATTAAAAAATATAATCCTACAATATATTGTTTACAAGAAATATATCTGTAACAGAGATATACACACCAGAGTAAAGATAAAAGGCTTGAGCAGAATATATTATGCTTCAACTGAAGATAAAAAAAAAAGCAGGTGTAGCAGTCCTGGTCTCAAACAAAGCAAAAGCAAAAATCTAATTAAAAGAGATAAGGAAGGAAACTACATCTTGCTAGAAGGTACCATAGACAATGAAGAAATATCAATACTGAACATTTTGCACCAAGTAGTATAGCATTCAGATTCTTTTTTTTTTTTTGGAGGGTAGAAGGCAAGGCAATTGGGGTTAAGTGACTTGTCCAAGGTCACACAGCTAGTATGTACTAAGTGTCTGAGGCTGGATTTGAACTCAGGTCCTTCTGACTCCAGGGCCAATGCTCTATTCACTGTGCCACCTAGCTGCCCCTAGAATTCAGATTCTTAGAGGAGCAGTGAGTTACAGGAGGAAATAGAAAGCAAAACTATACTAGTGCATGACCTCAACATCCCCTCTCAAAACTAGACAAATCTAACCATAAAATAAGAAAGAAGTTAAGGAGGTGAATAGAATTTTAGAAAAGTTAGATATGAGATATCTCTGGAGAAAATTGAATGGTGATAGAAAAGAATATACCTTTTTCTTAGGAGTATGTGGCACTTACACAAAAACTGACCATGCACTAGGGCATAATAATCTCACAATCCAATGCAGAAAGGCAGAAATATCAAATGCATACTTTTCAGGAAATGACATGTAATAAAGGGCCATGGAAAGACAGACTAAAAATTAATTGGAAACCAAATAATTTAACCCTAAAGAATGAGTTGGTCAAACAACAAATCATAGAAACAATCAATAATTTCATCAAAGAGAATAGCAATAATGAGACAACATACCAAAACTTATGGGATGCAGTCAAAGCAGTTCTTAGGGAAAATTTTATATCTCTAAATGCTTACATGAATAAAGTAAAAAAAGAGGAGATCAATGAATTGGACATGCAACTAAAAATGCTAGAAGAAGAACAAATTTAAAATCTCCAATTAAATACCAAATTAGAAATTCTGAAAATCAAAGGGGAGATTAATAAAATTGAAATTAAGAAAACTATTGAACTAATAAATAAAACTAAGAACTGGTTTTATGGGGGGAAAAAAACAATGAATTAGATATCTTTGGCTAATTTGATTTTAAAAAAAGAAAGAGGAAACACCAAATTACCAGTATCAAAAATGGAAAGGGTGAATTCACTACCAATGAAGAGTACATTAAAGGAATAATTAGGAGCTATTTTGCCCAACTGTATGCCAATAAATCTGACAATCTAAGTGAAATGGATGAATATTTATGAAAATATGAATTGCCCAGATTAACAGAAGAGGACATAAAATACTTAACCCTATTTCAGAAGAAGAAATTGAACAAGCCATCAATGAACTCCCTAAGAAAAAGTCTCCAGGGCCAGATAAACTTACAAGTGAATTTTACCATACATTTAAAGAACAATAGATTCCAATACTTTATAAAATACCTGGAAAAATAGGCCAAAGAGTCCTACCAAATTCTTTTTATGATTCTGATACCAAAACCAGGAAGAGTCAAAACAGAGAAAGGAAATTATAGACCAATTTCACTAACGAATATTGATGCAAAAGTTTTAAATAAAATATTAGCAAAGACATTACAGCAATTTATCACAAAGAAAATACATGATGGACAGGTGGGATTTATACCAGGAATGCAGATCTGGTTCAATATTAGGAAAACTGTCAGCATAATTGACCATATCAATACCAAAAATAACAGAAATCATATGATTGTCTCAACAGATGCAGAAAAGAAACATTTGACAAAATACAATACAAAATTTTAAAAACACTAGAGAGCATTGGAATAAATGGGGTTTTCCTTAAAATGATAAGCAGCATCTACCTAAAACCATCAGAAAGCATTATATGTAATGGGGATAAGCTAGAAATTTTCCTAATAAGATCAGAGGTGATAAAAAGATGTCCATTATCACCACTGTTATTCAACATTGTACTAGAACTGTTATTTTTAGCAATAAGGAGGAAAAGAAATTGAAGGAATTAAAATAGGCAATGAGTAAATAAAGCCATCATTCTTGCAGAGGAGATGATGGCATACTTAGAGAATCTTGGAGAATGAACTAAAAAACTACTTGCAATAATGAACAACCTTAGCAGTATATAAAATAAACTCACATAAATCATCAGCATTTCTATTTGTTACTAACAAAGCCCAGCAATAAGAGATAAAAAGAGAAATCCTATTTAAAATAAATGTAGATAATGTAAAATATTTGGGAGTCTACCTGTCAAGACAAACCCAGAAACTATATGAACTTTTCACACAAAGTCAGATATAAATAATTGGAAAAACATCAGTTGCTCATGGGTAGTCTGAGCTAATATAATAAAAATGACAATTAATTTAAATTAATTTATGTATTCAGTGCCATACCAATCAAACTACCAAAAAATATTTTATAGAGCTAGAAAAAATAATAAAAAAATTCATCTGGAAAAACAAAAGGTCAAGAATATCAAGGGAATTAATGAAAAAAAAAATTAAAAGGAAAATGACCTAGTCATAACAGATCTAAAACTATATTATAAAGCAGCAATCATCAAAACCATTTTGTACTGGCTCAGATATAGAGTGCTGAATCAGTGGAATAAGTTAGGTACACATAACACAGTAGTCAATGACTATAGTAATCTACTGTTTGATAAACCCAAAGATTCTAGCTTCTGGGATAAGAACTCACTATTTGACCAAAACTGCTGGAAATACTAAAAAGTAGTATGGCAGAAACTAGGCATAGACCAACATCTTGTACTGTATACCAAGACAAGGTCAAAATGGATACCTGATTTAGACATAAAGGGTGATACCATAAGCAAATTTGGAGGTCAAGGAATAGTTTACAATTCTTAATATTCTGCATCTCCTGTTTGATGATAAATTCTTCCCTTCTCCATAAAGCTGAATGGTGCAGTTGATAGATTGCCAGATCTGGAGTCAGGAAGGCTCATCATCCTGAGTTCAAATCTGGCCTCAGACACTTATTAGCTGTGGGACCCTGCGTCGTGCAGAGAGTAAGAGCGAGCCGAGACTTGGGTTCAAGATAAATTTAGGTATAGATTTATTAAGCAAGCGCACGACTACTGGTGTGTTCACTCAAATCAGTAGTGATCTTTTTGATTATAAGGGCTAAAACCACAAAAATCACAATCAGGGAAGGGAGCAAGCAGAGCCATGATGTACAGAAGCAAAGAATAGCCATTGGTTAGATCTGTAGTTCAGGGCTAATTTTGGAATGTGGCACAAAGGTACAGGGGGGCAATCTTCCTGTGACTCAGGTGTCCCTCGGAAGAGCATTGGTAGTTAGCTCCTTCCAGAACAGGGTGGCAGGTCATGGTGTAAGGGGGAACTGGAAAATCCCAGAACAGGCCAGGGTCATGTTCTGGGCAAAGGATGTGGGGATCCTGCTTGGTCAGCGGAACAGGACAGGGTGATCTCTATATTACACCATAACCCTGAGTTGCACTTTGTACAC
Organism: Pseudochirops corinnae; assembly: GCA_028646515.1. NCBI lineage: Eukaryota > Metazoa > Chordata > Mammalia > Diprotodontia > Pseudocheiridae > Pseudochirops > Pseudochirops corinnae. The sequence continues at coordinate 302,683,625 of CM053586.1, read as the reverse complement.
TCATACTGATTCAAGGAAAATATATACAATGCTAATTTGGGGAAGGAAGGGGCAGGGAACTTTGCCCTGAATAATGCCCAGGCATGCCTTTAAGCTGTTCCAAGCTATGACAGGATATAGGATAGGGACAAAGACAGAAATATAAAGGGGCTTAATGGTGAGCCATAAGTCAGGTGGTCTATAATGACCTGGGATTTGGGTTTGGGTACAACACCTGGACAAGCCACTTAACTCTGTTTGCCTCAATTTCCTTGTCAGTAAAACAAGCTGGTGAAGGAAATCGCAAACTATTCCAGTATCTTTACCAAGAAAACCCCAAATAGGGTCACAAAGAATCCGACATGACTGAAACAACTAAACAACATTATTGTTAACATCATCATTATTATCAAACCAGGATTCTTGTTTTACAACTTATTGTGCCTCTAGAGAAAACCACCTAGTAGAAATCTTTTTGGAGGTACTCAGATCTGAAACAAAGTTGATAGTCACCCTGTACCCTGATATTCTTGTGAACAAAAAATGGAGATGTGAGCTAGGTGAGAGGTGGATTTGGAATTGGTTGGATAACAAGGTATTGATTGTGTTAATATCAGATGTTAACCCAGAGGGATTTGGAGTGCCCCAGTTCTGTGCTGCTCAATATATATTTTTTCAATAAAATTTTGATTCAAACTCTAGATGACTTACTCATCAAATCTAGGGTTGACATAAAGCTGTGCTCAGCAGTTAACACCCTGATGAAAAGATTCAAGATCCAAAAAGATCCTGATGGACTAATATTATGGGCCGAACCTAATAATTGACATATGATAGGACTATGTATCAAGTCCTACATTAAAATTGAAAAACTAAACTGTACAAATTCAAAATGTGGTGTAAGGGGTTAGGGTCTTGTGCCAAGACCTTGGAGGTTTTGATGACCTTCAGACTCAATAGGGACCAACAGTATGACATGGCAGCCAGAAGGTTAATTAGAGTTTGGGTCACATTAAGAGAATCATAGCGGGGAGAATGATGGTCTCTGTTAGCAATAATTCTACTATACTCTGTCACAGTCATTTCCCTCACACCTTTTGGATGACAGATTTCAATCAAGAAATATTTAAGGTTTTCCCCTAGTCTGTTTCTTCCTTTTTTATTCTTAACTGGGTTTTGGTTGTACAAAAAGCCAATATTTGTATGTAACCAAGTCCATCCATTTTGTTTCCTTGACTATCTTCTGGTTGTTACTGGATCATAGATTCAGGGCTGGAAGGGATCATTGAGATCCTACCCTTCGTTTTATTTTTTAGAATTTTCATTTTTATTTTCAACTCAATAATCACAAACATTTTAATATTCAAACAAGAACAGAAAATAGGATTTTGTAGGTAATGTTGGGCTTTTATTATACACAGTTTTATTAAGGAATATATTAAATTTAATGATAGTAATAAAATTTCCCTGTTTCTCTGTGCCCCCTTCTGAACTTCCTTCTGCTCTCTTCTGTCTTTTTTTTAATGCTTTGCTGACTCTATTTACTTTTATTCTGTCTTGGGATTAACAGAATCACAGGATTTGAGCATTGGAAAGGCCATCTAGACCAACTTATGAGCAGAAAAAAATGATCACTTTCACATACCTGCCAAGTGGTTGTCCAACTTGTGCTCGAAAGTATCCAAAGTGGAGGAACCCACCACTTCTGGAGACAGCCTTTTCCCACCTTTGTGCAGCTCTCATTGTTAAGGTTTTCCAGACCCAAAGCCAAAATTGGTCTCCTTGCCTCCTTGCTCCAGGGGCTAAACTGAACAAGTCCAAACTCTCCCGCATAAGATAATTCTGCAAGCAGCTTTCATGCCCCCCCACCCAGTCTTCTCTTCTCTAGGCTAACCATGCCCTGTTCCTTCAACCTATTATCATATGATATGAATTCAAGGTCCTTTGCCTAGAGTTGAATCAGCAGCACTCCAGATGAGGGATGATGCGGGCAGAATGCAGTGTGACTATCACTTCTCTATTTCTAGAAACCAAACCCCTCTTAATTCAGCCCAATATTTCATTAGATTTTTGGCTGCCACATCACAATATTGGCTCATAGTGAGCTGACAATCCATTAAAACCCCAAATCTTTTTCAGAACTATTGTCTATGTATGTCTTCCCCATATCACACTTCTGAAAATGATTGTATCCAAGTGCAAGACTTTACATTTATCTCTATTGAGCACATCATCTTTTTAGATATAACTCAATGCAATACAACCTGTCAAAATCCTTTTAGTTCATGATTCAGTTAACCAGTGTGTTAGGAATCACTCCCAGTTTTGTGTCATCTGAGATTCAATAAGCATACCTTCCATATGACGTTATCCACATCGTTTCAAAAATGTTAAACAGCACAGGACCACATGCAGATCTTTGGTATACCCCTTGCCAATGTTGACACTGAACAATTATTAGCAATTACTTTTTTGAGTTCAACTGTTCTATCAGTTCTGAATCCCTCTAATTGTATCACATAATTCCTATCACTAGCAATTAATCAATAAACATTAAGAAGCTGCTACATGCCAGGCACTGTACTAAGCACTGGGGAAATAAAAAGAAACAAAAAAAGTAGCGCCATTCCTCAAGGAGTTCACAATCTAATGGAGACAACAAGCAAAAATATGCACGAACAAGTTCTACGTAGGTTGAATAGGAAATGATTAGTAGAGAGAAGGAACTAGAACTAAGGGGTTGGGAAAATCTTCCTGGTCATTACCCACCAACTCTCCTCCCTCTGTGACTCCATCCTCTGCCAAGTAGAAGTCCTCCCTTGTGATGAGAGTTGTGGCAAAACGTATCCCCCTGATGCCTGAGTCTGATCAGCATCTGCTGTCTCTCATCTCTTGCCTGATTCATCATCAGCCTTCTGAAGTCCTGGCTGGTCACTGCATTTATCGGAGTAAGTTCTCAAGTTTTTCACGGTTGTTTCTCTGTGTTATTGTAGTCACTCTATAACAAAGTTCCTTTCATTCTGCACCAGTTCACCAAGTCTCAGATTTCTCAGAATCCATCATGTTCCTTATTTCTTATGATACAACATTCCATTATCAGACGCCATAATTATTCAGCCATTAATGAATAAGTACCCACAGTTGATACAATAAAAATACTGCTTATAAATATTTTTTGTCCATATGAGTTCTTTTTAGAACCTCTTTGGTATAGGCAACTAAGTGGTATTGTAGATAGAAGAAAGGTCTTGAAGTCAAGAAGACCCAAGTTCAAATCCTGCCTCATATGCTTACTAGCTGTAAGACCCTGAACAAACACTTTAACCTCTGTCTGCCTCAGTTCCCTCGTCTATAAAGTGGGTATAATAATAATACGTACCTCACAGGGCTGTTCTGAGAATCAAATAAGCTAACATATGTAAAGTGCTTTACAAACCTAAAAGCTACAGATCAATGTTAGCTGTTGTTGTTTAGTCATGGCCAACTCTTCAACTCTATTTGGGGTTTTCTTGGCAAAGCTATTAGAGTGGTTTGCCATTTCCTTCTTTAGCTTGTTTTACAGAGGAAACCAAGACAAACAAGGTTAAGTGACTTACTCAGGGTTTAGCAAATGCCTGAGGCCAGATTTGAACTGAGGTTTTTCTGACTGCCAGTCTAGAGCTCTATCCATGTCTCCACTTAGCTGTAGCTACTGGTATTACATGCCTAGGAGTGGCATCCCTGGGTCAGGGGGTATGGCCCAGTTTAAAGACTTTTCGCAATGGTTTCATTTGTGGATAAGGAAAATAAGGCTCACAGAAGTTAAATGATTTTCCCAAATCACACTGGCAGTCAGGGGGTACAGTGGAAAGTGTGGGGGCCTGGATGGAGGAAGACTAGTCTTCCTGAGTTCAAATGTGGTCTCAGACACTTACTAGCTGTGTGAGCCTGGGCAAGTCACTTAACACTGTTTGTCTCGGTTTCCTCATCTGTCAAATGAACTGGAGAAGGAAATGACAATCCAATATCTTTGCCAAAAAAACTCCAAATGGGACCACAAAAAGTCAAACAGTACTAGAAAGCAAAAGAACAACAATAATTAGAAGGCTCAGGATTCAAATTGAGTTCGAATCTCATGTTTCATTGAATCAAGCTACCTTTCTAATAGACAAGAATGTTCCTCCTTGGCACAGTTGTGATAAGTGATGGTATTTTCAGAGTAGGTTGAAACCAATTCTTTTTCTCCTACTTATGGAGACATTGCCTTGATTGGATTATCTTTCTCCAATGAATTAGAAAAGAACCTCTGATGTGTTCGATGGACGAAGGAATGGAGATCAAGTTCTTTGGACACTTTTATTATACTTTCCTTCCATTTGAACCAGTGTAACCTACCATCACTTGCTCTTTCTACCCTCCTCATTTTCTTTCCTATCCCTATTATCTCTAAAAACTCAAAGTGTTTGGTGAGATTGGGAGAAAGGGAATCAAAGATGGGGGAACAGGAAAAGGGTTGACAGTAAAGGATTAGTCCAATTTCCTTTTCACCAACCCCATCCCCCATTTCACCATCTATTTTGATCTGATGTAGTCATCATTGAAGAAAAGTGTAATACAAATGTCAACACGAACACAGACAGTGTGGTATAGTGGAGAGCGTAAGCGCCTCACAGTGAGGAAGCCCTGTAATTGGATCTTTCCTCAGACCCGTCTAACTGTGTGACCCTGGGTAAGTCACTTAATCTTTCTGGGCTTCCGTTTCTTCATTTATAAATTTAGGAAGTTAGATTCAGTAGCCCAGGGTCCTTATTATCCTGAAAGCTATAATCCCCCGGCTTTAGATTTATGTAGCTCCTTTGTTAACAAGCAGCTCCAAAGGGCAATTTTGTAGAGGTAGAAGAATGCTGGACCTTGACCATCCAACTTCTGTATTTCTATCACCAGAGTCTAGCGCAGTGCCTGGTCTATAGTAGGTACTTAAATATACATAAAAAGGATTGCTGATTAATGATCAAAACCTGTGTTTGTACCCCAGTTCTGATAGTCACTGGCGTGGAAGTTGCAGAAAAATCACCATCTTTCTGAACTTGGGTTTCCTTCCGGGCAAAATTCCTTTTATTGCCCACCTGATGGGGCCATTGTGAGGAAAAGATGCTTTATATGACTTAAAGTAGTAAATAAGTGTCACCTGTTCTTATAAGGGTTCTAATACGTTCTTACTCTTTGAGATGGAGACAGCAATCAGAGAATCTACTGAAGCATCCTAAAATAATGCTATCACCAATACTTGGGAGTCACATAAATCCAGGCTCTGCCATGTAATATCCATTTGATCTTGGATCACTCACTTTTCTGAGCCTTGGTTTCCTCATTTACCGAAATAGGCTGATGAGGTTTTCACTGCCTTTCTCACAGGGTAGTGGGAATCAGATGAGATAAAGAATACAAACACACGTTCTTTCAAAATGTAAAGTATGATCTAACAATGAACTGTTTGGGAGGGGGAAAAATATGCAGGCCTTGCAGAAAAGGGACATTTGATCTATTTTTGAGAAATTAATACAAATCAAAGTATTGTACTATAGTAAAAAGGACTCTGGATTTATGGTCAGATGACCTTGATTCAACTACCGGTCTTTGTTCAGATCTTTACCTTACCTCTTCCTGCCTGTGTGACCTTGGTCAAAACACCTTCTCTGGGCTTCCATTGTCTCATCTGTAAAATGAGGGATTTATACGAGATAGATGGCCTGCAAGGCCTTTTCCAGTCCTCAATCTGTGATCCTAAGGTCCACAGCCAATCAGCATAAAGATGGACTCAGGGAACAGGAAAGGGAAAGACACCTTCCACTTGTCTAAAATTCCCACTCAGAAACACTCACCGTCCCCTACCACTCTGGAGCCCTCACTGTATGAGGCTGAGGAAGAAGAATACAAGACGAAAAAGTTCTTAACTCTCTGGGAACTATGGCTGAGGAGACAGCAAACAAAACAGAAACACAGGAAACTCTTGCCACTAGTCAGGAAGCATCTGTGGGCCCCAGAAAGCCAGTACTGATTAAAGGAGCTCTGTAAGGAAGCAGCATGGATGGGCCCAGCCAACTACTCCCAGAGTGCCAAAGAGATCAGGTAAAATACCAGCCATGCTAGAATCTAGAACTCTTTTCAAGCAGCTGCCACTGTTGTTTCACAAAGGTTCTGGAGGTTGCTGAGAGAGACAGAGACAGAGAGGGAGAGAGAGAGAGAAAGAAAGAGAGAGAGAGAGAGAGAGAGAGAGAGAGAGAGAGAGAGAGAGAGAGAGAGACAACATGAGCCATATGGGTAGGTACCTCCAGGTTTTGAGTTTAAATTCCTCAGATCCCCTCACCCGAGTGCCTGATAGAGTGCAACCAGTTTTTCAGGACCGGACCATGGATGCTTCAGCTGCTCCAGTGGCTTTTCCAGTCATCCAAGTCTTTTATTTACCCCTCCCCCCTGCCTTTCTGTTGCTAGCCTTTTGGGGATACTTCAGAAGATCCACTTTAGGATGGGGAATGGAAGGGAAGGGAGGCAAAATTCAGTTAACTTTATTCCTCCTCAACATCCCCAGAGAAAGGGAGTGTTGTGTGGAGGAGGCTGGAACAATTAGCTACCATGAAGCGTTAGCAGTAATTCATAGTGTCTCTGTTCCCAATATTGGCTCTAATGTTGTCACTGATGTGAGTTCCTCCTTTAGAATGTGAGCTTCCTGAGGTCAGGGAGTATATTTTTGCCTTTCCTTGTATTCCCAGCACTTGGCACAGTGCCTAGTAAACAATAAGAACTTAATCAATGCTTGTTGAATGACAGAATGACTACTACAAGTTTTCAAGGATCTATAGGAAGCTTGAGGATAGGAGTGATGACAACTGAGAATCAGAAGGAAATGAGGAAATAAATAGAAAATAAAGCCGCCTGAGGGCAGGGACTTTTTTTTAATCTGTGCATTTCCAATATTCAGCATAGTGCCTTGCACATGGTAGCTAGATAAATGTTTAAATGGTGGGGAAAAAATGAAAAAAAAAAAGAAATAGGAAATAAAGGAAGATTCTGGAGACAAAGGAAAATAATGAACATATGGATATTAGGACCATGGCAAAACTGGATATCACTAAAACCTTTGATGGATCAAATTTTCCAGGATTTGTCAAAGGCTGTCACATAAATAGCAGAGACTGGAAATCACCAATCCCTTGTCACTTCCAAAACCAAGGAGCAGAGGTAAAGTGTCAAAGACGGTCAATCTCTGTCATATTTGATTCTGCTCATGCAGACGGACAGGAAATATAATTCAGTAATCCATTCACTCACATGACAAACATTTCTTCATGGAATCCTTGGACTGGAGTGACTCTACTGACAGCAAGATCTAGCTACACATTTGGGAGCTGTCTCTCTCAAAATCTCAGCAGGAGAGATTTCCCCCAACACAGAGAAACCCTGGGAACTTCAAAAACGGATTTGGTCTATTTCCTAGAAAGGGTTCTCAGCAACTTTGCAATTACTAAAGTTAAAAAGATTTTTTAAAAGATTAAAAAGTTTTTTAAAAAATCCTAGAAATCATTTTACTTACAGAACAAAAAGAAAGAATACTTTAATCCAAACCCATACAGAGTTAAGAAAATTCTCTCATCATAGGAATGATAGAAATGCCTCATACCCAAGCTGAATGTTTAAAATCAGGTCTCACACTTCCCACAGGGATGTATATAGTCCTTGAAACTAGAATATTGCCATCTGTGGTAAAGAGTCATCTCAAGGACAACAAAGGAAGGGCTTATATGATTCATTTTGGTGTATACCTTCTACAGTGAGCACCTACTGTGTGCATTGAATTGTATTGGGCATGGTATCATGCAAAGTTGCAAAGATGAGCTAGGCACAGTTTGTGACCTCAAGGAGCCTATAATTTAATAGAACAAATAAGACTAACACAATAAAAGGAGAAGCAGGATGGTAAATTGGGAAGAATGCTAAACTTGGAATCAGGAAGGATTTGTGTTAAAATTCTGGCTCTGACATTACCAATTATGTCTCTGAGCTTCAGTTTCCTCATCTGTAAAATGGAGATTCAATTAATTGGAATAAACATTTAAGCACCTACTTTGTACAAGACACTGAGCCAAGAGCTAGAGTAGCAAAGCCTAAAACTAAAAGAATTTCTTGCCTTCAGTGAACCTACAGTTAAATAAGATACAATAGGTACAAAAATAAACACAAGAAAATATGAGAGAACTGGGGGGGGAGGGGGGAGGTGAAGGAAGGCTCTGTATAAAAGGCAGCATTTGAGATGATCCTTGAAGGAAGCTAGGGATTCTAAGAAGCAGAGGGGAAGAGAGAATACATTCTAGGCATTGGTAACAGCCTAGTGAAGGTATGGTGGCAAAAGACAGAATATTCCAGGAACAGTGAATAGGCAAATTTTACTAGAACAAAACATGCATGAGAGGAGCTAATACTAAGTCTGGAAAGGGTAGGTGAAAGCCAAATGTGGAGAGTTTTAAACATCAGGCTAAGAACCTGATATTTTGTTCTAGAGGCAATATTGAACCAACGAGGGCAGGTAGGTGGCATAGTGAACACGGTGCTGGACTTGAGAAAGACAAGTTCAAATCCTGCCTCAGATATCTACTGGCTAAGACTCTAAGCAAGTCACCTAATCTGTGCCTCAGTTTCTTGGTTTGGAAAATAAAGGAGTTGGATAACCTTGGATAGGTCCCTTCTAGCTGTAAATCTATCATCATGAAAGATTTTTGCGGAGAGTGAGATAATGATATCTGTGTCTGAGAAATACTGATTTAGCAGCTATGTGGAATATGGATTGTTGATAAAGAGACTATTTTAAAGATCAAGGAGAGAGATGAAGAAGGCTTGAACTAAGGGGGTCAGAGGTGAGAGATGTTATGGAGGTTGAAGCAATAATAAGATTTGGAAACTGAGTGGTAGAGGACTGGGGTGAGGAAGAGGGAAGAATGAAGAATGTAAACCTAGGAGTGACTGGAAGGAGTGAATTCAGTTCAATTTTTTTTAAGCATCTCCTCCATCAAAGGCACTGTCATAGACATTTGGGGTACAAGGAAAACAATCAAACATCCAAAGATGTTAAAGGAGTTTGCGTCCTACTGCGGGGTACAACATGTAAATTGATGAATTAATAAGTGAAATGAGATGAAATAATAATAAAATAAGTAACATTATTACAAAATAAATAATAAATTAATAAAAGCTAATTTGAGAAAAGAAAGAAAACCAAGAATCCACGAGGACCAGGAAAGATTTCATGAAAGGGTTGCTATCTCACTCAAATCCTAAAGGAAGTTCGAGTATCTTAGAGGCAAGGGTGAAGGAGCGCTTTCCAAACCTAGGAGACTCTTGACCATGTTAGATCAATTCAAAAGATGTTATAGAGAAAGAATAAACAGGACTTGGATCCTGTTTGGATATAGGGGAGAAGAAGGGTGAGAGAGAATGTAGAACCAAGAACGACCCTGAGGATATGGACCTGAGCTACTGGAAGGATGGTGTTATTGTCAATAGAAAGAGGTAAAACTTGGGGGTGAGGGAGAAGGGGGACTTGGAGAAGGAAGGCCACAGAAGCAGTCTCCAAACTGGAAGAGCTTTCAAAGGCTTTCTAGTCCAAGTCATACTGGAACAAGAGTTCCTTCCACAATGCACATGACAAGAGATCACCTTCACACATCCAATAAGGAGAAACCTACTATGTCCCGGGGGGGCTCATTTCATTTGTATAGACTTATGGAGGTTAATGAAAGAACCCTGCATGTGAAGCTGGGAAACCTCTGCCCCAATTCCAGCTCTGCCAATTGCATGACCTTGGGTAAGTCACCTCTCCTGGTCCAGCTGAGTCTGAGCTTTAGAATTCATCATACAACTCACCCTTCTGAGCTTTGGATTCCTTATTGCGGAATAAGGACATCAGACAAATCAGGATTTCCTGAATTTTTTTTTTTTTTTACTCATAGACTCAGGGCAATCTGGTGAAGCCTAAGGACCTCTTTTCAAAATGTTTTTAAAATAAATGTAATAAATACATAGAGTTACAAAGGCAACCAGTTAACAAAACAGTGTTTTAAACAAGCTCACAAACCCTCAGTTAAGAAGATTAGCAGAGGAACTGTCAGGTGTCTTCTTGCTGTAAAGCAAGTTTTTCCAGACATCAAGCCTAACCTTGCCACATGACAATGTGTAACCTTTGGTAAGGTAACAGAAGAGAGGTCTGCTTGGGCTGCTAGGTGGCACAGTAGATAAAGCACCAGACCTAGAGGGAGGAAGATTTGAGTTCAAGTGTGACCTCTGGCCCTAGCTGTGTGACCTTGAGGAAGTCACTTAACTTCTCCCTGCCTCTGTGACCTCACCTGTAAACTAGATAATAAAAAGCATCTACTTTCCAGGGTGATTGTGAAGATCAAATGAGATAAATAGTTGTAAAGCGCTCAGCACAGTGCCTGTCACTTCGTCTATCCTATGTAAGGGTTAGCAATAATAATAATTATTATGATTGCTCTTTATTCTGCTTTCTGAGACCTGAAAAGAACCTGTCTAATCCCTCTTCCACAAAACAACCTCTCACATACTTGAAAACAGATATAATGTTTCCCTAGCCTTTTCTTGGACAAGTTATATGGCCCCATTTCCTCCAGCTGCTGATCTTTACATGGTGTGAACTCAAGGCCTTTATCATTATAGTTGCTCTTCAATGGCTGCTCTCCACCTTATCAATGTCCCTATAAAATGGGACACCCAAAGCTGAACCCAGGCAGAACACCCAGGGCTTAATACCTCCTCATTCCTGGAGACTGGGCCACTCTTAGTGCAGAACAAGGCCAAATTAGCTTTTTTACTATCATACTGTGGAGTCATACTGGGCTTGTAGTGCTCAGATTATTTTCAGGCAAATTGTGGTTTAGCTATGCTCACTCTGTCTTACATTTGTGAACCCCATGTTTTGAGCTCAAGTTTATAGCACATTTATCTATACTGCTTTAGAACTGGTTCAGTCTGTCCAATATTTTTGGATCCAAATTATCAACCCATGCCATTGTGTGTGCGCTCTCTCTCTCTCTCTCTCTTTCTCTCTCTCTCTCTCTATCTCTCTCTCTCTCTCTCTCTCTCTCACTCTCCCCTTGTGTTTCTCTCTATGTCTGTCTCTGTCTCTTTCCCCAGATTTCTGTCATCCACAAATTTGCTTAGAATTCTTTCTATGTTTTTATCCAAGTCATTGGGAAATATGTTAAG
>CM053586.1:302652995-302672293 GCA_028646515.1 Pseudochirops corinnae | reverse complement strand
AGATTTCTGTCATCCACAAATTTGCTTAGAATTCTTTCTATGTTTTTATCCAAGTCATTGGGAAATATGTTAAGCAGCATTTGGTAAAGAACAGATCCCTGAAGCTCTTTCCTAGAGACCATCTTCCAATGTGATATCTAATCATTAATGGCTACTCTTTACATTGACACTCATCCTGTTCCAAATCCACCTACTTTTACTATATTCTAGCTGACTTATCTCTATCTCTTTCACCAGAAATAAAGGTATTATGGCATAACCAATCCTTTATCAAGTCTTTCTATCTCATTGTGATCTTTCTTTTTCTTTATAGATGATCATCAACCATTTTTAAAAAATAATATATTCTAGAATTTTGCCTGGAATTGAAGTCAAGGTTACTGATTAGGAGTTTGCAGATTCTATTCCTTTCCCGTTTTTGAAAATAAGGATATTTGCCTCATTCCATTCCTGTAGCACCTCTCTTATTTTCCATGAGCTTTCTGATAGCTCTGACAGTGGTTCAGCAGTCCTTTCTTTCAGTCTGCAAAATATAGTTCATGCAGGGCAGGTGTCTTCAACTCACCAAGGCTTCCTCAGTGTTCTCCCACTATCTTCTTATTTACTTTGGGCACTAGTTCCCTTCAATTATCCTGCCCTTTCCAATGCCAAGGTTATTCTCTTGAAAGAGAAAACAGAAGCAAAATAAAAACTGAACCACTATATTCCATCATCAGTTGCCAACAACCCATCATCCAAATATAACTGAAAATATTTTGTTGCTCTTGTCAATGTCATTATTATACTGCCTGACTCTTCTTCTGAGCTTTAGGATTCATCATTATATTCTTACAGTAAACACTTTACTACTTCTGTGCTCTTTCTCTGTTACCTGACCTTGCTTCTGTCATTCACAACTATCCTTTTAAAGACCAAGATGGTTGTTTGCTCAAACAACTTCCCTTTTTCCTCCTCATTAGAGTTGCTTCGCTTTTGAGTTTTTAGAATGTCATTCTTGACCTTCCCCTTCCTCCTGGGCTCTCTTTCCTCATAGAATTTGTCAAGGTTCTATTACCCATCCTAGTCCAGAACCTTTTGAAATCTGCGCCTCCAAAATCTAGTGTGCATGTCAGTCTACCATGTCTGACTTTCATCTCTTCTATCCCAAACCCAGGGAAGACCAAATCACTTCCCTCTAAGGTTGCTATCATTAGAAATTCATTCCTCTTATTGAAAATCACATTTGGGATAGAATTTCTCCTTGTTGGTTCCGAAACATTTTGAAGGATAAAGTTTTCATTTGGGAGAGGCAAAAGAATTTTTAGCTGCCCTGTTTTTGGCAGAAACGTAAAATCTATCTTGTTTTAAAAAAAAAGATTGTAAATTGAGGCCAGGCATTAATGTAACTTCAATTGAGAGCTGGAAACCACATTGTTTGCAGTTGTGCAGTTAAGATATTATTTGGAAATGAGTTGTTATTTGTCCTTCCTTCTCAAAGAAAGACCAATGGCATCAGGAAGGTGATGTCATAACTTGCAAGTGAATTGGATTTAAGTGAGGCAGGGCTGTGAAAAATCACCAGCCTCACTTTGTCCTCTGGAGTCCTCTGGGTCCAGTGGCAAGATACAGAGCAGGACAACTAAAGATGATCTCCGATTTTTCCCTGGTCTCAGTTTGTCTGAGGCAGTACCCATTCAGTGATTGAGGTTAGGTAAGAAATGAAGCAAAGAATGGCCTCTTTTACCTAGTCAAAAAAAAAAGTCAGTCTGGGAGAGGAAGACTCTCAGGAAAAAGAGTGGAGAATTAAAATGGTTTCTTAAAGAGGAAAATAAATCGAAGGTCATTGAAGATATTGTATCTGTGGTAGTGCTAAGAAAATAACATTTTAATTTTAGAATCATAGAATGTCAGGTCTAGAATGGACTTTAGTGATTATCGAGTCCAGGTAAAAGCCAAGGGAGAAAGTCTAGTAGAGAAAGGAGGTTAATACTATTGAGAAAACTGAGAAAATGTTACTTGCTAAACTTAGTCACACAGCAAATCCATGTCAGAGTCAGGAGAACCAAGGCATCCTGATGCCCAGTACAATACTCTACATTCTGACTTCCCTTATTCATTTAGCTTCCAAATGAGCTCTCATGTTCTTGACTCTTTGAGTCCACAGGTAGAGTTTATTCAAGTCAGTCAACAAGTCACCAAGCTTTTACTGATGCTGACTATGTGGCTAGACACTGTGCTAAGCACCAGGGATACAAAGAAAGGCAAAAGCAGTCCCTGCAGTTAAGTGGTTCATTATCTAATAGGAGGAAATGAAACTAGGCAGAAACAAGATGTAGACATAATGATTTGGAAGCCATCTCAGAAGGAACAGAAGTGTTTTCTAAGGCAGGGGTAAGCAGCTAATGGCAGTGGTGTTACTATTGCCCAAAGAGATCCATTCATTCCTTCAGCATTTCTGGAACTCATACTTTATTCTAGACAGGTATGATTGTGGCTCACAAGGAGTTTGCAGTACATTGACTATCGATGGCTATTTTTTCTCCTCGCATTCCTTTGGCCTCTCCCCTTCCCAGTCTCATTATGAAGTTCAGAGGTCTGAAATGATGTATTGGGGGTTTTTTGTACCGGTTCCCATCTCATTTAAATCCACAGTGGGAGTGGCTGGAGATGGCATAGATAGAGGACTAGCCTTGGAGTCAGGAAGTCCTGATTCAAGTCTCATCTCTGATGGATACCAGTCATACAGGCTTTGGATCTACACTCTTAATATCTGCTCATTAAGAAATCATAAGTGAAAATGTCAGTTAGAAATAATTATGTAGTGAGAAGTGATAGCATAGTGGGTAGAGAACTGGTCTGCTAGCCAGGAAGATGAGGGTCCAACTGTCACTTGTGACATACACTGGCCAGGTGACCCTAAGCAAGTCATGTGACTTCTCACTGCTCTAGGCAACTTTCTTAGGAAATGCAGAGGAGATGTTGATATGCATTAGTAGAGAGATCTTCCTCATCTGGGAATTTCCTGTATCAGTGAAACCACAGGTACTTCACTATCCCTAGATAATGACCACAGACATTACTGTACAATGTGCTTTTGTTAGCTGATTATTATTCTATTTTTTATTATTATTCATCTACTTTTCTATTTCTATTCTATTGTTCGATTTTATTATTCTTCTTAATCTATTATGCTTCAGAGGGAGCATGACATCATGTGTACAATATTAACTGGAAATCCAAAGGACCTGGTCTCATATCCCACCTTTGATATTATATGACCAAATCTTAGTCCCATGAGTGCTCTGAGTCTCGTACATCTCTCTAAAAGTAAAAACTATATGGAGATTTTAGTGTGCTTGCCAGACTAATGAATTTACGAGATCTCCCTGATGCCCTGACTTCTGTATACATGGACATATACTGCAGATTTGAAAATATTACTTTGTGAAAACTTGGTTTTATAAAGAAAAAATTTACTTTGTAAAAAATTGAAAAATAACACTTTGTACATAGGTAAGTTGAAGATAGATTGCAAAGAGCTTTAAATGTGTAACAGAGGAGTTAAATTCCTAAGTGGGTGCCACAGAAGTTTTTTGACCCATAGTTTAACTTTCAATGTATCCAGAAGTGAAGATGGTGTGAAGGGTCAGGAAAGTTTGTCATATGAAAAGCAATTGAAGACTCTAGGAATGCTTATCCTGAAGAAGAGAAGACTTGGAGAGTAGAGATGGAGCTTTCTTTAAATATTTGAAAGGTGGTCAAGGGGAAAAGGGATTTGACTAATTTAGTGTAGCTCTGGAGGGGAAATCTGGACCCCTGGATAGAAGTTACAGGAGAGGAGATTTTGGCTCATTATGAGAAAGAACTTACAAACAATTAGAACTGTTTGAAAATGGCGAGGATTGTCTTATAAATGAGTGAGTCCCAGATCCCTGGAAGTTTCTGAGCAAAGGCTGATGGGCCACGTGTCACAGATGATCGCTCTTGCATTGGGTTGGAGGTGGGTGAAGAAGACCTTTAAGGTCCGTTCCAAAGATAAGATTTTCAGTCCTCCTATTTTTGGATGTTCACTGTAAGCCTGGTTTATTGGTTTCTTATTCCTCGTATAGATGGCATTGCTTCAACAAACCTTATAGTGCTGCTGGAAGATGAAGTCTTTGCTGATTTTTTCAACACATTTCTGTCTCTCCCAGTAAGTATTTGTTGCATTTAGGAATCCAAACCAGAACCCCTGAAGGTTTAACTTAGTTGTTATATGTTAAATTGTACTATGTTGTGTAGGTGGCATAGCAGATACAGCTCAGGGCCTGGAGTTAGGAAGACCAGATTTAGATCCTGCCTCAGGCACTTAACTAGCTGTGTGTTCTTGGGCAAGTCACTTAACTTATGTCTGCCTCAGTTTCCTCATCTGTAAAATGGGGGATAATAAATGACCTACTCTGCAGGGTTATTGTGAGGATCAAATAAGGAAAAAAAATTGTAAAAAGAGGGCTTGGGAAAGTGCCTGGAACATAATAATCGCCATATAAGTGTTAGCTATTAATTATTATTGTTGTGCCATATTGTATTTTATCATATTGTATCATGTTGTGTTGTATTTTTTTTAATTTAACTGAGAAACAAACCAAAGTATTTTCATCTAAATTGATTTCACAGTTCAAGACAGAAGTGAACATAGATCTTTTTTTTAGGTGGCTAGGGGGCACAGTCGATAAAGTGTTAAACCTGGAATCAGCAAGATCTGAGTTCCATTACCTGAATTCCAACACTCAGACGATAGTTGTGTGACCCTGGGAGAGTTATTTAACCTCAGTTGGAATTCCCCCATCTGTAAAATAGCACTTATCTCCCAGGGCTGTTGTGAGGATTAAACAAGAAGAAGTGAAAAGCATTTTGCAAACCATAAAGCATTATGTATTTGAAACTATTATTATTAAAATTACTAAACTCCAACTTCAAAACATGAAGCCTCTGGTCATATTTTAACTGGTTCATGTTAAACTACAGTGGAAGGGGAAGATACTAAAGATACAGCACTAGCTCAACCTAAAGTCTGTGGAAACTCCCCAGTTGGTACAAAAATGATTCCCTGGACTTCACCCTTAGAGCCTTCTCTTTTTATTCATTGTTGCTGTCCAGTCATTTTTATTTTTTAAATAATGTTTTATTTTATTCCTCAATTACATGGAAAAACCATTTTTAATATTCTTTTTTTAAAATTTTGCCTTCTAAATTCTCTCCCTCCTTTCTCTCCCCTCTCCCTTCCCTGAGACAGTAAGCATTTTGAAATAGGTTATATATGTACAATCATGCAAAACTATTTCCATATTAGTCATGGTATGGCAAGAAAACCCAGATTAAAAAAAACATACAAACAAGAAAACCACCACAACAAAAATAGAGGAAGTAAAAAATAGTCTGCTTTGATCTGCCACTCCAATTCCATCAGTTTTTCTCTGAAGGTGGATAGCATTTTTCATCATGAGTCCTTCGGAATTATCTTGGATCATTGTAATCCTGATAATAGCTAAATCTTTCACAGCTGACCATCATACAACATTTTTGTTACTGTGTACAGTGTTCTCCCGGTTCTGCTCATTTCACTTTGCATCAGTTCATGTAAGTCTTTACAGGTTTTTCTGAAATCATCTGGCTCGTTTCCTTAAATATTCTAAATACACACAAAATATTCTATTAAATATTTAAATTATATTAAAAATATTAAAATGCACAAAAGTATTCTATTAAAATCATATGTCACAACTTGTCCAGCCATTTCCCATTTGAAGGCCATCCTCTCAATTTCCAATTATTAGCCACTACAAAAAGAGCTACTATAAATATTTTTGTACAAATAGGATCTTCCCCACCCCTTTTTAAAAAAAAAAAATCTCTTTTGGATACAAACCTATTGGAATTCCTGGATCAAAGAGGATGGATAGTTTCATAGCCCTTTGGGCATAGTTTCAAATTGCTTTCCAGAATTCTTGGGACAGTTCACAACTCCACCAACAGAGCATTAGTATCCCAATTTTCCCACATCCCCACCAACATTTATCATATTTCTTTTCTATCGTAATAGTCAGTTTGATATGGTCAGAAGAGGTTACCTCTGAGTTGTTTTAATTTTTATTTCTCTAATTAATAGTGATTTAGATCATTTAATATTATTAATAGCTTTGATTTCCTTATCTAGAAATTTCCCGTTCATATCCTTTGACCATTTATCAATTGGGGAATGATTTATCTTCTTATAAATTTGATTCAGTTGTCTTTATATTTGAGAAACAAGGCCTTGCTGTAAAAAATTTATTTCCCATCTTTTTGCTTTCCTCCTAATTTTGATGGCATTGGTTTTGTTTGTGCAAAACCTTTTACATTTAATATAATCAAAATTATCCATTTTACATCTTGTAATGCCCTCTATCTCTTGTTTGGTCATGAATTCTTCCCTTCTCCATAGATCTCACAGGTAAACTATTCCTTGCTAACCTAATTTGCTTATGGTATCACCCTTCATGTCTCAATCGTACTCATTTTGGGTATCTTGGTATATGGTATGAGATATTAGTCTATACTTCGTTTCTGCCATACTTCTTTCTAGTTTTCCCAGCAGTTTTTGTTAGTGAATTCTTGTCCCAAAAGCTTGGGTCTTTGGACTTATCAAACATTAGATTACTATAGTCATTTACTACTATGTACAATGTACACAATTACAATGTGTACAATCTATTTCACTGATACACCACTCTATTTCTTAACCAATACCAGATTATTTTGATGATTACCACTTTATGATATACTTTGAGTTCTATTATGGGCAGGCCACTTTCCTTTATATTTTTTTTGCATTGATTTTCTTGATATCGATTTTTTGTTCTTCCAGATGAATTTTGTTATTGTTTATTTCCAGCTCTATAAAATAATTTTTGGTATTTTGGTTTGTATGACACTGAATAAATTAATTTAGGTAAATTGTCATTTTTATTATATTGGCTCAGGCTATGCATGAACAATTGACATTTTTCCAGTTGTTTAGATTTGACTTTAATTGTATGAAAAGTGTTTTGTGATTGTGTTCATATGCTTCTTAGCTTTGTCTTGGCAGGTAGACTCCCAAGTATTTTGCATTGTCTACAGTTATTTTAAATGGAATTTCCCTTTATATCTCTTGCTGATGGACTTTGCTGGTAATATAGAAATGCTGATCATTTATATGGGTTTATTTTATATACTGCAACTTTGCTAAAATTTTTCATTATTTTGTCTAGCTTTTTAGTTGGTTCTCTAGAATTCTGTAAGTATACTATCGTATCATCTGCAAAGAGTGATAGTTTTCTTTCCTCATTGACTATTCTAATTCCTTCAATTTCTTTTTCTTCTCTTATTTCTATCGATAACATTTCTAGTAAAATATCAAATAATAATGTTGGTAATGGACATCATTGCTTTACCCTTGATCTTATTGGGAAGGCTTCTAAGCTTATCCCCATTTCAGATGCTTGCTGATAGTTTTAGATAGATACTACTTATCATTTCAAGGAAAACTCAGTTCGCTCCTATTCTCTGGTCTTTTTAATAGGAATGGATATTGTATTTTGTCTGCATCTATTGAGATATTATAATTTGTATTTGTTTTGTTATTGATGTGGTCAATTATGCTGATAAGTTTCCTAACATTGAACCAGTCCTGCACACCTGGTATAAGTCTTACCTGGTTATAGTGTATGATACTTGTGATATATTGCTGTAATCACCTTGCTAGTATTTTAATTAAATTTTTTGCATTAATATTCAGATCAATTTAGGGAAATTTGTCTATAGTTATAGTTCTATGGTTTTCTTTCTCTTTTTTCATTCTTCCTGTTTTAGCTATTAGCACCATATTTGTGTCACTAAAAAAGATTCCTTCACATATTTTTCCAAATAGTTTGTATAATATTGGAATTAATTGTTATTTAAATGTTCAGTAGAATTCACTTATGAATCCATCTTGTCCTAGGGATTTTTTCTTAGGGAGATTGTTAATGGTTTTTTCAATATCTTTTTATAAGATGAGGTTCTTTAAGTATTCTATTTCCTCTTCTGTTAATCTGGGCAAATTATATTTTTGTATATATTCATCCATTTCACCTAGTCAGATCTATTGGCACATAATTGGACAAAATAGATCCTAATAATTGCTTTCCTTTCCTCTTCATTTGTGGTGAATTCACCCTTTTCACTTTTGATGCAGGTAATTTGGTTTTCTTTTTTTAAATCAAATTAACCAATATTGTATCTTTTATTTTTCATGAAACCAGCTCCTAGTTTTATTTATTAATTCAATGGTTTTATTACTTTCCATTTTATTTATTTCTCCTTTAATTTTCAGGATTTCCAATCTGGTATGTAATTGGGGATTTTTAATTTGTTCTTTTTCTAGTTTTGTTTTTTTTTTTTTAATTGCATGCCCAATTCGTTGATCTTCTCTACTTTGTTGTTGTCTAGAGATATAAATTTTCCCCAAAGTACTGCTTTGGTTGCATCCAATAAATTGCTATATGCTGTGTCATTGTTGCCATTCTCTTTAATGAAATTATTGTTTCTATGGTTTGTTCTTTGACTCACTCATTCTTTAGGAATAGAATGTTTTGTTTCCAATTAACTTTTAATCTATCTTTCCATAGTCCTCTATTGAATTTAATATTTATTACATTGTGATCTGAAAAGTATGCGTTTAATATTTCTGCTTTTCTGCATTTTATTGTGAGATTTTTATGCCTTAATACATGGTCAGTTTTTGTGTAGGTACTACGTATCCACATGAGAAAAAGGTATGTTCCTTTCTATTCTCATTCAATCTTCTCTAGAGGTCTATTATATCTAACTTTTCTAAAATTCTATTCATTCTCTTTCTAGTTTATTTTGGGGTTAGGTTTATCTAGCTCTGAGAGGGGAAAGTTGAGGTCCTCTAGTAGTATAGTTTTACTATTTTCTCCTGTAACTCAGTGGATAGATAGCACTGGTCCTGGAGTCAGGAAGACCTGAGGTCAAATCTGGCTTCAGACACTTACTAGCTGTGTGAATCCTGGGCAAATCACTTAATCCTATTTGCCTTAGTTTCCTTATCTGTAAAATCAGCTACCGAAGGAAATGGCAAAGCACTCCAGCATCTTCTTCAAAAAAGAAAAATAAAACAAATAGGGTCCTGAAGAGTCCATCATGACTGAAATGACTGAACAACAAAAACTAACATAGTCTTACTATTTCTTCCTGTAATTCATTTGACTTCTTTAAAAAATTTTGATACTATACCATTTGGTACATATATGTTTAGTATTGATATTATTTCATTGTCTATGGTGCCTTTTAGTATGATGTAGTTCCTGCCTTATCTCTTTTAATTAGATCTATTTTTGCTTTTACTTTGCCCAAGATCATAATTGCTACCTCTGCTTTTTTTATTTCAGCTGAAGCATATGCTCCAGCTCCTTACCTTTACTCTGTGTCTCTCTGCTTCAGATGCCTTTCTTTTAAACAACATATTGTATGATTCTAGTTTTTAATCCACTCTGATATCTGCTTCTATTTTATGGGGGAGTTAATCATATTCACATTCATGGTTATGATTACTGTGTATTTCCCTCCATCCTTTTTGCCTCCATTTATACTTTCCTCTGTCTCTGTCTCCCTCTCTCTGTCCCTCTGTATGTCTGTTTCTCCATCTCTTTATCTTTGTCTCACTCCTTTCATCCTGTCCCTCCTCACAAGCGTTTTGCTTCTGACCACTGCTCTCCCTTCTATCAGTGCCCCCTTCTCTCATTCCCATCCCCTTTCGTTCCTTATAGGGTAAGATAGGTTTCTATTCCCACGTCAGTGTGTATGCTATTCCCTCTCTGAGCCAATTCTGAAGAGAGTAGGTTCAAAGTGTTGCCCCCCCTTCTATCACTTCATTGTAGTAGATCTTTTGTGTCTCTTCCTGTGAAATAATACACTCTATTCTACTTCATCCTTCCCTCTTCTCTCAGTGCAATCATCTTTCTCATCCCTTAATTTTTTTTATATCATAACATCATAGTCAACTTATGCTTATCTATCTAATATACTCTTTATAACTGCCCTAATCGTGACAAAGTTCTTAAGAGTTACAAGTATCATCTTCCCCTGCAGGAACATAAACAGTTTAACCTTATTGAATCCTTTATGTTTTCTCTTTCTTGTTTGCCTTTTTATGCTTCTCTTGAGTCTCATATTTGAAGATCAAATTTTCTGTTCAGCTCTGGTCTTTTCATCAGGAAGGCTTGAAAGTCTTCTGTTTCACTGAATGTTCATTTTTCCTCCTGAAGGATTATATGCAGTTTTACTGGATAGGTGATTTTTTTGTTGTGATCCTAGTTCCTTTACCCTCTTAAATATCATATTCTAAGCTCTATGCTCTTTTAATGTGGAAGATACTAAATATTGTGTGATCCCAACTATGTCTCCATAATATTTTAATTGTTTCTTTCTGGCTGTTTGCAATATTTTCTCTTTTATCTGTGAGCTCTGGAATTCAGCTATAATATTCCTAGGGGTTTTAGTTTTAGGATCTTTCAGGAGGTGATCAATGAATTCTTTCAATTTCTATTTTATCCTCTAGTTCTAGTGTATCAGGAAGTTTTCCTTGATAATTTCTTGAAATATGATGGCCAGGCCTTTTTTTAAAAACTTGATCATGGCTTTCAGGTTGTTCAATAATTCTTAAATTATCTCTCCTGGATTTGTTGTCCAGGTTTGTTGTTTTTTCAATGAGATATTTCACATTTTCTTCTTTTGAAAGAATTGAATGAAAACATTCTTTTGATTTTGTCTTATTGTTTCTTGATGACTCATGGAGTCATTAGTTTCTATTTGCCCAATTCTAATTTTTAAGAAGTTATTTTCTTCAGTGGATTTTTGTACATCTTTTTCCATTTGGCCAATTCTAGCTTTTCAGGAGTTGTTTTCTTCAGTGAATTTTTGTACATTTTTTTTCCATTTTTCTGTGCTTCACTTACCAAACTATTGACTCTTTTTTCCTGACTGTCATATATCACTCTCATTTCTTTTCTCAATTTTTCCTCTACTTCTTTTATTTGATTTTTCAAATCATTTTTGAACTCCTGTAGGAGTTTTGTTTCTTTTTTCTACCTGAGACCAATTCACGTTTTTCTTTGAGGCTTCACAGATAGCCATATTGACATTGTTCTCTTCTGAGTTTGTGTTTTGATCTTCTCTGTCACCATAGTAACTTTCTATGATCAGGTTTTTTTGTTGTTTGCTCATTCTTCTAACCTGCTTCATGAGTTTTAATTCTAAGTTAAAGTTGGGCTCTGCTCCAGGGGTGGAGGGAGCACTGTTCTGAGCTTCTTGTGCCAGAGGAAGAAGACCTTATTGCTGACTTGCACCAGTGGAACAGGGCCTTGCTGCCAGCCTGTCCTGGGGCTTGGGACATCACTGTTGGCTTACTGGGATGAGACCTGCTGTTGAATTGCCCAGATGTCACTTTTGCTGGACTATGCTCCTCTTTAACCCAAGTGAGACCTTTCTACTGACCTACTAAGTTATCTTGTCCTGGAAAATTATTTCACTCTATCCTTTCCAGCTTTATTCTTCACTCTCCTTGGTACACTGTGCAATCCAGCCTCACTAGTCTACTGAATGAGGCTGTCTCCATGCCTAGAATGCTCTACTCCTCATCT
Organism: Pseudochirops corinnae; assembly: GCA_028646515.1. NCBI lineage: Eukaryota > Metazoa > Chordata > Mammalia > Diprotodontia > Pseudocheiridae > Pseudochirops > Pseudochirops corinnae. The sequence goes on along the minus strand of CM053586.1, from coordinate 302,660,612 downwards.
CTACCTCTTAAGTTCCCTCACTTGCTTGAAGACTCAGATCAAATCCTACAATCTTCAGGAGTCCTCTCTTGGTCCCATCTGCTGCTACTGGCTTTCCCTAAACAAATTACTTTCCACTTGCTCTGTATGTATTTTGCATACACCTAGCTATTTACACATTGTCTTCCTCATTAAACTTGCTTCTCCCCAGTGCTTACACAGTTGTGCAAATAGTAAATACTTAATAAATGCTTCTTGACTAATTGATTGACCAGCTGACTTGTATATACAGGCTGGATAAGAAGGAGAACTAATTAAAAACATACACAAGCACATACAGTGGGCTGGTCAATTTTGGGTGTGTATCTGCAATGTTACTCTGTTCTAGTGCTCAGTATTGTTAAGCTGGGAATATTTTGAGGATAATGTCTTCTGAAACAGTTGAGCATGACCCCAAGAAACATTGCTTTGTAAAGAGTAGTCATTTTATACATATGGGTGAGAAACTCCATTCTGCTGGCTGGAGTTTTCTCTTTCTTTTACAGGTCTTTGGTCAAACGCCAATTTATATAGTTCGTGATTTACAGTGGACCCTGTGGCCAGAGTTGCCCCACACTTTGGTAAGTCAAGCTATAACCTTCATTGTTATGGAATAGGCATATCAGGAGATTTCGGGTTAAGCCAAAGTGTGATTGGAGAAAGGGGAAGAGGGTGGGGAACAAAACTTGAGACAAATTGAAAGTATGAGGAGCAGGACAACCAAGATGAACAAGGTAAATAATTCCCCTAATATATACAGAGAGATTCCTCACCAGTAGACTGGCTGCCTTGTTGTTGAGTGTTTACTTACTACTTGATAGACATTGGGCTAAGATTTGTACATATTAAAACAAAAATCAAGACCCTGCCTTCTCAGAAGGAATTTAATAGGTAAAAACAATCCTTTTGGGGGTGGGAGGGGGGGAGAATGAATGGGTAGCTGTGGAGGGATGTTTTGGAAAAGGAGGTACATTTTCACATAGACCACAGATACTATTTTAAACAACTTTAACACATTCAGAGAAATGGATTTGGGAATGAAAGAACATTGCAGGAGCACAAACCACTATTTTTTTCCTTCCTAATACAGCTTCCTCTTTGCCAACCTCAAACCTAGAGTTTCCCCTCTGGACACTGTCTTCAGCACCCTCTGCCTCCATTCTCAAATGTTGGTGGGATCCAACTTGGTCAGAGAGACAGGGAGGGGACTGTCATTTGCCCCATTCTGAGGTGGGTGGGGTAGATTCCCAATGGCCATTATTTTCTTCTCTTGTCATTCTTGAATTCTAGATTGCCAAGTACAAAGGCTTATTGACGTGGTTGGAAAAATACAGATTACCTTATTTCTGCAAGACCAATTTATGTCACCATTACATGCTCTGTAAGGAACTCATCGATTTCATCAAATCCCCAGAGAGTGGTGAGCACAATTCAAATTTCAATTCAACTGAACAACTTTTAAACAATTATTTTGTGCAGAGGACTATGCAATGTGCAGGGAGGAATACAAAGATAAAAGATTGCTTCCCTTCAGGAACTTACAGTCATGTAGAGGTGTAAGGTACAAACATAAATAATTTAATAAATGATAATGCGTGGTTTAGTCAGTTAGAAGGATGCAAAAAAAAGAGCATTTAATGGGAGGCAAAAAGGGTTCAGCTATTATAGCTAGGAAAGACCCAAGAATCTTTATGGGGAAGATGGCATTTAAGTGGGACTGTTCAAGAATGGGTAGGAATCCAACAGGCAAATAGCTATAAGGAAGACATTCCAGTCCTAGATAGAAGAATGAACAAAGGTTTCCATGCCAGGAAAATTTAAATGGTAGGCTTCAAAATATTGAAAATCAAACAATCTCTCGAAGATTGAAACACCAAGCAAGTGGGTAGAAGAGGTAGGAGTCAGATATCTGGGGCAAAAAGAGCCCAGCATTGTCTTATGATGGACACCAAGGAGATTGTAATAAACAATGAGAATACAATGGGAGCCCACAAGGCCTCCCAACAAGAATACCATGCCCAATGGTCTTCATTAAGGGTCTATATGTTCATATTGCTATGCTACAGGTGCCTTTGAAGAAGTTGGCACGTGAAAGCCCCTGTATTCATGAGAGAAGATAAGAATTAAGATGTCTTCCATAGATTACTGCTTGCAGTAATGGGCTTACAAGGCAGGAGACCCGGTTTCTTGAACCAGCCTAGCCAGAGTGAAGTGTGTTTAGAGAAATTGTTTCATAGATAGAGGTCAAACATTCAACTTCATGTTCAAGAGTACATCCTCTAATCCACTGATCTAACTGACCACAGCTAAGGGGATTCAGGACCAACTATAGCACATGCAAAACCCTCAATGTGTTAGCAGCCCCTTTGATACATGTGCATGTAAGTGGAATCGAATGAAAATCAACATGAAAAGTGACCTTGAACAGGAAACGCGGTCAGTCAGCAAAGGACAGCATGTAGAGGAGGAAAAGGGATAATTCTAGCCATTTATGTCAAGGAATTCAGGGGATGATTATACTTAGGTACATGAGCCTCTGCCAAGGCAGCTGCCCCTAATATCTGGGTACTCTAGAAATGACTGTTTCCAGTATTTGAACTTATGGCCTTGGTTTTCTGAGCACAGTGATCCAATTGGCTGAGATAACTGACTACAGCTAGGAGGAGATTGGCTTTTTGCAAAACTGCCAGGGGGTCAGGGACCACCCTCTCACTGTCAGCTTTTTCTGGTAGCTAAGATGATGAGATGGAAGACAGCAGATCAGTGGCTGCTCTACAAATGTGTTGGCAGTGTCCGGGGAATGTGGCGCTTCTGTGCCTACCTCAGTGGCACAGCAGGTGGGTTCCCACAGCTGTACCTGCTTTCCTCCTTCTTCCTTTTCTCTATCTCCTCTTTTCTGTTGAATTGCAGTGGTGATGGGCGGGGAGGGGGTGTGTGTGTGTAGGAAACAAAATAAGAGTATTGATGCCTCTTTTAATCCTACATCCCAGACTGCTGGTTTGGGTTCAGCCACCCTTGGCCATGACCAGGATTTGAGCAAAGAATCAAAGAGAGGCTTTTTCTCTCCTACCTCCTCCACTCCCTCAGCACATTCTATTGTGTTCTGAGGAATAAAAAAGGGAAGAGTGGACAGACTATGTACTGAATTTCCTTCATAGGATTATCACTATCCCCTGTCCTGTCCTCCTTGACATATGGGGCTGTTCTGCTAGCTGCTTCAAGGTTCTTACTCTGGTGCTCCATTCAGGACTGCCTTTTCTATCAGTGCATTGAGGAGAGGCAGAAAGACAGTGGATGGTCTGAACTCAGAGTCAGGAAGACCTTGCTGCAAGTCCTATTTCTGACACTTAGCTGTGACCTTGGGCAAGTCACAGAACCTCTTTGAGCCTCAGTTTCCTCCTCTGTACCCCTTCTCCTAGCATGACTGTCCCCAATGGGGCTGCATCTTACTGCCACCATGACTGGAGACCCACATCACACCTTTTCCAAGGTATGCCCAAGATCAGCAAGGATGTAAGATCCCAAACCCCAAGAAAGTTCCTCCCCTCACCAACTGAATTTGCCTCAGACACCAGAATTCCTATTTGTGGCTCTATACCCTACCTTTCCTTCCAGGCAATGGGGCTTTTGTAGAGAGAGTAATTTCACTCCAAGAAGCTTTTCCTGGTAAAATTCTAGGCCGTGTGGGTTCGGGTATATGTGTCAATTCTTCAAAATTTATCAGGATGGGGGCTGCAAAGTCTTACTATGCATAGGGTCTATTCTTCTCTTACTTTGCTATTTGTTCTGCAGGGGAGGAGCTGGTGGAGTTCTGGATAATTGCTGAGAGAATCCTCGGGATAGATGAGACCAATGATAAGCAGAAGGACGCCTACCTGTCTCTCCTCCTGGTGCTGAAGGCCACTCACTTGCAGGAAGGGTCCTCTGTGCTGATTCTTTGCAATATGAACATCAGTAAGAACCTGAGAGTCACCATAAGTGGGGAAACCAGGAGGCAGGAAGGGAAATTGATAGAATCAAATCATTTTTCAACTGTTGCCCTCATTACTTGTTTTCCTTCTTGACAGTTCCCATCACTCTCTAGTTTAATGCATTGCTGATAGCTCACTTTTTTCCCCAAAAGTCTTTTTTTCTATGAATGATGAAAATCCTGTGGAGCCCAGGCAGGAAGGGTCTGAAAGAAAGCACCTCTTCTTAGGCTGGTGCTTTACGTTAGCCTGAGAGATGAGCTGCCTTTTCCCAGAGAGGTATAACTGGATTGGGGCAAATAGGCAGTTGTTCTCTTCCTCCTGAACCAGTGTGGCTTCATCATTTTGTCTGAAAGGAATTCCCAGACATACCCATATTCAATTGTAAATACATTAAAGGTTCATTCCAAATCCTATTAGTAATACCTCCTGTTTTAGACTAGATATGCCTCTGATCACTCCCATTTATATGGATGATCAAGAGACTAGAGAAACACAGGGTTGGAAAGTCCTCTCTGGGGTCCTCTAGTGTATTTTGATAGCTAAGTATACCCCTAATTCAAAAAGACTTCAAGACTGGGACTCCTCATAATCTTCAACATTTCCTCAGATTTTCTTTTATTTATCTAAATCCATTCAATAGTCTGGGTTAAACTCAATTGCACAAAGGATAATACATGTTACCCTCTCCACTCCATAGCTAAGTCAGAACACTGGGCACAGTCCAAATAACCATCACCATTGCTCTCAGCAGATCTGAGCTCTAGCCACAGTCTCTACTACTGGTTCAATGGTTCAATTTCCCCATCAGTTAAATGAGGATAATGGGGATAACATTTGGATCCCCCTTCCTCCCATGGTGGCTATAAGGAACAAACAAGATAGTATACTGAAAAGCACTTGGAAATGATCACATCTTTACTTTTTTTAAATTCTGATTTCAATTAACCATCATTTATTTTGTCTCTTTCCCATTCCTTCACACACACACACACACACACACACACACACACACACACACACACACACACACACACACTGAAAAGGAAATCATCATCCTACCTTAATCCATTGTTTCTCTTTGTCCTTTCCAGAGTCACTGATGAACCTCTCTGTATGGCATCCCAAACAGTCCACTACCAGAAGGGAGATCCTGAGCCACATGCAGAAAGTAGCTCTGTTCAAAATCCAGAGCTACTGGCTCCCAAACTTCTACATGCACTGCAAGGTCAATATGGCTAAGGAAGAAAAGTGCCAGGCTCTGCTGCAGGAATATGAAGACCGCCTTTGTCAGGTAGAGGAGGAGGAGGAGGAGGAAGAGGAGGAGGAGGAGGAAGAAGAGGACCTCAACTCCTTTCCAAGGGACCTCCCACTTGATATGAACATCAGGAGACTTTATGTGACCCGGAAGCCATACTGTAGTAAGAAAACCAAGAAGAAAATGTGGCGGTTCATTGAACAGGGCACATGGACTGTTGAACCTGAACTGCCCATCATAAACTCTTTGCATCCCCAAAAGAGCAAGTCACATGATAAAGAGTTTCAAGGCTTCCCTGATGTCTTCTCTCCTCCACCAAAACTTGTAGTGCAGATGGGTGCCCTGAGACCACTGCGTTTTAAAGACAGTCTGTGTGATTTAAGGGTAAAGGAGAGCATCACTTCCACAACCTTCAACTCCAAGGTAGATGACAATAAAACCCATCTGCCCTTTTCCCTAGAAGGAGTCTGTGAGAAGAAATTCGCGGCCAAATTGCGTAATGCCACCCCTGTAATCAACCAACCCTCCCTGATAGCCCTGAAGAAGGTGATTCGGAAAAGTTATTCCTTTGAATACCTCCACTGGGCTTTGACTGCTGACTCCTGTGCAGGGAACCCTTTTGGAGACTACCTTAAGAGTAAACACTATAAGATGGAGAACCGTCTCCTGCATCTCTGGAAGGACCTGGACAACTTCCTGACCATTTCCATCAGTGCCAAGAAAGGTGGCAATCTGTTATTTCGGCATACACTTGGAAATCGCATCTGTGAGCTCTATCTAAATGAGGAAAACGGCCCCATCCTGCCACTCAAACCTCAAACCATTCAGCATCTGAAAGAACTGCTGCCCTCTGGGGATGTGATTCCCTGGATCCCCAAAGCACAGAAAGAGATATGCAAGGTAGGCTAGGCTGCTGAGACTTGCCATGACATTTGGCCCTTTGGGAGGACAAGTGCCTCCAATGGTTGGTGGATTCAACAATGATAATCCTACTGTATTAATTCCTTGTAACTATGGAGGAAGGCAGTACAGGGTTGAATGAGCTTGCCAAAGCAACCAGGTATATTGAATCTTCCTGGTCATTGAACATCAGGCCACTCTTGTTCACTTCTCTTTAAAAGCACACAAATGAAAATTCACCAACAGTCCACCTGGACAGTTGCTGTTTATTGGCTAGGCTTAGTATAGCCATTTTCTTATCCACTGGTTTTGTCATAGGTCTTCACGATGCATTCCTCTCATCGAGGAAGGCTTAAGAAAATTATTCTTCCTCCCAAGAAAGCTGTGGCAGTTTGAAAAAGGGGTTTACTATCCCAATCTATACATCTAAGATTCTTCTAGAAGGGTACATAGGATCAGATAGCAGTTGGGAAGACAAAGGAAGAAGTTTGGGAGCAGAGCAGGATAATCCTGACAAGACTTAATTCACTATGGCCTGAGCTCAGGCTCCATACTAACTAGTTTACTATTAGAAAATTAAGCTGTAGTGTGATGAAGTCCACAGTTTTGGACTTCATTAGAGAGTGTGACATCAGTCAGTAATCTCAGGCTAACACTGAAGAAGCCTAGGGCCAAAAGCAATGACTTAAATTAGACTTCCCCATTCCCAGTTCAATTTAATTTAACAATTGTTAAGTCATTCCACATACAAGGCACTGCGCTGGGTACTGTGTGAGATCTATCATCAATGATGTGGTCCCTGACCTCAAAGAGTAAGACAGGAGAATATCTAATAAAAAAGATGATATACATAAATGCCGAAAACATATGATACAACATGATAAGAGATACAAAAATAGGTGGAAGAGATGGGAGATTATCACTTCCAACTCAGTAAATCAGGGAATGCTTCATAAAAGGAGGGAAATATAAGTGCCTCTAAGAAATGTGGGTAGGATTTCAACAAGTAGAGATGGACAAGGAAGGCATTCCTTATGGAAGGAATGTTTCATTGAAGACCAAGTATGGGATGCCATTTTCTCCATCTGCTGGTCTAAAACCAGCCTTTAAAATACTTTCAATCAAAAATTTAAATGAAATTTAGATTTAAAATTAAAACTGTTTTGGAATTTTTTAATTATTTTTTTAAAAATTTATTTTATTCTGAACTTAAGAAACAAAACAAGAATTTCTGTAACAGTAGAATAGGAAGGGAAAAGATTATATATGAAACTCCAAATTATGTATAATTTGCTGTTCCTTTTACATATAGGATAAAATTATCATGTAAGCTTTTTTTTAATGAAACCATGCTAGTTCATGATAACAATGAAATTTTCCAAATTCTCACAAATCATCCCTTTAGTAAATGTGCTTTCGGAATCTGGAATCTGGAGTTCCATAATCAAATGTTATGAATGTGTATCTATCTAT
>CM053586.1:302625106-302652495 GCA_028646515.1 Pseudochirops corinnae | reverse complement strand
TGAGTTAATCTATTTTTTCAGGTGTTATTTTCTTTAGCCAGGTTGTTGACTCTTTTTTCGTGATTTTTCTTGCATCATTCTCATTTCTCTTCCCAATTTTTCCTCCACTTCTCTTATTTGGTTTTCAAAATCCTTCTTAAGCTCCCCTATAGCCTGCAACCAATTAATATTTTTCTTGGAAGCTTTTGGTGCAGAAGTTCTGACTGTGTTGTCTTCCTCCTATTCCATGCTTTGATCCTTTTTGTCCCCAAAAAAGGAATCTAAAGTTGTATTGCTCTTCTTGCTTTGCTTCCTTTGTCTGCTCATGTTGCTAGTCAATTACTTGACTTTTGAGCTCTTTGCCACAATAGAACTCTGCTTCCAGAGGGGAGAGCTTTGTCCCAAATTGCTGTGGTTTTTGCAACTGCCAGAGCTATTGGGAGGCCGTCATCTCTACAGCCCCCACCAGCTTTGGCTCACTGGTCAGGTACCTCAGGACCACCACCCAAGACCACAATCCAGATCCAAGCAGGTTAAGGCAAGAGCACTTAGCCTCTGAATGCTTGCTTGGCCCCCTTGCAATCTGCAGGCTGGGAGCTCTGGAACATCCATGTGGAGATGGCTGGAGGGCTTCCACTTCCACCAATTCTGACTCTGGAGGCAGAAGGCTGGACTCACTCCTCCATTACCCCCCAAACTCAGCCAACTTCCACTGACCTTTTACTTTGTCTTTGGTATTTATAGGTTGATAATTTGGGAAACCACCACAGCTGCCAGTGATCCACTCTCCCAAATGCTCCACCCTGGCTGGTTGGGCAGCTCTGGGGCTAAAACCACAGGTTCATGAGGGGCTGGGTTTGGCTCCCATCATGCTGCATGCTGCAATGAACCCTTCCTGTCTGCTTGCCAGGCTGCCTTCAGTGGGAGATTTGTTTCTCTGTCACTTTGTGGGTTCTGGAGCTCTAAAATTTGTTTAGAGTCATATTTTATAGGTATTTGAGGTGGTTGTGTGGGGAGCCATAGAGTTTTGTGCTTCTAAGTCACCATTTTGACTCTGCCCCCTGCCTTATATGATTATGGGGTGAAAAAAAGGAAAAAATGAGAAACAGGAAAAAGAAAATCAGGAAAAGGAAAGACAGAAGAAAGAAATAACTGCAAAAGAAGAACAGACTGTTCTTTTCTGCTACCATCCAACCCATTCTTGCTCCTGCAGAGGTTGTCTTTGATGCCTCAATGGAAGCTGCTGTATAGGCCATTAAAGGGGCTGCTACACAAGCTGTTTCAGAAGCTGTAGCTAAACCTCTTGAATTGTGTAAATGTTTTTACTGTTGGAGGAAGGACCACATTGCTCACAACTGCCATAAGAAAAAAAGACCTCCAAAGTAAAAAAAGGAATGTCTATAGAGGGTCCCAGGACAAGTATAATGCCTGAAGGTACAGGGGAGGGGAAGGGATGGAGGGTTCTCATGAGGATTCTTTTGTTTTCCCCAAATCTGAGGTCCTGGTCTTTGTTATTCCAGTCTATTCTTCTCCCTATAATAATGAACTCCATCTCACCCTTAAAGTTGGGGATACACTACATGTTTGTCTTTTGGAAACTAGAGCCTTTACTTCAGTTCTGATGAGTTGACTTGGCTTCAACTGTACCTCCATTAAATCTTTTAAGTGTTGTTGGGGTCTCAAGAAAGCCCCAGAACATTTCAAACCTGTCCTATCATACAGTGTGTATGGGGCCCCTTTCTGTGGAGCATACCTTTCTCCTTCTGCCTTAATCCCCCATAAACCTGCTGGTGCAGGAGCTCCTATGCAAAGTTAGGGCTACTGTTTCCTATTCCCCCAATAGTACTCTGTCCCTATAGCTACCTGTGAGTTTTCTCTCCTTATTCTGGGTACTTATTCAGAATGACCAAGAGGCAATCGGGGCCACTTCTAGCATCCTCTCTGACATCCCTGACTCCCTCTCAGAGTTTTAATTTCTCTTCTTGTGATGATGTCTCTGTTATGATGGCCTGAGTGGAGAAGTAGAAACAGTTGTATGAGGCAAAACAAGTTGCTGGGGTCTGGGTGATTGTGAAGGGCAAACCACCAAGTTTCTATCACCAGGTATGTCTCTCTGTCCATAGAGAGGGCCATTTTGGAACTCAAGGAATTATGGATTCCATTAGGAGGGTTTGGGTTGCCCTAGGTGTCACCAACACAGCTGCCCACAGCTATGCCTCTTGCCCTGCTTGTCATTTGCATATAACCAGCATACTTTCCACACCAAAACCTATGATGGAGCACTTACAGATTGACTTCCTTCATATGCCTAAAGCTGGCCATTCTGAGGTTTGTCTTGTTATTGTTGACTAATTCATCCAGTGGGTAGAGGTCTTTCCAGGTTCTTCTGCCATAGGTGGATTTGTTGCTAAAATGCTCCTGAATGAAATTGTTCATCACTTCAGGTTGCTGGCACACATTGATTCTGACAAGGGCATCCACTTTACTGATTCTATGCTATTCCAAATCTACCCTTGTCTTGGAATGAACCCAAAAATCTATACATCTTACCATCCCCAAAGCTTAGGCCAAGTTGAGTATATGAATAAGGAGCTTAAAATCATGATTGGTAAATTATATACTGAGACTCATCTAAAACAGCCTGATGTTCTCCCCCTGACATTGTTCTATCTATCCAGAACACCAATGGGAGAATTACATATATATCCTTTTAGAATTACCTTTTGGACACCCCCCTATCCAAGAAAAACCTTTTCCCCCATGTAGATATCCTTATTGGGAGGAAATATTTCCATTGCTTCCTATATATGGGAATTGAAGACCAGATTGTGGGTACTTCATGACACAGGAGTAGCAGTACAGACTGGGCCATTGGACTTTTCACTTCACAATCTATACCCGGGAGACAAGGTCTACATCAAGAACTTCCAGTGAACAAGTGGGACCCAGCCTGCTTGGGAAGGACCATTCCAGTTGCTGCTGACCACTCCAACAGCAATCAAGATCAGAGGAAATAATTTGTGCATACATCATTCACATGTGAAATCTGTCCTTTGTGCCAATACAAAACCTGTCCTTTGCACCAATACAAAACCTGCCCCTTTTGCCATATCATTTATGTTGATACGTAACATTATAGTTTCATTACTAATATCAACCATTTTTCCCTTTCTAAGAAGTAAAAATAATGATACTAACAGGGAAATATATGATTCTGTAGGGGAATAGATCAGTTGTTATCAGGTTGTTTTTAAAATTTCCTTATCATTTGTATTAAATCTTATAATCTCTTGAATAATAATGTGAAGGGCAGCTAAGACAGGGCCAAACCTCTGACTCTCCTCTCTACACATCTCTTTAACTACTCCATAGGTTTAATAGAGAAAGAAACCACCAGAAACTTGGGAGCATGGTGGTACACACATTACAAAAGAGAAGTAGGTACAAGAGAACATCCCAATTATCCAGCAGAATTTAATCATGTTCAGAGAATTTAATCATGTTCAGAGAGGTTTTGGTCTATCTTTGCTTCTTATGGGATGACTAGAGTAATACATTCAACTAGAAACCTTTCTGCCAAGGTTGAGGAATTCAAGAAACAACCTCAGCCATTGCTAACACCACTAGTATCATCCTTTCTCTCCAGATGAAATCAATTTCTTAGCAGAGGTAGTCATGCAAAACTATCTGGTATTATACATTCTCACTGCTTTCCAGGGAGAAGACTGTGCTGTTACTAATCAGTCATGCTGCTCCTTTATCAATAAGACAGGAGAAATTGTTACAAACATTCATGATCTTGAATGGATCATATCCAAGACTCAGCGAATTGCAAGTGAAACCCATGTAATAAATAATGGTCATGGTAATTGGTATAATTCTTCTTCCTGGTTTACTTGGCTCCAGGGAAATGGCCTGTTAGCCACCCTTGGTCTTGTTATTCTTTCTAAGCTTTGCCTCAATATCTGTATTACAGCATGTTCCAGGCTTTCATCAAAAGGGAAACTCATCATAGTATGTGTTAATAATAATGCCTATATTTAAAATCTTTTAGAATTATTTTATAGATAGGTGATCCATGGAAGTCCTGGATCCCATTGATCAAAGAGGAAAATTGAGGAAATTAAATTGATTCTGTATCATTTTATAATAAATTATATTCTGTAATGGAGTCATTTCTGTTTTGCTGCCCCATTTTGAATGATTGTACAAGCCACATTTCTTTGTCTGTGTCTATGAGCTACGTTTAAAAGTTTAGCCCTCTTCTCCTAGTTTAAAGTTGTAATTAAAGACAAAAACTGTTATCTGCCATTATTGTAGTTCTTGTGAAAATTATAGGACATGTTTGTTGACCTAGTATATTTCTGCATAATATATTGTACATCCTTCCATGTCCTTGTACAATTAAAGAGGGTTTTATCTCCCTCTTGGGAGCCAGGCATTCTGCTATCCCTGGTCCACTAGAAACATCCTCAGGGGGCTTATATGTCTCAAAAATCAATTAAACATTCCTTAATGACAGAGAGGTGTGGTTGCTAGACTCATGAGTGCTAACCCATTCTCTTTGATGTAACCAATCATGTTGTCCCTACCCCCATGATGCGAACAGCCCTATAACCTTTCATATTGTTTTCCCTCCCTACCCAGTTCTGTTCGTTGTTCTACATTTATAAAAAGGAGGTGTGCTTTCTCCTCTGTATCACTGGCCCGAGGTATCCACTTGACCCACTTTGTTAAAAGGCTCACACTCTGCTAATAAACTGATAAAGCTTGGAACTCTGTACCTCAAATTACCTTTACTAAATCCTATTAAGACAGGCCTCAGCTATATTCTCCTTCTTCTCAATTCTTAGTTAGCAGTTGGTTATATCATGTGCTGTGTGGTCTTGCTAGGCTCCAGTTGGGTTCTAGAGGGGATGTTGTTGTCATGCCTCCTACACAGCCTCCCAGGAGATAGTGACCAGGTGCTGGATTGGCTTTGCTCTGCTACTGCTCCCAGGGCTCCTAGAATTGCAAAGTCTTTCTGCACAGTGATCTATAGGGACTAATTCTGTCCCTTATTATGTTCTGACAGACCAGAGTTGAGACCTGATGCCTCTCCTCTCCTCAGTTCTGTCAGCTTCTGATTAGGACTTGAGTTTGGTTTTCCTGATACAATCCCGCATTCCACCATCACTGGCTTCTGGTAAGGCCTCTCTATCTGCTCCTATCAATGTCTTGCCATCTTTTTGTGTGATTTGGGCCTGGATGGAGGAACTTATTTCTCATCCTTTTCAGTTTGATCACTTATTTTTCTTGGGTCCTTTTTGGATGTGATTTAGGGTTTATTTGAGACAGCTAGGCTTTTCAATGTCCTTTCCTATTGTAAACTTAACTGAAAGTCTTTGTGCTCCTTTGAAAAACAAATGGAACAGTTCTTTGAATATATATATACATGTACATTCACACATATATATGTATATATTCAAAAATACATACACACATATGTATATACTTTATATATTTTTATTATTATTAACATATTTGAGCTTGCCAAGTGTTTGTCTCCTCAAAAAAATGCAGAATTGAAATAAAATAGAAAAATACAGTCCTTTGCAAAATTTCCTCAGCTTGCCATAGCTTTAGGGGGAAAGGTTAGTGGCTACGTGTGATAGTAACAGTAATTGTCCATATTTCCTTCTCATTTTCTCCCTTGTACTGTTCAGACCCCCCAGTATCTTTGTAGCATTTACACTGCCAAGCTGACAAATCACTTTCTTTATCACAACCCCGAGAAGTACAAAGCCCAAGTACTAAGATACCAACCAACTTTATAGGTGAGGAAACTAAACTAGGGGTTACACAGCTTCTAAGAGAAAGACTTACGAGTTCAACATTTGGTCTTCTGAGTTTAAGATTAAAACTCATAAACACAGAATTTTCCAAGTGGAAGAGATCTCAGTTGTCATGTAGTATAACCCATATGCAGAGGAATTCATAATCTAACATTCCCAAACAAGCAGTCATTGAGGCTTTATTTGAAACCTTCCAATGAGGGGAGAGACAATTGCTCTCCAGGGAGCCCATTCCATTTTGGGACTACTCTGGTTGTTAGGAAGGGTTTTGTCTGGTCTTTGCTGACATCAGATCTACATTTAGCTCTTTGCAAATTTCAGACAGTATAATGCTTTGGAGATGCTAAATCTACTTCCATTTTTAACTTTTTTTTTCAGAAACAAAAGAGAAAGAAGTTTCTTTTGTGAATGCTCATTTGAAAATTAATTCACTATTAATAAATGAGAAAAAAGAGCAATGGTATAATAGACGCATTGAAGATCCAAAAGAAATTGAAATGAGCTGAGAAAGGAGAAAAAAAAAAAGAAATTTGGGGATATCTAGATATCTAGAAAATTAGCTTTAAAAAAGATCAGCTTTCAAAACTTAGCCTAGTCTGAGGCATAGGAGAGAGATTGGAAATCGAGATCAGCTCTAGATCCATGGTCTCATCAGCATAGGAATGACTATACAACAGTAAATCTTCCTTAGCAACTCCTCTAGAGCTTAGTTGAACAGAATTAACTGGGACAATTTGAGATTAAATGACTTTCCCATAATCACATAGCTGTCAATTATCAAAGGCATGTCTTTGAATATATACCTTTTTAATCACAGGAGTATTCCATATTTCCATATCTACACTTAAAAGATTCCATCAGCATGTTTTAAGACTCACAATATTCTGTGGCAAGTTAGTTGGGGAAATGCTTGGTTAGAGATTACAAGGCTAGTCCTATGAAAACTGGTTATTTACACCTAAATTATATTCTTTTTTCTATGATTTGTTGTTTGACCCATGCATTAGTTAGGATTTAATTATTAAGTTTCCATTTAGGTCTATTTTTGTGTGTGTGTGTGTTCCCTGAATTGGTTTCTATTTTTATTGAGTATAGTCTGTAAAGGATATGCTTTAAAAATTCTACCTTTTTGGTCCAAAATATCAAGGGAACTAATGAAAACCAAAGCTAGGGAAGGTATCCTAGCCATACCAGATTTTAAACTGTATTATAAAGCAGCAGTCCTCAAAACTATTTGGTGCTGGCTAAAGAACAAGGTAGTAGATCAGCAGAATAGATTAGGTACATGACTAATAGTAACCTACTGTTTGATAAACCCAAAGACTCCAGCTTCTGGGATAAGAACTCACTATCTGACAAAAACTGCTGGGAGAAGTGGAACATAGTATGGCAGAAACTGGGCATAGACCAGTATCTTATACCATATACCAAAATAAAGTCAAAATGGGTTCATATAAAGGCTGATATTATAAGCAATCTGAGAGAGCAAGGAATAATTTACCTTTCATATTTATGGAGAAAGGAAGAATTTATGATCAAACGAGATCCAAGCATTGCAAAATGCAAAGTGGATAATTTTGATTACATTAAATTGATAAGTTTTCAGACAAAGCCAATGTAACCAATATTAGAAAGAAAGCAGAAAACTGGGAAAGAATTTTTACAACCAGTGTCTCTGATAAAGGCCTCATTTCTAAAATATAAAGAGAAGGGTGGCTAGGTGGCACAGTGAATGGAGCACCGGCCCTGGAGTCAGGAGGACCTGAGTTCAAATCCAGCCTCAGACGCTTAACACAAAAACTAGCCATGTGACCTTGGGCAAGTCACTTAACCCCAATTGCCCTCCAAAAAGCAAAAGAATTAAATAAAATATAAAGAGAAATGACTCAAATTTGTAAGAACACAAGTCATTCCCCAATTGATAAATGGTCAAAGGATATGAACAGGCAGTTTTCAAAGGAAGAAATTAAAGATATCTCTAATCAGATGGAAAAATGCTCTAAATAATTATTGATTACAGAAATTGCAGATCAGAACAACTCTTAGGTACCCCATCTCACCAGTCAGATTGGTTAACATGACAAAACAGGAAAATGATAAATCCTGGAGATGTGGGGAAAGTGGAACACTAAAGCATTGTTGGTAGAGTTGTGAACTGATCCAACGATTCTGTAGAGCAATTTGGAACTATGCCCAAAGGGCTATAAAAATGTATATACCCTTTCACCCAGAAATACCACTTCTAGGGCTGTATCCCAAACAGATTATACATGTGGGAAGAGGATCCATATGTACAAAAATATTTATAGTAGCTCTTTTTGTGGTGGCAAAGAATTGGAAACCAAGGAGATGCCCTTCAATTGGTGTATGCCTAAACAAGTTGTGGTGTATGAATGTAAAGGAATACTATTGTGTTATAAGAAATGAGGAACAGACAGATTTCATACCAACCTGGAGAGACTTACATAAACTGATGCTGAGTGTGGGGAGCAGAACCAGGAAAACATTGTACACAATTACAGACACATTGTATCTGTGATGACTTACTTTGATAGACTGGGCTCTTCTCAGCAACACAATGTTACAAAACAACTCCAAAAGACTCATAATGGAAAAAGCTATCCACCTGTAGAGAAAGAATTGGAGAGTGAACGCAGATTGAAGTAACTACTTGCTCTCTTTCTTTTTCATTCTGTTTTGTTTCTTCTTTCTTGTTTATTCCATAGTTTATAATTCTTCTTTACAACTTAACTAATGTTTAATGTTGAATGTATATGTAGAACCTGTATCAGATTGCATGCCACCATGGAGGGAAAGCTGGGGAGAGGGACTAAGGGGAAGAAAATTTGGAACTCGAAAACTTGTGGAACTGAATGTTTTAAACTAAAAGTAAATAATTTTTTAAAAATTCTACCTTTTATGTTTATTTCTAGTTTCTTTACTCCTCAATACATAGTCAAACTTTAATTGTAGTAATAAGTAATAAGTGCCATGTGGTGACAAACAATATGTATATTCTTAGTGATTTCATTCAGAAGTTATCATAAACCTTTTAGCTCTAAATTTCTCCATCTTGTTTGATTCTGTTTTCCCTTTGTTTTTTTCTTACTCTTAGATTTCTCTGACTCTGATAGAGAAACATTACAATTTTCTACTATTATTGTGTAACTATGATTATGATCTCTCTACATAAACATGACTCAATTTTTTAAAAATTTGATAGCCTCATTAATGACCATCAAAATAATTAACAAAAAATTAAATCTTAATTTTAAGGAAATTACATAATTTGAAGATACAAAGAAATTTAATACATCCACCCACTAAATTTTAGTTCTTATCTCTCTCATTGCTTAATTATGATTCAACTGATCAGAGCAAAACAGAAACTCTAAGTCTTTTGAGGAACATGCATTGCTCAAACATACATTGGTTCTCTGCAACTCTCAGCCTGCTTTATACAAGTCTTTTGGTGGTCCTTGGGGCTGTAGAGAGGTCCTAAAACAAAAATTCCTTTCAGATGAACCTACAACTTTTACTTAGCTGCTTACTATTTATTAGAGACAGGTTTCCTTTCCTATTACTACCACTTCTTTTTCTGTGAGCACTCCTGGCTGGTTATTTCCATTCTGTAACCAGAAGCAATTCTTCCCACAGGTACTGTAACTGGAAAGCAAGGCATGCCTACTTTTGTTACTTAGGAACGAAAAGCAAGGAAACTTCCCCTGTTGGTACCACATCTCCTAAACAGCCTCAGTGGAGCGGGGGTAAGCTTGGCCCATGGTTCCCTGTTTCTGATCCTTCAACAGCATTCAGCATAGGATCTGCAACAGAAAAAGCTGTGGACCAATTGAGATGGTTTGGCGGAAAGGAATGAGTCATTTAGTGTTGGATTACTATATCTAAAGAATCTAGATATAATGTATTTGGGATATCAGGACATTCTGGGAGATTTTTTACTTTTTTTCTCCTCACATTGCCATTAGAGACAAGGTATCAGACTTCAGTTATCATTACATCTCTGTCTTATAAGATGTAAGTAGATGAGGTGGTCTTCCTTATTTAGGAGTATTTTGTCCAAAAAAAAAGGGGGAGCCCTCAGATAAAGTGCTTCTGTTGTCGATTCATTCCTTTGCACTAGTGAATCCTTTTTTTTTTCCTTTTTTAATGTTTAGGAACTATTGTTTATGGCAGTATATATTACTAATAATTTATATTAAATTGTTATTTTGCCATTTAAATATGCAACTAAAAAGTTTATGGTATTAAAAAAACTGTAGATACCCCTACAAAGGTTAGCGCTATTCATCATTCCTACTTCAGAATAAGCTAGCTGTCAGATACTTCCCTCTTAGCAATTAGCTGGAATCAGTTCACTTAGGAAATGGGAAAGGTTGGCTTTTGGTTTTTTGAGAGCAGAAAGACCTGAGTTCCAATTCTGACACTGACATACTAGTTCTGTGGCAGGGAAGTCATTTAACTTTTCAATGTCCCCAGGCAACTTGGACACAGAATGATTTCTGAATAGCATTGACAAAAGGAGCTTCCTAAACAGAAAGTTTCCCTACTGCAATGAAAGGACAGATCTAAACCATTTTTTAAAAAAAGAAAGAAAGTTGTGAGGAATAGAGTGAAATTAATGCTTGGTTTTTTGTTTTGTTTTTGTTTCCCTCCCTCATTTTGCCATTTGTAGGGGACCATACCATCCTGAGATTTTCTCTGTTCAAGGGTGTTGAGTGGCTGCTGCCTCAGTCCCGGGAAGATGCAGAGAGTCTAGCTATGTTATGTAAGTCTGTTGGTGTCAAATTCACATAACCAGATGAGCTACTATAGCCTTGGCAGGAGAGCAGATGGGCTGTCACACAGAAGACAAATCAGATTTGTTCTCCCTGGCCCCAGAGAGCAGACCTGGAAGAAATAAAGAGAAGATGCACAGAGGCAAATTTTGATTCAATATAAGGCAAAGTTCTGGCCTTCCTCCCTACACTGGACTCTGGTCCCAGGCCCCTTTCTCTGTATCCCTCTCCCACCTTCCTCGCCTTACTCTTATTCATATACCCTCCATATACTAGCTTTTTCCTCTTGCTTTCAAACCCCTTTGCCGCCAGCTACCCTTCCCTCTTCTCCACATCCTGTTGTCTTAGGATCTTCCCTATCCAGAACTTTGTATGTTCAGTCATTTTCTAAAAGCAGCCCTCATTTTCCATGTGGTTTCTAGCATCAGCCCCTTTCTATTTTTCTGTCAATTCTGTTCTCAAACCTCCTGCCATTTGACAGAAAAAGGCCACAGTCCACAGAGTTTGGAGATGAACTTTCTGACCTTAAAGTCAGTCTTCAAGACCTGACATAAGACTCAGTACCCAGTCAGCCATTGAACCAACATAAGGTACCTCGAACACCCCCAGCAAGATGAATCATCATTAGATCCAGAGGATCATATTCTTTAGCTGGTTCAATTTTAAGATGTCACAGCTCCCTAGGTGTGAGAGCCAGTGAACTGATGTACTGTCCAAGAAACCTTAGTACAGAGAAGCAGCCAAGAGGCCACACCTGAAAGTGTTCCTAAGAACCAAGAAATTCTCAAGGTATGGGCCCCGAGGGACATAATCATCCAGTTCCATAAGCACTGAGATTTTATGTCCAAGTATAATCAAGAACCCTGGAATAAGTCTTTCCTTTGGTTTTAGAAAGAGACTTCCTATACATTGGATTCTTGTACTTTTATTTCTGCCTCTCTGTAATATCTAAGTTGGCACAGGCAGAAGCACTATAACTAAATTCATGACAGGCCAGCTGTTTACAATCTCCTGTGACTTTTAATGACATTAACTGTGACATACAGAATGTGAGACTTCTGCCTGTTCATGGACTTGCCTTCATCCCCAGGACAAGGTACCATCTTGGTATAGTAAATATGTTCTTTAAAAGTGTCCCATCTTCTGCTCTGGACCACTTCCATCTACCCAGGGTTGCCAAAACAGCCTACCCTTTTCTTGAGGGGATCTTCTGAATCTATAGTCTCCCTTCACTTACAGACCAATTACATTTGTGAACTGATGAGCTATTGCTTCCCACTGCCAAGTTACGAAGTCCACTCATGCATCTAGACTAATAACATTCTCTTCTATAAGAAATAGTAACTTTTTTTACCCTTGTGTTTTACCCACATTTGCACTGCAGTTTGTATGCTCTGTGGGAAAGATAATGACTTTGGGAAGCTACAGGGAGATCTCCAATCCATGATTGAAACAGTTAGGACCTCTTGAGGTTGAGTCCCCATGGAAGCTGCAGGATCAAGTGTGATTTTTTTCCCCACCTGGAACTTCTACTCTAGAGAGCTGTCTAGGGAATAAAGGAACTGTAACACTGGCTTCTTCCAGGCCACCAAGATAGGAAACCCCATGGTCTTTCAACTGCAATTACTTGCTCCCCCATCCCTGTTATGTCAAGAATTCTTAGATCTCAGCCTTTATCCACTAGCCCATCATAGACCAGCATTCAAGTTAGTAGATGAGAAAAGGAGTTTCCCATGATAGCATCCTTGGAATCTTAATACTGGTAGAGCTATCTATGGTACTTTGTTGATTGGGAGGTCATCAGAGCAAAGGAACCAAGACCTTGTAACAACTCGTGGTAGTGAAAGTTTCTATCATCAGAAACCTACCAAGCTCCAGACCTAAGAAGGAATCCTAGGGGAAAGAGTTTGTGTATCAACAACCAAAAGTTCTGCCCCTTTAATTTTCAGGAAGGTAAACCATTCAGTCCACCATAAAAGGAAGTCATGCTAGAAGATAAGCTGAGCATAGTGAATTATCAATTAAATTGATAACCTAGAGTTCCTAGCTTCACTTTTCTGACTCTTGAATTCATCCTAATGTTCCATTCTCCTCTTAGCCTCTATCCCTTACTACTCTTATGCATTCTGCCTGGTCTGAGCTCCCTTATCCACACTTTTGCTGTCTTCTTTGGCATGAAAATTCCCTTCAACTCTCTGTTTGGACCCCAGATTGACATATTGACAGCCATCTTGCTTGCCTCTACTCCTCAAGAGATAAAGAGCTGCTACTTATTGCTGGTGGCCTGCTCCTTAACCTTTACCTGGGATAGGTCCGTTGATTGGATGGGACAGACATCATCCAACATGACAACCTTAGCATCACAGAAGCTCAGAGATGGAAGGAATCCCAGAACTTACTAGCCTAACACATAACAGAATTGGGAATTCCCAGTACAGCCTCCTTGGGAAGTTGTCATCTAGCCCATGCTTAAACAACTTTTCCTTCTTCACTAGTCCCCACTTTCACCTGATACTTGGTTGTTGTAAATACCACCCACAAGAATGTCTTCCATTTCCATTATTCTGGCCATGGTATATCAAAAGCCTTCCAATTAGTGTACCCATCTTCCTTACACATTATACTTAAGATTTTATTCTTTATGTCTGTTATTGTGGAGTTCCTTTCCAACTTGCTCCTCACTCATCATTGCCCCATTCATATCTCCTAATCCAGTAAATTTCATTTGTATGCCTCTGCTCCCTGTTTCATCTGCTCTCCTTGGTCCATATCTTTATTAATGTCTAGAACTCTTTGTACTGAAAATCTATGTCTTTCCTCTCTCTTTAATAATCTAGCTAGAGTCACATCTTCTCCACGTAGACAAAAGGGATATTGTTTTCCTAGTATGCCCATATATTGATCTCTGTTACTTAGATTGATTTTGCCTTTGCTTTTTTAGCTATTGATCTTTCTTGTCTAAACTTGTAATTTCCAAGGAGACAGTGACTTGGTCTTCCTTGCTTCAATAGATCTGTTATCTCATCATTGTGGGTATTTCTTCCAACAGTGCAAGGTCATGACTCATACACACACACACGTGTGCACACACACACACACACACACACACACACACACATACTCATCCTACATGACTCTTGATCATATCCTCCCATACATTTTTGCCAGGAAGTTTCGCTCAGTGTGCTAGGAGCTTAATTACTAGATCTCTTTGACATTATGTGGGTGTCAGTCATCTTTTCTCCTTATTGTTTCTACATGATTGGTTTACTTCATTCTCTTTATCTGTGATATCTTTGATGATGCTTTTTGCTTTTATTTGAAGTCAAAACAAGCTGGTAAAAAACAAATTAGGGAAGTCATAGAGGCTAAATGCTAGGATACATAAGAGTCAGGTGACTCTTTGACCCAGGAGTAAGATGAATATTCAGCTCAACCAGGGAGACAATTGTCTTACCTTATGAGTCTCCTTTCCTCCTGGAAGTCTGTAGTATTGCATGTCCAAGGAACTGAAGGATGTATTGGGGCTCCAGTTTTTCCTTGTACGCCTGCAGATCTGGGAGGGGGCGGGGAGCAGGATCTCCTATTTTGCTATTCACAGTCTGTGCCTCACCCTCTCTTCCCCCCTTGCTCTCTCTTCTATCTAACCTTTCTGCCCCCACCCCTTTCCTTTTGCTTTCCCACTCAGGAGTCATATCTCCCTACATAAATGCAGGATCATATAAGCTCTCCTTCAGAGGACTGCCAAGCCTACCTTGGGGGGGGTGGTGTCTATCATGGATAGGTAATATGCTGAAGACTATTTATATCATCACTCCAAAGCCCTTCAGGTGATCTTAAATATTGATTCTTCAGAGACTACAGTATTTTATCCTTTGTCACCTAAATATGATTATTGGGAAAGCATTTGTGATAAAATGGTAAGTTTTTGTTTCGGCGAGAAGCTTGGCATCTTTGAAAATGTTGCAGAATTTCCCAAATGCAATCACACTTGTTCTCTTCCTTCAATTTAATTCTGGGCCGAATTTATTATCCATATACGGTTTCTATCCTAGACATGTTATACTGCCGAATTAGCTCAATGGGCTATCTCTCTAACTGCATATTATAGTTTAGGCCATGGGGGATTCTTCATCTACTTTCTTTTTCCTATGCAGAGGGTTAAGTCAAATTCTTAGGCAGATACATGAATTTCATTTAAGAGACTCTGAAATGTTTCAGGGTTGAATATAATTAGCACAATGATATCCACAAACTGGAGGATCTGGAGAATCTCACTGTCTGTAGGGAATCTCTCTTCCATATGGAGTTTATGATGAATGTTCTCCATAATAATGACAAACATTTGTAAGTCTTGTCTCCCTATTTTACACCTTGGTATCAATAATTAGGGGATTGTAGAACAATCATCTCCATTACTACATCTATCATAAAAATCTTGTATAATCTCTACTTACTCGTGGGAGAGACACACCATTGGAGGGGAGCTTTTTAAGCTCCATTTGCTCAACTAATCAAATGCTTTTTTTAATCACCAGTAATAAGTCCAGTGGGATCTTATGTTCTCTGCATCTTTCAGTAAGTTGAGGGACTCTAGAGTTATGATTTCTTATTATTGCTATAGTTAGTTCTTTGTTTTTGAAGAGGCCCAATTGCATTTTGGGTGATGTCTTGACTTGGTTATGAACTTCTTGTAACAACTTGCCTCTTCCCATCTCATTTTTTTTTTCAATCAAGAATGCCCTCGAAACAGGTATAAATCATTCTCAAAGATTTTGTAGAGATGATAAAGTAGGGATGGTTTTTGATGGTAATTGTTTACTCATGGTCACCATTTTTCAATAGGAGTAATATTTGACTCTCCCCTTCCCAATTATTTGTTTATCTTTCAGATATCACAAAATTTGATCTTCAATGCTCTTAAAATTGTGTCACTTTCAATGAGCCCTCTCTGTTTCTGCACTGGCATAGATGGAGAAAATTGTTTCTCATTGAAATACTAATGTTTTTGTTTCATTTCATTCATTTTATCTTCCTTTAATACCCTTGGGATTCTCAAATAGGCAAATAGGCCATTGATCCCATCAATTTGGGAACTTCCTCCACAAGCACAGAGTGTAACCCATCCATCCATGCCTGCCATCTGTTATGATTCTTACCGACTTCCTCCCCTGTTTCTCAGACAATACCCCTTCTTTCAGTCTGCTGGAGGCCTTACTATTTTCTCCTAACATTGCAAAAGCACCAGATGAGCAGCACTGCTCTCCATCTGAAATCCTGATATGGGACTAATTGTATAACCCTTGATGACTCCTTTTGTTTGAGTTCCCATTGGCTCTCTGTTGCCATCTGCTCTTGGGATAACCTAGCTTAATTTGCTATCATGCCAACCTTTCTAAAATCTCATTTTTTCCCTTCCCAGTGTCTCACTATTTTGTGAGGATTTGTCTTTGTTTCATAGGTTTAGCTAATGTTTCTATAGCTCTTTAAAGTTTGAAAATTGCTTAATGCAGATGACCTTATTTTGATTCCCACAACAAAAATACGAAATGTAGGTGCTATTGTCCTCAATAGATTCATGAGGACACTGAGGTGAAGCTAAAAGACTTGCAAAACTATGGCACAGCTGGGACAAGATTAGAACCCTGATTTTCCTGCCTCTGGGTGTGCCACTGCCATCTATGATGCCAAGGTTGTGATGGTCAAAAACTGGTGATGAGCCTGGTGATGATGCCTGGATAGATTGGACCCAAATGGGCTGGTCCTTATCTGTATTTGAATATAATACTACATCTTGTATAGGCAGTCAACAAATGTTAGATAAATGAATGTGTGATGGATAGAGTCCTAGATCTGGAGTCAAGAAGACTCATTTCCTGAGTTCAAAAATGGCCCCAGACACTTATTAGCTGTGGTACCCTAGGCAAGTCACTTCACCCTCTTTGCCTCAGTTTCCTCCTCTGTAAAATGAGCTAGAGAAGGAAATGGCCAAATCACTCCAGTATCTTTGCCAAGAGAACCCCAAATGGGGTCATGGAGAGTTGAGAATGACTGAAAAATGACTGAACAACAGAATCTGTAAAATTGGGATAATACAGTATTTGTACTACCTAATGTACAAGGTTGTTGTAAGAAAAGCACCTTATAAATCTCAAAGTGAGTTATTATTAGTAGTATTCATTTAATCTGGCATTGGATGGAGGGAGAAGAGAAAAATGAACTAAGATAAACCTTAGTCAAGACTAATCTGAGGAAGTAATATTTGATGGGAAGGAAGAAGCCTGAAAGATTGCAAGCTATCTTATTCCTGCTCCTTTCTTTGATCAACAAGATACCCCTGCTCGAGTCTTCCCTCTCCCAATTCAAAGTACTTTCTGGAGAAAAGTTAATTCTTTGGTGTTCCAGTGGAAGAAATTTGACTCAATAGAGGAAGATATAGATGAAGTTCAGACTTGACAATAGAGTCTGAATTTTAGAGCAGAAGGGTTTTTAGAGATCATCTAATCCAACTCCCTCATTTTATACTGAGGGAGACTAAGATTAAGTGACTTGTCCAACATCACACACTACCTGCAAAGCTGGAGCTGGAACACAAGGTTCCTGTCTCCAAGTTCAATACTCTTTGAGTGTTGCCATGTTGTTGCAAGAACAGCCAAGTTCTCAATAATCCCATCCCTTATTAGCAAACCATCATGAGTGGGAAGAGATGCTGCCACCCCAGGAGGAGAGACACCTAGTCATTTCCCCAGATTTGTTCTGGTTTGTTGATATGATATCTGGGTACTGAGAAAAGCTCATTTGAACTGAAAATGACCCATGATGTGAACTGGATCTTCCATCATCACCTTCCAACTGCTTTGCTCTACCTCTGTGTTCCTAGGGCCTAGTCACTGCTGCTTGGTCCCCCATTCACACCCAAGCTTCCCCTTGCAACTCACAGGGAAGATCTGACATCTGTGCCAATTACTTCCAACTGATTGTGTTGACAAAAGCCCTTCCCAAACCTGATACCCTCAATAGTCACCACCACCTCTCCATGTGCTCTGACAGGAACTTCTCTTTGTATTTGTCTTTAGCTTCATCCAGCAGCATGTCCCAGAGGAAAAAAGGGACAGGCATCTTCCAATCAGCAGGGTAGGCAAAACTGGAGGGACCCTCTTTGATTCTGAGTTGCTTTATCTTTGAACAGAAGAGCATGGCTGGGGCTGGGGAAGGCTTCTCTTATCCCAGGAAGGGGCCTTGTTTCCCAGGGACCTTACTTTCACAGCTGAAATCCAATTTTTCGCATAGCAAATAGAAGATAAAGTCTACTCCACAACCACCCTCACCCCATCCTGCCTTGTGAATGAGATGGGATACCCAGGGAGCTGGGAGCTACTTCCAGACATGGGTCGATTATAGAAGGAAAGGAGCCCCTCTCTGGCAGTCCATGGCCTGATTACCAACACTGAGTAGCTCCCATCAGGACTACTCCAACCAGGTTCTAAAAAGCCAGGTCAAGAGTCAGAGCCCTTCTGTGGGTGGAGAACCCCAAATGTCCTCAATTGTATATGATCCTAATATTCTTCATCCTCTCACTTTACACATCGCCCAGAGACTTGGCAAGGGAAGAAGAGAGCTTTATCACCAAGCCTGAAAGAGAAGAAAAGAACAAGAAGGCGTTGATGCCTTTGGAATTTCAGGTCGGTCTCTGCTGACCCAGAGGACAAAACCCAGTTCAGCACTGCCAGTGTCTCAAGTCTAAGACATGGCTGGGTTTGGGGGAGAAGTTGGGCCCTCCCATCCTCTGAGAACTGCTGCAGTGTGTGGAGGAGGCTTGGAGTTACTGGGCTCTCAATAGTTATTAGCTGGTCCTAGCATCTGAGAAATAGACCAGCACCTTTGGGACTCTGCTCCCTGGAGGGGCAAGATAGGGTTTGAACCTCCTGGAGGAGAGTGGTCTAGAGATTTAGTATTACAATCACCAAGTGTGAAGTACTTCCAGGCTGGGTGCCTCATTGCTGCTGTTAACTGACTTCTTCTGTCTCCCTTCAGCCAAAAGCTCTCTGACATCTCTAACGTTAACCCAGTAGACACATCATACATCTGATTGAATCAGAACAGTGCTCAGGAGGCACCTAACATTGATGGAATTTTTACAGGTGAGAACTGGGATGCTTTGGCATGAGCAAGAAGGGACATTGGGCACCAGCCTGGGAATGGCAGGGATGGGCTACTGGAGTGCAAATAGAGAGACATTCCAACACTACAGGCAGAAGATCTATTGCTGTGTTTGAGCCTGGGCTTTAGCAGAGTGTGCCATTTTCACACAGAGTAATTGTTTCTAAAAGAATATTCCACTTGAATCAGGAGGCATGGGTTCTAATCTTGGCTCAGCCACTACAAAAAACTGTATGATTTTTGTCAAGATGACTTAATCTTTCTAAGCCTATTTCTGCATCTGTGAAATGGAAATAATGTCTGAATCAGAGTACTTGTATCAAATGAGATAATATTTGGAAAAGTATTTTGAAAAATACAAAGGGTTTCTACTTCACAGTTGATTCAAATATAAGGCATTATTACTACTATGAATGCCATCATAAAATGTTAATCCTATCTAGACAAGATAATCCTTGCCTCCCCCCAGAAAAAGAATTCCTCCTTCCTCATAGATTTATTTTTATTTTTATAAATTTGTTTTAGTCAAAAAAAGAGTGATGGGATCAATTTTGAAATTTTTACCTCAAGGACTAGATTTTAAATTTAGTTCATTACTATTGGTTGTCAGGAACACTCTCAAAGCAAAGAGTCCCACTGTGTGCTGCATGATTTTTCAGTAAAATAAAGGGTAGATGAGCTCAGATTGGTTTCATTCTTGACCCCAGAGAAATAAGAAGGAAATTTATTTCTCTCCTTTCAGGAGACTTGAGGAGAACTACAGGTATGGAATGATGCACATACTACCAGACATGGTCACTTTGTCATTTCAATCCAGTTAAAATTTTGCTTTGTTATAAGGGAGAAATCACTGGATAAGGTTGGCAGAGGGAAAGGGTGTCATACTGGGAAAAAATTATTCTGATGTTAAAGAGGCAAAAATACAAGTATTAAGAAAAATAACCAAAATGAAGGGCAAAACTCCAGGTGAGTTCACATTTGAGATGACTAGGGTGGCTTATTGTCTCCTTGGAATCTAAAATAAAAGGGAAGAAAGAAAACACGGGAAGGCAAATTAGGGGGTTTCATTGGCGGCAGCCATTAATTGTGTTACAGTTTTTCAAAAGGGCACTGGGTTTAGACTCAGAGAATCTGGATACAAATCCTGACTCTGCCAACTCCTACCTGTGTGATGATGACAGTTTTTGGTTTTGATTTTTTGCCTGTGTTTTCTTTCTACCTAATGTATCCCATTAGGATACACAGAGGTATGCATTTTCATAAGAATGGAGGAAATTATAGAAAGAAGGCCTGGTTGATGATGGTGGGATGGATCAGGTAAAGCATGGCCAGACTCTGCAGACTAGAAAGGACCAAATGGGTAGGGATAGGTGCTTAAGAGAAAGCCATGAAGTGGGAAAAGGGGGACATCTAGATAGGGGAGCATTGAAAAGAATAAGCAGAAGGTAGTAGAGATCCAGACGTGGAGGCTGGAGCTCAGATATTTTATTTCCTTTGTGATACTATATATTTTATTTTGTGCATTTAAAAATATTCTGAGAAGGGGTAAATAGACTTTACCAGACTGCCAAGGGGGACCTTAACATTAAAAATAAGTTTTCATTCCTGGAAGAACTAGAGGAGTAGAAGACAGGGCCAATCCTAGGGAAGCTATAGTACATGCAATATATTTCAGAGAATGGATAAAACAAGTTATTGGGACTAGGGCATAAAATAGGGGCTTGATTACCAAAGTGAACAAAAAAGAACAGTTCAGGAAAGGGCCATCAGCAAAGCTGATTTGAGATTGCATCCAGGAACATCACAATCTCCTTACCTAGGTCTGGAGTTAGGGTTAAACCTACAGGCAAGGTCAAGTTTCTCATCCCACCTACCCCTCCATCCATTGACCAGTGCTAGAGAAGTAGGAAGTCCCATCCTCACTACGAGGAGGAAAATGGTTTTTGCCATTCCCTCTATTCTTAGATTTTTTTCTTGACAAAATTAATCCCAAGATCCTGAGACCTTTGATATGAGTAAGGAAAATGGACCTCACCAAGAATCCCACCCCGGATCATGACGTAGAGGTGAACCCTGGGTTTTCAAAGGCTATGTCAGTGAAAGACAAGCTCTATTCAGCTTCAACCATGTACCCAACAACAAATTATATATTTGTTGTCCAAGGACTAACCTCATTAAAAACAGAAGGGGTCGTCAACATTCACTATCATTTCAGTTCCATGTAGCTTCTGTTGTTCTTCCTCCTGGAGAAATTACTTTACACACATATTTGTGTTTTTGCTACAAATGAACCTTAAAGCCTTAAATGTAATGATAGCTAGCCCACAGCTTTTCCTTGAAGTTGATGGAAATGGTTTCATCTTGTGCTAAAAGACAAGAAACACCATTATCAGAGACACTTGACCATCTTGCCTGGCATCACCTATGATGAGCACATGCAAACAAGCCATTGTAAAGAATAATTTGTGTACCAAAATTTACTGCAAAAGATGATGTGGAAAAGTCTATGAAGACTTGACAAGATACTCTTAAGTAAGCCAACAATGTACCTTGATATACTCATTAATTTCAATGAGAATATGAGCCTAGGGTTGGACAACATAGTTCTTGATCAAGAAGTGAAAGAAGCCATGTACACAATTATGGCCTACTCTGGAATGATACTTAAATATTAGCAAAAGAATTCAAAGTCACTTAAAGAACTGAGAAAAAAATTTAGTGAAATTGGTTCTTTGGGGGGCAAGAAGTAATTTCACTGGTAAGTTCCTCCCAGAGCCTTCATTTTGTAGCAGTGCCCAGACCAGCTTTCATTCTTCTCTGAGCTTTGCTCCTGGCTTTGGGACATGCCCCAAAATCATACTCCTGCATCTCCTTTCAGTTCCCTTTTGAGAGTTGTCTTCCCCCATTACAAAGTAAGCTCCTTGAGGGCAGGGACTGTGTATTCCCAGCACTGAGTACAGTGTCTGGAACATAATAAATAAATGCTTGCTCCCATTTCAGAAACTCCTTCCATTGATAGATTGGCAACTCATTTGCCAATATGATGCCATTAAAATGTTAGAGAGTTCCTGGGGCCCTGAAAGGTTGAGCAGCTTGGCCAAAATCCCATAGCTATTTTATGTCAAAGATCTTAAACTCAGTGGAAAAGGGACCTCTGGAGTCAGAGAACCTGGGTTCAAATTCCAACTCTGATACTTCCTGCCTATGTGAACTTGGGTAAATTATCTCTTACCTCAGTTTCCTCATCTGTAAGATGATGAGGTTAGACTAAAAGTCACTAGTCAACCTCTGAGATCACTTATGCTTCTAAATCTGTGATTCTATAATCCTGTAACTTCAAGGTTGACTCTCCAATATCCCTTCACTGACTCTTAACTACATTTGAGTAGGCAGACAAGTAATGGTCTTATATCAGTTCAGAGTCAGCTATAAAGGTGGCAAGATTCCAAAGTCATTGAAGGTGATAAGATTCTAAAACAATGAAAAAATTTACAGGGCTGCCCAAAAAGGTGACCAGGAAGAAAATAACATTCAAATTCTATACTATAAAATTCTGTATAGTTTAGGGAATTATGTTATATAATTCTATAAAATACTTATGAGGAACTATACATGCATCAAATGTATCCTTGATTTAAAAAAAATTAGAAGTGAAAAGGAAGCGAAGGCTAGGTGGCACAGTGAATAGGGCACTGGCCCTGGAGTCAAGAGGACCTGAGTCCAAATCTGGCCTCAGACACTTAACACTTACTAGCCATGTGACCTTGGGCAAGTCATTTAACTCCAATTGCCCTGCCTTCCCCCCTCAAAAAAAAAAGTCATAAGGAAGAAGCGTGTAGATGATTTTCTACAGCTTCTACATATCTTATAGTCACACATCATTAAAGAGTATATGATCCCTCTTTCTTTATATTTTTAAAATTATTTAACTGTAAAACACAAACTGTGAAGCCTCACTCTAAACAAGATGTCTCCTATGCATACAAGAAAATTATGTATGACAATGGATGAAACTGTGAAGATAAATTTGTTCATTGACAACACTGGAAGAAGTATCAAACTGGACAGCATGTGCCCACCTAAGGTATTTGCCAGTTTCATGAGTAATGTTACATGCAAAATCTGAACAAAGTAGGATTTTTTTTATTAATGGTGATTGTCAACAAATGCTGATTTCAGACATCATCACACTAATTGTATTAAGCTCTTTGTAAAAAGGTCCAGAAATGTGAAATGAATTGATCTATTTACACTGAAAAAAGTG
Source organism: Pseudochirops corinnae (assembly GCA_028646515.1). NCBI lineage: Eukaryota > Metazoa > Chordata > Mammalia > Diprotodontia > Pseudocheiridae > Pseudochirops > Pseudochirops corinnae. The sequence goes on along the minus strand of CM053586.1, from coordinate 302,629,462 downwards.
GAAAAACCCATATTGCTAAGTTTATGACACACCAGAAAGAGTCTATCGAGTTAGTCCATTAATAAAAATCTAAACATGGGGCTATGTACATATGTATATATGTATGTTATCCTGGACCAGCACTGCTAGTGGACACTCAACTGATTCCAGAATTATGTAAGAGGAAATCAGAATCCATCACCTTTGGGAAACTGTACAATGCTTTCAGTGACTTCAGATTGTCTTTCCTATCTCAGCCAGACTTCTGGAGGGTCTCATCATTGATGTAGGTTGGTAGGCAGAGACTGTCACAGAATCATGGACTCCCTAGAAGTGGAGGGGACCTCAGAAGTCATCTACTCAGACTCACATTTGAACCAGGACTTCCTCTTAAAACAAGCCCAACAGATGGTCACCCAGCAAATCTTACCTGAAGATCCCCAGGGAGGGAAAATTCATCTCAGGAGACAGTTCAAGCCTCAATCTGTCTCTTTCCCACTTTTACTCCTCTTATTTCTATTCACCGAGGCTAACCAGAACAAATCTAAACCTTCTTCTACCTGATAATCCTTCCAATACTTGAAGACAACACTCATGTCTCCCTTGAGTCTTATCCAGGCTAAACATCCCCATTTGCTTTTTCTTCATCTGGCATGAACTCAAGTCCCATTATCCTAGTTGTCCTTTTCTGGACAGCTTTATCCTTGTTCTCGCTAAAAGGTGGACCCCAATACTTCACATGCCAATCTGCACATGGTCTCTGACAAGTCAGAGTACAATGGTACTTATCTCCCTAATTCTGAATACTATACCTTTCAAGTCAGACTAACACTGCATTAATTTTCTCAGCTGCCATAACATACTATTTACTCATACTAGACTCAAAGTCCACTAAAATCCCCAATGCTTTCTTCTCCCATCTTATACTTTCAGAGTTGATTTTTTGAACTCGGGTGTAAAACTTTACAAATGTCACCACTAAACTTTAAGTTAACTTTATTCAATTTGGCTTATGATTCTAACTCATCAAAATCTTTTTGAATCTTGACTCTTATGCCTAAGGTGTGAGCTATCCTGCCTAATTCTGTTCTCTAAAAAAATCAATGACAAAATTGTTAAATAGAATAAACTAAGAACAAATTCTGAGAGAATACTACTAACAAACTTCCTTCCAAGGTGAACCATAAATAACTGTCACACCAGGTCATTCAATCATTTCTCAACCTACTTAAACATCTCTCCATTTTTCCTACAAAAAAATCATGTGAGAAGTTTTAGGAAATGCTTTGCTAAAATCTACATACACTATATCCATAGCATTCTCCTGTTGTGTCGATCTAGTGATCATGCCCCCCTTAAAAAAAAAAAAGAACTGAATTTACTGTGGTGTGACTTGTGTTGATGAAGTCATGCTTGCTCTTTTGAGCACTACTTCCTTAGTTTCTAGATGTTTACCAACTATTCCATTAATAATATACTCTCAAGTTTTTCCATGACTTGAAGTTAAATTCAATTGGTATATAGTTCACAGGTTCCATTCTCTTCTCTTTTGTTTTTTTCCTGGAAAATTGGTACATTGATCCTTTCCCAACCCAGAAGTGCCTCTTTGCTTCTCTGGGATCTTTCAAAAATGACTGCAAAGGATTGGTAGCTCTTTCAATATTTAAGGTGTTGTTTATTTATCCCAGACCACTTTCATATATCAAGGGTAGCTTCATGCTTTCCTCACATTTCTTGGGCATCAACCCCCATCTGCCCTTTTTGTTCTGTCCTTTCTGGTCCACATACAACTCTCCTTGGAACAGAAAACAAAAGCAAAATGGAATTGAGTCTCTCTGCCTATTCTGCCATTAGCTATTATCTCATCCATGCCAAGATGCCATCCTATCTCTTCTTCTAGTCTCCTGTTTTCCTGAAAATAGCTTTTTTAAAGACCATCCTTTCTGTCCTTAGATTTTCCTGACCATCTCAGCCTATTTTGGGTGCTAGTTCTGCTGAAACTATTTTTGTATTCATGCTCTGTTACTTACTTAATCAGCATTTGTTGACAAAATACTTACAAAATACTTTTGTATTCATGCTCCTTACTTCCCTCTTCTGTACATCTTTTAAAAATTCTAAAGTTGGTGGATGAGCTGTATATGGATCCACATGAGTTTCTTTAAACAATTCCCATCTTATTCCTCAATCTTCATAACTTCATTCTTAAGAGTTTTTCATAACTCCTTACTGTCTTCCTCCATGGAATTTTAAATTTTAGTCCATAGAATCCTACTTAAGCTGCTTCTGAAATCTGTTCTCTGAAAATTTAGTGTGCGCATCAACCAATGTTTGACCTGCCTTTATTTTTCTATCACAAATTTAAAGATGGAATAGTCATTTCTCCCCATTATTTCTACAACATTAATCATTTCCTCCTTGTTGGAGGGAAACATATCTTGAATAGAATTTTCACTTATTGGTTCCTCCTTTTTGGAAGGATGAAATTGTCATAAAGGCAAGTCAAGAAATTGTTGGCAAGTGTCTAGATAATTGAAGTCTCCTATCATTACTTTATCATTCCTCTGTAGCGAGCTTTTTAAATCTTTTTCCTGAACCTCTCCATTTCATATTTATGTCCAGGTGGTCTATAATATATTCTGATAATGATATCACTTGTGTTTCCACACCTCTTCATCTTCACCCAAATGGTCTTTACTATGTTTCCCTGACAGTTCCCACTTTTCCTACATGGCTCTGTCTTCTTCATATGCACTGCTACATACACTACCTCCATATTTTTTCTATCTTATTTCTTTTAATAAGAAATATACTTCCAAAAGCTGTGATCTATTCATGAATTTCCACCCACCAAATTGCAGTGATAGCCATAATATCAAATTTTCTTCTTTTAGGATCATTTTGCTTGTTACTCTTTTTATGTGCATAAACATCTGGTGCCATGGATGTTATTACTGATTCTTGGATTCTTTTTTCTCTCATGAACTTTTTATTTGCTGCTATTCTTTGTAGATCGTAATTACACTCTATGGCATCTAGCTTGGTAGTTGTACATAGGCAACTTGTCTTCATGAAGTCATGCTTGCTCTTTCGAGCACTGCTTGCTTTTATAGATGTTTACCTAACATGAACTGGTAAGGAAGTATTTGTCTGCAGTCTTGCAAATCTAAATCAGAAGGATATTATTATTATTAATGGAATGGTTGGTATACTTCATCCCTGGCCAGGAGTCTGACATCTCTATATTGTAATCTTTGATCCAAAAAATACAAATCCCAAACTGCTAACTGCTGCAAAAAAAAGTTTTTTCTTCTTTTAGCTATATGATATCATCATGAATTATGAAACACCCCAAGAACCCCAAAGGTGATACAAAGATGAATGGTGGATATGATTAAGGTGTGGCATATTACCAATGATGACTTATATGTAGAAAGTAGCTCTCAAAAAATCATTGTATATGTATAACCAGAAAAAATTGATGGATAATTCATACATTAAGAAGGAAAGATAAGAGACATCCTGTGTGCTATTTTGATATTTCCAACATAATAAAAGAAGCAAAAAAAAGGCATCGAGTACCTTTGTGTAGATTCCTTATAGAAGATTTGTGAAAAAGATTTACACAGGAGAAGAAGTTTTGTGGATTTCCTCAGTGGAAGAAGTACTTACCCTATCAAAATCCCAAATCTATCAAAGTACCAAAATATTTTAACAGAAATGAAATCAGGAGAACTCTTGCAATTCATATTCCCCCTGCCTTCCTCCCACCACCATCTTTCCCTAAGAAGTCCCAACATCAAGATTTATAAGTTCTACTGCTACTTTGGTTTCTGATTTGGTCCTTGGATCCCAGAAAGCACAATATCATTGTCCCTTCCCTAGGCCCATTTTCATGAAAAGAATGTTCAGCTTTGGGATCTACATCTGTAATGAAACTTTAAGAGCCCTGAGACCATTCAATTCAACTCCACAAACATTATGCATTCAACTATGCTTAAGGCACATTGTTAGACAAGTTGATTAGAAAACTAACTCTACCATGAAAGAGTTTACAATCTGGAAGAGGAATAGAGCACATAACACAAATAAGTTATAAAAAGTAGAACACAAATATAGCAGAGAAATATAAATGCTAAGTGAACACTAAGGAGAGTCTGATTAGAGGAATCATTGAATGTTTCATGGGTAAAGTAGCATTTAAGACTTGAAAGGTTTTGAAGGATAAGTGGGATGTTAATAACTAGAAATGGGGGAAGGGAAAAAAGTATTCCAAACACAGAGTGTGATGTGAGCTAGAATATAGAGGTAGAAAAGCTCAGGGTCTATTTAGAGGATAATATATCATCCAAGTCAGCTAGTATTCCACATGGGTGG
>CM053586.1:302606855-302617589 GCA_028646515.1 Pseudochirops corinnae | reverse complement strand
ACCTCTAAGGAGGTATGTATATACATATAATATATGTAATTATTATTAAGTATTATTGTGTAAAAACAGATATTATTAATTATGTATTATATGTGTATATTTATTAATAATATATGTAATTATTATTATTCTTTTTATAGTCATAATATCAGAGGCAGTGTGGTTTAGTGAGCAAGAATGTTGGACTTTGAATAGGAAGATCTGGTTCCAAATCCTGACTGTTGCTTATTGACTATGTGATCATGGGTAAATCATGTAACCTTTCAAAGTCTTAGTTTCCTCGTCTGCAAAATGGAAATAACAATACCTCTAGTATTCACCTCATGAGGTTGTTGGGAGGAACCAATGAGATAATATATGTAAAATACTCTGAGAACTTTAAATCAATGTCAGTCATTCTTCTTCTCGATTACATGGTCATGCCTCCAGCTTCAAATAAAATATTCATGATTCATATACAATCTGAGGAGAGAGAAGTTGTGGGGTAGGGTGTAGTTGTGCTATTAATCCAAAGATTTACCCAGGGCTAACTTGTCAGCTCTTTGTGTCTGAAGGGTTAAATCCTGAGCCTAAGAGAGCAGCTACCCAATAGACCCAAGTTCTGGGTCCTCTAGAGCAGTGGTGTCACACTCAAGTAGAAATGGGGACCAGTGAATCATTTATAAGGATCCCTGCTGGCCATATATTAACTGAGAAAACCACTATCTATCTACATTTTATAGTATTTTTATTTATTTTTTAAAATATTTCCTGATTACATTTGAACTGGTTCAGTCCTGACTCAAGAGGGCTGTGGGCCACATAATGTTTGCTATCTTCACTCTAGAGTTTCTCCCTTGATTTTAGATGCTTACTATGGCTCTAGGTTCATGAAAGCCTTGGCCAAAAGGATACTAACTCTTCTCTCTCTCTCTCTCTCTCTCTCTCTCTCTCTCTCTCTCTGTCTTTCAGATATAATTTCACCAGGGCCACTCAAAAATACAACCACAACAAGTACTTTTCCCCCCCAAAAGCCGGGCTTAGAAGTTGACATGGATGATTTCGTATTTGTAAAACGACGTATATTTGGCCATAAGATGGTCATCATCAACTTTCTGATCAATGACTTAAGTTATTTTATCGAAATACAGAAGTAAGTTAATGCTACTCTCCTCTTTCTTCTTGCCCTCCTTCATTACTGTCCACCTTTCCTCTTGGTCAGGGTTTTCTTAGACCTAGGCAAAATGGGTTGACTTTCTATGTGACAGAATTTGAGGGATGTGACAGATTGGCCCCCTGCTCAAAAACATCTCCCTTGGTGCCCATCATAACTCCTGACATTTTCAGTATTAGAGATTCATTCTTTGGGTCTTGAAGGCTTTTCAATCTTCAAGAGTATTCTTCTGTTTTTGGGCCATTTCATTTGTGCCTGACTCTCCATGATTGGATTTTCTTGGCACAAATACTGGAGTGTTTTGCCATTTCCTCTTCCAGTTCATTTTACAGATGGGAAAACTCTTGGCAAATTTTCTAGGCGTACAATGTACTAAGGAAGAATATTTAGGGAATACTCCTATCAAGGGTGACAATACACAACTATTGGTAGCCAGAAGGCTTAGTGCCTAAACTGAACTGGAAATCAGAAAGTCTTAAGTTTATATCCTCCTTCAGACATATACTAAGTGGTGTGACTTTTTAAAACTTATCTCAGCCTCAGTTTCCACATCTATAAAATGGAAATACTAATAGCACCTATCTTTCAGGGTCATTGTGAAGATCAAATGAGATAATATATTAAAGCACTCTTCAAAACTTAAAGTGAAATGTTTATTATTATTATAATTATTATTGTTAGTCTGCTATGAGTCATAGATTATTATAGCACATCCAGTCCAATCTTCTAAGGTAGCTGAGTGGTTCAGTGGATAGAGCTCTGAGCCTGGAGTCGAGAAGACCTGAGTTCAAATGTGACCTCAGATACAAGCTGTGTGACTTTTGGAAAGTTACTTAAGCCTATGTGCCTCTGTTTCCTCATCAATAAAATGAGCTGGAGAAGGAAATGGCAAAACACTTGTGTGTTTTTGTCTAGAAAACCAAAAATGGGGTAACATGATTGAAAAACAACTGAACAACAAGAAATCCAGTCTTCTCCTCTTATAGTTGAAGAGACTGAAGTCCAGAGAGAAAGAAATTTCTCAGTCAAGGTTCTACAGCTAATAAGTAGGAAAGCTTGAACTTAATCATAAATATTCTGATTCCAAGTTTAGTTTTCTTACCACCATACCTTAATACAAGAGACCACCTGTATACACCTTGAAGAAGTCAATAAATACTTTAAGCCACAACTATTTTTACATTATAGAACATAATAGCTATAATTGACCTTCTGGTCCAAACCTTTCACCCAAGAGGAATGTTGGGAAGCCTCTCCTAAACCCAAAAAGTGCCCCTTCTAGCTATTCATTGTTTCATGACATCCATTGAACAGGGTACACCACCTTCTACTCCACTGTTATAAAGTAAAGAATGCAAAAAGGAGAGGTAACATTTTGACTTAGAGTTAATTACAGCAAGTTAGAAGTGGTATCTGATGAATGGTAGATCCCTTTAGGGGAAGAGATTTTGCTATGGGAGAGAAGAAGAAAGCAAAAGGATGTGGAGCTTCTTAGGGTGGTGAGTGAGAATAAAACCAAGGGTGGACAGAAGGACACAGAAGGACTTAGACTCCTGACAATGAATTATACTGACTTCCCAATTTTGCTAGCAGTGAATCCAAAGGGGAGGGTCCATCTTTAGGCCAAAACAGAATGCTTGGGCTCAGTGTCTTCTACCTCCAATGACCCAACTTTCTCTTTCTTGGAATCCCACTCAACACTCTTATTTCAGATTCAATGACCTGGTTGCTTCAGCCTTAGTTCTGCAAGTTAACAGGGTCTTCAATGAAAATGATGTTGCTCTGATGAAAGCCAAAGGAAATATTATCTACAAGCTCTTCCTTGCATCTGAAATTCCTCCCAGACTACGGGTAAGAGGAGACCCTAAGCTCAACTCTGGGCTAATTTCCAAGAACCAGTCCTAACAGTGTTCCCTCAGCAAGGATGAAGGATGACTTCTTTCAGATTGCAATCTCCCTAGGCTGGTTATTTCCAGTCTTAAAATTCCTCTGATGGCAGAAAAGGAGACCCTGAAGGAAGGAGAATAGTACTTTCTTCCTTAGGAGTGGGCACCAGACTATGACTCACCCAGCAGTGGTATAAATTTCCTTTTCATTGGGCAGGTGAATATTTCTGAAAGCATGAAGGACGCCATCCACAATGCACTTACAGAAGGGCACCTGAATAGCGCTGTCTTCCACAGTTCTATCATGGCAATTTTCCCTATTATCTTGCACTTCTGGAAAAAGTAAGTGTCCCCTTTAGTGCCATAAAGCTAAAATGAAACTGAATTTAACTCCCTTGTGTTAGAGATGGGAAAAGTGAGGACAAGAGGGGAAAGACAGGCAGCTGGGTGGCACAGCAAATACAGCACCAGCCCTAGAGTCAGGAGGACCTGAGGTCAAATCTGGTCTCAGACACTTGACACACTTACTAGCTGTGTGACCTTGGGCAAGTCCCTTAACTCCAATTGCCTTGGCTTCCCCCCTCCAAAAAAGAAAAAGAGAGGGGAAGAGACTTGTATAAGATCACAGAGCAATCAAGACTGAAATCAATCGCCTGATGCTTAGTTTGATGGGTTTTTTTTTTTTCCTTTTCTGTCTCTTAGGATGGTTATGAAGTCAGGGATTGTCATGTTTTGGATAACTGTTTTATCTTTTTTTAGGCCTCCTTTATAGATGCTCCTATCTTATACCTGGGGCAGCTAGGTGGCACAGTGGATAGAGTGCTGGGCCTGGAGTCAGGAAGCCTCATTTTCCTGAGTTCAAATTGGGCCTCAGACACTTACTAGCTGTGTGATCTTGGGTAAGTCACTTAACCCTGTTTGCCTCAGTTTCCTCATCTGTAAACTGAGCTACAGAAGAAAATAGCAAACCCCTCCAGTATCTTTGCCAAGAAACCTTCAAATGGGGTCACAGAGTCAGACACAACTAAAATGACTGATCAACAACAAAAACAAAATCTTAACATTTGAAGAAATTTCTTTACCTTTCATCCCATTCTGTTTATGCTTGTCATTGTCCTATTCTAAACGCTGACAAATAAGTAAATGAGGGAGAGAGACAGAGAGAGTGCACGCATGTGCTAGTGATCATGATCATGACCCCATTCCTGTAAGTGAGGAGATGTGATTTTGTGATTCAGTTTGAATGAATGAAAAAAGCTTTCATTAAGCACTTGTGATATATCAAGTGCTGAAGATACAAAAGGGAAAACTGAGGCAGTCTGTCTTTCAAGGAATTCAGACTCTATAAGGGGGAAGACAAAACATAAAAGAACATTCAGCTGTGGGGCAGAAGGCATCCTTAAGCTACAACAGTAGTGTGAATGACAAGTGACGGGACATAGAGGCAAGTCAGACATTCAGGTCTGAAGAAAGGAAGGAAACAAGCATTAATTAAGTCACTCCTGTATGTCACACACAGTACCAAACATTTTGCCACTGTTATCTCACTTGACCCTCCAAATAACCATAGGAGGTAGGTGCTATTATTATCACGTTCATTCTGCAACTGAGGAAACTGAGGAAGATAGACGTTAAATGATTTGCAGAGTAACACAGTTAGTGTCAGGCTGTGTTTCAACTCAAGTCTTCCCATCCCCAAGCCCCATGTCTCATCCGCTGCACCATCTACCTAAATGACCTTAGGACACAGTGGCCAGTCAAAGAGTAAGCCTTGCCAGTCCTGCATCTCACTGGAAGAAATAGAATCAGTGACTTCCTCTTATGCAAGCCTGTGAACAGTCAGATAGTACATGTGATCTCTCAAGCAGGCTGGGGTGAGGGAGAAGGGGGTGACATATTTGTGGCAACAAACTTATTAACATCTCTAAATCTCATTGTCTTCTACTATAGGATGAGTGAGGATAGCAATATTTTCTCAGAACAAAAATGGTATCAAGCACTTTTTAAAATGTGCTTTTTTTATAGTTTGCCTTTCTTCTTGTTTTTGTTTTTGCTTTTCAGAGGGGGGAAGGCAGGGCAATTGGGGTTAAGTGACTTAAGCAAGGTCACAGGGCTAGTGTTAAGTGTCTGAGGCTGGCTTTGAATTCAGGTCCCCCTGACTCCAAGGTCACTGCACCACCTAGCTACCCCTTGCCTTTCTTCTTTTGAGAAATACTCGTCTTTTGCCATATTGTCTGAGATACTTGCACTCTTTTAAAAATTTACCCAAAGCAAAATAAATTCTCTCCAGTCCCTCCTTTTAATCCTCCAGATCTTTGTTTTCAAGTGTGCATTCTTTTCTAATACACTTTTACCTTCCTTTGTTTTATGGGTGGATTTATACCATTTACATTCACTATTATGATTGTTAATTATGTATTTACTTGAATCAGAACCTCTTACACTTTCTTTTACTTTGTCTTCCACCCCTCTTCTTTACAAAGAAGAAGTAGATGGAGAAAAAGAAACTTTTTCATCACTACTAGTAATTTGTCACTGAAAAGTTCTATGCCTGCTCTTTTGCCTCCTCTCTCTTCAATGTCAGAACTTGATCTCTGGTTCTTACATTTTTTAATCTCCTTTTATGACCAATCCTCAAAGCTGAAGGGTTTTTTTGTTTGTTTTTCACTACTTCTTGCTTGAATCTGCTCTTCTTCTTAATGTTCCCTTTCATCCTCCTGTGCCCATCTCTATCTCTATTTAGTTAAATTGATATTTCTATACCAAACTCAGTGTGTTAGTCTAGTTTAGATAATAATGAAGAATGAATGCCTACTCCCCTTCTGGAATATCATATCCAAGATTTTCTCTATTTTGTTATAGTTGCTTGTGCAATCCTGAATTGTAATTCCTTGACACTTGAACTTTTTCTTTTTGGATGTTTCTAGTATTTTTTTTTTTTTATGTAGAAGTTCTGGGTTTTGACCATGACATTTCTGTATAATTTCAGTTTGGAGTTTCAGGAGGTGAACAAAGAATTCTCTTGATTTTTCACTTCTTGAAATATGTTTCTCAAAAGGTTTTGCTTGCTTGTTTGTTTGATCGCATATCAGTTAGTACCTGTAAAGTATCTTAGAAAACTTAAAGAACTATTTAAATTCCATCCATCTATCTATATAATAATAATTATTATTATTATTAGTCATTATTATCATGGTTTATAGTGAGTCTAATGAGTCTTAAATTCTCTTTTCTTGATTTGTTTTCCAGGTCAGTTATTTTTTATAGTAAATATATTTTCTTTTGTTTTTTATTATCTTGAAAAAATGTTGAAAATAAATTATAGCTATAATGATAATAGCTATATAATATAATAATAATAATAGCTATAAATTATGTATTGCCTTAAGGTTCACAGAATGATTCAAACATTTTCTCTTGCTTTGTGGAGTCATTGCATTCTTTTTTGCTCCGTTTTATTTTTTTATGTCTCCACTACTTCAGTAAGGTTTCACCTTCTGTTCTAATCTACTTTTACTTTTTTTTCTTTCTGAGCTTTCACTTCATGTCTAATTTAATCTTTTTTTTCTCGCTTCATTTTCCAGCTACTTTTGTAGACCAGGTACCAAATCATTTTTCCCCTCTGAGGTTTACCTGATAGTTGTGGGATTACTCTCTTCTAGGTTTATCACTTGGGCTTCTCTTAACCCATAGTATTTCTTCATCGTATTTTGTATTTTCTTCTTTTTAATGGTATTTTCAGGCTCAGTTCTTGGTTTGGGATTTTGTAATAAATGTAAACAGTATGAAAACCTAAAAATGTATCAAAACTTGTACTGCTTAGCAAAGTAATTTTTTTAGCAATAATTTAATAAAATAATTATAAATAAATTATAAAATAATAAAAAATATAATTATAAAATAATAAAATAATTTAATCATTAATTATACCTTTACTTGGAAAGTGAGCTGCTAAAAACCTATCTACAGCCTGAAGAAGTCTAGGGCTATTTTAATTTTGGCCCCTACCTACTTCCAAGTTGTTCAGGTTTGTTCTAAGGCCTTGGTTTTTAAAGCCTTGAACAACTTCTCTTTCTTCAAGGAAAATTCTCAGTTCTTATAAGTCAGGAGAAATCAGGGGAGAAATACAAACTATATAAAGTCACAGAATCAGCTTGACAAGTGAGTGACTTTTTCATACACATTAATTTCTTAGGAGCTTCATGACTTTGAAGTCTATCATAGCATGGTCTCTGCAGACATCTAGGGACTAAAGTAAAAATAGCAATAACACACTTGATTGTAAAGCTTTTTTTTCTGGTTTCAATACTAATGTTTAGTGTTTGTTACAATCTCTCATTTTTTATTCACTGTAAGCATAAAGAAATAGTGTCCATCTTCTGTCCTAAAGGCTATCCCTTCATTTAGCTCATAAACTGGCTCTCCAATAAAAAGATTGAACCTATTGGTAGTTGCACCTAGCTGACGGAGTATGGCACTGTGAACCTAGACAGAGAAATCAAGAGTCACTAAAGGATACCTGACTCTTCCCAGAAGGAATATATTTGTAACAAAAGCACCAATGAGCCATTACTTAGCCATTAACTGCCTACCTGTTCTGCCACTATGGTTGATACCTTGATTGTAAGGTCTACCAATTGGAATGCCACAAACTGTTAGAGGGACCCCTTTTAGGGATTCTTGAGCCTTTCTTAAATCTATAAACCAAAGACCAGACCTGTGACTTGGCTACCCCTTGGGGAGGAACTCCTGGGAAAAATATTAAATTCTTAGTGAGGAACTCCTCTTAGTGAGGAAACTATCTCTATTAGTCATTCAAAAAACCTAATTTGTTTTAAAAATTGACCAGTAAGGGGCAGGTAGGTGGTGCAGTGAATAGAGTACCAGCCCTGGAATCAGGAGGGACTGAGTTCTAATCCAGCCTCAGACACTTGACATTTACTAGCTGTGTGACCTTGACACTGAACCCCAATTGCCTTGCTTCCAAAAAAAAACACTTGACCAGTAAAAGAGATTTTTAACTTCTCCAGACTGGTACCTTATCTGACAAGAAAAGATAAAACTCAGCCTCTAAAGGAGAAGCAGAGAGCTCTACTGAAGCCTCAAAGTAGCAATGAGAAGTCTTCATATTCATTGTTTTAATTGAGCCTCATGGGGGATGCTCCACAAAAGTCTATCAGCCCCAAGTCTATTTATCTGTATTTCTGTGTGTGTGATTGTGTCTTACAAATTTTTATTTGGTCTCTTCTGAAAAATTTATTCAGGATAATGAGAACAAAAAACTGTAAAGCTAGCATGAAAAAAGGGACTCCCTTGGAAAAACTTCTCACAGCATAGGAAAAGGGGAGCACTCCAGGAATGACCAAAACAAAAACAAAAATCTGAGAAATTAGATTATGTAATATTTGGTTTAAAACAGCAACAAATTCAGCTTGATGAATTATTTTGGCCTCAATTCAGTTAAAAGATTTAAGGCTAGCCAGAGCAGATAAACAGATTAAAGTCAGATGGAAAACTGGTGTTTGTTGGAGCAAATTAAATGACCCTCTAATGACAAACCCAGGCCACTGAAGGACATCAGTCTGATGCTTTTGGAGGTACCTTCCTTCTATCCTGCCCTGTCTTTGCCTTCCCCTTCTCCTCTGCCCTTCCTTATCCTTTGCTTTCTCCTGTTCCTTTACAGCAGCGGTTCTCAACCTGTGGGTTGCAACCCCTTTGGTCAAATGACCCCTTCACAGGGATCACAGGGAAACACATATTTCCAATGGTCTTAGGAACCGAGACATTGCTCCTCGGGTCCGTGCACATGCAAATATGCCCACACACAAGTTTTAAAGGGTCGTGGCATTAGGAAGATTGAGAACCACTGCTTTACAACATTCCATTACTCTCTCCATGCTTTCCCTGTCTACCAAGACTCCCCTTTCTCTTCCTCTTACTCCTTCCCTTACCCCATTTCTTCTTCCTCCTCCACCCCCACTCCACTGCCTTCTGCATTTCCATCTTACTCTCCTACCAAACTGGTGGGAGATTTAATCACCTCTGCAACTGCAGAAAAGCCTGCTGGTGTTTTCCTTCTTGAGGAAAGACTTATTCACAACCATCTGCATCACTTAGTTGTTTGGAGAGGCCATGAGACTTTCAGTCCTACTGATCTCTCCACTTGGAGAAAGGACATCCCTGAAATTAATGAGGACCTTGCAGCCATTATCATCCAATTTAAAACTATTTTTAGAGGATACAGTCCTATTTGGGGAAATGCTACTGATTTGATGATGATTCTACTTTCTGTTGGGGAAAGACAGGCTATTATAGAAACAACAAATAGGTTGGTTCCTGGAGGTAGCACTGTGGGTCTTCCCAATGGACCTTTATAGGAACCACTTTGGAACCCCAATGTTCTTGAGGATTGTACCAGGTCACATGAAGCTAAGGATTTTCTAGTTCTGAGTATGGAGGTCTGAACAATTAGACCAGAAAACTGGAATAATTCTAGGATATATTACAGGAAGACAAAGAGACCCTAACTTTTTTTTCTGATAGATTGTACAAAAGTGCAAAGCAGTATGCTGGATTAGACCCAATCACCCTGCAAGACCCGCATATCATTTGCATACACTTTGTTAATCAATCACTCCCTGAGATATGAAACCATTTTCATAAGAGATATCCTGAATGGCATGGAATGGCCATAGAGCAAATTAAGAGCTTTGCCTTATATGTTTTTTTTTAACTTTTGTTTATTTTTAGTTTACATCATTCATTTCCACCAGATTTTGAATTACAAATGATCTCCCACATCTTTCCCCTGCCCACCATCCCAAAACAGCAATCCCACTGTATACTCCCTACTCCAATCTGTTCTCTCCTTTGTCCTCCCACATCACCCCTCTGACTTTCCAGTAGGGTAAGATGGATCTCCCTACCCCAGTGCCTGTGTACCTGTATATCTTAATAATAATAATTATTATATATATATATATATATTAAACATTTGATTTTAAAACTTTAAATTCTAGATTCTTTTCCTTCCTCCCTCATCACCCACCCCCACTGGGCACTGGGAAGACAAGCAATTCAATACAGGCTGTATACATGTAATCAGGCAAACCATTTCCACAATGGACATATTGTGAAAGACTGACTATATTTTCCTCTATCCTATCCTGCCCCCCACTTGTTCTATTCTCTACTTTGTCTCTGTCCCTTTACAAAAGTGTGTGCTTCTAACAACCCTCCCCCCTAACCTGTCCTTCCCTCCATCCTCCTCCCTCTTATCCCCTTCCCCCCTACTCTCCTGTAGGGCAAGATACCCAATTTAGAGTCTATGTCATTCTCTCCCTAAGCCAAATTCAATGAGAGTAAGGTTGACCCATTCCATTTTGCCTTCTTGTTCTTCCCCTTCCATTGTAACAGTTATGCCTTGCTTCTTCTATATGAGATAATTAACCCCATTCTATCTCTCCCTGTCTCCTCTCATTATATTCCTCTCCCACCTCAGAATTTCACCTTTTAAAGTATTGTCCCTTCCTATTCAATAGATCTGTGCCCTCTATGTACACATACATACACATACTCAGATATGTATTCATCTGCATATATATACCCTCCCATATAGACATATGTGTATGTATACATATATATACATTTGTATTCCCTGCACCTATCCTCATACTGAGAAAAGTCTGATAAGTT
>CM053586.1:302588237-302606355 GCA_028646515.1 Pseudochirops corinnae | reverse complement strand
GTCTTCATTCAAGGCAGATTCCTGGTGTAGGATCATCAATCAAAATAAGCCAGCAAACGGATTTTCTCCGATCTGGGGGGCAGTGGTTGGCAAATTCCGCTCTTCTTGTTTTTGCTTTTTAAAAGCTTTTTGGTTTGCCAGAAATATCATAGTAGAAAGAGAAGTAGAAATGAATCTTCAATCTACGTGGAAAGTTATTATCATTCCCCTGTTCCCTCTCTAATGAAAAACTGTTTCTTTTGCTTTTTTGAGTACGCCATCCTTCTACATAAATAGAGAACAGGGAAACCTTAGGATAAAATGCCCAGTCTCTAACTTGTCAGTTTGATATCCTCTTTTTGGTATCCTGTTTTCAGAATGAAGGCACAGTGGACAGAGCACTGGACCTGGATTTGGAAAGTTCTGAGTTCAAATGTGGCCTCAGACACTTACTAGCTATGTGACCTTGGCCGAGTCACTTAATCTGTGTTTGCCTCACTTTCCTCATCTATGAAATGAGGGTAGTAATAGCATCTACCTTCTAGGATTGTTGTGAAGATAAAACAAGATATTTGTAAAATGCTTTGCAGACCTTAAAGTATTATACAAATGCTAGTTATTTATTATTGTAAATAGGAATTCTGGAGGCAGGACTCGCGGTCAGACCTATGGGAAGAGACCCTGGGACATTATTGCTGGGCAGGCCACAGGTCGAGGGAGCAGACTGGGATAGGAAAAGCTCATTTGGGGTGCAGGAAGGTCTTGGGACCCCTCTTTGGCCAGTAGGCACCAGACTTCAGCTTTATCACACCATCACTGGCTTTTTTTTGAGCCCTGAACTCGGGCTATCTTACCTAACCAGAGGCAGGTGAGCCAGAGGCCTGTTTCAGAACAGTGATATCAGAGTCAGCTAGAAACAGGGCCAGTAAATAGTACATAAAGATCCCTGTAGGCTGCACATTGACTTAGAAAACCACAAATTACCATAATCTATGTTTTATTGTATTTTTTGGTTAAATATTCACAACTATATTTTAGTCTGGTTCCTGTACAAGGGAGTATCTGGGGTTGTGTTTGACATCTCAGCTCCACAGAGTACGGCCCAAATCCCTGGGAGGAAGTGGAAAATAGGGGTTCAGTATTGTGAGAGGTCAGCCCCTGGGAAAGGGCTACCCCAGTGAGATCCTGGGGCAGTTCCATGGGGGAGGAATCAGATATTCCAAAGATCTGGCAAACATTGATTGCTGTGGCAGAATGAGAGAGACTGCTATTTCCCTTATCTGGGGTACGTCCAAACAAAACCTCCTCAAAAACTTGAGGAATTTCCTATTGCCTCTAAAATAAGATGTGAACTTTTTTGCCTGGCATTTAAGGCCTTCCATACTCTGGCTTACACTTCCTCCCACTTCCATGCCTGGAAGACACTCCATCCACATTTCTAACTATTGAAATCTCTCTCTCCTTTCAAGGTTCAACTTAGGTACCATATCTTCCATAAAACCTTTCCGGATTTCTCCAGCTTCTCTAGTTTTTTTTTAAAAAAAATGTAACTTGGACTAGACATAAGGGTATTATATTGTGAGCTTTTGAGTGCGAAGATTGTCTTTTCGTTTTCTTTGTATTCCCAGCATGTAGCACAGTGCTTGGCTCATAGTAGGTGCTTCATAAATGTTTATTGATTGACTGAAGGGCATCAGTCTTCCATTCTGAAACTTTTTATTGGGACCATATAAAAGGAGAGAGTGAGAGCAAGAGTGAGAGAAAGATAGAGAAAAAAGGAGAGGGAGGGAGGAGAAGGAGGAGAGAGAGAGAGAGAGAGAAAAGAGAGAGAAAAAAGGAAGAAGAGAAGGATAGGAGAGAGTGAGAGTGAGTTCAAGGTTGGGGGATTATGTACTTTAAACAAGTCTTTGTGCTATGGCCACAGAGCTGATTATATTGGAAGGAGTGAGAGGGGGCCAGGGCTGTTTAAAAATAATTTTTTTTATCAGAGCAGAGGCTGTGGGGAATATGGTTGCTGGTCATCAGACTGTGCTGAAAACTAATTGGGTCTTGAGTGCAGAATCCATGAAAGGTCCAGAGAATGACGAATCTGTGTCAAAAGATTGGTGACAGCTGTCCTTGAATATACCTTATAAACCCTTTCCTAGTCTTTTTTTTTTTTCGCTTTTTTTTGGGGGGGGGAGGTAGGGCAATTGGGGTTAAGTGACTTGCCCAAGGTCACATGGCTAGTTTTGTGTTAAGTGTCTGAGGCCGCATTTGAACTCAGGTCTTCCTGACTCCAGGGCTGGTGCTTTATTCACTGCGCCACCTAGCCACCTTTCCCTAGTCTTTCAACAGTGCCCAAGTCAGAGATAGAACAACATGGGAAACAGGGTATCTTATCTCATCTCCCTATTAGACTGTAAGCTCTTTGAGGGTAAAAGTCCTGATGACATTAAGCTCCGGAACATCATAGAACCGCTTAAATGAGAGACATAATCACTCAAAAGAATTTGACCAAGCCATTCCATGTAGGAAAAACCAAGTGAATGAAGACTGCCTTCTATATAGACTAGGACATGAAATTGGATGGGTGACATGTCCGTGTCATTTCTCGGCCATCATTTCTAGGTCATGCTGCCTGTACTCTGGCCATCAGTCTCATCTTTTCCCCACCACCTGTAGGTTGGACTCAGGGTTCTGGTAGGTGAACTTTCACCTTATGCTGTCCAGAACCAGGTGCCTTTTCACTTCCTGACCACCATTTTCAGACTGTGTCACTGTTCACATATACTGACCCTGCCTTCCCCCTCCCCCAATTTGAATGTAAACTCCTTGAGGGTAGAGACTTTCCTGCTTGCTGGTATTTGAATCCCTGGTGCATAGCCCAGTGCCTGGTACATGGTAAGCAATTTCATAAATTCACGCTTCGTGTCTCCCTCTTATGATGGGCAGAATCTATAGATAGGACAATCAACTGGGACCAAAACTGAACAGAAGGTGAGTGGGAATTAGATAATTTAAAAAAATTATTCTAAACTTCTCCCTACAACAAAGGCCTTCTTTCTTAACATCAATATTCTTCCAGTGATTCATAGGATTATTGATCTAGGGCTGATTATTGATATAATCTAACACCCTCTTTTCATACATGAAGAAACTGAGACCCAGGGAGATTAGGTGATTTGACTAAACTCGCACAGGTAGTCAGTAGCAGACTTGCGACCCAAACCCAAATCATCTGACTCCAAATACAGGATTCTCCCCCCGCCCCGGGTAATACTCTGGTATTGTACAGTTTTAAGACATGCCCACAGTACTGTGAAGCAATTCTCAAAGCAAACCTGGGAGGTAGGTGCTATTAGTAGCCCCATTTTACAGATGAAGAAACTGAGGCCAGCACAGATTAAGTGACCTGCCCAGAGTCACTCAGCTTATAAGTATCTGAGGCAGGATTCCAACTCAGGTCTTTCTGACTTTGAGTTCAACACTCTACTGCACTACTTAGCTGTCTTTTCAATAAAGAATTTTGTAAGAGCGTAAAAGGTACAATTTGAGTCATGCTGGGAAAAGGAGACAGGCTGGTCAGGAGTGACTGATGGACAGTTCTTGAACTCTATTGGTATCCTCTCTGTCAATCAACTAGCATGTGTTAAACTCCTACTGTGGTCCAAGAGGGACAGTTAGGTGGCAGAGTGGATAGAGTGTTGGGCCTGAAATCAGGAAATCCAGCCTCAGACACTTAGTAGTGTGTGACCCTGGGCAAGTCACTTAACCCTGTTTACCTCAGTGTCTTCATCTGTAAATTGAGCTCCAAAAGGAAATCACAAACCGCTCCAGTATCTTTGCCACGAAAACCCCAAATGGGGTCACAGAGAGTCAGACGTGACTGAAAGGTGACTGAACAACAACAAAATATACCAGGAACTATGCTTAGCACTTGGGGATACAAAGAAATGCAGAAGAAGTCACTGCTCTCAGGAAGCTCACGGTCTAACAGAGGAGACAAAATACAAACAACCATGTACAAAAAAGATATTCGTTGTTGTTACATCATTTCTGATCTCATGGCCCCATTTGGGGTTTTCTTGGCAAAGATATTGGAGTGGTTTGCCATTTTTTTTTCTCCATTGGATGCATTTTGTCAGGCAATCAGAGGTTAAGTGACTGGACCAGAGTCATACAGCTAGGCAGTGTTTGAGGCTGGATTTGAACTCAGGTCTTCCTGACTCCAGACCCAGTGCTCTACCTACTGAGCCACCAGCTGCTAAAAAAAAAAATAAACAGAGGGTAAATCTGGAGATAATCAGTAGAGGGAAGACATTAGCATTAAGGTATATTTGGGAAGTCTTCTTGTAGAAGGTAGGATTTTAGTGGAAACTTGAGGGAAGTTAGGGAAGATGAGGAGGTAGAGGTGAGGAGAGAGAGCATTCCAGGTATGGGGGACTGTCAGTGACAACACTAGGAGTTGGGGGGATGGAACATCTTGTACAAGGAAGAGCAAATAGGCCAGTGTCACTGGAAGGCAGAGTATGTACAAGAGAGTAAGGTGTCAGAAGACTGGAAGGGGCCAAGTTTGAAAACCAAGTGAAGATTTTATGTTTTATCCTAGTGGTAAGTAGGGAGCCACTGGAGTGTATCAAATGGGGGCAGTGCTGTAGTCAGGTATGTGCTTCAGGAAAATCCCTTTGTTGGATGAATGGAAGATGGATTGGAATGAGGAGAGATGAGGCAGGGAGTACAACTAGCAGGCAATTGCAGTAGTCCAGGTGTGAGGTGATGAGGTCCTGTACCAGGCTGATGGTGGGGTCAGAAAGGATGAAGGAGCATATATGAGATGTGAAGAAGATAAAATTGACAGGACTAAGCAACAGACTGGAGATGGGGCAGGGAGTGAGGGAGAGCGATGAGTGGAGAATGACATCTAGGGTTAGGAGCTTGGGTGACTGGGAAGATGGTGGTACCCTCAATAGAAATTGTTGTCTGTCCTTCGTTCTCTAAGAAGATCATGGCATCAGGAAAATGATGCCATGACATGAAAGTGATTTGGATTTAAGTGAGGGAGAGCTGTTCAGGGTCACCAGCCTCACTTTCTTCTTCAGAGTCATCTGGGTCTAGTGGCCAGACATAGATCAGAATGACTGGAGATGGCCACCTCCATAGAAATAAGGAAGTTAGGAAGAGGAGAGGGCTTAGGCAGTGGTGGTCGTAGAGATGGGGTGGGGTGGGGGATGGTAGGGATGGGGTGAAAGGTTTGAAGGGGGAGAAAAATCATAAGTTCAGTTTTGGGCATGTTCAGTTTAAGGTATCTATGGCACATCCAGTTTGGTATGTCCCCTCAGCCATTTGGGGACTGGAGATCAAGACAGAGGACAGGGCTAGATAAATAGATCTAAGAATTATCTGCATAGAGATGATAATTAGTATAGAAGGAGAAGAGAAGAGGGCTGAGGACAGAGCCTTGGGTGATTTAGAGAAAGGACCAGAGCACTGTGGGTAGACACCCTTTAAAGAAGGGCAAGGATAAGAGTTACATAAGAACATTGTGGTTGGTGTGGGTGAGATCACGAATTTATTTTCTCCAAAGCCCAATACAATGCCTTGCATATCATAGAATTGACTTGGACTAAATTGACTAGGTCTGGGATTCTACTAGCCTTGGGTCCTGCTTGGAGTCATTTCTTTACACCATTTTTTCCCTTCAACCCAGCTTTCCAACAGGTTAGGACGTGTGTGGTGGTAATGATGGTAGTGGTGGGAGGAATGGGAGAGATAACCACCTTTCTCTATAAGGGAAACATCATGCTTACAGTTTGACCTTGTACCTGGTCACTGAAATTGCAGCATGTTATTATCAAAAGCATTGGCCTTTGGAACGTAAACCTGAGAAAACACTGGTTTAAAATAAGGGCCCTAGTGATTTGTTGTTTTCTTTTTCTATTTGTAAAGGGCAATATAGGAGGGAACACAAGTTACTTTACTCTTTTAGAATCTATTAGATTCACGACGAAGCAAGATCCTGAACAGCCAGAAGAAAAGTGAAAACAATGTCAGATGTTGGGATGTTTTGGAATAGTTGGGTGTTTCATTCTTGTAAATTAAGCTTCTGGTTCAGGGGGTTTAATTAAACTACACTTGTTTTGCAGCAGTAATGATTTATTTGTGCTTTTACCATCTAAAATCTTAGTTTCTTTTTTAACATTTAATTTTTATTTTTCTTAATTACATGTAAACAAAAATTTTAGCATTCTTTTAAAAATTTTGAATTCCATCAAAATTTTAAAAAAATTAATGTTAAAAATTGTCTTTACATCTGATTGGGAAAAAATAAAGTACTATAAAAAAGAAAAGAAGAACTTCTCAGAAGGTCAAAGCAACAAAGAGTTGCTGTAATAGTAACCCCATGTTCAATCCCTTCCAAGGAGAGCTAATAGGCTATTTGATTTCATTGTGTAGTTCTGTATCTGTTTGGGGCTCCTGTGAATCTAAAAGATGGATGGAATTTTTTCATTTCTCAACCAGATGATTGGTGTTTTGCTGAAGCAGCCACTGAATGAAACTAGGAGGAAGGAACTTTGGGGAAAACACAGTCACTGGGAGAAAGACTTGACATAGACACCACCTGCAAGCTGAATCACCCCTGCAGAACCTTTTATGTGGCAAATGATCCCCTAATGCTCGGCAGCTCCATGCAATCTGGGAAGGCAGGGAACCTTTTTGAGAAGGAAAGTGGGCCAATAAGGGGCCTGAGTTTTACCCTCAACTCTGACATGGGCTCACTTTCGGACCAGGGAGAAGTCCCTTTGATTAAGTCTGGATGTGCAAAATAGTTCATTTGAATTGACCCTGTCAGAACTATTGAGTTCACCAAATGCCTGCTCATGTTGGCCAACAAGGGGATAAGTAACTGAATGCCCTGAAACATTTATTTTTAACGAGTTGTTTTAAAACACCAACTAAAGAAGTGGTACCCCAACTTTTTTAATTTTAACATCCACCTGCTTCCTTCTCTCCCTCTCTCCCTCCCTTCAAGGAGTTTCAGAGGGGGAGAGAAGCAGGTAGGCTTCCCTGTGGCTGCTTTAGTGATGGCAGGAAGACTATAGCAGTAGGCACCATCTAGAGAAGCCTCAGCCAAAATAGCCAAGCCCAATCCAGGTGGTTAGGGAGCCTTATTTTCCTTCCATGCTGGGGGTGGGAGAATCATCTTACACATCCCCTGGGATGGGCACAGACCGTTGTGGAGGCCATTGAGCTAGTGACTAGTCTAAACATAGTTGTTTGTCTTCAAGTGTTGGGGCCATCACTGTCTTCTCCTTACCTTGCAGGAAGGTGGTATAAGGTGAAGTCTGTAGACTTCTCAGATAAATACTATATAAATAGATGTTATTTTCATTCCAGTGATTTAACTTTCTCTGAAGGGTTCGGTCCTTTTTAATTGCTCATTTTAAAAAAGGAATTTGAGATCGCCATGGCTACCATGGAGGGACAGGAAAATAAAGCAAAATTTAAAAAAAGCTCTTCAGTTGGAACACTTCAAAGAATATTGCTTATTGCACAATTCGTATACTTAAAAGGAGGCAAAATTTGTTGAAAGAGTTGTTCTTTGATGTTGAAGTTGCTCTTCATGTGGTGTGCCAAAGCTGGGGCATTTTATGTACCACCCTAATTAGAGAATCTGGTGTGGGTCTCTAGAGGTGAGAGGCAGAGTTGCAGTAGGCCTGTGGTGGGGGGAGGGGTGGGCAGAGAGGAAGTATACTCCTTCCCCTCCATTTTAGCATCTTGGGACTGGGCCTCTATTGACACTGAACTAGTTAAAGCAGTCATTTTATGTTGTGACTGGGGTGGATGTGGAATATCCTAAGATAATAGATTATTATTAAGCACTAGAGAAAATAATTGGGAACCTTGACAAAATTCAGATGGAATGGATTGTGTTTTATTTAAATGGCTTTTAGGAGAGATTCCGGCGTCCAGCAGGCAAGTGAATGGTGGCTCTCACTGTATATGAGTCCTGTGGAGGGATGACTGCTCAGTAATTGTGAGAGGGTAAGTTTTGGGTCTTTGAACAAATATTTCAGGAAGGACCATTTCTTTTCATGGTCTCTTCCCATCTCCTCTAATGCCAATGATGTTAGGGCTGAGGTTATATGTCTCAGTTTTCTAGCCCAAAGAGGCTGCAGAGAAAGAGCCTAGCATCCTTTTTTGAAACTACAGCAAATTCTGTGAAGTAGCTTCCTGAGAAACCCTCATGAACCAAGTGATGAATACTGGGATTGTAGAGAGCAAAAGGTGGAAATTAGACAAGCCACTTAGCTTCTCCAGGCCTCGTTTTCCTGATCCACAGAATTAGGAGGTGATTTAGCTAAATGATCTCCCCTTTTAAAAGCCTTCAATCCAAAAATCTTGGGTAAAACCTCTAGAAAAACTGGGTCAAGTTTTTTTTGTTTGTTTTGGTGATGCTTATAGGTGCAGAGATCTGTTTGCAATTGGGGTCAGCTCAGTTTTGATGGGTAGCTTGGGTCCAGGGTCAGCAAATTCCTGGCTGGGGGATCAGATGCTAAGTATACTGACTCTCAGAAGATGGGATGGGGTGGGTGGGTCTGTAGTGAAGTCAGGTTATAGGTAGATGAACCAGGACAGGGCCAAAGTTACTTCAGACTTGACTCCTGAACAGTTTGCAGAGTAGGAGGAAGGGTCAGGCTCTGTAAATATTACTAAAATCCATCCACATCCCCTATTAATATGTCCTTTTGCACCTTCCCAGAAATCTTCTATCCCACTTTCCCCCTTTCTCCGGATCCCTATGCTCTGTACCATTCTTATTCCCAACTGGCTGTTAATTAATCCCTGATAATTGAAAACTGAAGTACTGGTTAATAACTAAGGGGTTAACTGATAACTGAAGTGTCAGCTTATATTGGGAATCTTCTCAGTAGTGCCTGCATTTTAAAAGGGGGATTTTTGAAGATCTTTAAGAACAAAGGAATCCACTTATCACGTTAGAATGACAAGTAGTTGAGATTGGCATGAGGTGTGGTCATTCAGACCATACCATGTAGGTGGCCACCTCCTCTACCTACTTATAAGGCTAAGTATAAAAGTATATGGTGTCCTGTTACCAGAAGAAAGTGACCGATGCGGTGGCTTTGTGGAGGGGGGACATGATTCTTGCCTCATCACTGGCTAACTATCAGCCTCATGCATTTGGAGTTTATGGTGAAATCATTAGGACTAGGGGGTGGGGGAAGGGCTTGGCTTTGTTCCCTCTGTCTCATTGGTCTACCTTTCTCACCCAGGAATTTTATATAAAGGGATGCTCCCTCCATTGTGCTCACAGCTGCAGCTGTTGCTTTCAGTCCTAGTTCTTCCACACCCGCCCACTTTCATCCTGTTCTTTAATGGAAGCATTTGCTTCCTTTTGGTGGTGGCTGCTCCCTCTCCTCTGCCATTACCTAAATTGTACTTAGGGGAAGAGGTGGGAAAAATCATCGCTGGGGCTGCATTTTAAGAATGTAATACCAGCAGATTTTTTTTCCCCCAGAGGGAATTTAACTTTGTTGATTTGGGGGGGGGGCAGAGAAGGGGGAAGGATGAGAACTAGGGGAACAGAAGTTTGCTTTTATCTCTCTGGCCTCTGTCCTGTTCCTCTTTGCTGATGGGAGAAAGGTAACCTCTTTATTTGGAAAGAGACAGCTTGTCAGAGCTTCCTGTTCCAGCTCAGCAGATGAGTGCCAAGTCACTGACACGTATAGGGCACACTGCCCTCCCTAGGAACATTAGGACAGACATGAAACTCTACCACGGGGCTCATGGATTTAATTCCTGGGTTCTCAAAATGATCTAGTGTAAGGGGTCACAGTGGTGACAAATGAAACTTATGACAAAAAGCTTTTTAAATTAAAAATGTTTCAAAATTTTATTATTTTATCTTATTTATCTTTTTTACTAAAATATGTTTTCAGGCTTTTGGTGTTTATGTCACAATCATTTTCCATTCATCCCTTCCATATTGAACCCTCTCTTAGGACATAAAACCCTACAAAAACCAAAAAAATCCAATACAAAGATTATATCCGACAGTGTAGACAATATTTTCTCCTAGCTGAACTCTACCCATCTTTATTTCATAAGGGAGGAGGTATGTTTCATTATCTCTTTTATGGGGCATTTACTGGTTTTCCTCATTAGTTAGGGTTCAAGTTCACTTTAGAGATCTGTTCATTTCCATTGTTATGGTCATGGTATAGATGATCCCCTTTACTTTCTCCGTTCTCCTGACTTCCTTCAATTCTCAGCTAAAATCCTACCTTCTGTGAGAAGCCTTTCCCAATCACCCTTGATGCTAATGCCTTCCCTCTGTTGATTAATTCCAATTTATCCTGCGCAGGTCCTTGCTTTGTACATCATTGTTTGCATGTTATCTCCCCTTTAGATTGTAAGCTCCTTGAGGGCAGGGACTTTTTGCCTTCTTTTTTGTATTCCCAGTGGTTAGCATAATGCCTGGCACAGAGCAGATGCTTAATATTTGACTTGATAAAAAATCTTTCCACAGATCTCTGGATTATTCACATTCATGATTTCTTACTGTACAATAATACTACATTACTCCGATATGCTACGGTTTTTTTCAGCCACTCCCCTATTGATGGATATTCATTTTGTTTCTAGTTCTTTATCTCCACAGAAAGTACTACTATGAATATATATTTGGGTGTATATTTAACCTTTACATCTGTCTATAATTGCTGGGTCAGAGAATATGGATGGTTTATTCAGGGATGGGGAATCTGTGGCACCACGGTCACAAGTGGCCCTCCAGTGTGGCCCTTTGACTCAATCCAAACCTCACAGAACAAATTCCCCTAATAAAAGGATTCATTCTGTAAAACTTGGACTCAGGCAAAAGAATGCCCCCAAGGATCTAGAAGGCTACATGTGGCCTTGAAAGCACTCTGGCTTAGTTGCTTTTCTTGCATAATTCCAAATGGATAGCAAGTACCCTTTTTCCACCCAGGAGGTTATGGTGAATGTGAATTTCTTGTCATGGACAGGGGTCTTTGGGTGGAAGAGTGTGTGTGTGTGTGTGTGTGTGTGTGTGTGTGTGTGTGTGTGTGTGTGTGAGGGGATGAGTCTTTCATGAATTTCATGTCTAGTCTTTCAGTGACCTCTTCTGCAAGCTTTTTGAAGAACAAAAGAATAAAGGAGTAGAAGGAAAGTGATGTCTGTGTATGTGTGGAGGGGGTATGATGAATCTCTGAGGTATTTCCACTTAAATGGAAAGTGAGAAGACGGGGAGAAGAGGGAGGAAGGATCAGTGAAAATGATGGGATTATAGATTTTCAGCTGAAAGGGGCCTTAGGCATTATCTATTCCAACACTTGGAGAAGCTGAGAAAAACTAGGGAAAGACAATTCATATGAAAAAAGGGAAATGATGAGTGGAAAACTCAGTAATTGAGTTAGTAAGGTTAATTCATTAATAAGATCATTTTATAGATGAGGAAACAGACACAGTGAGAGGGAAAGAGAGAAAAACAAAGGAGGAAAAAGAAAGGCAGGGGTGAGAAACAGAGAGAAAGAGACAGAATCAGAGATGGATGAAGGCTGAGGTGGCGCTACCACCCTTTCCAAACTTGAGAGGCAGTGAGCCATGTACCCTACCTAATGAGACTGAGGGGCCTCTTTCAGGGGAAACTAGAACTATAAGTGACTGATTTCCTTAATATACATTTGGGTGCTAACAGTTACTGATTAAAAATATCTATTTTGTCTTCCTCTTAAAGAACAAACAAACAAACAACTTTATTAATGAACCGTGTGCCTGTAAGAAAGGAAGGGGACTCAGTACATTGATTGTATAATCTGCATTTCCTGGGTGTATGTGATGACTCAAAAGAGCAGAACTCCCCAGAGTGTCCTTGAGCCTGCAGTAGCAGGAGAGTGCCTCTGACACAAGTGTTACCTCAAGGAGAGTGTGAGGAAACAGAGGGAAAGGGTTTTCTTGTCATTAATTCTTTCCCTCGAATTCCCCCTCCTCCCCTTGACTTGGCTACCTGCTGTTTAGAAATACCACATGGTAACTGTCAGTCTGTAAGCAGATGCTGGGCCCAGAGACTGTTCCCTTGTGCATTCAGAGGTCAAAAGCTTATGAACATATTCGGAGAGAATATGCTTCCTGGGGTGTGGAGGGAGAGGCTTCTGGGCCCTGAGACCCATCCCATCCTGGGAATGGGGTGTCTCCATCCTGTATGACTAGCCAGGCCCTCTCAGGGCACTGGGGTTCTCACAGGGCTGTGAATGCCTGCAGGCTGAAGGACACGAGTAGCTTTTGTCTCAGCGTGAGCCTGCCCAGCAGCAGGAGCAAGAAAGAAGCCGTGTGACATGTCGAGCTAAAATTATCTTGCCCTAATTTCTGCAGCTGAAAGAGAAACACCAATGAAAGCCATGGGTATTAGTCTGTCATTTTATGGATGCCCCTTGTCTGAGCTATTGTTTAGTCTCAGGCAGGGCGGCCCAGGAGGGCCTCTGCAGAGCCAACAGCCTAGTTTCAAAATGCTGCTGGGACACTGACTTCTTACTTTGTGGTGTCATCATCCCGTCCTTCAGGACCCACATGGCCTGGGTTCTCTGCCTTTCCATCCCACTGTTAGGTGGGAGATAAGAGCCACGAGGCTCTGGGTGGTGTGGTGCAGTGGGGTGGGCACAGGTGACTCATTCCACTATCATATAGGTAAAGACGATGGAAAGAAATAACTTGCTGAGTAAAAGTCCAAGGGAAGAAGTTGGGACTGGCTTAGAGAGTATTGGGTATTTTCCTAGGCTAACCTGAATTTCTGGCTGGGAGTTGAGTTCTTTCAGGGCAGGGACCGCCTTTTGCCTCTTTTTGTATTCTTAGCCCCTAGCATTGTATCTGGCTGATAGTAGGCAATTAATAAATGTTTATTGATTTTTTTTTTACAGGCATAGGAAATGAATTAGCAGTAGGCTACCCGGCTAGTGGCCTAGCCACATGGAGGTTAATTGACCCTGATTTAAGAAGGATAGTGGTACAATACTTCAAGAGAGTGAGGGACAGAGAGAAGAAGAGAGGGATAGAGAGTCAGGTCAAGTCCTCCAGGCTTCCTGCAGAGAGGATTTCTGGCCACACATAGGATTATTGCCCCCATGAAGCTTGACAGTTGGTTTTAAATCCCAGCTCCAATTGGCACTGACTAGACATTTCAATCTTAGAAGCCTGGAAAAATCAAAGTTTGGCTTTAGTTCCTAATGAGCAGGAGGCTATATGTCTTGGTATGGGGCCAGCTCTTAATAAAATTGTTAAGTAGCTAAAATTTGTCTTTGGTGTGTCAGCCAACTTAACTGTATACCTTTTCCCCTGTAGTTATCCAGGGTCTTTATATTGTCCTCCCCTCATCCAAACTTACTTTCTGGAAAGAATGTAAAACTTATTCATACTGAAGTACGAGCAGTTAAGTTTTTGAGGGCAATTTGCATTTTAACTTGAAATTAAAAAAAAAAAACTGAAATGAAAGAAATAAAACTTAGTCCTCCCTTGAGTTCATAAAATTATACCCTCACTGGCTCTCAGATTTATTCTTTTTGTCGTTCATTCATTCATGCATTCATTCATTCAGGAAAGCAGTATGGTATCATAGAAAGAGCACTGAACTTGACTTGGAGTTAGAAAGTCCTGGATTTGAGACTCTGCTTTGACTTAAGAGCTGTGGGACACTCTGGGCAACCACATAATGTTAATAAGCCTCAATTTCCCCATATGTAAAATGGAGATAATGATACTTCTACTCTCTGCTGCATAAAGCTGTTGTATAGCTTGGATGAGATAATGTATGTAAAATATTTCGTAAACCTTAAATGTCAGTTGTGGTTATTATTCATTCATGTATTTAAAAGCCACTTATTCAACATCTGTTCTATGGAGGGCACGGTGGAGGCAGTGAGTTTCCCTTCACCTGAGCTCTCCCAGGCTGGATGCCCACTTGTTAGGGATAGTGTAAGAGGGAATCTTTTCCAGGTTTGGGTTAGGCTTCATGGTCCCTGATGTCTATTCTTGCTCTAAATCCAGGATCCTGTGAGCTCTGAAATACTTTGATTCTACTTGGCAATGTGAAGAAGGATTCAAATATGAAGAAGATAGAACATTTACCCTTAAGGAACTTATCTAGTGAGGGAGATGACATGAACACAAGTAGCTATAATACAATGTAGAATATGGTAAAGATCATGAGAGAGTTGATAATATTAATAGCTAACATTTGGCAAACAGAGGCCAAGTGACTTGTCCAAGGTCATTATAGCTGGTAACTGTTGGAGGCCACATTTGAACTCAGGTCTCCCTGAATCTAGGTCCAACACTCTGTCCACTGTACCATCAAGATTATGTGGGAATTCAGAAAGGAAGGAGAGATTACTTTGGTTTGGGCAGTGTGTTCATAGAAGGCTACATAGAGAAATGGGTTTAGAGTTAAAACCTGAAGGATAGGTATGTTTTTGACAGGTAGAAATGGGTGGGGAAGGTATTTCAGAAAGAGGGAACTATGTGAAAAAAGACACAGAGGCAAGAAAGTATTGGATATTCTTGAGGAACAGCCTCTCTTTCTGCTATATAATCAAGTACAGCCTTGACTACCAGGCTAAAGAGGGTGATGTTGATTTGGTAGGCACTGGGGAACCATTGAAAATCTCTTTTAAAAATAGATTCTATTGATTTTTTAAAAAACATTGCTTAGATTTCCCCCTTCATCTCTCCTCCTCCCCTTTCCCAGAAAGCCACTCTTTAGAACAAAGAATTTTTTAAAATGCAGTAAAATGGACCAAAATAAGTCTGCCATTATATTTCATACCTATGAGCCCCAACTTCTGCAAAGTGGGGTCATGTCTGTATTCTCATATCATCATTTGAAGATCTTTGATTAGCAGAGTGCTATGATCAGAACTGTATATTAGGGAGACTGATATGACAGTAATGTGTGGGGTGGTTCAGATTGCAGATTTGAAGTCCAGTTTGGAAGTTATTACAATTGTCCAGGTGAAACATAATGAAAGCTTAAAATAGATGGTAGTAAAAATGGAAAGCAGGGGATAGATCTGAGATGGAAGGAGGAGTCAGGACTGAGAATGGATCTGGAAAACTGAGTTATATTTTTGGTTGCCAAGATGTAGCTGCATAAAAAGTATTTATAGTAGCCCTTTTGGTGGGGGCAAAGAATAGGAAATTGAGGGGGATGCCCATCAACTGGGAAATGACTCAACAAATCATACTTGAGTGATGGAATACTATTGTTCTAAAAAAAATGATGAGCAAGCATATTTCAGAAAAACCTGGAAAGACTTACATGCGCTGATGCAAAGTGAAGTGACAAAACCAGGAGAACATTGTACGCACCATTGTGCAAAGATCAACTGTGATTGACTTAGCTTTTTTCAACAATACAATGATCCAATATAAATCTAAAAGACTTGTTATAGAGAATGCTATCTACATCTAGAGAAAGAATTGATGGAGTTTAAGTAATACGGATTGAAGCAAGCTATTTTGACTTTTTTTCGTGGCTTTTCCCTTTTGGTGTGTTTCTTCTTTCACAATGTGACTAATCTGGAAATATGTTTTACAGGATTGTACATATGTACATTATACATACATTGTACAATATATAACCTATAACAAATTGTTTACCAGTTTAGGGAGAGGATGAGAGAGGGAGTGAAAAAAAATTTGGAGCTCAACATTTTATATAAAAAATTTATGTTAAAGAAAAGATGTAGTTTCACTTTCATGTTCTTAAGGGATAGGGTGGTGTGTTGGGGGATGCTGAATTTGGGAGAGTGGCAAGTGCCTGCCTACTCTGCTTTATATTACCTTAACTCTGTGGAACCTGTCTGGCTTTCTGAAAAGACCATTCATTCCCATTTGAAACTAATGAAACTGTCAGCCTATTGTATCTCTTTCTGAGTCAGGGGAAAGAGGAGATATTTATGGAAATGTGGAGAATCATTAGCTTAATTGGAAGAGATTTAATCATTTCTCCAAACTCTACCTTGTCGAAATGTGAAGTTCTAAGAAGACACACTACTGCCAAATACATTACTTGATTTTTTTCTTGTATCCTCCACTTTTCCAAGAAATTAGTATTTTTCTTTAAATTAAATTTTATTATTTCAATTAACAAGCATTTGTTTTCTCTCCTTCCCTCCCATTCTCCCCCAAGGGAAAAAAACAACAAAAATCCATGTAATAAATATGCATAGTCAAGCAAAAATTTCCCATCTTGGCCATATCCAAAAATGTTTGTTTAATTCTGCATGTCTCATCATCTCTCTCTCATTTGTCACTGGTCCTTTTGAAGCATAATGGGTCATTGCATTGAAGAGAGTTCTTGAATTTTTCAGTGCTGTTTGTCTTTCTTATATAAACTCATGCAAAGTGAAGTAAGCAGAAACGAGAACATTGTACACAACAGCAGCAATATTGTAAGGATGATCAACTGTGAAAGATTTAGCTACTCTGATCAAGACGATGATTCAAGACAATTCCAAAGAATCTGTGATGAAAAATGTCACCCACCTCCAGAGAAAAAACTGATGAACTCTGAATCCAGATTGAAGCATACTTTTTTATTTTCTTTCTTTCTTTTTTTGGTCTGTGTTTCCTTTTTGCAATATGGCTAATATAGAAATGTGTTTTGCATGATTTCACATATATAATCGATATCAAATTGCTTACCAATTTAGGGAGGGTAGGAGGAAGAGAATTTGGAACTCAAAATTTCAAAAAAGGACATTAAAATTCTTTATGTGTAATTGGAAAGTATTTAATGATGTAAATAAAATTAAAATAAATAAATAAAATAAAAAAATAAAAAGGTTGTCATTTCAATATTGTCAGTGTATCAGCTGTTCTCCTTATTCTGCTTACTTCACTCTGTATCAGTTCATACACATTTTCCTACTGTTTCTCTTTCCCTCATATCTTTTCTTATGGCATATTACAATTCCATACCACAATTTGTCCAGCCATTCCCCAAGTGATGGGAACCCTTTTAGTTGCCAATTCTTTGCATGACTTAAGTATTTAGAACAATGCCATGTCAAGTATTGGGAGGGCCGTTATTCAATTCAGCTCAATTTAATTCAGCAAATATTTATTATGCAGTTATTACACGTAAGGCACTGTGCTAGGCATTGGGGTTCCACAGTCTAACTGCTACTGAATTCTTGAATCATGTCTACAATATTCAGTCACTACCTAATGGTAGCCAATGAGGGGGGAGGGAACTTACTCACTTCTAAAGCTACTGATTCTAATTTTTGAATAGTTCTTATTGTAAGGAAGTTTTACCTTGTGTTGAATTCAAATCTTAAAAATCTCTTTGAACCTCTTACTCATCCCAATTCTTCCACTTTGTTGGAAATCCAAAGGAGAAAGAAGTTCTGGAAGAAGCCCAACAGAGAGCTCGGGCTGTTTCTTCTCAGTCTTTCTGAGTAACTGGTTGTAGTCTACTAATTGGGTGGGTACTTCTGACTCTGGCCAGTCATTCTTAGATACAACCCCGATAGCATTGGCGGTTACTGATGGTCAGTCAGTGGCCAATTGCTGCATCATCTCAACAAGGAGTATGTACTTTGGCTGGAAGACAGAAAGGGAGTAGAATGAAATAATGCTAGTGGGAGCTAAGTTTCATTTCATCCTCTAGGCAATGCGTAATCACAGGGATTTTGGGCAGAATATGTTGGGTGGTCAGACCTGTGCCTCAGGAAGGTTATTTTGTCAGCTGTTTGGCAAAGAGATTAAAGAGAGGAGAGACTGGAAGCAGGAAGATCAACTAGGAGACTATTGCAGTAGTCCAGGAGAGAGTAAATGACAAGTGTTGGGTCTTGATGAAAGGAACAAAGGGGAAGCATATGAGAGAGATTGTGGAGGTAGAATTGGCAACACTTGAGAACTGATTGGATGTGGATGATGAGAGAGGGAGAAGTGTCAAGTTGTTTCTTGACCTTCCTTCCCCACTCTCAAGCTAAACAATAATAACACATCTCAGGGAGCTAAAGATTACTCTTGTCACCCTGGCCGTCTTCTCTCCTCATCTCCCCCATCCCTTTCCAGCTGTGGAACCACAAATAAAGTATATTGACCTACCCCCTCC
>CM053586.1:302576629-302588137 GCA_028646515.1 Pseudochirops corinnae | reverse complement strand
AGCCAGCGGGTGATCTGTCAGATTACCCTTCCATTCTTTGTGATGTGCTCACTGGCTTTCCCTCATGGGTGCCATCTTGTTCCCAGTGTAGCCCAGAGAAGCAGGAATTGTAATAGCATGAGAGAAAATGCTAATCAATAGGAAAGCCTTGGTTTTATTTATAAATCAGATGCAACAAGATATGTACTTAGTACAATATCACTATTTCTTTATGAGAAGTGGCAAAAAGAGATTGGGAGAGGAATAATTATGAGGAAAACATAGGATTGAAAAGATGGTGCTATGGGCATCTCCTAACTGTACTGCCCACAGTTTGCCCTGGCTTCTTCTAACAACACTTTGGAGCTGTGTCCAGCATAGCTTCCCTTGGCTAGCTTTCCCCAAATTATACCCCTGTTCATCAAACTGAAAAGACCAGAAATCCAGAAAGCATCTCTTATGGCCTGAGGTGTTAAGACAATGGAACACCCATGCTAAGCACAGAGGATTGAAATGAAATATAACATCTCCCTTGGGTTGTGCTGGGGCTAGAGGTTGCCACAAGGGTGGGGGCCTATTGATTGAAGAGAGCCCTGTGTATTTAAGTTATGTTCATTCTCTGGTGATTAATGCTGTGATAAATTCAGACCAACAGTATTAAGATGAAAGGCTTTCCATCCCATTACCATGAGTTATTGAGTCCCCTGGGATACGGTTATACCAGATTCTATTTTCTAAATCAGAAACCTGTCTCAAGAGAATTCCATGAACCAAAGTTATATTTACTGATGTAGCAGGAGAGAGGCTTCTCTTCTGTGAGCCCCTTTAGCTCAAATGTTTTCTAGGACAGCAAACAAATAATACTTTCTTATTCTCTAGGAGAAGCCCATGATGTAAACCATGCGTCCTCTAAAAAAATACTCATGGTGTTCAGTACAGCTGTAACTAACAAATTCTGAAGCTTGAGCAAGTTTCAAGGATGGGCCCATTTGAAATATAGTGGCCTGGGACACCACTGTCTGGCTAAGACAGAAAAAAGAGTCTCTAGCTACTGCCACTTCTTGCAGCAAAGGAGGAAGCCCTGAGGACTGTCCCTACCGCTCCTGCCATAGTATGAGGCTGAAGAGGAAACTTGAAAGGAAATCCAAGATGAGAGAGGCCTCTGCCCTCACCATTTTGTTCAGGGATGGGTCAGAGGAGGAAGAATCCTAGGCTGCTGCTACAAGGACAAGATGGTTTGGGAGAAAGAGAAGCAGGGGGCACTTTGGGGACAGAGGAGAAAATACCCCCAGGTTGGTACTGTCCCACTCTGTGGCAAAACTCTGGTTGCCCCAGCTTGGTTATGACTGTCTTTTTCAGGTTGGATCTGAAGTCATAGATGTGTTTCACTTGGTGCCCTCGATTAGGCATGTGGAAGATCTGTTTCAACTCAGTTACCTTGGGCTACAAATCCCCTGTGGAACAAATAATGTCTGCAGGCACCAGGGATAGGAAGGAAAACTCTGGCAAGCTTAGGGGCATCAAACACCTCTACATTTGCTCTCCCCATCTGATCTCCCAGACGGTTGTTGTGCATGCCAAGGAACAGACTGAATGCTGTTAACACACGTGCTTTTCATGGCTTTTTTTTCCTCTTGGCAGTTGGAGAAGCCAGTGTCCTTACCCAGCAAGGGTCTCTCCTTTGGTAAAAAATGGATTAGCACCGCCATGTGAATAGATTATGACCACAGCAGCATTTCCTAAACAAATTTGGTGACAGAACATTCTGGGACTTGATATGTATGTATTGGTGGAGCCCCTGATGCTGCTGATGGTGATGGTGAGCCTTGAGCAATAAACCTCATGACAAAGAGTCTTTGCAGAAATTGTGGTATTCCTATATCATGAAAAGTAACTTGGGGTAGGTGATGGAGAGCTGTTTCTGGAAACTGGAAGACTTTGATTCAGGTCATATCTCAGACACATACTGTCTGTGTGACTCGAGGCAAATTCTATAACCTCTCATGCCTAAGGTCACTCTCTGAGACTCTAAATTGAAAAGTAGGTGTTGATCTGAATTTGGTGGATGGAGTTTCCTAATCTGGGAGTTCTATATTATACTCATGAAATAAGAGGTCTGGTTTAGAAAAAAAATTGGGGGAGGAGGTCATTGGAGAAATTTTGGGGTATAGAATAGAGGCAACTATTATATTTTCATACCAAAATTGCTGTTTATGTCTAAAATTTCATAATTTAATATTTTAGAGAGAAATTATTAAAACTTTCTCATATGAGACAAAACACCAGAAAAGAATTTAGGAAGTCCTAGGCTGAAGATTTCCCATAACCTAGCAGTTTTCAAATTCTTGTATATGGAGGTAAACTAGGTCATTAATTTATTTCCCTGACTTTGAGAAACAGCCTGGAGTATGAGAGTACTGGGTTTGACATCAGAAGACCTGAGCCTAAAGCTTGCCTCAGATGGGTCCTAGCTGTGTGATCAAAGGCCAGTCATTAACCTTTCAGAGCTCATGGCTCCTCACTAGTAAAATGGGGATAATAATGCTTATATTATTTTCCTCATAGGATTGTTTTAAGGAACGTGCTTTGTAAATTATACTTAAAATGTGTGAATTATTAGTATTCCTTTGTTTTTATCCTCCTTGGTATTCTACTTTTTTAAATTTAAATTTTTTTTTCAGTTAACAAGGATTCATTTTTTTTCTTTCTTCCCCCTCACGGGAATAAACAAAAAACAAAAAACAAAAAAAACCAAAACCCTCATAACAAATATGCATTTTCAAGCAAAAAAAGAAAAAAAAAATCCCCCTAGTGGCTTTTCTAAACCTTTTCGTCCTTCCTTACACCTCCCATGGCACCCTTCCGCAACCCTTTCAACTAATCATCTTGCTTCATATTTAACCAAAAAAAAATTGAGGCTATTCACTGAGACCTCCTCCTTTCCTCCTCCGCCTCATCTACCGTTACTCAGAAGTGTTCCAATACTGTCTCTTTCTTCACCTTTGTCTCACATGAAGAGGTGGCCTTTCTTTTTTATGCCAATATGATAGATCCTATTCTATCCCGTATTCTTCATCAGATTGCCACCTCTATCATCCCCATTATTTCACTAATCTTCAATTTTTCCTTTTCTGTTGATGGCTTTCCTGCCACTAATGAACATGTTTATGTCTCCTCACCCTCAAAAAGCCCTCACTTCATCCACTCATTTCTGCTAGCTATCACTCTATATCTCTGGTACCCTTCCTTCCTTCCCTCTCACTCACTTCTTCATTCTTTCAAGTCCTGTTTCTAACCTCATCATTCAGCTGAAGCAGCTCTCCCCGAAATTATTAAGGACATCCTTATTGCCTAATCTAGTGACTTTTTGTGTGACCCTGGGAAAGCCATTTACCTTCTCTCTGCCTCCTCATTTGTAGGTGACACTGTAGATAGAGAACTGGGTCTGGAGTCAGGAAGACTCATCTTTGTGAGTTCAGATCTGGCCTCAGATACTACCTATGTGACCCTGGGCAAGTCATACAATACTGTCTGCCTCCGTTTCCTCATCTGTAAAATGAGCCGGGGAAGGAAATGGCAAATCACTCCAGTATCTTTGCCAAGAAAACCTCAAATGGGGTTGTGAAGAGTCAGACACGACTGAAATGACTATTAAACAACAAAAAATACAGATAATTATAGCACCTATCTTCCAAAGTTGTTGTAAGGATCAAATGAAATGATCGTAAGGTGCTTAGCACAGTGCTGGGCACATCCTAAGAACTACATCGATGATGGTTATTTTTATCTTTGTAATTGTTGTTATTAATATATTGATTAGAGTTCTTAGATCTTTCAAAACCATTTGTCTTTACAATTTTGTCATCATATACAGTGTTTTCCTGATACTGCTCATTTTACTTTGCAACAGTTCATCTAAGTCTACCCAGGTTTCTCTGAAATATTCCCTTTCCACTACATTCATATACCATGATTTGTTCAGCCAGTTCTCAATTGATGGACACACTCATAGATTCTAGTGCTTTGCCACTATGAAAAGAACTGCTATGAATATTTTTGTACATATTACACTGCTTTAAATTTCCCAAAATAAAATTACCTCACTAGTTGGAGTCAGTGTTGTTGATCTTAGCTCCTGCTCACATGCCTTCTAATTTGCCTTCATGGGAAGTTTGTGTCTGAACAGTGGTGCCTGAACCCCAGATCAAAACTACAACCAACTCTCATATGTACAAATATGGAATAAAGTACAGCTCCTCCACCCTTAATTTGATGGTAAGTACTTTGAGGGCAAGGATGGTATAGCATATTTATTTTGCATCTCCTATAGTATCCAACAGTTCCCAGCACATAGTAGGTATTTAATAAACATCCATTAAATTAATTGATTCAGCAAAAGAATATAAGTTCCTTGAGGGCCGAGTGTATTTTTCATTGTTTCATAGATTTGGAGCTGGGAGAAAGACCTGAGGGGCCACTCTATCCATCCCCTTCAATTTAGAGGTATTGTTGAATCTTTGTATCCCCAGTACCTGGCCTGTAGGAAAACATTTAACAAATGCTTCTCGGATTGGATTAACTGTATGAACGAACATGTTTGTGCATTAATGACAGCATTTTTTAATCTTAAGGTGGCATCTCCACCCATATTTTGGATTATACCACAAAACTGTGTCTAGAGTATCTCTTATATATCATCTATTTCTTTTCCTTTCTACTACCCAGAAACAATTCTAGTTTCCTAGAACAGGCCCTTATTATTATGCATATGGACTATTTCAAGAGCCTTCTAAGTCATCTTTCAGCCTTCATTCTTTCCCTTCACCAATGCTTCCTTCACTGAGATAATTCATGCTTAAATAGCATTTTATGGTTTCCAATATGTGTTCCTCATTCATTCATTCATTCATTAAGCATTTATTAAGCACCTACTGCGTGCTAGACATTGGAGATACAAACACGGTAGAAAAACAGTCCTTGCTCTCAAGGAATTTATATTATATTATAATGGGGGGAGAGCAGCAAAACAACATGTGCATAGAAAATTAATTATAACATGTATACAAAGAAATTTCTAGGGAAAGTTATTTTTACTTTCTGAGTCTCAGTTTTCTCACCTGCAAAATGAAGGGGTTTGAAGAGATGATCTCTATCTCTAATAGACGATCTACTCTTAACAAGTATAAATCTACTAGTCTATTGCCATAGATAATTAAGCTTTAACTGATTCTGGGCCCCTAGGTACATTTTATAACCCATCTTTAGACAGGATGGAGAAGGAGAGGTTAGGGAGAAGTTATAAGAACTGAGAGGAAGCACAACAGAGTGGACAGAGCACTGGATTTGGAGTCAGGAGCACCTGCCTTTTAGTCCTGCCTTAGATACTCACTAGTGTGTAACCCTGGGAAAGTCACTAAACTTGTCACCTTCCCCTCCTACAAAACGGGGAGGGGTTGGACTCAGTGACTGCAAAGATTCGTTCTAGTTCCATTTCTTTTTTTTTGTGCACAAGGGTCATTTTCTATTTTCTTTGAACTCTTTTGGAGATAGAACTAGAAGCAGTGTTACTGGGTCAAAAGGTGTGTACAGTTTCATAGCTTTGGGGGCAGAGTTCCAAATTGCCATCCAGAATGACAGGACTGGTTCATAGTTCCACCTATTTTCCTATAGCTAGTACTTGTAATTTTCATTTTATGTTGATTTTGTCAGTCTAATGGGTGTGAAGATGTGCCTCAGAATTGTTTTAATTTGCATTTTTCAGATTATTAGTGATTCAGAACATTTTTCATATGCCTTTAGAGAGCTTGCATTTCTTCTTCTCAAAACTTACTATTCATATTCTCTGACCATTTGTCAATAGGGAATAGCCCTTATTCTTATAAATTTGAATCAGTTTCATATATATATATATATATATATGTATATATATGTATGTATATATGTGTGTGTTCCTTTATCAGAGAAACTTGCTGCAAAGATTTTCCTCTCCATTTTCCTGCTTATTTTCTAATTTTAGCTGAATTAATTTTGTTTGTGCAAAAACTTAAAGATTTTTTTTTTCATCCAAACTATTTTACCTCTTGTGAATCTCTCTGTCACTTGATCCATAGATCTGATGGGTAATTTCCTCCATGTTCTTCTATGATGTTACCCTTTAAGTCTAACTCATGTACCCATTTGGAGCTTGTCTTGGTAATATGGTGTGAGATATTAGTTTATGCCTAGATGGTACCTTCTCTATACCCTACACTAAAACAAGGGAGCTCCTGGGACCTCTTTCTGTCCAGGTGTATAGCCTTGGTCCTCTTTCAGTGTCTGGGTACTGGAATGTTCCACATGTACCTTCCTGGGTCAGGTCCCATCCATCCCCATTATCTGAAAATCTGTCTGTCACCCTATGCCAACCTGGGCTGGATAAATGACTCATCATGGGATTTTTTTTCCTTGAATTTCCTGACCAGAACTTAGTCTCATGTATTTTCTAGATCTTTGTGGAAGGGTTGTCTTGAAGAAGCTTGGTTATATTTATTTCTGCTCTGTTACTATTTAGTACAGAGCCTGGCACAGAGTATTTATTGTAAATGCTTGTCACTCCCTACTCAGTAAAGTCCTGTGGCTCCTTATTACCTCCAAGATCAAGTAGAACATCCCTTTTGGCATTGAAAGCCCTCTATAACCTAGCCCCCTCTTTCCTTTTCAGTCTTCTTACACCTTACTCCCCAACATATACTCTGATCCAGTGACAACAACCTCCTGGCTATTCTGCTACTAAGACACTCCATCTCTTGGCTCCAGGCATTTTCTCTTGGCTGTCCCCCATGCCCAGATTGCTTTCTCTCTCTCCTCAACTCTGTCTACTGGCTTTCCTAGCTTCCTTTAAAGCCCAACCAAAAACTATATTTCTTACTGGAAGCCTTCCCCAACCCCTCTCAGTTCTAGTGCCTTCCCTCTGTTTATTCTTCCCTGTTTATCCTGTATAGAACTTGCTTTACATGTATTTGTTTGCATGTTGTCTCCTCCGTTAGATTGTAAACTCCTTGAAGGCAGGGACTATCTTTTGCTTCTTTTTGTATCTTCAGTGTTTAACATTGTGCCTGGCACATAGTAAGTGTTTAATAAATGTTTATTTGATTAATTAATTGATTTAAGAGTGGAGCCCAGAGTGAAGCAAAAATGATCTGAGCATCTCATGACTTGGTCATCTGGTGCAGGGATTCACCGATCAAGAGAGTACTGAGAGGCAGTTCCTCACCGAGAAGGTTGCTGAGGAGAAGGTGGAGAATAATTCTTCAGTTAATTTCTTGTGTGTGTGTGGGAAGTTGGATAGAGTAAAGGAGGTGACATACTTGTTACACTTTCTTCTTGGTTGTCTCCATGGTCTGCTTCATCAATAGTTTCTAAAATGCCTTTGACATTACCTTAGGAAAATGTGTTTATTACTAGTAAAACAGGACACCAGCTCACAATCTCCTGGAGTGTCTGGTTTAAGCAGGAAATTGAGGAACAGGGCAGAGGGAGGATTCCATCTCCCCTGCAGTTCTACAGGCCACTGTAGGGACAGAAGAGTAAATTGGCTGAGTTTTCATGGGTTTGGTCTTGACTGCCCAACCCAAAAGCGGCAACATGTCTCATTCATTTTCTATGTCCCTGGAAAACAGCAGGCACTTAATACATATGTATTGATTTTATTTCATTTGATTCATAACTGAAACACAGAAAGCCTGGTACAGAAGATAGCATTAGTCATGGCCCCTTAAGGCAGTTAATTTCCGTAGATGACAGGGTTACTAGTTACTGGGAATAGAGAGGTCTGTCCTGCCGGGAAGTTTCTAGGTCAGCTGCTTATTTAGCCCATTCAAGGGATTTCTCTGAAGTGTCTATGAAAATTATTAGGACTCAGAATCTCTTTGGAATCTAAAAGATTCCATTCTGTTAGGGAAATTTTTCTCTTTCTGAACCTTGGGAATTTCATATAAGTTTCTGCGGAGGTTGGTCACAATGGTGTTTAGACATCTGGTGTAATTTGGGAAATGTTTTCTATTATCCCCGAGGCATGAGATTGCTGCTGGTTGGGGATGGGGGTGGGTGGGCTTGGATGGGGTGTCAGGATTTGGGAAAGTATCCAAACCATGGTACCTTCTTTCTCTTGCTACTCAAACAACAGCTAACTCAAGCCAATCAGGGGCCCCCAGGAATACGGCAGGAGGTCATCAGGTCTGACTCTTCTATGTAATGTTTGGCCTTTGTGCCCCTCTGCTTCTTCCCACTCTTCAAGATCACTCTCCCTGCTTGTCAGCATCCCTCCACCCCCTCTAGACAGGCACACTCTAAGTGCCTTGTTTGATTTCTCAATACGGAGGCCCTGCTGGGTCATACCTATTCAGCTTGGGCTCCTTATTCCACTGCCTCTTATTCTAAGAGGAATGAAAAAGAGCAGAGACCCTTGGGGAACAAGGAGCCTTTTTCCTAATATGAAAGTGCCTCTAAGCCAGAATCATAGGGGGCTCAACGTGATGGATGTGTAGTGGGAGGAGTTTCCTTTTTTAAACAAAAGAAGATGAATCAAAATTCACAAATCACAACTCTTTTGATGATGTCACATCTTCTACTCTGCCTGCTTCACTAATTTCGATTATTTAAAGCAATCTAATTCCTCCCAAATAAATAATTCTTTTTTTTTCTTCTCTTAGCAAAAGTATTTTAACTAGCAATTTTTGTACCTCAGGCAAGTAGAACCAAATATGTCCAGGACAAGTAGTAAGAACCATGTCTTAAATCATAGGAGGTGGAGGTGGGTAGGCAAGAAAATGCCTTGGGGTGTAGGTCACTGAGGGGATAAACACTCCATCTGGTAGCTTCCTGTTTTAACTAATTATTCTTGCTAGAAAGTGCTAAGTTCAGTTGTTTATATACTGCTAAAGGACTCCATGTGCTGTCAACACCCTCTAAATACCAGCACCCTTGGGCAAAACCCCAGTCACCTGTCCTTGGTTAAGGCTCAGTACACAGGTAGACATCTTGAATACAGTATGCTCCTATCGTGGTTTTCCTGAACCTTACTAGTCCATTAAGACCTACCTCCTCCATGAAGACTTCTCGGAGATTTTCCCCATCACCCTTGTAGATAATTAGCACCTCTGCACATTTATCCGTTTTTACTTCATAATATAATTATTTCTGTTTGTATCCAGTCTCCCTACTAGACTATACTAGATTGTAAAGCTGCTGATCTAAATGTAGCTTTGCCACCATCCACCATAGAGTCCTCCATGGTATGGGTACTTAATGAACCTTGTCAATTCAATACATAAAACTGCTCTCGGAATTACAGAATGCTTTGCACACAGATTTATGTATACTGTCCTAATTTCTCATTTTCTATTCATGAAGTTGGCATTGCTCCCAGAGCAAAAAAGTATTAATGATGGCAATGTCTGATGAGAGTTGAGAAGAACCTTTTCTCATTTTTGGTTTCTGTCCAGACAAATTTTAAACATTAAACAGGATAGTTCTTTGGAAGCAATCTCCCTTATCTTGCAACACTTAAATAATCCTGATGAATTGTTTTGTGAATGATGGAAACCTCTGGGGAACGATAAGGAGCTTCCTCCTCCAGGGGTAGAAAAACATGCTTC
This sequence comes from Pseudochirops corinnae, assembly GCA_028646515.1. Lineage (NCBI taxonomy): Eukaryota > Metazoa > Chordata > Mammalia > Diprotodontia > Pseudocheiridae > Pseudochirops > Pseudochirops corinnae. Next base: position 302,578,523 of record CM053586.1, on the reverse strand, counting down.
TGGAAACCTAGGAACTTAGGAAGCTTGAAAAGCTATCTTCTGATTTTTTTTAAAAGGATGAATGGTTTATCTTCAAAGGAAGTCAAATGCTTAAAAGGAAAAAAGAAGTCAGATTCATTCAACTCTCAATTACTCAAGGGCTGTCATTCAGTTTAAGACACAAGTTTGTGACAATAACATGGTCCCCATCAGCTGAGTTCCATTTCATATATGGTCATAGTGTATAGGTCTATGTGATTCTTTCACTCTATGCCATTTCCCACAACTCTACCTCCTGTTTTCTGTCTTTTATCTAGTGACCAGTGCCCTGTAGGAAGATGACCCTTCTACTGGAAGGTGGGTAGGTCTGCAACTTTTATTTGTGTCCTTGCGTAGCTCATCACAGAGAGCCCCAACCAGCAGACTGAGGGGTCTTCCTCACTTTTGCCTGCCAATGTAAAGGTACTGTAGGACACACAATATGTCCACTTTTTATTTCTTGCTCATGCCGGCTCGCCAGACCATCTCCTTTTTTTATTGTACATTTCTTGACATCTATTACTTCAGTTTTTTCCCCCCAGAGTTCATTATTTGTTAAGTGTTGTAAGCTGCTCACATCTATCTATGTGCCTGCCTCTTTCCCTCTGAGTGATTCTCATCTCTGCTTCTTTGGAGACTGTAGTGTTCTGTGGCTTGCAGCCATATAACTCCTCTGGTATTAAAAAAAAACTAGGCCTTCATTTCTGGGAGAAGTTAGGCCTCTAAAAGAGCTCTGTCATTTCCTGAAAGCAGTCCAGCTTCCTTTCCTTGTTAATTGTGGGACCAACTTTTCTTTTTCTTTAGAAATTAAATGTAAGCTTTATTTATTTTAGGGCAAACTCAAAAGGGTTTTTTATCTTTTTACATTTTTTATTAACAAATTCTATCATGTTAGTGTTAACAAAAACATCTGTATATTTGCCATGTTATACTTAGAAGTGAAACAGATATTAAACTATAAATACAGATGTAGATATAACATGACAAAAGCAAAAAAAAAGTGTGTGTGTGTGTGTGTGTGTGTGTGTGTATGTGTGTGTGTGGAACCATGGTAGAAACAAAACTATTCTGGTGGTAGACATTTTTCATTACTTGTCTTTTTATTTCTAAGCATTATGGTTAGTAAAATCTTGCTGTAACTTTACAATGTGTTTTTTTGTATGCTCATTTAATATGTATTATTATGCTTGATAAATAAAGGGTGATGGGAAAAGGAAAAAAAATTTATATGACGAAGATGCAAGTTGCATCACTTATGTGAGTTGTTGAGAAGCCAATATATTGATAAGCAATAGAAAAGATAGATTTGCACTGTTGTCATTTATGGTCCAGCCAAGCATCCATGGTGTACTTTGAGAAACCCACATGCCTCAACACTTTTGTACTACATGAGAACTACAGTACTTGAAACCTGGGGGGAGTACAGACTATTTACTTTACTTATGCCCTTGTTTAGTGGTGATGTCAGTAGCATAATGGATAGCAAACCCAAGATCCAGAGGGTGATGAACTTTTTCAGGACACTGGAAATTCAAGGTTGGTAAGTTAGGGAGGCAAAATTTCTGTTGAATTCCTTTCTTTCTTATCTTGTTCTTTTTGAAAAATTAGCAAGACCTCTAAAGGGTGGGAGAGGAAAGGCAAGACAGCTATAATTGTTGCATTTTGGCTAGGGCAGCAGCTCTGGTCTTATCTTCAGAATGATACAGATTTGCTGTCCTTGGTGTATATCAGAGTTTCTGGATGTGTAGCCAAGGATCCAACTCTTTGTTGATTTACCGATCCATCTATCCACCTATCTGTCTGTCAGTCAGTCTGTCTGTCTATCTATCTATCTATCTATCTATCTATCTATCTATCTATCTATCTATCTATCTAT
>CM053586.1:302515261-302576129 GCA_028646515.1 Pseudochirops corinnae | reverse complement strand
ATCTATCTATCTATCTATCTATCTATCTATCTATCTATCTATCTATCTATCTGTGTTTGCCTGCCTGTCGGTCACCTATCTAAAGACAGAGAGATGGTCATTGAATAAGGTTATCTCTGTTGTTATATCTTTCGATGAATCTTGACCAATTTTGATGTGTGAAAAGGAGTCACCTTATTGAAAGAGAACCTTTGGAAGGTGGCATTTTGCTCTACTGTATCAAGTGTTTTCTTTTTAATAGCAAAAAAACCCCTTATCCATCCATCCATCCATCCATCTGTCCGTCCATCTGTCCACCTGTCTCTTTCCATCCACATGCACATACACATACTCTGACACAAGAGTAGTTGTCCATCTAACTGTGGGCCATAATCTGGGCAATAAACATTCTTATTACACTTGGTTTTTCTTGTGACTATGGTTAGGTCAAATACTTTTGAATGTGTGGTTAATGTATGACTTTCAAGAGGCTGTACTGTGTTCCAGGACTTGATGGTATTAGCATAATATCATCTGCAGTCAGATGCACCTGGAGAACTTCGCCATCTATAGAGAGCTTTCTTTAACTTGAGCTCTGCATGGGATGTACGTTATATTAGCAAACAGCTCTGATGTCCCTGCATCTCCCTGTTGTCTTTCTTTCCTTATGTTAATGATCAGCAGGTCACTGAATAAAGTTATCTCTGTTGTTATATCTTTTTTTTGCTTTTTTTCTTGGAGGGACAATTGGGGTTAAGTGACTTGCCCAAGGTCACACGGCTAGTAAGTGTTAAGTGTGAGGCCTGATTTGAATTTAGGTCCCCCTGACTCCAGGGCTGATGCTGTATTCACTGCCCCACTGAGCCACCCCTGTTGTTATATCTTTCGATGAATCTTGAATGATTATGATCTATGGAAAGGAGACACCCCGATGGAAGAGTGGTATTGGACACCTTTGGAAGGTGGCATTGTACCCTACTGTGTCAAATATTCTCTTTTCAGTCAAAAAACAATAAGAAAAATGCGATCTTGTATTCTTGACCTGTTTTGGCCAATTGCATGCGGTCTAATGTGGTGCATGACTTGTAAAAGATTACTCATTTCCTAGTAATGACCTCAAAAAGTATGCCCTTGATGCGTGTGGAAATTATTCTTATAATCACCTTATGTACTGAGGAAAAAAGGCAAATAGGTCAGTCATTGTTGATGTCTTCTTGGTTGTCTCTTTTCAGTGTTACTGATGACTGAGATTCCATCCATGTCTTTGTTTTTTTCTGCTCCCTCAGATACCTTGTGAGTTGATCTCTTGATGCCCTCACAATTGTGTCACCTCTAGCACAGATATCCTTTAGGTATATGGTCACCATGAAAAGAATTGTAGTTTATATACAGACATAGGATTGTAGAACCATAGATCTAGAGTTGGAAGGGACATTGGAGGCCAATTCTTTTATTATATGAAGAAACTGAGACCCAGGAAGGTGAAGTAATTTGATCCAAGATCCAGGAGATGAAGAGGTGAAGAAAATCTACAAAGAATTTGATGACATCCTTCAAATTAAATCAACATGTATTCTTATCCTTGGTAACTTCAAAGCAAAGGTGGAAATAGGTGAAAGTGATGAGAAATATATTAAAAATGTGGGTCAGGAATAAAAGAGGAAAGGCCAAAGACTTGTAGCCTAGAAGTTTCATGGTTATATACCAGGAATCCTTTCTTCAAGAACAAAATGAGTTGGCAGTGGACATGGTAGGTACCAAATAGCATCGAAAAAATGAATTGATTATATTTTAACAGATACGAAATAAATCTTTACTGATGTGGGAATTATTCCTGAATCAACTGTGCTAGTCAGACTAATGATTTGTTAGAACAAAAAAAAAACATTCAAAATTTGAACAAAGTTGAAGGGACAGCAAGATGGCACAATGGATAGAGTGCTGGCCTTGGAATTAGGAGGAGGTGAATTCAAATCTGGTCTCAGACACTTACTAGCTGTGTGACCCTGGTCAGGTCATCTAAGCCATTTGTTTCAGTTTCCCCATCTATAAAATAAGCTGGAGAAGGAAATGGCAAACCACTTCAGTATCTTTACCAAGAAAACCTCCAGTGGGGTTAGAGAGAGCCTGACACAAAGCTAAGAGAAAGGAAAATGAGAAAGTTTTAGAGTACAATGAAAACAGTTTGTAAGGACACAAGATTTGTGGGGGGCAGACTGTCCTGCCAGCCATGCCAATTGTAAGGCTAAATGCAAGGGAGCTGATCTGTTGTGTCCTGATAGGCCAGTTGTAAGGATGAGGACCCTCCGAGACAATACCGAGATACTGAAGAAAGAGGGGCCTGTACCAGTTTGGTTGCTTAATTGGTTAATTAGGTTTTGGGGAGAATTTACTCATGAGAGCCGGTCCTTGGCAGCAAGAGGAAAGAATGTGTGATGGATTCCTGCACCAACCCCAGGCCAGGTCAAGTATTATATAGAAACAAAACAAAGGAAGTGCGGTGCCAGGGATGGCCCAGGGTCACGTGCAAGTGTTCCCATGGGATAGCTGAAAATTCTTAGGCTGTTTAGTTTACATTCCCTGTGAGACTCGAGGTCACATTCCTAGGCACTGGCATATTTCTGTACACATTTCCAACAAGTTATTAGTGATGGAAAAAAATAATATGGACAGAAGAAAGAATAGAAACACAGACTGAAATAATTTTACAAGACACTTAACCATTGTAAATCATTTTCCATGAAAAGGAGACAAAAGAACCTAAAATACGTTAGTGAACAAATACTTTACTTGCTAATTCAATTCTTTTCTCATCTTTGCTTTCTTCTGTGTCATTTCTACCTTCTCTTATCAGCATAATCATAACTGTCAGGTTAGAAAGCAAACGTGATGACTTTATTGTCCCTTTTTTTTTTGCGAGTGGGGAGGTTCATTAGAAAATTTTTTCAGATATTTTCCTTTTTTCTTCTGTTTGTTGTTTTTCCATTTTCATCCTTAAATAACCTTGGGATGACTTTGCTTGGTTGACTTTTTTTGACAAACTTAAAAAAAACCTCCATTCCACTGCTTCTCCTTGTTTCATGGGGGCAATACTACTTTTAAGCTTCCGTTATCCTTTTGTATAAGATTTGATGAACAAATTTCTCTTCTAAACTGATTTTGTGTTTGATTCCCATATTTCTCTGCTTGGTAAGTAAATAAATGATGTGTTTGCTGGCTAAGTTACTTTTTAGATTCTTTTGGTCCTTTTATCATTGTAATTGATTTACATCAATTAAACTTCTGAATGAAATTATTCTAGTCTGTATCTTTGTCTTTTCTTCTGTCCATATCCCATTTTTGTCATCAATAAATTATTTGATTAGGTTAGTATGGAATTGATTTTACTTTGCTGTCTCTGTCTCTTTCTGTCTCTCCCTATCCCTCTCTCATCATTTTCTTTCTTTTACCTTTATACTGATTTTCATCTTTGCTCTAACAAATCAGAGGTCTGACTGTGCATGAACAGGTAATTCTGAAATAGTTCTGACACCAATAAAGGAATCATATCCTATCTTTTAAAATGCAATCAATTTCTTTCTTTTTTTTTTTGATGCTATTCATGCTTGCTATGTCCTGTGCCTAATAAATCTGCAAGCCTGTAGCTTCTCTCATTCCTTATTCATGATTCATGTTTTCCAACATATTTCTCACCATCTTCCCCTATTCCTATCTTTGCACTGAAGTCATTGAATATCAGAGTATATATTGATTTAATTTGCAGGACTTAATTGAGTTCTTTGTAGATTTTCTCTGTCTTCATCCTCTGCAACAGATGTTGGTTTATAAGCTGAAATTGTTTTCATGGTGTTCTTTTCTGCAAATACTTAAGACTAATGAGAGGACAAAAGCTGCTTTGCAAACGTTAATGTGTTATATCTATATGAGCTATTTTTCACTATTAATATTATTAGCATTGCAATACGGGATGACCAAACATCCTGTGAAATGTTGATTCCTATTTCTTGGCACACAATTAACTCAACTTTACCAGCTCCTTTATTTGCTTCTCCCAGGAGAACCTGTGAGTTGTCCTTCCATTTTGCTGCAATTTCTTTACTTATTTCCTTTTCATTCACAGCAAAAATGTCAAGATTGATATGATTCAGTTGCTCCAGTAAGATGTTCTCTTCTTGGTCACTGGACAAGGACTTCCTCTTCAGAGTTCCAACATCTAAGTTAAAGTTTATATGTGGTCTAGAATCTGTGTGGTGGTCTGCTACCATTCCTGTAGAATGAGGAGGCTTCAACAGGTCTGAGGATCTTAGGAAGGATAATTAATTAAAATAAGCTGCTATGTAGCTGTATATTGGACCTTGACTTGCTCTCCACACTCCTTAACTGAATTTGTGATATAAATTTGATCAGGAAGTACATGTTTTTTCTTTTTATTTTTCTGTGCTTGTCTTGGTTATGGACTCAGATATCTTAGATGCAAAAATTGCTTACTTCTGATGGTAGAACAGTGTATAAGAAGTAAAACTCAAGGCAAGTCACTTTGGTAATTGTCAATCACTCTACTAGCAAATCAAGTGAGGAAGGAGGTCAAAACCAATGACTTTATGTCAGTGGTGAATTAGCATTTCAGTGAATTTGAGCTACTTATGCAATTCCTGTTGGCATTGCCATCAATATTCAGAGTTGGACATGATATCATCTTGTAGCTTTTGGAAACCTATTCACTTCTGAAGAATTCTGCCCTTCCTCTGTAGGTAGGATTTATCTCTTCCTTCCAAAGGAGGAGTGAATCATTTTACTTCTATTGTTCAAGCACCTCAACTAGTAAGTAGTCTGTAATGAATGAATATGAAAAATTATATATCAAGTGTTTACTAAGTGAGACATTTTGCTAAGTGCCAGGGATGTGAATATTATCAAGCAAGACAATGCTTATGCATTGGCGCTAATATTTTCATGGTGATAAAAGAAAAAGATGAGGTAGGAGAAGGGGGATTAAAAGTGTGTCTGCCAGCAAGGTTTGGAAATGATCTGGGAAGTGATGTGATGTCTTGGTTCCTGGTAAGAGGAGGCAAAAATTCCTGTATTAGAATTCTATGGGTAGACTCTAAGTCTTAGTGGTAGGGGGATGAGGAAGATGGCAAAGTAACGTAAAGGGATTGATAATAACTGTCAGTTAATCAGTAAACAAATACTTATTAAGAACTCTTATTGAATCTGAGTTGTCTTTATCTTTTCTTCTCTCAAAACTTGTAGTGGTTTTGTTTTTTACTCACCTGCTACCACTATCAGTCAGTCCTTTATCATCTCTCATCTGGATTACTGTAACAGTCTTCCATTTATATATCTGTCTGTCTACTTACCTGCCTATTTCTCTATCCCTTTTTAACATTCATTAAAAAATAATTGATTTCCAGATTTTCTTGCTCCTGCCTCTCCCCCAACCATTGAGAAGTCAAGCAATGTGATATCAATTTAACACGTGAAGTCATCCAAAATGTATTTTCATATTAGCTATGTTACATAAAGAAATAAAAAAAATAAAGTTTAAAAAGTTTGCTTCAATCTGCACTCAGAGTTCATTATTCTCTCTGGAGGTAGATAGCATTTTTCACCAATGGCACTTTGGAATTGTCTGGGATCATTGTTGAGAGAAATTATTATTTTCTACTATATAGCCAATAATTAAATTAGAATTGAGATTTTTTCCTTTCTATTTCCTCATCCAGGGACCAGTCCCTGTAGCTCATTCAGCTAGTCTCAGAAGGACAAGGCTGATTGATGAGATTGGCCTTATCCTTGGGGTACATTTTCAACATCTTTGGTGGGACCCCACCCAACTGGAAGAACTTACTTTTGTTTAGAGTGTAAAGAAAATCTAAAGTAGTTGAATTCTTGCCCTCAGGAAATAAATTTATGCCCTTGTAGACTCCCCATTGTGGTGTAGGGTAACCCAGTTTATGAAGAAAACCAACCAGAGGGTAGAGATGAATTCCTCTGTCTGGATTGCTGGAGGAGACTGAGTCTCCTGATCAAACCACATTCTCAGTAGGAGGAGCTGAAGACTTTTAGCCCACCTCCTCATGAATATGTCTGCTCTCTCATTTATAATTCACCAATCAGGGTTGATTTTCTCCTGTCAGGGGTACCCTCTTTTCTGAAGGTATGTAAGCATTCAGGGATCTCCATGGTTTTGTCTTTGATTACTTAGAGAAAGTACTGGTCATCCATTTATTGATTATTAGTTAGCCTAATTAATAAATTGATTGTTAATTATCCAGAAACTCTGTCTTGGGTTTTTTATTCCTCTCATTGTTTTGATTAGAGTAGTTAAGTCTTTCATACTTGCTATCGTTACAATAATGCAGTGTAATAGTCTTCTAATTGATTTCTCAGTCTCCAGTCTTTTTCCTTTCCATTTACCCTTAACGCGTATTAAAAAAAATCATCCCATGGTACAGATCTCCAGTACTTCCCTGCACAAAAACCTTCAGTGACTCCCAGTTGCCTATAGGATAAAAACCAAAATCTTTAGTCTGGGATTTCAAGTTGTACATGACTTGGCTCCTATCTTCCAGCTTCTTTCGTGATACTGTCCTTCACAGTCTCACCAAACTCGTCTATAGATTGTGGCCCAAATTCTGTATTTGTATAGGTTCTCTTCTGTGCCTGGAATGAACACCTTCCTTACCCTCACTTTTAAAAACCTTGCCTTTGGAGCCTCTGTGTCATCTACTCCCTGAAGCCATCCTGAATTTGTCTGGATCACTTCCTTGCCCTCTTATACTGTACTTTGTATTATACACATCTCCAGTAAAGTCTGCCTCTGCTGCATGATGACACAGAGGTTGCCCAGGCTTCTTAGCAGAGTGTTAACTTGGACAGGTCCTATTAAGTGGCAAAGATTTTTTTAGTTCCAATCTGGTGAAAGGCTATGGCTTTGTCCAAACTACTGAAGTCCTTAGAAGCTCAGAGAAGTCAAATTAGCCAAAGAAGAATGAATTTTTTGACCACTACAACTCTTAATGACCATCTGCTAAGATATAAAGGATTTGAAACCTGTATGGGTAGAGAACCTATAACTTTATCTTGGTGTCCCTAGGGTCTAGCACACTCTGCAGTTGGGTGGCACAGGGGATAGGGCCCTGGGCCTGGAGTCAGGAAGACCTGAGTTTAAATCTGGCTTTAGCCACTACTAGTTGTGTGAACCTGGGCATGTCACCTAACCGCTTTTTGCCTCAGTTCCTTCATCTGTACAATGGCGATAATAATAGCACATACCTCTCAGGGTTGTTGTGAGGATCAAATGAGATAATTATTTAGAGTGTCCTTTAGCACAGTGCCTGTCATGTAGCAAGAGCTTAACACACGTTTATTTCCCTTCTTCCTGTACTGTCTGTCATAGTCAGTTGGTGCTCAAGTACTTTAAAAAAAATATATGCTCAGAGTTGAAGAGGAGGACAAGAATGGATTGGATACCCCTTTAGGAAATTGCAAAACTCCTTTAAGGGACAGTTTGGTGAACAGAGAGCCTGGAAGGCCTAGGTTCATGTCCCACATCTCACTCGTACTGGCTGCGTCACCCTGGGTGAGTCACATAACACAGTATTCTAGATAACTCTGCCTGGCACAGGCAGCATGAGTGTCCTTGCCTGGGTGTTCTCTGCATCAGTGAACCCCCAGATCTAGACCCTGTCCCTTTAATGGCCATAAGCTTCTGTGGGAAACAAAGGTCCATCTGGTTAATACCAGCAGTACTACTTCATGGCAGCAACACACAAAATATGCCTCTAATCAACGGAAAATTATTATCAGACAGAAGACAATGGGGAAGTGGGTGATGGGGATGAGCAGGAATATCAAAGACACCAGAGAGAAATGTATGATAGGAAGACCATATGGATTGGTCATGTGATCAATCAATCAGTAATATTTTTCAAAGCACCTACTATGTGCTAGTTATTGGGGACACAGATACAAAAAAAGGAACAGTTTCTGCTCTCAAAGAGTTTACTGCTATTTGGGGATATGACACCTGGCAGGAGAAACTGAGGAAGTCCTTCCAACATATTGGGTGGGCGCTTTATGGGAAAACACGGACAAGATGGGCTGGCAAATATGGATGAACTGCTACCTCCATGATTGGAGGGAGAAACCAAGCAGGTGTGCTCATACATCCTCTAGGATAGCATCTGAGAAGTATGAGGCTCTACATTTCTCTAGTTGGGAAGATGCACCTTGATGCACACATGAAATTTAACAAATACAAGGTTAGTATAGAGTGTGAATTGTCACAACAGCATGCTGAAGTATAGGTCATTGTTAAACCCATTGTGTTGGGAGGTGGGGGGAAAGAGAAGAGTGATTGGTTCCTCAGAGTTCAACAACAACAACAATCCAACTCCAAAGGATTTTAGATATTCTCAAGTTCAGCTCTACTTTCCAGATGAAAAATCTGTAGCTAGCAAGGTCACAGAGCTCAAGGTCATATAACTAGTTAGATGCAGAAAAGGTACCATATTTGTCTTTTAAGGCAACACCATTTTTAACTCAATGGAATGGTTTCTTCTTGTGTCTTCAGAATTTTAGTCTCAAGAACTTCCCATTCTTCCTGGACTGACTTCCCCTGTAGAAATTTAGGTCACTGGATGCTACCTATCTTTCCTCTGAATGCTTCGACATCTACTTTCTCAAAATAGATAGATATCCTGGAAAGACTTATTTTCTTTTTACTCCCTGTTCATAGTTTTCCAATGTGGGCAGGTTTTGAAACTCTCTCTATAGGGAGCAGGTTGGGGTAGGAGGTGGTGGGATGAAGATTGGCAGATAGGGAGTGGGGTGTGTGCATCTATAGATAAAATAGGAATTCTTTTGGTGGGGTACATCATGGGATTGAGAGCAGCAAAAGAAGGAAGGAGGAAGAGAACAAGGATATATAAAGTACCTGTTCCATGCCAAGCACTGTGCCAACCTTTACAAAGATTATCTCCTTTGATCCTCACAACAATTCCGTGAGGTAGGTGCTATACCCCCCCATTTTACAGTTGGAGAAACTGATTGCCCAAGGTCACACAACTAAGAAGTGTCTGAGCTAGGATTTGAACTCAGGTCTTCCTGACTCCAGGCTCAGTGGGCTTATCTATTGTGCTATAAAACTGGCTAGGGATCTTCAAGAGAATCGAGGTGAACCCCCTCATTTTAACAATGAGGAAACTCTGACCCAAAGACATAAAATAACTTGCTCAAAATGGGTAAAAGTAGTAAGTAGCAAAGCTTGGATTTGAACAAAGGTTTTCTAACCTCTAATCCAGTGATCTCATGGCTATATAGCTAGGTCCCAATTATTGGGAATCATACATCTTATGAAGTGGTCACATGTATTGGAATTTGTACTATTTTGAGGTCGTAATGATATAAATTATGGTCATTGGTTCCAGCTCAGTGGAAATCTGCAGTGTGAATTTGAATAATGTGACATCTTCAGGGGATTCATTATTAACCCTAATTGCTGATCTAGCTATATAATGCTGGGAGGGGCCAAAGATCATATAGGTAAGAATTAGCCTTTCCACCCAGGCATTGAATTGGAAGCCTGAAGCCAGATTACTCTGCTCTTATTTATTTTTGTTTTCATTTTTAATATTTTCCTTCTCTGGTGATCTCTGTTCCTTTCCTCTGGTGCTCTCCATTTCCTCCTGCCTCACCTCCTCCCCTTCCCCAGTCCTTAACATTGCTAGCTTTCTCCGTGACAAATTTGATTCAAGAAAACAAACATCTATTAAGTGCCTGCTGTGTGTACAGAGTCCTGTGCTGGCCTCTGGGTGAGACAGTAAAGTTTAGATTCTAGTAGAACCATAAGACCTATATACAGATTACCGTACACATAACAATTCATACCAAGTGTATTAGAAATGACTAAAACAAAGTACTAGGGGGAAAATCATGGAATTAGGGAAGGAAGTAACATTTGATTTGGGATTTAAATGATAGGTAGGAATTTAATGGGCAAAGAAGGGGAGGAAGGATGTTATAGGGATAGGGAAGAACTTTGGTGGTTTGGGTAGATGATAAGGTATCTGGAGGAGAATAATATGACCCAGAGCTCAGGCTCCCCCCTTGCTGGGATTAAAGTCATTGGCCACTGCAGAATTTTGAACAGAGTGACGTGCTCACATCTACGTATAAGAAAGATAAGCCTAGCAGGAGTATGAAGGGTAGCTTGGAGGCCTGAGAAGGGGACAGAGGCTTCTTAGGAGGCGATGACGACAGTCCAAATTGCAGCCTGTGAGCATTGTACTCGGCAGCAATTTAGGACAATCAGTGACTGAGGGCCACTTGAGCTACAAGTAGGAGGGATTAGGAGGGGAGCCGAGCTTATTTCAGGACAAATATGTATTTTCACAGGACTTCCTGCCTTCTCTGAAGCCCTATGATACTTAGTTACTTAGCTAGTTAGTGACTAATATAGATACCATATTAGCTTCTCACTGCTGTGCCCTCTTTGCTCATAGCACATCTGTAATTAGGAAGCCATTGGGGCTTGGCTTAGGGCATCAGCTTCCAAAGGGTTCACTTCCCCATGACAGCCATCCTGGCAGGTGTCCCTGAGCCTCTCTGAGAAGACCCTCCTGGCACTTTTTAACACTCCCCTGGTCTTCAGAATGCAGTGCATCTCTTTCCTTGGCCCTCCCCCAGTGACTACATTATAGGATGGGGCCCTGTTCTCGCACAGAGCTCTATTACCTTCATGGTCCCTGTGCTCCATCCAGGCTTCCACTGCCAGGAAGCTTCTGTCCTGGCTGCCTTCCACCCCTTGGTGCCCAGGTGAATATATCTGGGGGACTAACTGTCCAGCTGGACAATCCTCTCCACCAGCCCTGCCACTTCCCTCATCCTACTCTGCTCTGGGTCCAAGATGTGCCAGCCCTTATCCTCTCTTCTGATGCTCTGTGTCATCACTGGCCATTGCTACCTCACCAGATTTCACCACAGAGATGCCTAGTTATAGCTCCAAGTTCAGACCTTTTTACATAGCTGGGTGATAGAAATGCACTTTCACTAAGAAAGTTTCCAAAAGGTATAAGCCATTACTAAGAGAAATTGAGCATTATTTCAGCTTTTAAATCTCTTGAAGATGAGACCATAGGATCAGAGCTCTTGTGCTGATGGGGACATTAAAGATTCATCTCTTTCGATCCCTGTTTCCCCCCATTACCCTCCCTTCCTTTTTTTTTTTTTTACAGATGAGAGAACTGAGACCCAGAAATATTAAGTGATTTGCATAATTTGCACATAGATAACAAGTGGCCTAAACCCTTTCATTCTAAATCTTTGCATTGAACTGTGGTGCCTGGAGGAGGTTTTTACTAAGATATGTGGAAAAGAGAACTTCCTAGAAATCTGCATCAGTTTTTCCTTATGCTCCCAGATTTCTTGTTCTCTTCCTCCAGAGAGAGGCCCTTATGACACATCTCACTTCTTTTCATTAGGGTCCCTTGAGCCAGTTTTTCCTGGAGCAGCTGCCTCTTTTAGTCTTCTCTGGCTAAACCTTGCATTTCAGTTTTCCTTGTATAATGGAAAGACTATGCAATGAGGGCCTGCCTAGTCCTGAGAGAATTCTGCAAATTTGCCCTTCCTGGGGTTATGTGAAGCATTCTATGCCTGGTTCCAATTCTAAATATGGAGGCAAGGTGAGCCTCTTTATGGCCATGAATGACTGGACTAGGGATAGGGTTGGTGCTGTATAATGAAGAGGAATTTTCTGATGGGCTGAAGAACCAAAACTGAATTTGAATACAAAAGAATCTAGATGCTCCTTCATTGGACTTTTTGTGATATTTTTCTTCCTTGAAATTATAGAAGCAAGAACTAGTGTGAGCTGCTGGGCATCAGGAAGAGCAGCTGGCACTGATCCCCCTCCCCCCATCCTCAGTTGCCATGTGTCCCTGAGTACATGGTGATTGATTTTTGTGTGTCTGTTCTTTCTTGATCTTGGGTGAATGAGTATCCAGCAAGGGAACTGACCAGGTTATAGCATATCAGCTTTGAAAGGTTGGAGGAGCCATCAAAGGTCCCCTTGGCAACCAGAATTGATAGCAGAGACCACAGGCTCTGGTGGCAGCAGTGATGACTCTAGCAGGGAGCCAGTTCAGCAGCCAAGTGGCCTGCTTTACTGAGCCTGGCAGTCTGATTGACCTGTCAGCTAAGACACTAATCCTAAAAACAGCCAGCCCAACTGAGAAAGGGGACTAACTAGTCCTTGCCAATGCTTTGCCCCAAAGAGAACGAGGAGGGGACTCCACAAAGGGAGAAAAGGACTTCCACGGTCAGGATGTTGAAGCTCCCCTCACCTCCACATGTTCCCCACATTTATGCTCCAAGCTATTTCAAACTTAAACACCTTCTCACCTGGGAACTTGTTTATGCAAGAGGAGAATACTCAGGTTGGAGAAAGTTTTTGTAACTTATGGCCTTGCTATACCTTCTCAATAAAGATCCCTTTAAAAAATCTAATTGATTGCAGCCAGTGGATATAGGGGTGGGAGAGAGAACACACCAGCTGGGGGCTTTTGAGCAAAAGTATTAGAAATGAATCCTGAGGAGGGTATTGTTTAGGGACTTATTGACTGGTGCAAGTGTGAACTGGGAAAGCATCCCAGAAGGAATGCTGTACTAATTTATTTGTAAATAAGAGCTTTTATTCAAATCATTGAGACAAACTTTCATTTTCCCCCCCAACACCCCTTCCTACCTCTCCTGAAGACTTGTAATGTTTAGAACCCCATAGGCATGGGATGGTTGGAGGATCATGAGAAGAAGATGAGATTTGGAGTTAGAAGACTTGTTTTCACATATCATCTCTGCTACTTTGCGTGATCTTGGACAAATCCCTTTGTCTCTTTAGGCCTTAGTTTCCCCATTTGTAAAATGAAGGGATTAGACTAGATAATCTCTAAGGTCACTGCCCAGCTCTGGGCCTCATGTTCCATTTGGTTGATAGGTTTTTCATTTGCTATATGCCAGCCCTGGTGGGATGGGGATGGGTCAGGGAGGGGGAGGATGTCCAGTGGTTAATTTTCTGGCTGAAATCAGGCATGCAGGTAGATCGCTGCCATTGCAGAGAACTGAGAGTTGATCTTCCATATGTGTCACTAGAAAGGCAGACTGTAGCATCAGTCAAGGCATGTCACTTCTCAAGAACTGGATTGGGCATTGGTCCAAGCCACACACCGGGTTCTGCCCTAACCATCCAAATGGAACATTATAGAAATAAGGGTCACATGGCTGCATTCTTTCTCTCCTCTCCCCTTCCCTCCCCTCCCTGCTTTCTCCCATCCTTGCCACCACATCCCCCATTGAACACAGATGGGGCAGATGGCAGGGGGGAGGGGGTCTGGGGGCCTGCTTGGAGCAGGGAGAGTATGAAATAACACTGAACAATTTATGCATTGCACAATTCCCTTTCTCATTTTTCCTCCCCTCCTGAGAAAGTTCCAATCTACACTTTATTTAAGCTAAAGAAATACTTCAAATGTCTAGACAAAAATGGCCCCGCTCATTCCATTAATATTTCTTCAGTGCCTACTAGCATTTTGCTAAATAAGAATAATATTTCTGTAGCACTTTACATATATTATCTCACAACTCTGTGAGGTGGGTGCTATTATTATCTCCATTTTACAGATGAGGAAAAAGCTCAAAAACGTTACTTTCCCATAGTCACAAAGCTATTGGGTAGAAGAGACAAAATTTAAGCCCAGTCCTTCCTAGCTCCTGGTCTAGGACTGTTCACTATGACACAACAACATTGGCCGTGGAGAATGGGAGCGATAACTAGTGAAACCTGGATGCAAAGTCAATAAGGAGCTCTCTCATAAAGCCTTATTTCCATCCCCAGGCTTGCTTATCTTGCTTATTTGTTTTGGGGTGTGTGTGTGTGTGTGTGTGTGTGTGTGTGTGTGTGTGTGTGTGTGTGTTTGTGTGTGTGTGTACACAGCAGGGCTTTCCTCTTCCCATCTTTTCCTATTTTATCCGTTCCCTCATTCCTCCACCTCCACCTCCACCTTTGTCTCTCCCAGAAACCTGTGAATTCCAAAGAGCCTCCAGCTTCAGGCAGCTGCCAGGAGTGAAAGCAACAGACAGAGCCTGTGCCATCCTGCAGAAGTCTGTGTGTGCCTCCCCCAACTCTCTGTGTGCATGTGTGCATCATCTGTAAGAGCTCCCCTCTCTCCCCCCTCCCCTCCACCTCCCTTTCCTTTTCTTTTCATGAGATTCAGAGCTAGGAGAGGAGCGAGAGCAGCATGTCGCTGCAGTTGTTCTAATCTAGAGACTCTTGTGGTCAGGCTGGCGGCCCCTCGGCTTTCCAATGTATCAAGAGGCAGCAGACTCTGTCATTCAGGGCCTCATTGAGCCATGCCCAGACGGAGCCCATCCCAGCTGTGTTTCTCCTGCCGCTCTGACCACCGCCAGACAGGTAAGGAAGGCATGGCAGCTAGCATCACAGGGAGTCAGCCCCTCTGATCCAGCAGAGGCTTGGAGAGGGCAGGGCTTCAGGGGTCACCCCTCCCCCTTCACGGTCCTTCCCCCCTCAAGTCCTCAGCATCTCTGACCACCCCTTTGGCAGCTGACCCCCAACACTGAACCTGGTTAGGAATAGCAGGCCAGTTCAAGGGTGGGAAGGCTCTGCTAGTCTGGCCTCTGCTGGAACCCTCATCAATCTCATTAATCTGCTTCTGTCAAGAGTCTGAGGGCTGTGCCCACTCTTCTTAATTAGCAGGCTCTATGCTACACATTGTCTCATCCTTACCTTCTTCCCTATATCAAGTGAAACTCCAGATTCCCACTTGCCAGGTTTTTGTTCTTAGTGGTTCTCTCTCTCTCTCTCTCTCTCTCTCTCTCTCTCTCTCTCTCTCTCTCTCTCTCTCTCTTCTCCTCCACCCCCCTCTCAATTTCTGTTGATCCCTTCACACTGTTACGATAATAATTTCAGGCTGCTATCTTGAGGTATGACATTTTCACTCTGTTTTTAATTTCATTCATTCATTCATTCATTCATTCATTCATTCATTTTGTTGTTGTTGTTTTAGCTGGATCATAAGCAAATTGGATTTGCTTTGTTTTTAGTTGGGTTGCAGGTCAGGTGATAAATGCTGCCTTCCGAGGACTCAAATTTACGATGAGTTAGAGTGAGATAAAAATATGCTGGAGGTGGCAGGTTCTAAGTACTAGGCTTGGCACTGGCTGAATGAGTCCCTCCCAAGGTTTTTCTTCTAGGGTTGCCTAACGTGTGACTTTCTTTAGAAGCGGCTCACTCTCCTTGCTGCATAATTTGACACAATCCATTTTATCAGGCACTCTGTAATAACTCTGCTGTTGTCCTGGCCTCCAGGAGTCTGTAGTCAAATGAAACAGCATGGAAAGCCCAGGCCATCCTCCCTTTGGGTTATTTTTGGTTAGTATGTTCTTGTAGCCTTGGAAAACTTCAAGGTTTCCTTGGAGTGTACAGGAGGCTCTGGAAAGTGGAGGAGGAAAAAAACTGTTATTATGAGATAATAAGTGCTTTTAAAAAGTTGCATGTTTTTTTTTAAAAGCAAAGTGGTATTATTATTGTTGTTATTATGGTTGTTTCTGTGGCAATAGCTTTACAATCAATGAAGAAGGTATTTAATGAACGCTTGCTGTGTGCTCAGCTGGCTTTCTGGGAGAAGTCTGAACAGTGGAGAGATATGTATTTTTGTGTTTTGATTTTCACAGTGTAGCCAGACTGAGGCAGGCTGGAAGCTGTGCTACTCTGTTTGGGACAGGCCCTGGACTGTGAGATTCTCTCAGCATCCCTCTGACTCTACATGCTATTCAGAATACAAATAATACCTAAAAATTCTCCATCGTGTCCAGTTATTCTTGTTTTCTCAGTCCAATTGAATAAAACCTGTTGTGAATGAGATTGGTTTCCACATGAGCCAGTCAGCTCTGAACAGAGGAAAACTATTCCTGACCATTCACATGGAATAGATTGCATCCATAACCCTGAGCATCAGCAACCTCATAAATGTGAGACAGCCAGGTGGTCACAAGGGGTGGGTAGGGCAAGAGGCCGTGGATGGCTTAACACAGCCCATTTCTTCTTTGACATTGTAGTAGACTCGCCGTTTTGTTGATGTGATATGCCATCTCCCCCCATAACTTTGCAGATCCCAACCTAATTCCTTTCCATCCTGTATAACTTTTGTCTATGTTCTTTGGTAAAAAGGGGTTGACCCAATGTGATGGAGACTTTCCTCTGGTTCTCTTGACATTTTCATGAATACGAATAGAATATATGGATTTTTCACTAGTTATCCCTTATTCCCATCATGGAACTGGTCCACTTTTTTTTTTTTCCTGCCAGTCATACATCTCTCTTATGACACCCTTTCTGCTACTTCTATTGAGTAATTCTTCCTGCTCATGCCCAACATGCACCTCTTCATTGCTTGTTGAGTGAATCCTCAACTTTAATTACTCAGAGATTGTGGTCTTCCATGACTTGCAGACATACAGAATTAATATTATTTTTGAAAAAGATGGGCCTTTGTTTTAGGGAAAAGATTAGATCATTAAAAACATTGTACTATAAACCAAAGTCAATAACCTGCTTTCTTCGTCCCATTCTACTTAGGACTCAGCTCACTGACCGTTTGCCGTTTCTGTCCCAGATTTGTACAGGATGAACCAACAGTTCTGTGGATTGTCTATCTAATGGTATAGCATACTCTGGAATTCTTCATCCACTTAGTTTTCTATGTATTGATAGTTGGATAAAACTTTTGAGCCCATCACTATTTCCTGAAACAATAATAACAACAACAGCTTGGAATTTGTCTTATTGGTGATGAATTGAAGTTGTATATAAAAGTCAAGAAATTTCATTTTTTTCTAATTTTGTTGTCCCTTATTTTCTTTTTGTCTAGCCACTTAAAGCTTGATCACTTGCTCCTTATGTGCCTAATTTAGACAATTTCCTTGGATTCCTCTGTACTGGGGCTCCCCATTTCTAAGAGTAATTTCTTGACATTTGTCCTTGGCATCAGAATTTACAAAATGTCTGTGAAATTCTTTGAGCCCCATAGGAAGGGGGTCCAGAAAGATCAGTGTATCTGAGAAGTTGTAGCAGTTTTTACAGATAGAATTCAGTGGGAACTTTTAGCCTGAGGCCTACAGGGGAAAGGGAGGGCAGCAGGCCTGTATCGGGCAGAATTTGGTTACTTTCCCCCTTCAAGAGAGTGCACCCATACAAACCCTCTTCTGGTTTCCAGTGCAGACATAAGGGCATACTCAGCACACATAGAGAATTTCTTAGTCCACTTCTTGGTTCCAGAAGGGACCTGTAAAAAGAGGAGGTTCCAATTGGAGGACTGTCTCCACCATCTCATCTCCAATTCTGCTCCTGCTGCTATACCTCAGCCCCTCTAGGTCTGGCTGCTATGGATTTTTCTTTTCATATAATTCAAGAAGGCTGGTTGGAGTGGGGCAGAGTGGAAATGAAGGAGATGGGGTGGGGGTGGGGGGAAGCATACAAGTTTCCTGATGGCAGTCATTTATTTAAAAAAAGGATTATAATGAACTCAACTTACTGGTGGGAGGCTGATAGGGATGGGGATAAGGTGGAGTTACTGGGTATTATGCTGGGTCTGCTAACAGGCAGCTGTGGACTTCAGCAGTCAATGGCAAAGCATTTATTACTGCTTAAGGAGGGGAAGAGATTCATAACCAGTGCCTGGCGTTGAACAGTGGGAGCAGAAAGTACCTTCCTTTTACATCTTTGCCCCAGGCCTTTACCACTGGATCCTGTGGCCTAAGTTTCTGGCAGCATCTCACCCCCACTCCCACACACTCCCACAAACCCAGGGCTTTCTGCCACTTTTATCATCCCTACAGCACCTACCTCCTCAGCAATATTACTCCCCTTTCCCCCCACCCCATCTTCCTTCTGCTCTCCAGGGAATTATGGATGACATAGTAACCTTATTCGTTTAGCCCCTAGCTACCTATGCTCCTTTTCTTTTCCTCTTGTTCAGCCAGAGCTCACTTGAACATTGGGGAACTATTTTCAAAAAATTAAAATTAGTGATTAAGGTGGGACTCACACTGAGGAATAGACAGGTACTACTCAGGCATAATTTAGTGGGACTGGGGGGAGGTGATTATCAATAAGCCTTCATTTAGTGCCTACTGTGCCTAGCACAGTGACACCTGGCCAGGTGCTGGGAATAATACAAAGAAATGAAAACCTCCTTGCCCTCAAGTAGTCCATATTTGAACGGGGGAGACAGCATGTACACACATACAAAAGAAATACCAGGTATTTTTTGGAAGGAGCGTTTAGGGGGAGGCACGAGCAGCTGGGGAAGGGAGGGATTCTTAAAAAGTGTCATGTAAGAAGTCACAGCTGAACTGATTTTTGAAAGGTGCTGGGGAGTCTGGCTAGTGGAGGCAAGAGGGAATGTCACCTAGGAGGGATGCTCATGAAGGGGACTAACTCACCTTAATCCTGGAAAGGGAGATCAGAGCAGGCATATTAAGAGCATTGAAAGCCAGACATGAGTTTATAGCCAATCCAAATGGCAATAAAGAGATCACTTGAAGTTCCTTGAGCTGGGGAGTGACGTGATCAGAATATTAGGCTTTAGGAAAATTGGCACCTGAGTGAAGGATGATTTAGAGAACAGAGAGACTTGAAGTAGAGGAGCCAAAAGGAGGCTTTTGTCAGTAGTCCAGAGAGAGGGCAGCTCAGTGGCACAGTGGAAAGGGTAGTGATCTTGGAGTCAGGAGGTCCTGAGTTCAAATATGACTGCAGGCATTTAATAGCTGTGTGACCCTGGCCAAGTCACTGAACTTTGTTTGCCTCAGTTTCCTCATCTGCAAAATGAGCCAGAGAAGGAAATGGCAAACCACTCCAGTATCTCTGCCAAGAAAGCCCCAAATGGGGTCATGAAGAGCTGGACATGACTGAAACCACTGAATAAAAATAGATATATATGTCTTATCTCCCCCTTTCTACTATGAGTTACTTTTGAAGAGGACCTAGGATGAAGTGCAGGGAGAAAAGGGAATGGATGTGAATGATATTATAGGGATTTGCCAACTGTTTGGATACATAGGGTGGGAGAGAGTAATGCATTGAGTGTGACTCCTAGGTTGAGGATCTGGGTGCCTGGAGGAATGGGGATGCCTAAGGTAGAAACACTGAAGTCAGGAATAGGCATGGATTTTGTTTTTGTTTTCATTTGCCCAAGGGACTAGATACCTGTGCACCGTGTAGCCTTCTTTTCTAGTGGCTAAACTCAGGACTCAAAGAGCATTTTATTTTTGATGCTTTATTTCCAACTATATGGTAATTGCAATATTTCACAATATTTAGTTCTGTGTTGGTATCATCTTCTTACTAAACTATAAGGTCTTCTATGGCAGAATCTTGTGATCTAAACTTTGAATGAGGGAGGGTACTCTCTGACAACAGCTGACAATTCAATTCAGTAAACATTTATTATGGGTTAAGACGGCATAGGGTTTAGATCTAAGGTACTTTGAGAGAGGTGTCCTGTCTGAGTCCAAATGCTGCCTCAGACACTTACTAACTAGCTGTGTGACCTTGGGCAAGTCATTTAATGCCAACTGCCTAAAAAAAACCGAGTTATCCTGTCCTCAAAGAGCTTATAGTTTATTGGTGGTGGTAGGGGATATTAGGATAATATTTTCAAGCTGAAAAAGGTCTTAGATGTCCCATACATTTTACAGATGTGGAAATGGAGGTCTAGAGGTCAAAGTCATAGAATTTCTGAGTATTAGAAAAGGAATTTGACCCCAATTCTTCAAATTCCTGAACTAGGTCTCTTTTTCTTTCATTATGTGGTCTTCTAGAAGAAGTAGCTAAATGTACCATAAAGACATTAAGTCAGATATAAAAATATATGCAATTGTAATGATTATGTAATTATAATCAGGGAGTAAAATTGCATCATAGGAATACTTTATTGCACATCTATTGTACACAATGCTGTACTGGACAGCATATTAGGATAAATATTGGCTTGCCCTTTAGGAGTCCATCCTTGTGTTTCTCTGAAAATACATTTATTTACTATAGGAAAGAGAAAGCCCAAGAAATCAAATAGGATTAGGGAGGTCAGGTAGTCCTATAATGAGAGCAGAAACCAGAACCCAAATGCCAGGAGACAACTATTGTTTACTTCCCAGAAATCACAGCTTTTTTTTTTTTTTTTAAATCTCAGGCTCTTTTTCAGTCTTCTGTAGTTCCTGAACATATGATAGAGGGATGAAATAAAATTTGCTTTCTCAGTACCTGGGGTCACACATTCATTCAAATGGGGACTTTTGTTTTTCTCAGGCATTTTAATTACAGTGATGGTTGGCCAATTCACTATGTGGGCATCTTCCCAAGGAGGCATTAAAACCTCATGTTCCTTGTAGCTATTACAAAAAGCATAATGGATTCTGTCAGCCCTAGGTCCTGGCATTAAGGTCTGGCAATTTCTGGGGCAGGGATATCAGACAATGATCACAGTAAGGATGTGAAAATTCAGAGGATCTCCAAGTTTTAGGCTTAATTTTGGTCCTGGAAGAGGAGTTGGAATCCTTGCTCCCCATGGCCACTTCCAGATTCTCCTTTTGCTGCTATAACTCGGCAAACTATTCTTTTGAATTCACTCTACTAAATTTTTTTGATCCATACTGATTATGGTGGTCATTGTTTACCTGTTTCCCAGTTATCTTCCCTTATTTCTCAAGGAGTTCAACACCTGGCCCAGTGTCTTTCTCTTCTCCTCAACTCCTACCCTCATACTAGATGGTTTCATCATTCATGTTGTCTCTCAAACACCCTAATCTTTCACCCTCTTTCCCAAAACCCTCGACTCACTCCTCTACTTCACCTTAACCATGCACAAGGACGGTTGTTGATTTCACCATCGTTTCATCATTACTTTCTTGATGAAAACTCTGACACTCTTCCTATCATTTTATCTCCCTGTGCTTCACCCTTCCTCAGTCTATCCTTCGCTGTCATTGGACTTTCAATCCCCTACCCTTTCATACTTTCTCAGGCCATTATCCCTAATCTTAATTTTACTCCTTCAAAAAAACCTCAATAAACATTTATTAAGCACTTACTTTATGTTAGACATTGTGCTAAGTACTGGAGACACAAATACTTAAAAAAGGAAGATAAGCCCCTGTTCTTAAGGAACTTTACAATCTAGTGGGGAATACATGAAAAGGAGCTGAAAGTGGGGTTGGGAAGTGAGGGTACTAGACACAGGGGCATGATGGAGAAATCAGAGAAGTCCCAGAGTGTGCAGCCAGGTAAGAAATGTGATGTTCTGATCCTTAAATGAGAGTTTTGGAGTTCATGGATCCACCCCTGACTCAGAGGGGCAGAGAGTGATAATGAGGCAAGCACCATGACTGGCGAGAATTTGCAGGATGATGAAGTCCACTAGTTCTTTCCTTCTGTTGAAAGTTATGTTGACTCAGTTACCCATTGCTCCCAGCCCTGCTTATCAGCCAGTGTTGGGGGAGGCTCTGGTGGAGAAGAAGATACCGAGTCTGCAGCTTTCTGTATCACCTGCTCTTTGTCAGGTACCCCTGACAAATTGTCACATTCTTGCTACCTTGGGGAGGAATTGAGATGCAAGGCTTCAACCTCTTCTGCTGAGGTGCACCTGTCTGAATTGTCTTAAAGTTACCTAGAAAAGCTGGCCCCACCTTGAAGCCATTGCTGATCTTCAGTGATCAGCCCGTCAACATGGTGTTATCTTGATGTACTTACAATAAAATATTTTAAATTATCTTTTTCCTGAGTTTTTGGCTCAGGGTGAAAAGCCTAAATGAAGAATTCTTTCATTATCTCCTTCCTTTAAATGCATATAAGTTTCTCCTAAAAAACTTTCACTAGACTCTACCATCCTCTCAAGTATCATCTTATATCTCTTCTCCTTTGTGCAAACTGTAAAAAAAAGTTATCTGTTTTAACATGTAATTGGGTACAATATAAAATATTTT
Source organism: Pseudochirops corinnae (assembly GCA_028646515.1). Lineage (NCBI taxonomy): Eukaryota > Metazoa > Chordata > Mammalia > Diprotodontia > Pseudocheiridae > Pseudochirops > Pseudochirops corinnae. The sequence goes on along the minus strand of CM053586.1, from coordinate 302,554,094 downwards.
ACATATATGTATGTAAAACAGTGTATATATGTCTGTATGTACACACATGTATATATGTATACATACGTGTATATATCTGTATGTACACTCATTGTTTTCACCTCCTCCCCTTTCTGTCACCCCTTTATCCTTTTGCAATCTGACTTCCATTTCATCACTCAACTGAAAATTCTTTCTCCAAAGTTACCAATGATTCCCACATTTTCTGTTTAATTTTTCCCCCTTTCTTCCCAATCCTCATTTTTCTTGGCATCTCTGCAGCATTTTGACACTGTTACCTACTTTCTCCTCTAGGATACTCTTTTCTCTCTGACTCTATCCTCTTCTGGTTCTCTTCTTCCCCGACTGACTGCTACTTTTCAATCTCCTTAGCTGGCTTTTCATCCATATCATGTCCTTTAAAAATGAGTGTTCTGAAGTTTCCATTCTAGGTCCTTTCTTTCTAGATGATGTTTTAGCTGCCACGGGTTTAATTATCATTTTTTGTGGAGATGATTCTGAGGTTCACATATCCAGCTCTAGTCTCTCTCTAGAGTTCTAGTTGCTCATCAACAGCTATTTTTACATTCCAAATTGGATGTCCTGGAGACGTCTCAAACTCAACTTGTTATCTTTTACCTCAAAACCATTCCTTTGTTGAACTTCACTGTTCCTACTGGAGGCATCATCATTATCCAAATCTCCCAGACTTATAATCTCTGCATTATCTTGGACTCCTTATTTTCCATTACCATAGGTATCCAATCAATTGCCAAATCTTGTACATTTTGACTCCACATTTCTCACATCCAGCCCCTTCTTTCTGATCTTACAGCTACCTTAATTTAAGCCTTCTTCACCTTTTACCTAGAGTAGAGAAACAGATTGTAGGGGGCAGCATATTGATAGAGGAAACTACAAATTAACATTATGAATTTTGTGTTGTATTTTTTATTTTGTTAAGCATTTCCCAATTACATTTAAATCTTATATATGCTGGTTTCAGCCAGGAGTTTTTTTTGGGGCAACTCTGACCTATACTATTTGTAATAGACTCTTAATTGGCCTCTCAGCCAGCAATCTATTTCTTTCTCTAATCATTCCTCCATGCAATGGCCAAAGTGAATTTCCTTAGGAACAGATGTGACCATGTCATTTTCCTACTCAGCAAACTCCGGGTGTCCCTAAATTCCCTTCTCCCTCTAGCATCTAGGCCAAATTTGCCTGTTTAGAAGGTTTTTTTCCCATCCCTTGAGAATGTGGCCCCAACTTCTTTCTAGCCTTAGTATACATCATTACCTCCTTTTCCACATCTAACCAAAAGGTCCCTCTTTCCATTCTTCTCTTACATGTCGCTCCATCTCCAATGGAGCCTTTGTAATGGCTCTTCTCTAAGCTTGAAAGGACTTAGTCCTCACCTCCACGTTATAAAATCCTTCACTTTCTTCAGGTTGAAGGTTAAGGCCAGCTTTCTACATGAAGCCTTTTCAAATCCCCACCTACCCATGCCCACTTACTAGAGCCCTAAACTAAGTTGTGTTTACTTTTTATTTATTCTATATACAGGGTGTCTGTCCCAAAAGTCTTATAGCGGCTTTAAGCTATTGACATAAGTTTTAATAAGCTTATTAGGCTTTAATGACTTAAGACTGCACTAAAACTTTTGGGACATCCTGTAAACTTATAAGTGTATGTACTATCCCCCAATAGAATGTTCCTTGAAAATTCTTTTTTTTTTTTTTTTGGTCTTGTATCCCCAGCACCTACAATAGAATCTGGTACATAGTTGGTGCTTAATAATTCTGTTTTTGTTGAGTCATTTCAGTCATATCTGACTCTTTGTGATCCCATTTCAGGTTTTCTTGGCAAAGATATTTAAATGGTTTGCCATTTCCTTTTCCAACTCATTTTACAGACAAGGAAACTGAGGCAAGCAGGGTTAAGTGACTTGCCACAATAAGTGTCTGAGGCCAGATTTGAACTCAGGAAGATGTTTTCCTGACTCTAGGCCTGTCAATCTATCTACTGTTTCACCTAGCTGCCCACTCACCTAGATGATTAATTGATTGAATTTAGGTCTCATTTTCTGGATGTTCTGGAATCCCTAGAGTACTGTTCCTTTTTCCTTTAATTTTTTTTCAGTACTGCAGAGAATAAAGTTGTTTTTAAGGGAATAAACTCATGTTCAGAGACACAAGATTTGATTTGAAGAAGGAAGGGGCTATAATTATCTTAATATGGAGACAGATAAAACATCGTGCATATTAGGTGATCTGAAATTCTCTTTTAAGGCTCATTACTAAGCCCTGGAGAGTCCTTAAAGGGAGGAGGAGGGAGGAGACAGGGTATTTTTTTTTATGAAATAGAGATTTCTCCTGTAGGGCAAGATCCAAAAGGCATCCTGAGTTATCTCTTCTCACTTAGTATACAATCTTAGGACGTGTCTGGTATTTTTGGGTATGCTTCAGGAAGAGAACCACTGAAAATCAATTGCTTCAGCTCTGTCAAAATTGAAAACACTTGTGTGGAAGATACACTTAGTTTCTTGACAGTTTGTGGTTCTCCCGCACTGGGTGACAAAGGATTGTGGGACTTTAAGTTGCAGCTATATTCCCAAGTCACTGATGACTTGCCTGACATCTCCTAGCAGCTGGGGTCTTGTGGGTCCAAACTTTCTTTTGAGGGACAAGGATAACCATGTCAATTATAATTACTTTTTTATAATGTATTTTGATTTGAAAGCATATTGACTTAGAAAACTACAAATTGACATTACTGATTTTATATTATATTCTTATTTTGTTAAACATTTCACAATGACATTTTAATTTGGTTCACCAATAATTCTATGATATAGGTAATTTAAATGTTATACTTCAATGAAATGCATGATTTCATTGCCTCAGATTCTCCTTCCAACTAATATAAATTGTCAGTCTCTTCACATCTTGGCAGTTTTCATGAGTTTCTGTGGTCCTAAATTTTTCAGTATCTGGTGAAAAATCATCATTAGATGGTGATGATCCTCTCTGAACTTAATTAGACTGGTTGATGGGCATTCACATTGGGAGGCAGAACCTGTTGTGGAAAGGGTGCTAGCTTTTGACCCAGCTACTTCTTACTTTCATGATCTTGGGTAATTTATTTAACCTCTATGGCCATCACTTCTAAAATGAAGGGGTTGGGTAATGAATGAATGAACAAAAAGCCTTTATTAAGTATTTACCAGCTTCTCAACCTATGTTACATGTTGGGAATATAAACACAAAATCAAAGATAATCCCTCCTCTCACAGAGCTTACATTCTAAAGTAGTGGTGGTGGCCAGGAAGGGAAATTTTGGTCCAAAAAGTTACAGGGACAATGAGTGAGAGGCCATGGTGGGGGGGGTGGGGGGGGTGCGGAATAAATTGACACACCCCACCCAGGAACAAGTGCAGAGTTGATTTGATCATAGTTCATAGTTCCTGAACTCCAGTGGGTGGAAGGAGGCAGAAAAGGGTAATGAGTCAATTGATGAAGAGGGTGTGAAGGATGTGACAGAGAGGAGGGAATGAAGTGAAACCTAGATGCAGCTCTGAAATAGTGGTCTGGGAGAAAGTTACTAACCAAGAGAGCAGGGCCTCTGGGTGGAATACTCTTAGGGCATGGTCTCAGGTGAGCGTGTCTAAGGTAGAAAGTGATAGAAGAGGCTGCAGAGTTGATGAAATGCAGCTTGTCTACGACTTTCTTGAAATAGTTGTCTGGGAGAGACTATTCAAGGAGGACCCCAAGGAGAAAGTTCTTTCAGGAATGTTTCTGATTTCTCACTAGGAGGGTTTGGAGGAGGTGGCTGGAGAGAAGGAACTAGGTGGGCTGTTAAAAGACCTTGTAGCTCTAAATCTCTACTCTTATACTCAAAGGGTTTCCAGCTTGGTGAGACCAGCCTCTAGATACAGCCTCTATGTCTGCTAGAATAAGCTTCAAGAATCCAAGGTCATTTCCATGCTGTGATGACATATTTGAATATCACTAGACTAAATGTTATTGCTGCTGCAAATAGTTTTTTAAATTTTATTTAAAAATTTTTTACAGTTCAGGAAACTGAGAGTTTAGTAGTCCAAGGTTGCACAGCTAGGAACTTGTGGGTCTATGCACAAACTCACATTGTCTGACTCCAATTTTTGTGTTCTTTATACCAGGGGTGTAAAAAATGAGGCACGTGGGCTGCATGCCACCCACAACACTCCTGAGTTTGGTCTGAACCATATTAAATGTGATTGGGAAATGCTTAGCAAAATAAATAAAAATATAATAAAACACAGATGTTACTAACATGTAGCTTTCTAATTCAGTATGTGGCTTGTAGGGATCCTTATTATGGTTTAGTAGCCCCCATTTCTATTTGAGTTTGACAGATATAGTGGTATATGACTTATAATATTATATTATATTGTAGTACAATACTTAGAGTGAGCAACTCCATTTTATTTTAAGCTCCCATTTTGTGACTAAGTTGTTGTTTATATAAGTTTTTTCTGTAATAAGAGAAGTACTTGAGTTTGTGGATGCTGTGTGTATCCCCCAAATCTGGTATACAGCTGATAGGCATGGACTGTATTTTACTTCTTTTTGTATTCCCATCACTTAAAGCAATACCTGGCACATAGTAGGTACCTAATAAATGTTGATTGATTGATTGATTGATTAGTGATTAGGAAAATAAAGCTTTGATGATTAGTTTCCTTTCAGGTAAGCTTAGGTAATCATGGCTGCAATCACCAATCAGAATTTAGGTGTAACTTGTAAACACCCTTAGCCAGCACTATAAAAACCCATCCTGCTCATGTTCTTGTTGAGGACTTGCCCAAATGAAAATGAGCACTTCTTAAGGAGACAGCTTATTAAGAGACGTTTAAGAATCAAGTTAATCATTTAGTCTTAACACAGTTGATATTTATATTATAGAATAGTCAGTAAAGTTTGATTGTGTGCATTGACAAGTGCAGATTTTATTAGGGTACTGTCAGTCCTAATAAGCATACATAACCATGAATCAGTTTTATGTGTGCAATGTGTTACAAGAAGTATTTTTTCTTTTGGAACCCCCTCTTAGAACTATGAGGATGGCAGAGAAGTCTGAATTAATAATCTATTTTCTTTTTTTTGTTGTTTGTTGTTTTTGTTTTTTGGAGGGGCAATAGGGGTTAAGTGGCTTGCCCAAGGTCACTTAGCTAGTAAGCGTTAAGTGTCTGCGCTCAAATTTGAACTCAGGTCCTCCTGACTCCAGGGCCAGTGCTCTATTCACTGCACCACCTAGCCGCTCCATTAATCTATTTTCCTAAACTTTAAGTGGAGCAAGGGGAAAGTGATTCGTTATATACCCTTTTTGTCATTTTAGGAAGAAAAAAGAACTGTAAAAAGTAGCTGGCAAAAGAAGAAGAGAAGTATTTCTCTTATTACAGATGTTACCAGTTCAGGGGCAGGAAGGCAAAAAAAAAAAATAACAACAACAACCCCAAATCACCAAAAAGAAACAAACAAACAAAAATCCTTCCTAACCGTGGAAGCTATGTTTGTGGTTGCCTGCCTCTTGACCAGTTTTTCTTAAATCATTTTCTTAATATCAATCTGTATACCTCAAGGGTGGTGAAGTGCTGCCCAAGCACCCTCTTTGTGAATGCTGGTTGAGCCCATGAGCCAGTCTGCCATTCTGTACCTGCTGAGTGTCTCCTGTGAGCTGAACACTCTGCTAGGGGACGCAGGGGGTGTGGAATGAGTAGGAATCCGAATCTAAGATTTGGAAGAGAGCTCAGAGGCCATTTAGTCCAGCTAGTACCTGAACTTCTTTCCAATAACAACAACATAACATCGGCTGGCATTTTAAAGTTTGCAAAGCATTTCACTGTATGTTACCTTATTTGATGAACTCTCATGACTTGGCTTAAAACTCTTCCAGGGAAGAACATTTTGGTCAGTCAACAAGCATTTGTTAAGTGCTTACTATGTAGTAGGAATCATGCTAAGTGTTGGGGGTACAAAGAAAGGCAAAAGGCCATGCTATCATCAAGGAATTCACATTTTAATGGGGGAGACAACATGAAAATAACCATGTACATTGAAGAAGTGGGAGGTAATCTCAGAGGACCAAGGAGTAGGGACTGGAAAGGCCTCCTTCAGAGGATGGCATTTGAGCTGAGCCTTGAAGGAAGCCAGGGAAGCTAGGAGGTGAAGAGGAGAAGGGAGAGCATTCCAGTAATGGAGGCCATTCTGTGTCAATGCATGGCGTCAGGAGATGGAGAATCTTCAGTCAGCAAGCACTAAGTAATCTTCTACCTACACCAGGCACTGTGCTAAGCTCTGGGAATATAGAGGAGGGCAAAAGACAGTCTTTGTTCTCAAGGAGCTTAGACAATATAGACATGACCGTGTATAAATAAAACATATATAGGAAATATTGGGAATTATCAACAGAAGGAAGAGATTACCCCTAAGAGAATCAGGAAAGGCTTCTTGTAGAAGGTGAGATTTTAACTGGAATCTTAAGGAAACCAGGAAAGACAGGAGGCAGAGATGAGGAAGGAGAACATTCCAGGCATTGGGGGCACAATCAGTGAAAATACACAGAGTTTGGAGATGATGTGTCTTGTTGCAAGAAAACAGCAAGGATGCTAGTATCACTGTATGGCAGTGTGCGTGTGTGTGTGTGTGTGTGTGTGTGTGTGTGTGTGTGTATGTGTATATGCAACAAAACTAGAAAGGTAGGAGGGGGCCAGGTTATGAAGAGTTTTGAACATCAGATATAGAGGATTTTATATTTGATCCTGGAGGTGATAGAGATCCCTAGAGTTTATTGAATGGGGGTGGGGTGGGAGATGACATGATCAGATCTATGCTTTAGGAAGATTAATTTGACAACTGAGTAGAGAAAGAAATAGAGAGGGGGAGAGACATGAAACAAGGAGACTAACTGGCAGGCCACTGCAATAGTCTAGGTGTGGAGTGATGAGGGCTTGCGCCAGGGCAGCATTAGTATCAGAGGATAGAATGGGGTATATAAGATAAATGTTATGCAGGTAAAGTCGACAGGACTTGGTAACAGATCCAATATGGCTGAGGAGGGAGGAGGGGGCTAGAGAAGGTGAAGGGTTGAGGATGTCACCTAGACTGTGAGTCTGGCAGCTAACATGGTTAGTGTCCTTGACAGTAAAATAGGAAAGTTCAGCCAGAGAGACTTTTGGGAAAAGATAGAGTTCAATTCTGAATGCTTTAAGTTTCAAATGTCTATGGGACATCCAGTTAGAGATGTCTATGTGTAGTTGGAGATGCAGGACTTGGAGGTCAGGAGAGAGGTTGGGATGGCTAAAGAACATTTGAGAACCATCTGTGTAGACATGATAATTGAAACCACAGGATCTGATAAGATCGCCAAGTGAAATAGCATAGTGGGAGAAGAGAAGAGGGCCCAAGACATCACCTACCTTTTGTGAGTTCTTTGCAAAGAACAGCAAATAGGGCAGTTGTAGCTGGATCTTAAAGAGTTCGTGGAAGGGAATCAAGACTAAGAACAGTGGAAATATAAAACAGGCCAGGTTGCGAAGGGCTCTAAATGACAAACAGAGGATTTTAGATTTAATCCTAAAGATAATAGAGGAGGCAGTGGAGTTTCTCGACTAGGGGGATGGCATGGTCAGATCAACTTAGCTAGTTACACTTTTGGATGATACTGTTGACACTGATCTCTCCTCCTACCTGTATGGATTACTTCTTCTCAATCTCCTTTGCTGAATCTTCATTTAGGTTATACCCACTAAAATTGAGTGTCCCCCAAGACTCTGTCCTGAACCCTCTTTTCTCCCTCTGTATTGGTTGACTTGGTGATCTCATCAACTGTCATGGATTCAATGATCATCTCTATTCAGATGGTTCTCAGATCCATTTATCCACCTGAATCTCTTTGCTGATCTCCATTTTTCTGATCTCTAGATGTTCAATAGTGCCCATTGGACATCTCAAAGTGGGATGTCTCTTAGACATCTTAAACTAAACATATCCCAACCTGAACTCATGATCCCCCCCCAGGTTTTCCCCTAACTTCTCTATTACTGTTGACAACCCCTCAATCCTCGCAATCATTTCAGTAACCTAGGTTCACAACCTAGAGATCATCCTTGATACCTAATTATCTCTCATCCCCACCCCCATATCCATTCAATTGAAAAGTTCTGCTGAGTCTACCTTTGCAATATCTCTTATATATACCTCCTTCTTTCCTCAGACACCGTCAACCTCCTAAGGTAGGCCCTTATCATCTTACTCTTGGAGTTTTGCAATAGCCTTCTGGTCTGTCCCCTACTTTGCTGTCAACGTGATCTTTGGTCTAACTGTATCACTCCTCTGTTCAGTAAACTCCATGAGCTCCTTTTTACTTCTATGATGAAATATAAAATCCTGTTTGGCTCTTCATGACCTAATCCCACCCTACCTTTCCAGTCTTCTTATATCTTATGCCTCCTCACCCCTGATCACCCAATATACTCTGTGGTGGCAGATCCAGTGACAATGACTTCCGGGCTGTTCCTTGAATAAGGCATTCCATCTCCTGACTGTGGATGTTTTCACTGGTTGCTCTTGTGCCTGGAGCACTCTCCCTTCTCCTCTCCACCTCTGGTTTCCCTGCCTTTTTTCAGGTCTCAGGTAAAATCCAACATTCTTCAAGAAGTCTTTCCCAATGCCCCCGACTGCTAGTGCCTTCCCTCTATTGACTATCTCAATTTATCCTGTCTGGATGTTGTTTATACACATATAATGTATATACATATATACATATGTATATACATATACATTATCCTTAATGTATATACATATACATTATACTTAATTTGCATGTTGTCTCCCTGTTAGACTCTGACCTCATGACTGCAGGGACTGTTTTTTGCTTTTCTTCGTATCCCCAGCATTTAGCACTGTACCTATCACAAAGTAGGATCTGGATAAATGCTTTGATTTGACTTATATCAAACTGAAATTTTCTTCCTTGCTATTTTCAATCATTGGGTTCTGCTCTCCAGAACTAAGGAAAATAAATCCAGTCGTGACAGCCTTTTATGAGAAGAAAGCTATAGTGTCTTCCCTAAGTCTTGGTGAAACATTTTGTTCTTTCAGCTAATTGTCACATAGTATACTCTTGAGATCCTAATGTCCTTCAATCAATCAATCAATCAAAAGCTTCCCTGTCTTCTTGGATTCCCAGTCCTTAAAACAGCTAAAAATGAACAGACTAACAAACCACTTGAGAGGAAATTGTCTCTGCCTTCAGGGGGCTTACCATCTTTTGGGAGAGAGAAAAACCAATGTGAGACAGCAGCCAATATCAGGTGTCAACAGTATGCAATTAGGAGCTGTGCTAGGAAATGCTCATTGAGGCCTAAGGTTCTGATGAAACATACCCCAAACTTGAGGTTACTGACCAAGCCTGGGGGTTTTGGTAATGCCTAGGAATCTGCATTTCAATCCATAAAGAAGCAACAGATCTTCTGTGGCCAGGAAAAAAATACGTCCTTCAATAACTTATTTTATTTTTAGATCTTAATTTATTATTTCATTGGTTAGGGAATCCCTTCTAATGCAGGTCAGCGTCTACTCTGAAGCTTAAGAGAGTTGCCTGGGGGCAAGGAGAAGTGAAATGGCCTACCTAGGATCACCCAGCACTTCTGTATCATAGATAGGATTTAAACCTAGATCTTCCAGACTCTAAAGCACCTCTCCATCTACAAATCCAGGGGATTGCCTCTCACTGTTATATACTTATTACTATTTTTAAAAATCTATGTTGAGATGAAAAATAATACAAATGCATTTGAAAACATTCCTGAATTCATAGAAGCCTTTGGTCATTCTCTCTGAGACAGCTAGGTAGCAGTAGTAGATAGAGTGCTGGGTCTGGGGTCAAAAAGAACCTGAGTTCAAATTTGACCTCAGACATTTCCTAGTTGTGTGACCTTGGGCAGGTGCCTTAACCACTGTCTCCTTCAGTTTCCTCAGCTATAAAATGGCAGTAATAATAACACCTCACAAGGTTGTTGTGAGGGTCAAATGAGATAGTGTCTATGAAGTTCTTAGCATAGTATCTAGCAAATAATAGGTATTTAACAGAGGCTTGTTTCCTTCCATCTCCAAATACATAATCAGTCCAACTTCCATCAAATGAGGATGCATGAAATCTGATTAAAAAGACCCCTCATACTGGTAAAGGTTGGGAAGCCCTGCCCTAGACACACACTGTATTCTTCTTGCCTTTCCAATTCACACACTAATAATTCTCACAGCTAATGCCCATACTATTAAGCCATATTTTATCACTAATCCTGCTAGATTATGGGACAATTTGTAATCTCATGGTACTCCCAGATAGGGTCACAAAGAGTCAAACACAACTGAGACAAATGAACAACAGCAGCTCCCTTTGGGGAGACGGGGCAGATGTCTTATTCCTTCTTTTCCCAGCCTCTTGAAACAGCTTGCTTTTTTACAGATGCAAGTGATTATTGAAAAGTTAGCTACTGAAGCTTCTGTCCATCATTCAGCGCTAGGATCGCTTCTAGGATTTCTCAAAAGAGGCATTTCATAGTATCGCAGATTTAGATCTGCAACAGAAGTTAGAGGCCGTTGAGGCTAACCTCATTTTGCAGATGAGAAGAGTGAGGCCCAGAGATGTAAAACCATTTGTCCACGGTCACTCAGCTGGGAAGCATCTGATGAGGTGTTTGATCCCAGGTCTTCCTAACTCCAAGTTTTGCACTCTACCTGCCATGCCATGCTGCCCCACTTAAAAAGAAAAGTATAAGAAGAGAGGAGAGCAAGTCAAAAGGAGGAAAAGGAATGAAAAAAGAAGATAAGCAGTATGGGGGATCTAGACGGGGGAGAGGACGGCAGAGAAGGGAGGGAATTGAAGGCCAAGGGGAATGGAAGAAAAAAAGGGAACTTATATAACCTTCTATTGTCCAAGTAGCTCCAAGGGCGGGACAAATGTGTTAACTTATAAATCTCTGCAACACCTCTGGTAGGCAGGTAGGTGGTAAAAATGAATCCTGAAATAATAAGGTTCTATTTATATAGAACCTTTCTCCAAGGAGCTCAAATAGCTACACAGACATTATCCAATTAATCCTCACAACCTCCTTCTAAAGTAGGGAAGTAGCAGTAGATGATCCCCACTTCACAGATGCAGCATTGGAGAACAAAAAAAGGATTTTAACTGGGGCCAAAGACAGCTGTCTTGCTATACTCAACCAGGCAGCTTTTCAGTCCCCTTGGAGCCCCAGGTCTCCTTTATTCTCTCTATATCTTATTTGTATGTCCATGTTGTGCCCAGTGGTCTTATTTGCAAGCATAGTATTGGGGTTGGAAGTAGAGTCAGATGTGCTAAAGGCACAGTCTGATAGTGTCACTCCCCTGCTCAAGAAACTTTAGCAACTCCCTATTTCTTTTAAGATAAAATTCAAACTCTTCGGTTTTGCCTCTCTTATGTGTATCTCAAATCCCAATATATACTTCACAAATATATTCTTTAGGCATCTTAAACTCAACACATCCAAAACAGAACTCATTATTTCCCCCCTTAAATCTTTCCCTTTTACCAACTTTCTTGTTAGTGTTAAGGGCACCACCATGTTTCCTGTGCACTCAGAATTGCGACCGACCTGTCATCTTTGACTCCTTGCTTTATCTCTCACTGTCCCTCATCCAATTTGTCTTGTTCTATCAATTTAACTTTGCAATACTTCTTGTACGTATTGACACAGACACTACCTTAATACAAGCCTGTATCACATATACCTGGATTATTCCAGTAGCCTTCTGGTTGGTCTCCTCCTCTCAAGTCTCTTCCTACTCCAGTCCATTCTTCACTCAGCCATCAAAGTAATCTCCCTATGTAATCCCTAAGTAATATGACCGTGTCACTTCCTACTCAATAAATTCCAGTAGCTTCCTATTACCTTCAGGGTCATATATAAAACCCTGTTTATGCTTTAAAACCTTTTATAACCTGACCCCTTCCTACCTTTCCAGTGTTCTTATCCTCTACTGTCTTCCATGTTTTCAACAATTCTGCGCCATTAGCCTCTTTGCTGTTCCTGGGATGAGACATTCATCTCCTGACTCTGGACATTTTTACTAATTGTCCATCATGCCCAGATGGATTTCCCTCCTCATTTCTACCTCCTGGCTTCCCTAACTTCTTTCAAGTCCCAGCTAAAATCCCATCTTTTGCAATAAACCTTTCCCAACCCCTCTTAATTCTAGTGCTTACCCTCTGTTGATAATTTCCAATTTATTCTCTCTATATCTTATGTGTGTTTACTTATTTATGGGTTGTGAGCTCCTTGAGAGTAGGGACTGATTTTCCTTTTCTCTTTTTCTTCTGTTCTCAGTACAGTAGGTGCTTAATAAATGCTCATTGAGTTTGGTATACAACACCCTTCACAATCTGGCTTCAGCCTGCCTTATCAGGATGATTCCACATCACTCCCCCGTACTCACTCCACGTTCCAGTCAAACCGGCCTATTTGCTGTTCCTCATATATGACATTTCATCTCTTATCTTTCTATATTTGCACAGCCTCTTCCCGTGATTGAAAGGCTCTCCTGCAGTCCTTAGCGCCCTTCAAGAACCCATTCAAGTTCCCGATTCTCTCTGTTGTTAGTATCCTGTCCCTCCAATGCCTTTGCATTTATTTTGAATATACTTATCTTTGCACATGTTATCTCCCCTGTTGGACTGTAAGCTTTTTGAGGGTAAGGATGCTTTTATTTATACCCTCGTACCCTGTATACCAAGTGCATACTGTTCAGTCCTTCAGTCATGTCTGGCTGTCTGTGACCCTGTGCACCACATCCCACCAGTACTGTTTGTGGGGTTTTCTTGCCAAAGATATTGGAGTGGTTTGCCATTTCCCTCTCCACTGGATTAAGGCAAACAGAGGTTAAGTGACTTGCCAGGGGTACACAGCTAGTAAGTGCCTGGGGCTGAATTTGAGCTCAGAGCTTTCTGACTCCTGGCCCAACTGTCTATCTGCTGAGCCACCCTCCTGAGCAGTGTCCATCTGGCACATGTAGGTGCTTAATGATAGTTTGACACTAGGGATATAAAGATAAAGTTGAAGAGACCCAAGTTTTTCCAGGAACCTCCATTTTTGAAGAAATGACCTATCCTTCATTTTCTAGACTTTGCCAGGATGCCTTAGCTGCCTTCTCCCTCTATCCTGTAGCCCCCTTTTCCTGTTGGTATGCTCTTCCTGGATCTTCCATTTTGAGGAATGGACAAGGGTAGCCATCCTTCATTCTCAGGACTTCACCACCACACCTGTTCCTCTTTTCAGCTCCCTTTTCCATATTTAGTCTTATCTTGCTAGAATATAAGCTCCTTGAGGGCAGGAGCCATATTTCCTTTTGCATGTGTTTCTATCTCCACCTTTAGCACAGTGCCTGGCACATAGGAGGCACTTGATGAATGCTGGCTGGCTTGGCTAGACTCTGAAGGAGGGAGGGTCCCAGATCTATAAGATCATAGAGGTGACATTCCCTGCTATGTCTGTTCTGATGCCCCATTGTTGCAAATGAGATGGCTGGATGCTTGACTTGAGCAAGAGGAAAGAGGAAGGTGGAAGCTAAGAGTGCTATGTGAATGGTGGGCTGGAAGTACGGGCATTTGAGAGCAAACTCCTTTGACCAACTGGCATCTCTCAGTCCTGCCTTTCCTTGTGTCCTGCCTGTCTCCATGGTAACTCAAAACCATCACAGTTTATGTTGATTCATGTTTCTGCCGTTACTAGGATTGTTCAGAAGTGGAGCTTGCTTTTAAAAGATTTGCAGCAGAGTGTTAGCACACAGGACCAAATTGAAATCTAATACATAAATGACTGTTTTTATGAAAAGCTTTTAAATATTGTACAGTCCTGGGCGGAATATTGGCTAACTAAATGCATGTGGGCCATTTTTGATGGGCTTGTCCATAAACCTCCTACGTCACTATGGCTTTCTAAAATATTGCATTGTGAAATCTAATTTGCTTACTCTGTCATCCCTTTAATGACATTTTGTGTGTGTGTGTGTGTGTGTGTGTATGTGTGTGTATGTATGTCTTGTGTGACAATGGCATGGATTTCCCTGGCTCATGATGAACTGAGCCCTTCTGTGATAGAGATCCTGGGGAAACTCCCTCTGAAGGGCCAAGGGTATCTGGGCTGTCCCAGAGTATGAGCAGCAGACATTCGCTTTCTATCTTGGCCCCAGTGGTTGTTGTTGTTGAGTTGGTTCAGTCACGTCTGATTCTCTGTGGCTTTTCTTGGCAAAGATACTGGAGTGCTTTGCCATTTCCTTCTCCAGCTCATTTCACAGATGAGGAAACTGAGGCAAACAGGGTTAGTGACTTGCCCAGGGTCACACATCTGGCAAGTGTCTAAGGAAAAATTTGAATTCAGATTCTCCTGACTCCAAGGCTGGCACTCCATCCACTGTGCCACCTAGCTGCCCAACTTGGGCCCAGAGAACTAGGCTTTCTTGGCTACAACACGGAACCATTGACTTATCTTGATTCTATGGGCCACCAAAACCCTAGATCTGTTTCAGAACTCTAGTCTAGCCATGCCTTCCTTATCTTGTATTGGTAAAATTGATTTTTTTTTAACCTAGATGTGACTTCACATTTACATTTATCTCTCTTAAATTTCATCTTATTAGAGTCAGTCAAAGAGGCAGTATGGTCTTTGAGTCAGGAAGTCAGGGGTCTGAGTCCTTCCCCTGATGCATAACGACTATATCACCTCAGGCACAACACTTATCCTCGTAGCTTTCCAGCTGTTGACCGTAAGTTGGAAATCAAGTGCCAAGCTACATTGGCATAGAAAATTTTCCCTATACTGATGAAAGTAAAGGTGAACAACAAACCAAACATATAGCTAGGGCACAACTGCTGAAGCAAATAGGCGAAGTGAAGAAATTCAGTGTGAACTCATTTTATCTTTGGAAACCAAAGTGGTTATATTTTTGTTTGAAACAAATTGTACATATTTTGGAACTCATATGGCTCTGGGGAACTATCATGTTTTGGTAGCAATTCTATTTAGAAATGAAATCAATAAATTTGCATTGATTTTCTGCTAGACATATGTGCACATGGCATTCTATATATCCACACAGTAAGGTTTTGCTGGTTCTACTAATATTCTTCTACACGATCCATTCAAATACAAGGACATTTTACGGTTAGTTGGTGTCTTTGCCTTAAGTCTCTCCTCATTCACGTCTGTCCTCTACTTAGCTGTCAAACTGAGTTTCCTAAAAGTCAGGTCCAACCATATCAACCTTCCACACCTCCCTCATTCAATAAACTCCACTGGCTCCCTATTATCACCTCTTGTGTCAAATATAAAATTCTCTGTTTGGCTTTTAATTCCCTCCATAACCTGGCCATCCTCTTCCCTTTCCAGGGGTCTTAAACCTTCCTCCCTCCCATGTAGCCCACAATCCAGTGCCATTAGCTTCCTTGGTGTTCTTTGAACATGACCCTCCATTTTGCAGCTCCAAATGTTTTCACTCTCTGTCCCCCATCCCTGGAGCACTCTCCTTCCTCCTCGCTGCCTTCTAACTTACCTGGCTTCCTTCCAGTATCAGTTAAAAAGTCCCACCTTCTTCAGGAAGCCTTCCCCAGACTTCTTTTGTCTTAGTCCTTTTCCTCTGAGACAACCCACCTAATTTATCCTGTCTGTATCTTGCTTGCACAAGTTGATCTTTCTCATTAACCTGGGAGCTCTTCGGGAGCTGGGACTGTTTTATTTTTTTCCTTTGCCTTATGTCCCTAGCACTTAGCAAGGTGCCTGGTCCACAGAAGGCACTTAATAAGTGTTTTTTGACTAATTTATCTGTCAAATTAATTGAGGTGTTTAAACACTCACTAGCAGATTGGGGCTTGAATCTTGGCTGTAATGCTGGATAGCTGTGCGAACTGTGGGAACACTTGGACCTCTATTAGCCTCACTTTTCTTGTCTATAAAACAGGACAAATGCTTATGTTATTCATCTCACAGAGTCGTTTTGAGGAAAATACTTTGGAAAGTTACTTTGTAAACCCCAAAGTATTCCAGAGATGTAATTGGGAATTTTTTTCACTTAGGGTAAAGTCAGGTGTTTTATTAGTACAGTACTGACAGGGGATAGTTGGAATGGGTCTTCATCCCCACAGGGGTGGGGAACCTGCCGTCTCCAGGCCACATGTGGCCCTCTAGGTCCTTGGGTGCAGCCCTTTGACTGAATCCAACCTTCACAGAATAAATCCCCTAAATAAAACAAATAATAAATAAATGAAACAAATCCCCTTAATAAAATAAATATTAAATAAATAGAACAAATTCCCTTAATAAAATAAGCAATAAAAAAATAAAACAAATAATCATTTTATTAAGGGGATTTGTTCTGTGAAGTTTGGATTCAGTCAAAGGGCTGCACTTAAGGACCTAGAGGGCCCCATGTGGCCCACTCCTGGGCTGGGGGCTGAGGGACAATCATGACTCTGGTTTGGGGTCTGCACAGCAGTGGAACCCTGGATTTGGGAATGGTGCCAATTAGTAGAGGATTGAGAGGAAGCAGGCCCTTCCATGGCGAAAGCAGCCTCTCCCTCCCTGCTGTGTCAGTGCTCTGGGACAAAGTGTTGTGTGCCCTGTGCTAGTTCTGGCTCTGTATTGTCATTGCTGTTAGCCATCCAGAATAGCACCTGACTTCTAGGTACTTCATATGATGGTGCCAGACGCTTTTTATGTAAAACTGTATATGGCTGCAATTTGACTTGTGGCATTCTTTATTTGCATTATAGCAAGGTGCTTCTTCACAGAATTCATCTTTACGATTTCTGTCTGTCAGTTTATTTTTCTCATAATGCAGGGTCCCGGGACAGTGATACTAAAGCCTGGAATCTGCTGGGTTGTTTATTTTTTAAGAAATTGACTCTTGGCTAGCCATAGTACTAAAGCCAGTGGTGGTGAGAAAGTAAAAACCTCATCTTGTACCACTAAGGCCCCTTTGCTGAACTGAGTGACACGGTGGACATTATTAGAGCGAGACAATGAGTCACTGTAGAGACAGCAGTGGAATTTATATTTGGCCCCTGTCATCAGGCAGCAGGCGGGGACCGCTGCATCACTCACTCCCTTGACAAAATGCAGGTTTTACATGAAGAATCCTGAGGTGAAAAGTGGGCTTCTTCCAACTCCTCACAGCCACTTCTCCTTAGGGATTCCTCCTAGCTCTAGTAAGTCCCCTGGTGCTTGCAGGTGGAGGTGAACACCAGGCATCTTTTATTTTCAGAGTGAATGTGTGCTAAGAACAAGAGAACCCAAGATCAGGGAACCCAGGGAGAAAGTCAGGGAGGGAGCAGATTTGACTTGTCCTATGAAGCTGGGTCTACCCAGAGCTTCTTCTGGGATGGACACAGAGCCTGCAAAGGTCTGAGTGGTCAGGGAGTCTCAGAAGAGGTATGGTAAGAAGGCAGACTAGAAAATGGAAGAGTTGTCAGGGTTGGGCAGAACAAAGGGGAGACTCTCCCCCTTCTGCAAATGCACACTGCAGGAAGCTGACAGGTGATGGCAGAGAAAGTGAGGTGATTTTTCACTGTGGGAAGATTCAGGTGAGAGCAGAGGGTGATAAATGAGCAGAGAATATGGAATTTTCTCGTTTAGAGAAGAGCAGGGACATGGCAGGGGCTGGGGGGAAGGGAGGGGAATGCTTATCTATAGGGAAGAGATGGCTGAAATATGGTACCCTATGGGAATACCTCAGGTCTATGGGGTTCAGCTCTGGCATGTGGCACAGTAGCAACAGGAAGGCTAGGCACCTAGTAAGGAAGGGAGTGGGAGTCAGATGGGTTACCTGGACGCCAGAGCCTTCTCTGAATCTGTCACATCACGTTAGACCTAATAAAGCACCCAATGGCCCCTTGCTCAGTTTGGCTCGGCCATGGTCCCTGCTGTCAGCAGCTGTCTGGGGCAAGAATTCTGTGATTCCTGATCCCAGAGTAGCAACTGGCTTTCTGACTGCAGCAGAGCTCATTAAAGCCAGACCGATTGGATGCTCGATCTCCAGTTAAGTCAGGGCTGAGGTGGGGGTGGGGCATGAGGAAGAAATACTTATATCTGAACTCCCCCTCCCCTTTCCTCCCCCACCCCCACCCACACTCCACCCCTCAAAGTCTCCTGGTGCTGAGGCAAGGTTGGGATGTGCTTCCTTTTCATTTAATTGAAGCCCAAGGATCTGAGAATCAGGTTAGCAAGGAGGAAGAGTGCCAGGCAGGGCTCTGATCAGGTGGGCACCTCCTTCATGCTTCCAATGAAAATGGGTGAGCAGACACCGCGTGGCAAAGCCTAGCCAAGCCACCTCCTGCTGGGTGTGGGATGCTTGAGTATTTACTGGATGTGACAAGCAGAGAGGGGAGCTTTCATCTGTACGGCTTACTGCCTGGCAAAAGTGGTGGGAGGGGTGTGTGTGTGTGTGTGTGTGTGTGTGTGTGTGTGTGTGTGTGTGTGTATGTGTGTGTGTGTGTATGTGTGTGTGTACACGCATCCACAGGCATGCATTCTTCACCCCGCCAAGGATCTGACTGCTAAGAGATAGATTTGCTCTCTCCTCAGAGCTCCTTGACCAGCAGCTTCTCTGACCATCTGGTTGGCAAAGACCCACAGGCCATGAGGACGGGTCAAAGGCAGTGAGTATGGCTTGCCTTTCTATTTTGATCTCCTTCACCTGGGTGCCAATGTGTGCAGAGTACATTATTCATATTTAAGTAACCTATCTTTAACCTACCTCTCTGTGCATATTGATCTATGCTTTTTCTCTATTGAAGCTCTCAATGGCTCTTACCCTCTCTCCAGTCTCGGCTTTTTGTTTTTTCTTCATTTAACCCTTGGTTTTCTTACTCCTTGGGTGGGTGAGGGGTTGAGGGGGGGCTCCATCCATCTCCTCACCCTCTTCCCTCCTATTGAATGTGGGAGGTTGGCCTCCCTGAGGCAGCCAAGAGGCTGTGTTCCCTTGGGGGGTGCTATCAAACACCTCACCTTCCCCTTTGTACCTCAGTCCGCTAGGCTAAGGTTTTGGGGTAAACTTTGGGTACTGGAACTCTGATGGCTGAGCAAAATCACTGGCTTTGGAACTGATGAGGGTAGTGAGCTCAGGATATGGCAACCTATGGATTCGTACTGAACGGGATCAGATGCTGGGTTTATCAAGGTAACAGAAGAGTTGCCTTCTTTGGAACAGAGGGTCTGAGGAGAGATGGAGGAGGGGTAGGTTAGGGTGACATAACAGTGTCTGACAGCAGGCAGCTAAGAGATCCAGGGAAGGGAATCTTCTGGAGATGTGAGTCATTTTGAGTGGGGGGTGTGGGGAGACTGCAGGGGAAATGGGAAGAGAAGGGAGGTTGAGGTAAAGTGTGCCAGGAGATGCCTTGCCAGGTGTGGGCAAATGACCTTGCTTGTTCTTCTTGAGATATCAGGGATTGAGAGACTGAGCTCCTAACTGTCACTGTGACAGTTAGAAAGGAAACCTTGGGTACAGCGCACATGTGTCTTTCCCTTCCATATACTCTGCACTCTGGTCAAGAGGAAGACCAGGACAAAAAAGGGCTAGAAGCACTGATTTCTATAATTCTCTCTTTAGCTTGAAACTATGACTCTATGGCACCAAGTAGCATAATTGAAGACAGAGGTCAGGACATGGATTGGGAAAATATATTCTCTACTCCTACCACAATTCCCTAATCTCCTGGAGTAGAGAATTTTTAA
Organism: Pseudochirops corinnae; assembly: GCA_028646515.1. Taxonomy (NCBI): domain Eukaryota; kingdom Metazoa; phylum Chordata; class Mammalia; order Diprotodontia; family Pseudocheiridae; genus Pseudochirops; species Pseudochirops corinnae. The sequence goes on along the minus strand of CM053586.1, from coordinate 302,534,308 downwards.
AATCATAAAATCTCAAGAGGCCTATTTTAGTCATATTGGTGGTTGTATTGCTATCAGAAAATCCCTACCACTACCTACTCTGCAACTTAGACTCTTAGGGATGCCAAGGGAAAGGGAGGGATATGGCCAGGGCCGCGGCTGTATGAAAGAGGTGAGACTTCTCTCTCTCTCCATTATGCAACACTGCCTCTTGAAATGCTAATTAATTAATATATATTTTAAAAGCTTTGAAAATACATTCCTTGTTTATTGCTGGGGTTCCTTTGAGGAACTATTTATGGATGGGATGCCCTCTCTAAAACTGGATTTTTCTTTCTCTCATCTTCTCTCCAGTTATTTTTGTGGAAGTAGACAGGTAGGAGTATACCAGGCTATGTCCTTGCTGAACAGTTCAGACAGAAGGAAATACAAGCCAATCAGTCTTAATACACATCTAATAACCTCTCCCTTCTGGTCAGAAATGGTCAGGGACCCATGAGATTGGTAGAGACTAGTTGCCTCAATATAAGACAGTCTCTCTGCTGACAGAGATAAGATTTGTGTACACACACACACACACACACACACACACAGAATTGAGATGTGGCTTTTGCACACCTGAGGAAAGGTTTGAAAGTTGTGCCCCTTTGCATTGAAAGATTACCCCTGAAAATTCTCCCTTTTCCCCATTAGTCTTCTTTACAATACATGAGGCTTTACTTACCACAAAATAAGTCCCTATGAACCAGGGAGAGCGGAATTTTCTGACTGTAAAAATCAAACATTTATAAAAACCAACATTAAGAAGCATCCCTTGTCCAGTTCCCTCTTGTGTTGTGTTCTAGACCTTTGCCTTTCTGCCTCCCCTTAATCCTGGCTCTGTTAGTATAGCCTTGAGAAAGAGATAGTTGGTGGGTTGCTAACACCTGAAAAGACTTCCTTGGAGTTTTTCCAACCTTCTTCCTACTCATGCCTTTCAGGGGCTGTGTTCTCCCATCATAGACAAACTTGGAGAGGGATGTACAAGCCAGTATGCCATCTAAGCACACCATTTTGGATCTGTTGGAGGGCGGGCTGGGGAAATGGTCAGTAGGCATCATCAGTATAGATTTGCCTCACCCATTAATCACCTCAGTTTTGCCCTTGGAGAGAAGAGAGAACAGCAGTTTGGTTTCTGCCAGCTCAGTTCTTCCCTTGGGCCATATGTCCCACTTTCCTCTTGATGGCCGTAGCTTGGGAAATAGCAACCCCTGGCCAATCTTAAAGCAATCTGCATCCACTCAGCTCATTTTGGCCAGTACAACCCTGGGTGGGCCCACATTGACCCACTGTGCCTGGATGACCTGGGCCCAAAGCCTACCTAAGAGGAGAGGGAGTGAAGGGGTTTGAGAGGGCCGTGGCCCCCTCTTTTACCTAGGATTCTTTGATTTTAGGTGAGAGGACGTGAAAGGGCAAACCCCTCCTCCCCGCAGTCTTACCTCCTGCCTTGAGGGCCCTGCAAGCCAGCCAAGTAAAGGGTTGCCCGTAGCCGGATGCCTGTATGGCGGCCTTACTGATGCCACGGAGGTAACTGAACCATGACGTGCATTTTTGCCCCACCTCCTTTCCTTTCTCCCTTGCCTCCTGCTCTCCCCTGTGCTTCTGTCCCACTCAAGCTTTCTCCTCTCCTGGTGCCTCTCTCTCCCTGCACTGCTTTGCCTTGTATGTCCCCTAATGGGATTGTGATTTTGTACAATGTCCTTTTAGTCCCAAACTTTGTGGCTGCCAGGTATGTTCCCATCCTGTAGGTGACTGACAGGCATGAGGATGGGAGCCCAAGAAATTGTTCTAAGTTATTTGTTCTTATTATGTTTTTTAGTTAATTGGAAGACCCATAGTGTTGCCAAGACAGCTGCTTCCGGGAGCAGAATGAGTTAGTTTTCTCCAAGCCCTTCTGGCTATAATAAACCTAATGCTGATCTTTGGCCCTCCATTCTTCTGTTATTTCCAATTTCTTCCACTTGAACTAAACAGGTCATACACAACCTGAGGCTTGACCTAGCCTAGAAAGAAAATAAGTCTTGTTCATTCTCAGAGCACCATCAGGGAAAGTTGCTGCCTAAGGGCCCCAAGGTGGTTTCTGACACAGGTAAAACTAATACCCTGCAGGGCTTGCCAATTAGCCCATATAGATTTGCAAATTATGACTTGCTCAAATTCCTGTCCCAGCCTCTCCTCACCTTTTGAGACAGGTAGTACAAGCAGCATATCTATTTTACAGAGGAGGAAAAATGAGACTTGGCAAGATGGTCTCACCTTTAAGAAGTGGCAGAGCTAGGATTCAAACCCAGCACATTAAGTTTTCTTTTTAGAATCACTGGAAATCCTGCTAAGGAAGCAGTTGCTCAACTTCACATCATGCTTTTAAGATCCTGAAGCTCAGCGTGGGTGTGGTGAATTATTGAAAGCTAGGTTCCTGGCCCATAGGATGATTTGTGACAGTCTTTACTTGGACTCACTAAATTTGATGACTTGAGAGCCCTTAATTAGTCATTCTGAATGCTTTGTTATCCATCCAGGACTAATGCTACCAAAGATCCCAGCCATCTATAACAGCAAGTGGCTGCACTCTGGTTCTCACCATTGGAGAGGAGAGAGAACTATTGTAGTCACCGTTTTTATAGAGCTATGAAAGAGATAACTTAGTAATGGGAACTGAGGGAAGTGGGGGAAGTACAGGACATACAGCCCTAATTGTCTATTGGAGGGGGGGGACCTTAATGGAGACTCAAATGTTCCGGACCTGAAATGGCTATGAAGAGATAGAATGTGCTTCCATCACAACTGGCCTCCCTTGGATGCCAAAAAGCAGAGCAAGGCTAGAGAAGAAGTTGTTACTGGGCCACAGTGTGGGAAGTCCCTGGGACCAATAGATGGGGAAGAGAAGGCTTGAAAGACCACTGGTCCAGAACCTCCCTTGGCCTTGAGTGTTGTTGCTTTGCAATAATAATAACTTCCCTTATGAATGGAGTAAAAATTCTGAAATTTTGTCTCTTGTGGGGGTGGGGTTTGGAGGTGCATGGCCCACCCCGAGGAGAATCTTTTCTACATTCTTTGGCTTTCCAGCCTTATAGTAATGTAAGACACAGTGCAGTAAGAAACCAGAAAGCGCTAAAGTCTCCAGCAGGGGAGAACAATGAGTAACACTATTCATTAGATTCTATGACAGTGAATAACAAGAGCTCATTTTTATGCAGTGCTTTACAGTTTGCAAACCTCTGTACATGCGTTCCCTTGCTTACCCCTCACAAAATCCCTGCCGGAGAAGGTACTTTTATTTTCTCCATTTTGCAAATAAGGGTCAGAGCAGTTAAGTGACTTGCCTCAGTCACCTACCAATAGGTGTCAGAGCCAGGATTTGAACACAGGTTTTCCTAACCATGAATCCAGCATTCTATTCCAACAATCATACTATTCTGCAACTAGAGTCAGCTTAAATGTCCTATGTTTTGATCGTGATTACCCTCAAACACTCAAATGAATCTGTGAGCTCATTGATGTGATGATTCCCTTCTATAGTACAGATCAGAACCCACTGAGACCTCCTCATACTCTGTGAACCTCATCTGTGGCCTCCCCTAAATTCATTAGAGGAGTTCCACCCAATGTGCCAAGTAGCTTCCTTGAGGTCTCTTAGCAGCCTGAAGATACCAATGGAGCATGTGAGCTACCCATCAGTTATCATATATGAAAATATTGACTGAGACCAGGTCCTTACTAATAAATGCAAGTGATGGGTGAGTTGTTGAGATTAAAATGTGTTACCATTTTGATTTGCACCAAGTGATGTTAATGAAGGTGGAGAGCTTAGTTAATGAACTGATTGGAGTTGATAGTGCACACATAAATAGGATCCTAACTGATGAATGCATTAATTGTCATTGCTCCTCTCCTCAATTTAACCTCTACTGGTTTTTCATTCTAACATAATCAGGAGAGGTTGGTCTGACGAGGAATTTCAATAATTAGCCCCATCACTAGTCAGAATCACAGAGGACTTCCTCATTCTGCTCAACTCCACGCCATCTTGAGCCCTCATTGCCACCATTTTGAGCCTTTATTGCCGAGCTCTGTGTCTGTCTCTCCAGTATAGACAACAGGAATTGATAAGGCCTGATCTTGCCCCCCAAACACTGATGCCCTTCCTTGGACCTCATGGACCTTTTTACAATGAGGAACAGTTGCTTACTTAGATCTTCTATAGGGAGGGAAAGATGCAGATTATTATTTTGACCTCACTGTGGCTCCTTTCCCCCTGGGGAAACCTGATTTAGAAAGTCTTCCAAGCTAACGACCTTCATTGAGTGACTTACCACCAATTTGCTGTAGAAGCTTTAAAAAGCACTAGATCTCCAGGGGAAAGGTACCTGTTATGTATTCAGGTAGTCAGATAATGCTGCTGCTGATCTTACTGATTCCTTCCCTTTTGCTCATGAAATCTCAGGGGTGGTTGTGTGAGCTAGTGAGATTCTCAGTGCTTTCTGTGTGCAGGAGCCCATTCTGCTGATCACTATTTTTATTACAGTTTCTCTCTTCCTTCTGCTCCTGTTGTTGGTTGTAGGAACAAAGGGATGAGGACTCGCCTGGGATGTCTGTCTCACAAATCAGATTCATGTAGTGATTTCACAGCTATTCTTCCCGACAAGCCGAACCGGGCTCTCAAGTGAGTATGGACAGCCTTGTGTCAGTCACTCAGTTGTTTGAGTTCTCTGGGCACCCACTGGGTAGACAAGCTCCAGCTAGGGCTATGTACAGGTATTAGGCTACTCCCAAGGAACAGCTAAAGGATGTGTGACTCTGTTAATCAGTTCACTTTATAGCAACTTATTTATGCAGTACTTTCTGTATAACGAAGTGCTTTAACAAACATCTCATTTGATCCTTCCCCAAACTTTGTGAGAGAGGTAGTAAAATAATATTAGCCCCATTTTATGGGGGAGTTAACTGACTCAGAGACGGCTAGGTGTCCCAGTGGACTGAGCACTGGACTTGGAATCAGGCAGACCTGAGTTCAAATCCAGCCTTAGACATTTAACTAGCTGTGTGACCCTGGGCAAATCATGTGCCTTAATTTCCTCATCTATAAAATGGAGATAATAATGGCACCTGCCTTCTAAGGTTATTGTGAAGATCAAATGGGACAATATTCTTAAGGTTCTTTGCGTGTCTTAAAGTGCTACTAGCTGTTATTATTGAGGGATGTGCCCGAGGTCACACAGCTGTCAGTGGTTAAACCAAGACTGAAATTCAGGTCTTTGTACTCCAGACTCTGTGTCTCTCCTGTTCCCCCCCCTTCCCCCCACTATATTACCTTTGAGCAGCTGTGAAAGGAACATTTATTTCTTTCAGAAATGAATGAAAATCATGTTCAGTCTCTTTTTCCCCTTAGGGAAGCACCAGGAATAATGACTGGGGAGATGATGAGAGGGAATCTTTTTATTGTTCCCTTCCCATTAGTATTAAATCTGAGCCCTGGCCCTTGAAACTAAGAAACTGAACCTTGCTTAAAATATTGTTAAATTAATAAATAATAAGTTAATTTAATTAATTCAGCACACCCTATGTGCTGAAGGCCTTTCTTGATTTTTCCTGATCGGTCAAAGGAGCCAGTGTACTTCAGCTGCTCACCTGTCATCCCTTGCTCTGCCCAGCCCAGGCCCTCTTCTCTTTGGGTCATACATTTCCTTGGCTCCTCTTTTTCAGGGTTCCTCCTTGGTCATATGTTACAGCCTACTCATATTGGCCATGAGAGGAATCTCTATCGCCCCATAACTGATTTTAAAGTGCCCATATTTTCAGAGGCAGATTTTTGGATAAGACCTTTAGGTTTTAATATACATCTCCTTCGGGTCCCCTAAAGCATGAAGTTGCAAAGGGAGACATTTCTTTAGGTTATTTCAAGTTGTTCTCCACTGAAGCTCTTGACCAATGCCTCCCTCAAGCATGGGATGTTCTCAGCTCTGGAAGAAAATGTAATGAAGGCATAAGCTCTGGAAGGTCCTGTCAGACTGAAAAGGCTTTGAATATGGCTTTGAGTCTTGCAACAGGTTGCTCTAGAAGCCTCACTTCACTGAATTCAGAGAGGGTCATTGACAAATTGCCCAAAAGGGGATGAATTTGGGGGCCTTTGGGATAGTCCCAATATGCATCAGACCTGTGATTTCATTATTATAGGGAACTCCTAAGGGAGGAAGTTCTCTCTACCAATGCAGGTTGGCCATTTCTCCTCAACTTGGAGTTTTAGAGAGAAGCCTAGAGTGCTGAGAGGTTAAGTAATTTCCCAGGGGTCATTGAGATAGTATGTGTTAGAGGTAGATCTGAAACTCCCATCTTCCTGGCTTGTAAGTCAGTTTTTGATAATTATTACGTTGATAACAAAAATATTTTTAAATAGAAAAAAAAGAGAGTCAGCTTTCAAAAAACATCTCTGGAGACATAGAGGGGTTTTGATTTCTACCGGTGGAAGTAAAGTCATAGATTCCTGACTTAATTAATTTGACTAATTAATTGAATAATCCATTTATTTCAAGTTTGTGTTTTGTGTCATTTTGTGCCTGCCAAAGGAGAGGGGGGAGTGGGCTTTGTGGATAGCATTCCAGAATGTTGTTTCCTCTATTCCAGGAGGCTGTCCACAGAAGAAGCTACGAGGTGGGCAGATTCATTTGATGTGCTCCTCTCCCATAAGTGTGAGTAGATCCCGGGACTTCTCATTTTGAGACTCAGATGCAGAGTTCATCAGGAATATAAAAACTAGTGCCCTTATTGAGCCTTCATAGCCACTTTTCAGGGGAGGGATTTTACTCTGAGACTTCATATTTGGGCGGTTAAATGGTCAGAGCTCCTGGCTTTGGTTCCTAGTTATTGCCAGTAAATCTAAATGGCATTCTCTCTAAGTCCTCAGGGCACCTCAGTTGATCATCCATAAAGCAGGAATTACACATATGGTGTAGAATACTACCACTGATGCTTAAAGTGATAAAACAAGGGGGAGTTCTCTTTTGGGATGGTCTTAGTTCTACCTTCTGTTTTATAAACTATGTCAAAATTAAAGTTTTGCTTTTATCTTCTTCAAGACAATGGAGTTCAACTAGTATTTATTAGGAGAGCTTACTGGGTGTAAGGAGAAAGAGAGAGCTTGTCTTAGAATCAGAAAGACAAAGGGTTCTACTCTCAGTGCCTCAGGCAATTTTCCTTGACTTTAAGTACAAATGTTCTTGTTCTTGTTGTTTGTCCTTTTTTGAAGAGGATCAGGACATCAGAAAGGTGATGCCATGACATGCAAGTGAACTGGATTTAAGTGAGGCAGGGCTGTGCAACATCACCAGTGTTACTCTCTCCTCCAGAGCCATCTAGGTCCAATGGCAAGATATAGATCAGGATGACTGGAGATGGCCACAGAGGCAGTGGGATTTTTTAAAGCTAAGGTCTTTGCCAGGTCTCAGTTTGTCTGAGGCAATGCCCATTCAGTGATTAAGGGCTAGGTGACAAATGAGGCAGAGAATGGCCTCTTTTACCTAGTCAAAAAAAAATTAATCTGGGAGGGGGAAAGACAATACATAGAAAGAAGGTAAAAGTTGCTGGGGGAGGTAGGGGGAGGAGGGGAATGACATGAAGTCTTGTGACCAGGGAAGGACTGGGAGCGAGGTAAATAGCTAAGTGCTCCATTGGTACCCTTAAAATGTCAAGGTGCAGATAAGGTGCCAATTAAATGGGATATTTATAAAGCACTTAGCACTGTGCCTAGCACATAGTAGCCTCCTAAAGAAACGCTTTTTCCATTCATCTATCCAATCTGCATTGATAGTGGAAGTCCCTCACTGAGACTTCTCTAAAATGATGAAATCACAGGCCTGGTTCCCTCCCCCTAAATATGCTAGGCACTGAGGTACTTTTCACCCCAGGTAACTTATATTCCTCTAGGAGAGGAGTGTACTTCTATTATTTCAGCTCTTGTTATGCCCACTGCTTTCCACAAAGCCAAAAAAAGGCAGGGATATAACACAGTAGAGCTATAGTAGTGGTCACATTTGAGGATGGCCATTGTTAATGGCCAGTTGTCATTGGAGGTGAATCATTCCAATTCCATATTTTCTTTCCTCACTTCAAGCTCTGACCATACCTCTCCGTTTGGTAAGCCTATTATTTTTTAAGGCATACTGGCTCTTCTGATGACAGAGGGATATATCAATGGTATGTCTTTAAAAATGATTTGACCTTGACCTTGTTGAATAGAATCCATGTCCAATAAATAATTTGCAAGTGCAAATTACAAATGGAATGCAATACTATATAAAAAGTTGGGCAAACAAAATGGATTTCCATGGGAGAAATGTTTCAAATTTCTATCACTTGCACTGAGAAAAATAATACAAGGCAGATGCAGTTTGTGTTGGAGACAGGATTCTCAAACACAGCAAGTTTATCCTGTAAAGGCTGGTACAGTAACCTGCTAAATAGGACTTCAGCTTTGACAGTTACTCCTACTCTTTTGAGAGGCCATGTTATCTGGAGTCTCATTAGGGCTAAAACAAGTGTCATTTCCAATTTTTCTCTCCTTTTCCCCACTGGAATGGATTTGTTTCAAGGTCATGTTAAAACTTGGTTTCTGTTGCTGCCTCCAGAGTTGACTCACTGGGTTTATGCCCCTGAGGCTGTTTTCTCATTGGTGAAATGGAGATAAAAATACTCCTTTCCTGTCTCATAGGTGGTGTGAATAATTGAAAGTACCTTCAGATGGCTTTGAGTTCCTCTATAGAAAGGAGCTTTGTGGAAACAAGATGATACTAGGTGAAGGTATTATAAATTTAATACAAAACATTATCATTATGAGAATAAGATGAACCACCTTGGACTTCGGATAGACTGATTTTTTTGCCCAGATCAACATTAGACCATTACAAAAGGCTGATAAATTTACTTATGGGAGCTTTGTTAGAAGACCTTGGTACTGATAGAGTAGTGGTAGTAGAAGGACTTTCATTTCTATTGTTTCTACCAATGGTTTTAAATTAGATTTCTTGGAGTATTGTGTTTATTTTCAGAAGTGAATTATAAAAGAGGCAGCCTGGTGGATTGGACAGGGCCAGACTTTAAAACCTGGGTTCAGGTGCCAACTATGATGTACTACATACATTGGTAAAGAAGTTTGCTCACGAAGAGTTTCCTATAAATATAATTATCACAGGTCTGGTTTTTCACTTTTCTATGTCCTTTCCAAAAAAAAAAAAGTGAAATAGGCCTTCTTAGAGTTGGGAGACTAAGGAAAACTTAAAATACTGTTCCAGACTGGTCCCATTCAAAGTTTGTGAGTCTGATTTCTTACTACCTAAGCAACCTTGGGCAAGTCCCTTAACATCTCTGGGCCTCAGTTTTCTTATCTGTAAAATGAAGGGGTTAGGTTAGATGGCCTCTGAGGTTCCTTCCAGCTTTAAATCTCTGATCCTATAACGTTCTGACTTTTCGTCTTTGTGTGGAAACTAAAAATCTCCATCTCTTTGAGAAAAGAGAGGACTTTATTTGAGTTATTGGTAGAATTTCAGAGGCTCTAAGTCTTTGGTAGAATTTCGGAAGTGATTTTTCAGAGCTTTGACTGGAACTGACCTCTCAGGTACCTTTTAAGTGTGATTTTTATAAGGTCCAGTATGAGGTCTAAGGAGATGTCAGAGCCTATTTTAACCTTGAAGGGTGTTGACAACATTTAAAAAATCTAATTAATTTAGGTTAGGATGGTGACTTAATTAGTGCTGATTAAGCTTTTCCAAAGGGACCTTGGATGCAATAGTCTCTTAGGAGGGACGGCCGTTGATCAGAAGCGTGTAGGGCTTTCAATTAAGACAACAAAATACGTCCTAAAAAAGAAGAGAAGGAGAATGAATTGAATAGTTGAGTCCCGGAGGAATGGATCGAGGTTCCATGAACCATTCCTTCGTAATTCTCTGCAGCCGGGGAAGAGTAAAAGAAGTAAATCATTTCTGAGTTTTCTTGAGTCATAAGCAAATGATCACATTTCTTTTCTGTTCCTCTCTCAACTCCCACCTTTAAAAAGAACATAGAATGATAGAATATTAGAGCTGGAAGGAACCTTAGAGACCATTTAGTCTGGTGATTCTCTAAAGTTTTAGTCCCTGGACCCCTTTACCTGCTAAAAAATTAAGGGTCTCCACCTTCCAAGAGCTTTTGTTTATGTGGGTTTGTTGTTATTGTTGTTGTGTCGTTTTAGTCACATCCAATTTTTTGTGATCCCATTTGGAGTTTTCTTGGTAGAGATACTGGAGCGGTTTGTCATTTCATTCTCCAGCTTGTTTTACAGGTGAGGAAACTGAGGCAAATGGGGTTAAGTGACTTGCCCAAGATCACATAGCTAGTAAGTGTCTGTGGCCAAATTTGAACTCAGGAAGATGAGTCTTTTTGACTCCAGGCCCAGTGCTCTACCCACTGAGCCATCCAGCTGTCCCTTTATGTGGGTTACATTTGTAAATATTTATGGCCAGAGGCTATATGAAAATAGTCTTGACTTTGTGAACCCCATGAAAGGGTCTTGAGGATCTCCAAGGGTATGAGGATCTCCTAGACTATAGTTTAAGAACTATTGATCTAGTCCAATATTGTCTCATAACAGAAGATGAAAACGAGGCCCAAACAGGTTAAGTGGGCTAACGTCACCCTGGCACTTAGCTCATTGCTCTTTTGGCCATACCATTGTCTGCCATTTCATTACCCCTCTCATTTCATCCACTTTCTATAATTTTGAGTACTTAAATTGAGAGGGAATCTGCTTTGCCACTAGACTATAGCCTACTGGATTAGGTGTTAGGTTGAGGCTCTGCTACTGATTAGATATTTGACGTAAGTCATTGGACCTCTCAGCCTCAGTTTCATATTAGAATGAGGAAGGGTGGACAGTTCTCTTACTATACCTATGGAGAAGATGGAGAGATATACATGAGATAATAGCACAATCAGATGAATTCAGGATAGGATAGATCACTAGGACTGGAAGAATTGTTATTAATGGTTCCACGCTAGCATAACAGGAAGTCATTGTGGAACAACCAAGGCTCTTTGCAGTTTGATATTTTTACCGATGATTTGGATAAAGAGATCTGTAGATGACACAAAGTTGGGAGGGATGGATCCAAAAGACTCTCAACAGACTGGAGCATTGGGCTCAGTCTAAGAAGATGAAATTCAATAGGGGTAAATGTCAAGTGTGCTTGGGTACAAACAACATCATAAGCATAAAACAGGAAAGGTATTGTTAGATAATGATGGTTCTGAAAAAAATCTGGGGACTTTAGTGGTTTGTAACATCAATATAAAGTAAAAAAAAAACAACACCAAAAAACCAACATGATCTTGGGCTGAATCAATTGCTGCATAACTTTCAGGAATAGGGAGATGCTAGTTTCACAGCTCTGCCATCATCAGTATTATGTTCAGTCCCTGAGCACTATGGGTTAAGAAAGACTTTGACAAGCTAGAGAGTCCTCAGAGGAGGACAACCAGGATGATGAAGGGCCTTTAGTCTAAGTCATAATTTAAAAATAAGCATTTATTAAACAAATACTATGTGCCAAACCCTATGCTGAGTGCTTCAAAATACTCTTATTTGATTCAGAATTGGATATGAAGATCATTTCAAGGAATGATGACTATTTAGCTTGGATACTCATGGAGTACATAATAATCATGCTCAAGTATTTGAACCGTTGTCCTGTGGTAAAGAGGTTGAGTTTGTTCAGTTTGGTCCCAGAGGGCAGAACCAAGTACAGTGGGTAGAAGTTGAAAAGGAGTCAGTTTATGTTTGATGTCAACAAAAACTTGTAGGAGGGCTGTCCTAAAGTGGACAGGGTCACCAGGAACTGTCCCAAAGTGGATGGGGTCACCAGGACCTGTCCCAAAGTGGATGGAGTCACCAGGAGCTGTCTCAAATTGGTCGGGATTACCAGGAGCTGTCCCAAAGTAGACAGGGTCACCAGGAGCTGTCCCAAAGTAGACAGGGTCACCAGACAGGCCTGGGTAGGTTCTCCCTCATCAGAGATCTCCAACAAGAGACTCCATAACTACTTTTTGGGTATATTTTAATGAGGAGCCCTTTCTGTATTGGGTGGACTATAGGGCTGCTGAGGTCTCTGATTCTGTGACTCTGTGACTGTGTATGCTCTTCTCTAAGGCACCTCCCAGGCCAAGTGCTCTATTAGGCTGTGATTTCTGTTACCCATGTCCTTATGTGCCATGCTCACTGTTCTGCCTTCAGGGAACCTGGACTGAGCAACAGTCAATCACTTCGGGAAAGGGAGACGTGTGTGTGTGTGTGTGGGAGTCTGATTCAGCCTGGCTGCCTGCAGGGTTATGGAAAAATGTGTCCAAGCCGAGATGGGGAAGGTGTCCAAAAGAAGGGTTAAGGGCTCCATGTCAGCACAATCTTTTATCTTTCTTGGGTAATATTAGACTGGGAGATTTAATTGATTTGCATCCTGTGATAAAGAAAACTCTTTGTGATCTCTAAAACTTTAGGATTAACTGGTTTGAAAAATGGAATGACATTTGGGAGAAGTTTTATTAAAAATAGACATGGATCTTCTTTATTTAAAAATGCAGTTGAAGAGCAAATATTACTAAGGAACCAGTGGGGAAGATAGATAGGCTCTTCCTAAGGAGAGGTGGGGGAGGAACAAAAGATGGATCTTTTCTTTTTTAGGGATAGGAACTGGACCTAGAGGATGAGGAAGCTCTACCAATTCAGGTTGGCACCTCTTCTGCAGCTTGTCTCAGGGTATCACCTAAAAAATGGACAAGTGAGATGATTTGGCCTGAGTCCGTAGATATTAGAGGTGGGACTTGAACCTAGGTCTTCCTATCTATCCACTTACTACCACAACCTGCCTTTCTTTTCTTACCCGAAGCTAATACTGAGGTGACAATTGGAAAGGATTCCATGGAGTGCTGAAGCTGTATTCTCTCCCAGGTGGTGGTCCTTGATGTAGTCAGTAGACAGAAAAGTAACTTGAATGTGCTGTCACGTGGGATCTTTTTCTCTTTTCAATCTAGTGAGAGTCTAGACCTAGTTTCTGTAGGATTGGAGCTCAGAACTTTTGTTGGAGGGTGTGTGTATGTGTGTGTGTGTGTGTATGTGCGTGTATACATGCATATATGTATTTGCACTGCAAGAGAGAGACTGTGTCTACACAAAGTGTGCATCTGCATTGGAGGGAGGGGAATATGTGTGTGCATGCACTCACGCGTGCATGAGTACAATGTACAAGGACATCTCTCTGCCCCAGCATCTCCCACCTCAGTCTGTGAGCTTGATGGAAATTCTATGTGACAGGATGCTGGAGGACAGGCATGCCATAGTGCATCTTTAGCCTATATTCCTCACGAGGTTTGGACACATGGTTTGTTATTTGTCAAGCTTCCAGTAGGATAGCTTGTCTTTAACTCTCTTTACCTCTTAGACCTTCTCCCTACCTCCCCAAGGAAATAAGGACAGAGATCCATATGAATCGTGAAGTGATAGTTATTCTCCTCTCAGCCATCCTCTACCCCCTAACTTGCATTACCCAGGATTTCCATACTGGGAGGACAGCTCTCTTCCTTTACATATCTCTGCCCTCCTCCCATTCAGGTACAGCATTGACCTGTTTTTGCTTCAACCAGAGAATGCTGAATCACTGGAGCATTAATTACAAGCAAAATACTTTTTGCATTTACATGGTGCCCATCTCCAATAAACACAGACCAATTTACAGACATTTAAAACAAATTAGTCCTTACTTGGAGATAGAGATAGAGACTAGACCTGATTTCACAGATGGAGAGATTCCCTAGAAGCTCTACCATTGGAAGTCTGCACCTTTTCTATAGCTTAGAGGCTTAGGGGAGGGGCTCACAATACTCCCCAGTGTAGTCTGAACCAGATTAAGTAAAACTGGGAAATAGGTAGCAAAAATAAATGAAGCCATGTAGATTGTGTTAATGCATAGTATTGTATGGTTCTATGTATTATATGTATAACGTTCAGTCGCTTTCAGCCATGTTATACTCTTCATGATCCCATTTGGGGTTTTCTTGGCAGAGATGCTAGAGTGGTTTGTCATTTCCTTCTCCATGTATAATATACACACATGTATTATGTATTTTAAGATTAATGTTAAAATATAGCATTAATATGTGATTTTCTAAGTTAATATGCTTCCCTCTGGGATCCTTATGCACAATTTGGTGACCCCCTTTTCTATGTGAGTTTGATATCACTGGGGCATAATAGGGAGCTTGAGTGACTTCCCCCTTCCCCCAAGGTCACACAGCCAGCATAAAGACAGAGAAGGGAAATGAACCCAGGTATTCCTGACTTTGAAGCCAGCTCACTGCCTGTAACATTATGCTTGGCATTTTTGTGAGGATTCAGTTGTTTTTGGCATGTCTGAAGCCAGATTGGAACTCAGGAAGATAAGTCTCCCTGGCTTTAGGCCCAGCACTTACTTAGCTGTATAACCCAGGGCAAGTCACTTAACTCTGTCTCAGTCTGAAATGGGTGCTATCATTGGCAACATTTTACAAATGAGAGAAATTGAAGCTAGTAAATGCTCCATGACTTGTCCAAGGTCACACAACTAGCAAGTATCTGAGGCAGGATTTGAACTTATTTTCCTGACTGCAAGTTCAGCACTCATATTTACCACACTGCATCACATATTGAATTGATGCCCAATATAGTGTAATTTCATTTGACAGATGAGGAAACTGAGGCTCAGGAAAGTTAAAAGACTTGGCCAATATCCAGTGGAGGAGATGATGACATTTGAATTGGGATGTAAAGGATAGAAATTCAGCAGGCAAAGAGTTGGAGGGGTGAAGCAGGGCACCAAGGAAGAATGTAAGCGAAGGTACTGTTGAGTCAAAGGCAGGAATGGTGGAGGCTAAACAGGAACAGGTTTAGAGGGAAAAAAAGATATTGGGATATTTGAGTTGGAGGAAAATGGAGGTCGAGAAAGCATATTCATATCCAGGTAAAGATATTGTGTAGTCAGTTTGAGATGAAAGTCTGGATTTCAGAAGAGAGGTCCAGACAGGAGAAATAGGCTTTTGAGTTATCCGTTAGAGGCTGACAACTTTGTGCAATTCTCCTTCCCTTAATTCCAATTCGCTGGCAAGTTAAGACATCACCCGTG
Source organism: Pseudochirops corinnae (assembly GCA_028646515.1). Classification (NCBI taxonomy): domain Eukaryota; kingdom Metazoa; phylum Chordata; class Mammalia; order Diprotodontia; family Pseudocheiridae; genus Pseudochirops; species Pseudochirops corinnae. Next base: position 302,519,117 of record CM053586.1, on the reverse strand, counting down.
AAGCCATGGGTCTCCTTCCAAAACGAAGGACAAACAACAACAATCTATGATGTCTAGTTGAAGTTTTAGAGGTAAATGAGATTGCCAAGGGAAAGAATCTAAAAAGAGAAGAGAGATCCCTTTAATGCCAACTAATTCATTTATGACAGATTCTATGTATATAACATTCAGAACCATAACTAGGACAAGGGAACTATGCCCTTGGGCATAGAGATTTAAGAGCACAAGCATTTAACATATGCCTCCTTCAGCTGGTAGGGAAACGCCTAGTTACTAACAGGAGCATAACACCTAGTTAGGAAGAATAATTATAAAACGGGAAGTGATCAGATGACTGGTCGTGTTAATAACACCCATCTTTGAGCCACTATAATAACTTCTATTGCTCAACTAAATCTATCTTAATTACTTGTATTATTTTTATATCATGAATCACAGAGTTTATTTGTGTTGCTTGTTCCAGGTATCAAAATGACTAGTTATGGCCCTTGTACTTTGTATTATATGCTATTATGTTATACTATTATTTTATATTTACATTATACTATTGCATGCTATTGTTATGGAAGAGCATAGAAGCAGAGATTTAGAATTGGAAGAAATCTTCAGAGGTCATCTATTCCAGCCCCTTCTACCTTTAACTCTTTGGTCATATGATTTTGAGTAGTATACTTTAAAGAAAAAAAACAAACTAGTATATAGACAGTGCTTCAGGGTTTGCAGAGAGCTTTATAAATATCATCTCATTTTATCTTCATAACAGCCCTGAGATATAGATTCTGTTATTAGCCCCATTTTACAGATGAGGAAACTGAGGCAGACAGTGACTTGCTTAGTGTTACATAGCTGGTAAGTGTCTAAAGACTGGATTTGAACTCAAATCTTCCTGACTCCAGATCCAGCACTCCACCCACTGCCCTGTCTCACTGCCAGACCTGTGGTTTTATTAGCGTAGGGAGCTCCCAGTAAAGAAAACTCCCTCTATCTATGCAGACTTGTGATCGTTCTGCAGCTTATAGTCTTAGAGAACTGCCAGAGATCCTTAGATGTTAAATGACTTGTCCACAAAGCCAGTATTTGAACCTAGGCCTTCCTGACTCCAAAGTCCACCCCCTCTCCATTAAATCATGTTGCTTCTCACTTATCCATATGAGGCATCATAATTATTCCCTCTTGCAAAACAGTTTTGAGAGGAGACTCAGCAGACCTTTCACAGAAATCTTCAGCTTTGTTATTATTTCTCCAATGTAGTCTCCTCCTTTTGACTTGGAACATGCTGGAGACACTGGTTCTAATTTATGAGGCTGTTCTCTCTGCATATCAAGAGCCACATGCAGACTTTAGCTCCCTCAACGACTCTGTTTCTCTCCCTTGAGCCTCTTCCTTAATACGTAAAATGAAGGATCTGGGCTAAATGACCTTGAAGGTTGCTTCATAATTCTGTGACTTAAGTGACTTTGCTAGTTTATGTCTTGTTTGAGCATGTGTGTGCACACATACTCATGGATGTGTGCACACACTCATGGGTGCATGCACATACAAGCTCAAACTATTAATCCTCTAGAGAACTTCTTCTAAATGGGCAGAAAAGAATGATGCCTAATTAGTACTTTAGTCACTGCCAATTAAAAGCACCCTTACCTTGCTTCAGAAAATAACTCGTTTTCTCAAGGACCCTGAGCATAATATACAAAGTGGTACAGAGGCAAACTTTAGTCTAATGCCTGTCCCAGGAATCACAAAGTCCAGAATTTTGGAGCTTATAAGATTGCCTTTCTCCCATGGTCTCAACACCATGGCAGTCTGTTGATCTTGATTCTTCCCATACAGTGGAGGCCTTGGACTTGGGCTATGGGTTCTGTTTAACATCTGTTCAACAGATGACTTAAAAAAAAAACACACAACAAGCTGTCATTCTGCATTTGTCTAAGTTTCTAGTGCTTTATTTGCCTGGTGCCCATCAAGAGCCAGGACTAATGGCAGGCAAAGCAGACAGCCATTGAGTTCACATGTAGGGGGCATACAATGAAAAAACTGCTCTAGAGCTATGTTTATGTATATTATAAATTTACACACACAAATGCATACACACACACATATATATAAATATAAATATAGTTCATATGTGTATACAGTATATATGACTTCTAGGTGGTGCAGTAGATGGAGTGCCAGGCCTGGAGTCAGGAAGACTCATCTTCTTGAGTTCTAATCTGGCCTCAGACATTTACTGGTTGTGTGACCGTGGGCAAGTTCCTTCACTGTTTGCCTCAGTTTCCTTATCTGTAAAATGAGTTGGAGAAGGAAATAATGAGTCACTCCAGTATCTTTGCCAAGAAACCCCCCAAATAAGGTCACAAAGAGTTAGACAGGACTGAAATGACTAAACCAGTAAAGTGTGTGTGCGTGTGTATTATATATATATATATATATATATATATATATATATATATATATATATTATACACTCACATATATAGAAATACTTATATATCCATATATATCCATACATACACAATATGTGTATATATGTATATATGAACATATGTGTGTATGTATGTATGTATTACGTAAAGGTAGCATAGTATAGTGGATTTGGAGTCAGGAAACCCTGGGTTCAAATCCTATATCAAATTTTTAGCTGGTTGACCCTGGGCAAGTCCCTTAACCTCTCTGAGTCTTAGTCATTTTCCTTGTTTATAAGATGAGGGAGTTCAATTGCACACTCTCTAAGGTCCCTCTAATTGTAAAGCTCTGATCCTATAATTTAATTAAGTATACCAATATATGAAAATCTATTTTTTGGTTTGGATCTGTCATTTCATCAGTATGGTGACTCTTAGCTTGGGAAATCACTCCGCTGTTGCAGAGCGGCAGCTTCAGCTTATCCTTTTAGCGCGTTCCCAAGGTGCTGAGAGCCTAAGTGACTTGCTCATAATAACAAGACTAACACGTGTCAGAGTGGGACTTGAATCCAAATCTTTTTGGCTCCCAGGTTATCCCTCTGTCCATTACACCACATTGTTCTTTCATTTTTCTAACTTTTTATAAATTCTCAAACTTTAAATGCCCCCAAATTCTACTCTCCACAACATGTAGGATTCTGTTTTGGGGTAAATGCTAACAAGTGCCTCAGAACATCATGCAGTTGGGGGATATGTATTGCTGTGAGGTTCAGAGTCTTTCAAAGATGGTAGCAAACACCCAGTGGGGGCTGTTTTCCACATGTAGGGGTAAGGCTTTGTGTATAATTTTTTTTTAAATACTTTGGGTTTTTTTCCAAATTATTTGTTTTTCGTTTTCAACGTTCATTTCCATAAGATTTTGAGTTACAATTTTTTCTCCCCGTGTTTCCCCTACCCCCACCCCAAAATAGTGAGCCTACTGAATACCCCTTCCCCCAATCTCTTCTCTCTTGTATCCTCCCCCCACTCCAACTTTCTAGTGGGACAAGATGGATTTCTATATCCCAGTGCCTGTATGTCTTATTTCTCAATTTCATGTAAAAAAACCCATTTTTTAAAAAAACATTTGTTTTTTGAAATTTTTGAGTTCTAGAGTCTTTCCCTTCTTCCCTCCTCACTCACCCCCACTGGGAAGACAAGCAATTCAGCAAAGGTTGTACATGTGTAGTTATGCAAAACATTTCCATAATAGTTATATTGTGAAAGACTAGCTATATTTCCCTCCATCCTATCCCACCCCCCCACTTATTCTATTTTCTACTTTGACCCTGTCCCTTTTCAAAAGTGTTTGCTTCTAACTACCCTCTCCCTCAGTCTGCCCTCCCTTCTATTATCTCCCCTCTTATCCCCTTCCCCCCTGCTTTCCTGTAGGGTAAGATACCCAATTGAAT
>CM053586.1:302459039-302514761 GCA_028646515.1 Pseudochirops corinnae | reverse complement strand
ATGATCTCTCCTGGATCTATTTTCCAGGTCGGTGGTTTTTCCAATGAGATATTTCACATTGCCTTCTATTTTTTCATTTGTTTAGATCTGTTTTATAGCATTTTAATTTCTCATAAAGTCATTAGCTTCCATTTGCTGCAGTCTAATTTTGAAGGAATTATTCTCTTCAGTGAGTTTTTAAAATTCTTTTTCCATCTGGCAAATTCGGCTTTTTAAGGCGTTCTCCCCCTCATTGGCTTTTTGGGCCTCTTTTGCTGTTTAAGTTAGTCTACTTTTTAAGGTGTTATTTTCCTCAATTTTTTTTGGGTCTCCTTTAGCAGACTGTTGACTTGCTTTTCATGATTTTCTTGCATCATTCTCATTTCTCTTCCCAGTTTTTCCTCCACTTCTCTTACTTGATGTTCAAAATCCTTCTTGGCTCCTCCATGACCTGTGACCAATTCATATTTTTCTTGGAAGCTTTTGATGCAGGAGTTCTGACTTTGTTGTCCTCCTCCAGTTCCATGCTTTGATCCTTTTTGTTTCCAAAAAAGGATTGTATGGTCTGATTGTGCTTCCTCTGCCTGCTTATAGTGCCAGCCCATTACTTGACTTTTGAGCTCTTTGCCAAGGTAGGACTCTGTTTACAGAATAGATAGCACTTTGTCCCAAATTGCTGGGGTTTTTGCAGCTGCTGGAGCTATGAGTTGGGCACCTTCTCTGCAGCCCGCATAAGCTCTGGCACACTGGCCACATACCCCAGGACCAGTACCCAAGATTGTGATCCAGATCCAAGCAGGTTAAAGCAAAAGCAATTACCCTCTGAATAGTTGCTTGGTACCCCTACAATCTGCAGGCCAGGAGCTTGGGAAGCAGCCATGCTGCAGCAGCTGCAGCCACTGCACCTCCGCCATTTATCACTCCAGAGGCAGGGGCTAGACCCTGTGGTCTTCTGTCCCCCTGTTTCTGACAGAGTTCCCCACTGACCTTTTACTTTGTCTTTGGCATTTATGGGTTGAGAAGTCTGGAAACTGCCACAGCTGCTGGCAATTTACTCCCCTGAAGCCTGCTCTGGCTGGTCTGGGCCACCCTGCGGCAGGTACCATGGCTCACAGAGGACTGTGCTCAGCTCCCAGCACACTGCAATAGACCTTTCCTGTCAGCCTGCCAGGCTGCCTTCAGCAGGAGATTTATTTCTTTATGTCTCTTTGTAGGTTCTGTAGCTTTAAAATTTGTTTAGAGTCATTTTTTTTTACAGGTATTGGAAGTGGTTGGAACCACAGCTGATGCCAAGTTTGTGCTTGTATTCCGCCATCTTGGCTCCCCCCCCATGTATAATTTTTAAACCTTGTCCAGGGTGAACAGACCTCTTGGCCTCCCTCTGTGCTGGCTCTTTCCTTGGCTGGCCAAGCCAGCTTCTCTCCTTTCTGAGTCTTTAACCACCCATTCTAAATCCTCTTCTTCATCAGACACTTCCCTCTTCCTCCCAGACTTGCCCATCATTCATGGGCACCCAGTTTTTTCCTCTTATGTAAGGGTCTGAAAGGAAGAAATGGCCCAAGGGCTCTGGTAGCAGCACATGCCGCTACCATTGATAAACTCTTGGAGATCTTACAAATCTTTATTAAGGATTTCTGCCTCTTCCACCAATTCTACAGACTATCTTTTGACTATTTATTGCTACTAGGGTGACATCCGTACATGACAAGATGTGGCTTTTGTCCTGACTCTCCAAGCTGCTAGTGTTTTCCCTTTTCAAATGACCTTATATCTAGTCTGTATGGTTTTTATATGTTCTTATTTACATACATGCTATCTTCTGTATTAGATAGAGTTAGAAATGCCTGAAATGACTAAACAACAGTAAAGTGTGTGTGTGTGTGTGTGTGTACATACACACACATATACAGAAATACTTATGTATCCATATACACATACAAATATACAATATGTGTATATATGATATATGTATATATATATATATATATATATATATTTATTATGTAAAGGCAGCATAATGGTGAGAGCTGACATTTAGGTAGCACCTACCGTGCGCTGGGCCAAGTGGCAAGAGCTTTAGAACAATCTCATATCATCCTTACAAGGAAGCAGGTTCTACTGTATCATTATTTTACAGATGAGGAAATGGAAGCAAACAGATGAAATGACTTGCTCAGGGTCACCCAGCAAGTGTCTGAGGTTAGATTTGAACTCAGGTCTCCCTGATGCCAAGCCTAGTGCTTGCTCTATATCAACTAATTCACCTAGTTTCCTTAAAGTAAGTTCCTTGAGGGCAGGGACTATTTTTTTTTTTTGGCCTTTCTTCATATTTCCTTTGCTTGTTGTTTGATTGATTGTTCTCTTTATCTATATGTATAGATCTGAAAAGGGCATTGCTAAAATCTCAAAGGGACAGACCCTCCAACAAGCACTTATATTTCTGCTTTCTTAGAGGGTAATTCAGTGTAATTGAAGAGGTAGTTATGAGGTACTTGTGCTAGGTAGAGAGGATATAAAAACAAAAACAAAATGACTCCTGCCCTCAAGGAACTTAAATTTTACTGAGGGGGTATAATATGTACAGGTTAAAGCAAGCCAAGGGTAAACTATAGGCCTCAGACCCATTGGTGAGTTGGGGGGAGGTGTCTTCCTCAAGGATGTGAAGACTTCCCTTGTTGGAATGGGCGGATGAGAATGATTTGTTCCAGTGACCATGAGGGCGGCTGAAGCAGGCTCTGTGGAACTTAGAGCCTGGCCAAACATTGAAGACACCCAAAATCATCCAATGCCTCCTAGGCTCTCGCCAGTCATCTTGACTTTTGTCTTGCTGTTGGACTTTGATGACTTTGGAAAAGAGAGTGAGGCTTATGACTTTTGCAGCTCTGCCTCACTGTAATCCAATTTATGCTTGTGTCAAGACATTATCCCAAGATGTCGTTGGTCATCTTCAAACAACAACATATATATATGTATACACACACACACACACACACACACACATACATAGTAAAAGAGAGGCAAAGTAATTTTAGCAGTGGTAAAGATGGTGGTGGTGAGTGGAATCAGGAATGGCCATGTTCTTGAACAAGGTTTGGTTTTTCTGAAGCAGAGGGACCCTAGAATGAGACAGCTTATACTGACAGACTTCTAGCTCCTTCTTAAAGACCTCCAGTGATGGGAAACTCACTACTTCCTAGGGGAATTTATTGTAGTTTTAGATAGTTGTAATTTTCAGCAAATGTTTCCTTATGTTGAGCTAAAATCTACCTCTTTGTGATGTAAATGTATTTCCTGGTTCTTCCCAAGGGGCCAAGCTCAGAATCTCTCATCTCTTCCTCATGACAGACCTTAAATATCTACATGTCGTGTAGAGATTAGATGAAGAAATTTAGCCCCAGAAGTGGCTTCTCGGAGGCCACACAGCTGTTTATTGGCAGAGCCAGGATTGTGACCCAGGTCTGACCTGGCAAAACCTGGGCACCAGATTTGGAGGGCACCTCTTGTCAGACTACCAATCTCCCTTCTCCTCCCATTGGGAGCACATCTCAACAGGATTGGCCTTGGCTGTTCCCAGTCCCTACATAGATCTGTGACCTTGTCTTTTGGACAGCTTTACGTACAACATTATGGACAATATTATGGCTGCATCTATATGCCCTCTTCCTTTGCCCCACTCTTTATGTCTCCTCAGGTGTCCAAAGTTAAGCTCCTGCCCTTAAAATTCTTCTATAAGAAAGGCCTATTGCATTTATAATTATTAACTGGCTTGCTTTCCCTCAAAGAAACTTTGACAAAATGGGGGCACCAATGTTCTGTTTCCATCCTTACCTTCTAAATCCTCTGCTGACCTCATAATTCAGCTTCAACTACTTTCTCCAAAGTCATCACTGATCTTTCTCTCTCCTCCCTCTCCCCCTCCCTTTCCCCCTCCCTCTTTTTTTTGGGGACAATGGGAAAAGTGACTTGCCCAGGGTCACACAGATATTAAGTGGCAGAGGCTGAAATTTCAACTCGGTCCTTCTGACTCCAGGGTCAGTGCTCTATCCACACACCGCCTAGCTACCTCAATCTCTTAATTGCCAACTCTAAAGAATTCCTATTGGCTCCAAGATCAAAGGTAAAGTTCTTTGTTTTGTATTCAAAGCTCTCCACAGCCTATCTCCTTCCTTCCTACAATTCTAATCTTTTTGCATTTTTACTTTTAGTATAATCTAACAATTCTGGTTTACTTGCTGTTCCTTGAGCCTACTCAGTCTACCTGTGCAGGGGATGTACCCTATGCTGGAATGCTTTCTTTCCTATTTGACTAAATTATTTTAAGGCTCAGCTCAGGGACCGCTTCTTCCAGGAAGCTTTTCCTGGTTCGCCCAGTTGCTAGTGACATTTCCACTACCCATACCTTCATCTACTCTGTATTCATTTTGTATGTTCTGACTTACGCAGGTTGTCTTTCCTCTTAGAGCGGAAGCTTCTTGAGGGCAGGGACTGTTCTCCTTTTGTCTTCTTTGCCCCAGTGCTTAGCCCAGTCACAGTAAGTGCTTAATTAAGGCTTGTTGATGGATTGGGTGACAATTTTAATTGTTGAGAAATCTTTCAGATATTTTAACCTTGACCCCTGTTGGGTCTTTAATTATCCCAATTCCTGCTGATTTCTTCAGAGCTCAAGTTGGAAAGCTTTCCTCATCAGTGGTCTTGACCTTCCTAACCATGACCCAAGAGTTGGAACCCACCGGTGAATCATACACTTGTGTTCCACACCTGGCTCTCCTTGGGGGCGTCTACCTCCCTGTGAGCCTTTGGAGAAGTTACTATGCTTCAAATAAATAGCTTCCTGTTTTCTCAGCTTTTGGTTAATGTCTTATGCAGAGATGTCAAAATGTTGATAGGAATACACCATCCTAAATTCCCAAGGCTCTCATTTAGTCATGTGGAAATATTCCCTACAACTCTATGTCTAAGTGGGTCTTGTTAGCTTGCAAAGTCTGGTCTCACTGCCATCACAAGTACTGCTCCTATCTTTCCTTATCTCTTTTCCACCCTTTTACTGTTTCTCTGTTTCCTAATATGTCTAAGGTGACACAAAAACATACTCAAATGGACCTGTGATTTCATGGATTTGGTTGTTCCCTTCAATGGTGCAGATCCCAGCCCATCCATTCTTGCCTATCCCGTGTGATGTCCACCCGTGCCCCACAGTCACTTGTAAGGAGGCAGTCTACCCAATATGCCAGAGTGTTTTCTTATTTTCTCCTGACATTGAGAGGCTACCACTAGTGTATTTGGACTGTCTACCCAGCCCACCTTTTCTTCTGGGTGGTTTAGTGGCTTGAGTAATAGATTTGGAATCAGAAAGAACAGAGTTTGAATCCTGCCTCAGACACTTCCTCGTTCTGTGATATGATGACATCTGTCACATAGGGCTGTTCGGAAGCTCAGGATAACATGAGATGTCATTTGTAAAGCACTCAGCAGTGCCTGGAGCAGGGTCAGTGCTTAAAAAATGCTGTTTCCTTTCCTCCGTAGAAGGAGCTGCTGGTGTCGTAGATAGAGTTCTGGGCCTGAAATCAGGAAGACCTGTGTTCAGAGGTGAGCCCAGGTAGATAACAGCCGTGTGACTCTGGGCAGGCCGCTTAGTCTCCGTTTGTCGCATTTCCTTCAGCTGTCAGATGAGGATAATGATAGCACTTACCTCTCAGGGTTGCTGTAAGCATCAAGTCAGCCAATATTTGTAAAAAATGCTCAGCACGTTTTGCCTACAGGAGCAATATAAATGCTCCTTCTCCCCCTCCCCTTTCTTTTTAAGCTAGATAATATATTTTAACTACTTTGCTTTAAACTTAAAACTTTACACAACTGTTAGTTATAATTATCTTCCTATTGTACGTTTCCTTGATGACATCACTTTTTTCTGTGAAGGTTCTCACTGGTTATATGCGGTCTCCTAACACATGTCATGTACCCCTGCCTTTCCAGTCTTCTGACACTTTTTACAGTCCCTGTCATGCATTCTGGGATTCAGTGACACTGGCCTCCTTGCTGTTCTTTGAACAAGTCGCTCCATCTCTGGACTCTGGGCATTTCTCCCAGCATCCTCCAGGCCTGCAATGCTCTCCCTTCTGGCTTCCTATGGTCAGCCTTCCTCAATCCCTCTTAATTCCAATGCCTTCCCTCTGTTGACTAGTCTCTGGTTGTCCTATATATGCTGTGTGTTTATAGGTTGTCTCCTCCATTGCACTGACACTTAGTACAATGCCTAGGACATAGTAGGTGCTTAAGAATTGTTTACTGACTTCCCTATGATTGACTGTAGGTCAGTCAGTCAACAAGCATTTTAAGTGCTTCCTAGGTGCACCGAGTGTGATGCCCAGTGATGGGGTTACAGAGGAAGCAAAAATGTGGTCTCTGCCCTCAAGGAGCTGACTTTCTAATGGTGGGAGAAATTATGCAAATGACTGTTCATACAAGATATCTACCAACTAGTTCATTTCCTTCTGTGTGATGCTCATTTTTAATTCTTCAGAGACTGTTGTAATCCACGCCTTGCTGACATGCCCCGACTCAAGTAAAATGCTCCTCAGAAAAGGCAGAGTTTTGTTTCCATGGGAAGTTTGAGGTCATCTGAGGAGCTTTGCAATTTCCTATTCTGGCTCCTTTTCAGTTCTGGACCCGATTTGCTCATCTAAGAGGGCACGGGAACATGGCCTAGAGAGAAAACCCAGGCAGGAAACCCCAGAGATAGAGTTTCTCATTCGAAGTAAACCTGAAGGCGAGAGAAGAGAAGATGACTTTCCTGGCACTGAGCCTGCCTGCCCGCCTCCTCCTCCTCCCACCCTTCAAACTCAGTCAAGTTTATTTTAGCTGCTGGGCACGTGTGAATGAACATGTCTATTCCATGCGCATCGGCGGAATTGTGCTCAGGTCCTATGGGGAAGCCCACCTTTTCCAGTCTGATGCGAAGGCTGCACTGGTGCCATGCGCTTCCTGATGATTGGGTATGGGTGAGGTGGCAGGGCCTCGGAATCGGGAGACGGCTGTGTGTCCCTGTGACAAAGGCACAGCAAAGGCAAAGCATATTAAGTCGATGATGTTAGTAAATCTCACAGAGCTTCTGGGAGAGGGTCTGTGTGAAAGCAATTCTCTGGTTCCAGCCAAGCACGGTAAATGGACTTTCAGAAGCGAAATTGTTTTTGGAAGAGAAGGGGAGGGTGGTGTTATTGGCTATGGGGTGGAATAATGGGGGGAGAAAAAAAAGGGCAAAGGTTGGGAGGACGAAATGGGGGAGCAGAGAAAGAGGATTAGGAGGCAGGGAGAGAGGAGCAGGTGAAAAGACTGCTGGGAGGAGGTAGGAGGTAGAAATGGAGGGGGAAGAAAAAGATGTGAGTGGGAAGAGAAGAGTGCCTGACTGGGGTCTCATCTAATTAATTTGCCAGCATGTATAAAAACAGAAAACGTGGGGAACAAATGCGGAGCTGGGGGGAGGGAGCTGTCCTTTGAAGACTCTGGGGCCTCCATCTGCTCCCTGGATCTGGGGGGTGGTTCCATCAGGGTGCCTGACAACTCTGTTCCCATGGTCATTGTTTGTGGCCGCCCCTTCTGTTTGTGCTGGGAGACTCCTCCTCCCCCTCCTCAGCTTCTCCAGCAGTGTACAGAGTATGAAAAGGAGAGTGAAGGAAGGGTGGGAAGGGGCAGGAAACCCAGAGAGCAATGGCGAGAAAGGGATGCCGGACAGAAGCCAGGTGTACATTCTCTGCAGTTCTTTAGGAGCTCTGTAAAGGCATCTTGGTCATAATCTGTTTCCTAGCCAGCTGTCAATTGTTCCAGGTCAAAGGTGCATCCAGAGAAAGGACTTGGGAGGAGTGACTTTTTTTTCCTTCTTTCTTCAGCTCTTAAATTCCTTTAAGCTATATAAAACACTTTTGATTTCTTCTCATCACCACTGAGGCTGGCATTTGCCAGCCTTAGCTCCTATCAGTCAGTCAATAAAATTTTATTAAGTGCCAGTCACTGTGCTAAGTACTAGGTATACAAAAAGAAGCAAAAGACAGTCCCTGCCCTCAAAGAGCTTACAGTCTAACAGGGGTGACGACATTCAAACAATGATATACAAACAAAGTATATACAGGATAAACTGGAGATAATCAGTGGAGGGGGATGGCCTTCCTGCTTCCAGTTTTCCCTCTGCAATCCACCCAGTGATGCCTAAAAGCACAGGCCACACACACACCCTATGACTGTAGATGTAAAAACCCCTAATGCCTCTAAGATAAAAGACCAAATCTTCAGCCTGGTTTGAAAGGTCTCCCAACTGTCTGCCCCTTACTAACACTGTCTGCATTATTTCATACTACTTTCATTCATGAATCCTTCTTTCTAGCCAAACTGACTTATTGACTGTTCTCTAAACTGGATATTCCAACTCTCCCCTTCAGTTCATTCTCAAAGGCCATCCCTCTTACCTGGGCTCAGTCAGCCAGCTGGTCAACAAGCTATTATTAAGTCCTCACTATGTTCCAGGCACTGTGCCAAGCTCTGGGGGAAAGAAAGGAGAAAACAGTCCCTGCCCTTAGGGAGTTTCCATTCCAATGAGAGAAACATGGAAATAACTAATGCAAAGAAATCTCCATGGGGAAGAATAGCAGCTAGAGGGGTTGGAAAGTACATCCTACAGAAGATAGGATTTAAGCTGAGTCTTAATGGATGCTAGGGAAATGGAGAGGCAGAGTTTTCTGAGGGGGCATAAAATTCTGGGTATAGAGGACAACCGGTCCAAAGATGAGCAGTGAGGAGGGCTGTGTTCAGGAACAGTAAGTAGGTTAAGTGTTATCTGGAGAATTCTGGATTTCTTGTCAGGTTCAGCTCAGGTGCTCCTTCCTCTCCCTCCTGCTTCCAGTTACCTCATTCATTTATCTGGGCACTTGTTTGATGTTCTCAGTAGAATGTATGCTCCCCAAGGGCAGGGACTGCTCTGGTTTTTTTCTTTCTGCAGCACTTATTACAGTGTTTTGCTCACAATAATCAATAGCTAACATTTATGTAGTGCCCATCAGGGGCAGGGCGCTGTATTAAGTGCTTGTCCAACACTTTCTCATTTGATTTCTCCCAACAACCCTGGCAGGCAGGTACCATTATTATCCCCATTTTTACAGATGAGGAAACTGAGACAAACAGAGGTGAAGTGGCTTGTCCAGGTTCACCTAGCTCATAAGTGTCTGAGGTCAAATTTGAACTCTGAACTTGGTCCTCTATTGAATTTAATCAAATGCAGTTTCTGCCTGGGATAAGTCAACAGGCAATGATTAAATGCTTGCTAGGTGCCAGGTATGTTCCCGAGAAAGGTGTTGCTCCCGTTGGAGAGACTGTGGAAAGACTTGGGGCTGAATTTATTTGAAAGCTTAGAGAGTTTTGAAAAGGTTTCTTAAGAGTTTTTGGCTGCATGGTTAGCTCTCATGTTTCTCTCTCTGTGAATACTGTAGTTATAGCCATCTTGAGACTTGGGTAAATTTTTGGTGAGTTGAGGCAATTTCCCAAGTAATAGGAATTATCTGGCTGTTTGGATAATTGTCATCATGCACAGAAGAGGTAGCAGCTAATAAGCACTGGGTTTGTAAGCAGAACTGTCTCTGAGATTGTTGATGGTTTCCTGTGTCATGGATTACAGTAGGTAATACTTAATGTTTACCATTCTAACTATTCAACACCATTTTGCAGATGGGGATAACCTAAGGAATAGGGAGGGGAAATGGAATTGTTCCAGGAGTGGAGGAAGAAACAGAACTGTGATTTTCTCTCAGCTACCCTTTTTGGCTACAAGCCTGGTGTGACTCTATATGACTAGAAGAAAGTATGAGTAGATGGACATCTGATGCAAAGGGGGAGGGGGGGGAACACTACCCAGCTCTTTGCAAAACACTACAAAGATTGGAAGTTGCAATGTATGGCAAAGCCAGAGTCAGTGACTCCTACCCTTAAGAACATGTTTTCTGTCCCTGTTGGAGGCCAGACCTAATAAATCAGAGCCAGGAAATTGCCCCTGTCCTTGCCTCTCTCTAGCATTCCCACCAACACACCCCGCTGGGCTCCCTAGGGGACTTGGTATCTATTAAACCAGGTGTCTTTGAAAGGCCCATAAGCCCCCTTAGGGTCATCCCTGCTATGCTATCCTGAGTTGCTCATTCAAATGAAATGATTTTGTAAAAGGCTTAACACTGTGCTGGGTGCAGAACTTATAGTATGGTTTAAGGGACAAAGTCTCCCTTTGGGCTGCCTCAGGTGAGGCCTTTGAGCAAAGGCTGGGCCATCACTTGTCAGGTAGAGGTAGAGGTAGAGGCGGTTCCTATTCAGGTACAGGCTGGATCAGATGACCTTTGCAGTATCTTTTAACTGTGATAAAATTGAAAAACAGAGGGTTTATAAGCCAGTGCTGGCTTGAGGTAAAATCAGAGTTTGAAAAGGGTTTCAGGAAGGAAGCAAGCGGGATTTGATTTTGAAGAATGGGTGGAAAGTGGATAGGTAGAGAGGGTCTAACGAGGTGAGGAAGAAGGAAGATAGAATGAACAAAGGTACAAAGGCTTGACTGAATCTGCCATGTGAGAATGGAGGCTACCTACTGGGCAGCTATGAGAGATAAAGTGGGTCTTGAATTTTAGACCTAAGAGTTTGGATAGGGGAGAACATGGAGTCGCTGGCAGTTTTTGAACTGGAGCTCAATTCAAATGACATCTAAGGAAGATTATACATACAGGACAGATTAGATGAGAGAAAGGTACGCATAAGAGAATCCAAAATAATAATAATAATAACGCTGATAGTTAATATTTCTATAGCACCCACTACGTGCCCAGCACTGTGCTAAGCATTTTGCAAACATTATTTCATTTAATTCTAACAATGGCCATGTAAAGCAACTGCTCTTAATATCCTCATTTTACAGGTGAGAAAACTAAGGCAGACAGAAGTTGTGGAGGGTCACATAGCTAGTAAGAGTCCTAGGCAGGATTGAAACACAGGTCTTCTGACTCCAGCCCCAGTAGTCTATCCACTGCACTTTCTTCACCCTTGCTTGAAATCACACCTTGCTGACTGCAGTATGGAAGTCACAAGGGCCATCAGCCAGAAGTCACCTTTCTACCTGGCACAGTAGCATGATCAGCTTTATTATTGGTTAAGCAACCAAATGGGGGGTGGGGTGGGTAGGGACTCAACTTACTAATGAGTCATTCATAGCCAGAAGCAGGGAGAAGATACCTGCCTATGTTTAAATTTCTGCATGGTCCCCTAGAGACAGGCAGAGAGCATCTGTGTATGCTCAAAGGTGATAGGGGAAGAGAAAGGAATAGTAGGTGTGCAATGGGCTTTTTACCTTGGAAATGGAGAGGAAGGGATGAATTTGAGAAAACTGAAAAGGAAGAATCCATAGGACTTGGGAACTGATTAGCAATGGGAGAGAATGAGGATCAAGTCAAGGATGCTTTACATGTTGGACCTGTGTGTCAGGACACCAGGGTTCTGATCCCAGTTCTTGGACCATGCAGACTGTGTCACTTCTCTGGGCCTTGGTGTAGTAGGTGGGTGTTTTTGGACTGGATGAGCTCTGAGGTCCCTGTCAGTGGTGAAATGTTGTAATTATAAGAATAGTTGTGTAAGTGACCCGAATAGGGGGAAATGAGGTGACTGGTAGAAACTATGTAATTTACTTCCAACCTTCCTGGCCCTTCTCCCTTCAGGCACCACAGCCCTGTGCCAGCTTTGACAACACAACCCTTCCAGTGCCTGTGAATCTCTGGCTGAATAGACCATGAGAGTCTGTACTCTTAGAATGGCATGGTGACCTGGGCGGGTTGCCATTTAGAACTGGTTGTAGGTATGCGCAGTTCTGCTTAAGTTTCACATAAGAGCACTTTGCAGTCTATCAAGTGCTGTATAAATGTAGGTTCCTATCATTATTCTACTGTCATACTGCTCTCATGCTTGTCCTTAGGGATTGAGGGAAAAGAGAAAAGGATTTGGGGTGTCAGGACATAGCTTCCAATGGGATCTACTACTTCTGTGATCTTGTACAAGTTATCTAGACTCTCTGGGCCTCAGTTTACTCCCTTGTAAAGTGAGGGAGTTGAACAAGACTACCTCTAAGGTGCCTTATAGTTCTGAGTCTATGAGCTCATTTTTCTCCCCCATAAAAATCTTGTGAGGTAAATAGGAATGTGTTCAGATACTTTTAAAAGTACAGAGTGGACCTTTTTCTCTTCCTTCCATGATTCTATGGATGGTACTTACTCACCATGCATTTATTATACCTCCAATTTGTCAGGCAACAGGGATACAAGTATAATAAATGAAACAATTCTGTTCACAGAGAACTTTAAATTTTTTAAATTTAAATTTAATTTTAAATTTTAATATTATCCTGGTAGACTGGGTAAAATATCAGGGATTAGTGAGTTTGTTCAGGGTGGGAGGTTCAGATCTGAAATTTCACCAGTGTATAGAGGTTCCCTCTACTTGATGGTAGCCCATTGTCTTGGACACTAAGAGGTTAAGTGTTGTTGTTTGTCCTTCATTCTGAAAGAGGACCATGACCTCAGGAAGATGATGCCATGACATGCAAGCGAATTGGATTTAAGTGAGGCAGGGCTGTGCAGAGTCACCAGCTTTACTCTCTCCTCTGGAGTTGTCCATAGTCTACACAACAAGTTAGTGCCTGAGTCAAGACATGGCTCCAAGTCTTCATGACTCTAAAGTAAACCCTCTCTACACCGTGCCATTTCTTTACTTGGGAAGCATGAGCAGTAAATTATGGTTTGCTGATTTTGCTGCTGTTTGATTCAACATATGCCCCCAATAATATTTTTTCAGAGTTTATAGTTTTTCAGAGAGGGGACAAATAAGGGAGAGACTCCAAAAGAAAAGCAGAAATAGGAGTAAAGTGTAGTTTGAGAAGGGGACTTTTTTTTTTTGCCTACTGTACATAATCTTCCTAGAATAGTATCCCGCACACATGTAGTCATTGATGGAGGAAGATAATATTAGTTATCTACTTTTAGAGGGGATGCTCTTTTTTTTTTAACTGATTAGCAAGGGGAGAGAATGGGGGTCATTTTACACTTTACCATCCATACTCTCTCTTGGTTCCCCTAAGAGCTGACTACGCACTTTTGTAGGATAGCTGTTGAAGGCTGCGCATCCATTGGGTGGCCTTGGAACAGAGATGGGCTAAACAACCATACTGAGAATGACCCTATGACCTTGCCCTTCTGAACATCAGGTTTTTACCAGCTGAACCAAACAGATAAAGGGCAAAGGTTGTTAGGGGATAGAGAGCCAGTAGCTGTTACTGACTGAGGTTAACCCAGCCATCCCTTGAGCTGTAACTACCATGGTAATTAATTACTCCCTTAGGTCATTCACTGATTTGAGGGTTAGAGATATGATGCACATATATTTCTGGACATATGTATATACACTGTGCATATGCATATATAATACACGTACATCACAAGTACATTTCTGGGATCTAGGTCTGTGGAAACCTTTAAACTTGTGAGTGTGTGTATGTGTGTGTACATGCATGCATGTGTGTGTGTGTGTGTGTGTGTGTGATGGACCCAGTTGGCAGCCTGGTAAAACCAATGGACTTCTCAGAATAATTCCTTCAAAATGTATAAATAAAACACATAGGATTACAAAGAAAACCAGTAATATTTAAATATGGCTTTCAAAATATAAAAACAAATCTCAAGTTCATGATCCCCCAGATTCAGAACCCCTATTTTAGAGGGTGAAGAAGAGACTGGACATCTAAAACTAGGCCTGCCTTTAGATACCATTCCTCTTTTTTCCTCTGTAGTACTGTGGTCTAACTTCTGGGTTTTTTTTTTCTTCTTTCATGACAGATGGAGTGGCGGCATTCCGTGCTTTTCTGAAGACCGAGTTCAGTGAGGAGAACTTAGAATTCTGGTTAGCCTGTGAGGAATTTAAGAAGACTCGGTCGACCACCAAGCTGGTTTCCAAGGCCCACAGGATTTTTGAGGAGTTCGTAGATGTTCAGGCCCCTCGAGAGGTATGTTGGTGGTGAGCACCTTGCTGTCTAGGAGGTCTTCACTCATCTTGGCTCTCTGTGCGGGAACAGGCCAGTATTTTTCTCTTTTGGAGTCTTGTTCCTTAAGAGGAATCCTTGTGTTCTGGGTGGAGTCTCATCAGCTTCATCTGTTTATAACTGCTGCTATTCACTGCACAGTACCTATGGTGGCAAAGGCTTAGAAATTCAAGAAGAGTAAGAGATTGATAGATTGATAGGTAGATAGCTAGATAAAGCATATATTAAGTCTTTACTGCAGACTCAATGCTAAGTATTGGGCATATAAATACATAACAGCAAGATAGTCCTGCCCTCAAGGAACTTACATTCTAGTGGAGGTAGACAACACATATGAGAAAGCTGGAAAAGGGGAATGGTAGATGGGTGTGGCTGGAGACATCTGAAAACTGCTGTGGAGGTCTAGAACTGAAACAGAGAAGAGTCAAACCCCAAGGTAGTTCCAGAGGGTGGAGGCCAGTTTTCTCACCTGGAGGAAGTGGAGGTGATGGCTCCCGTACACTAGAGTAGGGGGGATATGTTAAGTGATCTTTTAGCTGGTGATGTCTGGAAAGAACTGTACTGATGCAGGACTCTTGCTTGCTGACAAACCAAAAGGTACTGTTTCAAGTTTCAGGAAGGAGGGAGGGGAGGGAACCTGGGAGAATTAAATCATCAGATACGGGAGGAAAGGGAGGGAACAAGCATTTATTAAGCACCTATTATGTAATAGGCACTATGCTAACAGCTTTACAAATATTACCCCATTTGTGATATGTGGCTGAGTCACAACCCTGGAGACCTTTGACTATAATCTGCTTAAGGTGACTTGTTACCAATTTAAATATATATTATGTATTAAATGGGTATATTACATATAACATAGAAATATGTGATATTTAACTATATATTATATATAACTATATATTAAATATAGATTTATTTTTATGGATAGATTTTGTTTGGGCACATTGGTCACTTCTCAACAATCACTTTCCCTCACAATACCTTTCTATAAAATAAAGTTAGGCAAAACCATGTGATAGAGTAGCTTGATTACCATTTGGTAACATAAAGGAAAGCTATGTGCTTGAATTCTGATAGTTAGGTTCTAGGGTGGTCCCTTGTATTTGACTAGAGTTTTTTTGACTTGTGATCAACAGGTATAATGTTCACTCTTTCTTCCCTGCATCACATCTTCACATGTTTTTCGGAATTCTTCATATCTGTCATTGATTATTGTGAAAAATATTCCATTATGCTCACAGGAGAGGCAATATGGCATAGGGGGTAGAAAACTGGCCTCCGAGGCAGGAAGATATGTGTTGAAGTCCTATTACTGATACACACTGGTTGGATGAACCTGGGGAAGTTATTTAAAATCTCAAACTCTAGGAAATTCTCTAAGACTATAAAAAGGGGCAGCTAGGTAGGTGGTACAGTGGATAGAGTGTTAGACCTGGAGTCAAGAGATGAGTTAAAATTCAGCCTCAGACACTTACTAGCTGTGTGACCCTGGGCTAGTCACTTAACCTGGCTTGCCTCAGTTTCCCCATCTATAAAGTGGACTGGAGAAGGGAATGGCAAACCACTACAGTATCTTTGCCAAATGGGGTCATGCAGAATTAGATATGACTGTGGGGAATATGCCTGCTTATATTAGTAGGAGAATTTCCTTACCATGAGCTCTCCTTATCAATTAAATCATAGGGTCATTTCCCGTCCCCGTTATATTATGTAACTCCCAATTCGGAAGGGATGTTTCAACATCTTTGTGGTATTTTAATGTAGGTAAAAAGTGGAAACCCAGTAAGCATGGAAGAGGGGACCGGTGGTGGTGGTGGTGGTGGTGGGGAATGGGATCTTCAGCAGATCTACTTTTTTTGCAGTTAAGAAAGGACAGACTTTTCAGAAATGTCTGGGGAAGGCCTCAGAAGTAAAAACTTGTCATTGAATTGAATTTATTTTAGAAAGAGTTCTAGGGAGGAATCTAGTGCTTTGAGTTCTAACCCCAGTGCCACCAGTAACATTGCATTGCATATTAGACCTGAAGGGACCTTAGAAATAACCTAATTCAATTCCTCCTCAGTTGATAATTACTCGTGTCTGAACAAATCACTCCATTTCTTTGTTCTTCCCTTTCTTCAGCTGTCAAGTGGGGATAACTTCCCTTTTTACCTTAGGGGATAAAGATCGAACCCAATCCCCTCTGTGAAAGTGTTTTGACAAGCAGAAAGCTTTACAGAGGTAGGGCATGGTACAGTGGTTGGGAGTCTGAACCCTGGAAGGCTTGGGCTCAATCCTGCCTCTAGCACAGACCAGCTATGGACAAACATCAGCATCCCAGGCAATTCCACATGGAGAGTTCTCTACACAGTTCTGGATTTCTTTCTTCTAACCTGACCTCGCCTTCCTTCCCCTATTTTCCACATGTTCACAACAAAACAAAACAAGGAGTTATGCAAATATAACTTGTTTATTGTAACTCAGATCGGTATGAAAACCTAACAAATTCAAGGTAAGCCCCCAGCCACTGGGCGTCTAGCTTCCTTGTAACCTGGCTCTTTCTTTATGTCTCCAGGTGAACATAGATTTCCAGACTCGGGAAGAAACAAGGAAGAACATGCAAGAACCTTCCTTAACGTGCTTTGACCAAGCCCAGGGCAAAGTGCACAGCCTCATGGAGAAAGACTCTTACCCCCGGTTCCTGAGGTCCAAAATGTACTTAGATCTTCTGACTCAAAGCCAGAGGAGGCTCAGTTAGAGCTGAGACGGGGACCCATGGAAATCACAGGCTTTCCCCTTCCCCCAGCTGCCAAGACCATATTCCAATGTGAACCGTCATCAGTGTTTAAACGCAGTGGACTTTGGGGCGGGAGGCTGGGGGTGTGAGGAAGAGAGGAAGTGGGGTGACTTCCAACGTGTGACCCAGCCACCGGGTTGAGGACTTTTATCCCATTTGCCTGGTTGTGTTTGTGTGTTGGATAGTGGTAGCGCTCACAGCTGTTACCCTTCTCTGGGTCAGCAAATGACCCTTCATAATGCCTTGGGTTATTTCTGCTGAGAAGGCAGGTTTGCTACGCTGGGCTAATATGTAAATAATGCAAAAGCAATTCATCCCCCTCTCCCTTCCCCCCCCCTCCCACATTTTATTCTCTGACGTCTTATTAGTCCCGTACCCTTGAGAGGAAAGAGCAGAAGAGCTACCATGGGTCTCTCTGATGTGATTTGCAGTTTAGAAGCTATCTCTAGTCCTGCGCATTTGGGCCTCATTGCCCTAGGAAGGAGGTTCCCAGGAACCCCTGGTTAAGCAAGTCTGCCAGTTAACGGAGATGAAAGGTAATAAACACTTATCAGGCGCCTACATGTGCCAGGCACTGTGTTAAGCGCTTTACATTACTATCTCATTTTATATATACATATATGTGTATCCTTTGATTTCAGATGGGACTGAATTAGTGGAGTCAGCTATTTCTTTCATTTCTATTGGCCACCTTTCAGTGGGGAAAGAACAGGGGTGGAGTGGGGAGCTGGGGCCATTGGGACAAGCTGTAGTCACTGCCCATCCTAAATTAGGAGGCTGATAGACTCTCTGTATAGCATTCTTGTGAAGGTACGCAACCGGAGATAGAGTTCATGGCCATGGTCACAGCTATTTTCTGCTCACAGGGAAGCAGAGGGTTCTCTCTTTGAGTGTATTTTCTAAGTGTGATCCCCTGGTGGAGAGGGGATCATCTATGGTGAATTAGACTATTGCCAGGGAGGAGAGGGAGGAAGATGTAATGTAGAAGCCCAGTCTTCATGTTTGTTCAGCCATTTTCCGGAGGTGGAATGACCGACAGAAATAACAACCATAGGCTTTCGTGCAGTGGACAACTTTCCAACCTGTCTGCCCTGTTTCCCTGTGACGTGAGACATCACTGGACTGGCCTCCCAGGATAATTCAGCAGGGCAAGAAGAAAATGAATTCACGCAGCACAGCCAGCTCTCAGCACGCCTACTGCAGGCCCCATTGTCCTTGATGCCAACCCCCAAAGGGAGGACATATGATTATGATGGGAAAATTGGGCGCCAGAGTCAGAATTTCTCATCTATGTAGTCTTCGGAGATCTCACTAAAGCGACTACTACCCTTGAGATCCACTAGCTTCGTCTTTTGGTGATGATTCTGGTATTGAAGCTGGAACCTTGGGTGATTAAGAAAATGGAATTGGAAGTCAAATGGGACTGTGTCCGAGAGCTTTACCCACCAAAGATTGCTCTTGGAAGTGTGCCTGGAAGCTCTTTCTGGGAGGGTGTGTGAGGAACCGGCATCTAGTCTCAGCTATTGAGAATCAAACTGAGTTGGGCACAAATTTGTGACCCTCAAGGAGAGAAGCCTTAGCTGAGATAGGAGAAGGGTACCTGTCAGGTGCTTGGTCCCTGGGGAGGATCCCAGTGTAGATTGTTCTGTGAGATGAGGGTAAGGAGCTGTTGGATTGATCATATTTGAAAGCTGACTTCATAGTGCAGTGGAATGAGCCCTATCCTAGAGTCTAAAAACTTGAGTTCTAGTCTCTTTTCTGCCACAAATTTTGGACTTTGGACAAGTAATTTTACTTCCTCTGGATACTGATTTCCTTAT
The DNA here is from genome assembly GCA_028646515.1 of Pseudochirops corinnae. Lineage (NCBI taxonomy): Eukaryota > Metazoa > Chordata > Mammalia > Diprotodontia > Pseudocheiridae > Pseudochirops > Pseudochirops corinnae. The sequence continues at coordinate 302,496,088 of CM053586.1, read as the reverse complement.
ATGTAAAATGAGGAGGGTTGGGGGTGGGTGGGAGGGGTTAAAGCCTCACTGAAGTCCCTTCCAGCTCTGAAATTCTAGGGATTTGGTTCTTTGTGGTGCCCTCCAGCCTCCAAGGCCCTAGGCATTTGAGAGATGCCATTGGGATTACTCCAAAAGAAGAATACTATGTAGAGGAATGGAGTTTGGCACCTGAGCTCTGAGGGCTGGTGATGTTCAGGAACCAAACACAAGCACCACCTCCCCATCTTGGGGGTGGGTGGGTGGTGGTAATGGCACCTTCACTATTTATGTGTGTTTTCAAATAGTGTCCACATTTCATTCTGTCCCGTCATCCCCCTGCCTCTCCTCCATTTGCCTGTGGGTAGGGGGCAGTCTCTGGTTATTCTTATTCTTGTTGTCAAAGGTCCTTGCACTGTCAAGGGTGTGTTTCTGTGTGTGTGTGTGTGTGTGTGTGTGTGTGTGTGTGTGTGTTGTTTTCAGTGTGTCTATATGTAATAGAATTATGGAGTTTGGGGGGCAGGTTCTCCCCTTCTCTTTGGGTCTGTAACTGGGAAGACACCAGGAGTTCTATTCCCAAGAGCTCTGGAGCCTGGAAATGGATGTTTCTAAGTAGATCAAGCAGTTCTTCCCCTTCCTTCCACTCCCCCCCTCCCAATTCCAATTCTCCCTCCTTACCGAACCAGCAGGAAACCAATTTCAGCTGAAGCTGCCAGAATGAATTTAATGAGGTTGCTCTCTCTAACACAGGGTAAATACTTTAAATCACTGTTTACATAGGACATTTGCATCTATGGCCAACTTTCCTGCCAAATTTCAGGCAAATCTGAACGGAAACAGCACATATTTCTGAAGAGTCCAAGCAAAATTTAAAGAGCCCTGTTACCACTTACCTGGGTGGTGGAGGGGTGGGTGTGGAAAGGTGGGGAGGGTGGGAAGAATCTAAAAAAAAAAACAACAAAAACAAAAAACCAGGCAGTGTCTTCAATTCAGGTTTTAGAGCTTCTTCCAATTAATGGGATGAGGACTGCAGGTGGGGGTGGTGCCTTGGCAGGTTGGCCATTTCCTCCCCCATAATAGGGAGGTGTGAAGGACCAAGCCTTAGGATTTGGAGGCTTGCAGCTGAGGGACGGTGTATGTGGGTGGTTGTGTCCCTTCGTGTACAATAGGTATATTTATAGTGCTGGATATCATATGTGTGACAGCTGAGAGTATCAGATTATAGGGGTGAGGCCCTGTGTCTCCATAGGGCAGACCCTTTATGTCCTGATTCTCCCCAGAGGTTAAGAGTTGTCTTTCCTACTGCCCTCTCTGGGCACTTTGGGTAAGCCAAACCCAGATCATTTTTATTATTATTGTCTGTAATGAAACAAAGAGAAATGTTTACAGCATCAAAAGCAATATCCAAACATACCTCACTCCTGTCCCCTTGTCTCTCTCCTCTGCCGCTCTTCTTCTCCTCTTCCCTCCCTCCTTTATCCTCCTCACTCCTGTCACCCATCATCTGCCTCACCTGTCCCTTGACAAGAGGAATGGTTTCTTCTGTGTAAGTTCTTCCTTTCCTTGCAGCGCTGCTGGGGCTTCTACTATTGTCTGCCTTCTAGGCATGGTGCTGAAATCTGCACAGAGGATGGAATAAAAGCCAGAGCAAGATGGGCAGCACTGATATTCCCTAATCACCTTCTTCCTTTGGCCTTTGGGGTTGCCTTGAAGTTTGCTGCTACCCTGGGCAAGCTAAAAATAAGAACAAAATCAAACCATAGCCTGACTGATGGAAGCTTTTTCCACCTCCCTATTATAGAATTGGTGTCCCTTCTTCATTGGCATTGGTAGAGCAAGGAAAGTCTCTTTATAGGGTGGGGGACAGAACTGGGCTGCTGAAAAGAGGGCTAGAGATTAGAAGGACCAATTGGCAGGGGAACCCAAAGAATGGATGAATCTAGGCAGGATCCAGAATTCTAAAAAAGACAATTTTGTCTTCCCCTTGAATTCTATTCCATCTAATAAGCATTTATGGAAACACTATGTGCCAGTTGTACTAGATGCCAGAAATGTGGAAGCAAAGGTGAAAATAAGTCTTGCCCTGAAGGAGATTACTCTCTATTGGCCTGACCTAAACTTAACTATCCTGGCTAGTTGCCTATAAATCCTCTACAGTCACCTTGCTTGCTTAGACTAATTTACCTGTGGACAGTCCAAGTCTCACGTGCCATCTTGGCTGGTGAATGTGCTGAATGGTGAAGAGAGAGGTTCAAGGAAGGTTCTTTTTGCAAAACCTTCCTGATCACCTGCCTGGTGGATATTTAGGACACTGTCTTATTTTATCTGTTAGCCAAAAGGCCTGGATATTTCTTTTGTTCCAGCCTTTGGGTTTGGGGCGTGCCTATGACCTCAAAATCTTATTATAAGGTTAGGTGAGAACTCAGGTAAATGAGTGAGGCATGTTTTGATAGTGGTTCTAGTGAGAAGAATCTCACCATTCTCCCTAGGGATATCACATGCTGTGGCTCTCATGGTCTTCTAGCTACCTTTGGGGACAGCTTATAGGTGGCTTTGCCAGTTCTGTCAGCTGCAAACCACTTTCCACTCGAGTTTGTCTATTTTTAAATCAGGGTGAAGTGAGGCAATTGCCCCTTGAGTTTTGTCCACTGGAGAGGCAGTCATCCAGTTCCCAGCTAATTTTGCTCTCTGGTGCTCTCCACAGAATTTGCTGCTCCAGATTAAACCAAAGCTGTGAAATTGCTGCCTTCCCAGAAGGCCCAGAACTGGAGGGGTAATCTGTAGTCCTTCAGTGGGGCTTCTTGTTTTGGCTGTGCCCTTTGTTGGACTGACTCATCTGGGACAGTCCTGCCGTCTGGAAGCTGTAGCACTAGGCCCTGGGCTATGAAGAAGATTGGGTTGTGGTGAGGGGGAGAGGGATGAATTCTATTTCCCTAGGAGCTGGGAGAGGTGAGGATGTAGGTGGAAAAGGTGGGAAGGAGAGAGAAGTGGAATGGAAGGAACAGAGGAGAGGACACAGTTCATGATCTTTCTTTTTTTCTTTTCCTCCCTCCCTCTCCCCCTCTTTTCCTTTCTTCTTTCTTTCCTTCCTCCCTGCCTTCTTTCCTTCCTTTCTTCCTTATTTCCTCCTTCTCCTCTCTCCACTCCCCTCTTTTCTCCCCTTCCTTCCCTTCTCCTTTCCTCTTTTCCCTTCTTTCCTTCCCCTCTCCTTCTCCTCTCCTTTCCTTCTCTTCTCCCTTCTCCCTTCCTTTCCCTTCCCTTCTTCCTCTCTCATCTTCTCTTTCTCTCTCTCCCTTTTTCTCCTCCTCTCTCCTATGACTTCTGAAATGGAGCTAGCTTTAGTAGGGTCCCCAGCAATAAGAAAGGAAAATAAATGAGCAGGGTATTGAAAAGGCTAAACCCCTTTCTCTAGCATCCTGTGTCCCAGAACCCTTTTATTCCTATCTGTGCTCCCTTGAAAGCAAGACTGGAAAAAGATTTTGGGTTGTCCATTCTATGAAATATTTAGATCTGCCAAGTATTATCTCTCCTTGAATCTGTGGCTCTCAACAGTATTAGAAAGCAGAGATGGTAAACTCACCACTGACATTAAGAGGGCATATAATCTGGTGTTTGAATAAGGAGGAATCCAAATGTGGAGATCTCTGTCTTCCTACCCTTGTGGCTTCCGAGGACTCCCCATGATAGTGTAGTAGGTGAAGAAGGGAGATACCTCACACTCCTAGTTTAGGGATAGATGGTTTTCTTATTGGACCCCTGATCTACACAAGTTGAGGGTCTGAATTTTTTTCACAAGCTATTCCCATCTTGCTTCTTCTTTCCTTTTGCTTTTTGGGCTCCTTCCCCTTCTTCCAGGTGCAGAGAAGGTGGTTGGGTTTGAAGTGTACACCAGCCCCTTTGGCACTTCATGCCTTGTGAACACACTTCATGTACCTAACAGATCTATAGTCGCTCATCTGACATGTAAGTTGCTTGGCTGGCGGAGTCCTCACTGAGTTGTTTCATTACTGTGTAAAGTGGAATACTGTCATTCACCTTTACTATAAACAATGCTGTGAGAACATAATAAACTCCACTTGAACAACGCACCCGCATTGGTCTTTTTTGGGTCCACATGGCTTGCTGGCTGACTCTATGGGGAACCTCTTCAGGTAGCATGTGTGCTCTCATGGGGATAGCACGTGCTAGGACTCTGGAGGGGACTTGGGCAGATGGGTCTTTAGGGAAAGAACATGGGCCAGGGTGTGGTAGCACATGTCTGCAATCCCTGCTACCCGGAAGGCTGAGGCTGGTGGATCTGGAGCTTGGGAGCTCTGAGCAGTGAGCAAGTGTCTATACTAAGTTCACATGAATATGATGAGCTTCTGGGAAGGGGGGAGAGGAGGAGCACCGGGCTATTTAAGGAGTCACAAACCATCCCAGGTTGGGAATGGTGAAGATCAAAACATTAGTTCACATGCAAATCAGAATACGGGTAGGCCATGAGTAGCCCTTGCGCTTCTAGTCTAGGCGAGATAGACCCTGTATAAAACAAAATGAAATAATGTGGTCGTATATAAACTAGATTTTAGTGGTTTGGGGAGGGGGTGAGGTAGAAGTGGTAGTGATGAGCAAAAACTCATTGGTTACAGTAAACAAGGGGAGGGAGGCTATTTATATTTTCTTTTCATTGGAGAAGTAAGAAAGTGCTATGGTTGATTTCCTTTGTGGGTAGGTCTTACTTTATACAATCAGTATGTTTATCCCAAATTGTGTCAGTCAACACATATCTGCTATGTATAAAACACTGAAGGCAGAGCAGGAGTGAGACACTGGCAAGAAGTAAAGATATCATATAAACAATATATGAGAGTAATACTTGCCCTCAAGGATTTACTGTCTAATTAGGGAAATAAAACATTTATAGCAAATAGTTTAAAATGCACCTGAGAAGTAAATCCTTTTGGTAAAATGGGGAAAAAAAACCCACAAATTTTAAAAATCCAAAATTATCATCCTATTCTTCCTCCCTCCCTACTTTTATTTTCTGTTTGGATATTGAAATTCTGGTCGTTTTCCCCTTGAAGTAGGGAGACCTCATATGAAAATAATTACTGAAAAATTCCAGTAAGTATAATCATCTCAGATATTGCTGAAAAAAAAGTGGTTTGGTGCCTTGCCTCATCTGTCTCTGGGTCTCTATTTGATGCCTATGATTTCAGACAAGGAGATGTTTTTCTCAGTTCTTCCCCTTCAGAGGTCTCTAAGAGGTACTGATGTCATAGAGGGTATAGACATAGGTATAAATCAAGGATACAGTAACTCAATGGGGAGAGGCAAGGTAGTATTGTATAACAGAGAAGTCCAATCTTGGAGTCAGGAATACGGGGATTCAAGTCCCATCTTTAATAAATACTGGCTGTGTGATCCTGGCCAAGTCACCTGACCTTAGTGCTTCATGCAACTCTCCAAGATTATAAGTTTCATAAAAATGGTCTCTATATAGGTAGAGGGAAATTTCCTCATCCCAAATCTCCCTATACCAGTGAAATCATAGATCTAGACCAAAGCAATAAATCAACCTAATGAATCACCATGACTGAGAAAATTCATACCATGGCTGCCAATGATCTGGTGATGAACTTCTTCATACTGAGTTTGTATGACCTAGAAACAAAATCTGGTTGCTCCCACCTCCCCCTTACTCAAAGCATTTCCCAATGGGTAGAACCCGCCAGGTCTTGTCCCCTCCTATTAGAGACTTAAAAAACCAGAAAGGTATGATGAGGAATGAGAGATAGGACAAACTATAGCTTTCATATGGAATGTGGCATAAAAGGAGAGATCCCTCAAGCAACCATATTTCATCACCTCCCTTCAATATCCAATGTCCAAGCAATGTGGCCTACACCTGCTACTGTCACTGCCTCACTACTCATTCATTCATTCAATTTATTTAGCAAACATGTATTAAGTGTTTCTTTTGTTCAAGGCACTCCTCCATGACTTGTCATCTGATTTTGGCTGGACCATTCTAATGAAACTGCTCCCTTTGAAGCCAAAGTCAAGAAGGACCTTTTTTGTTCAAGGTCAAAGCCAATCCCTTTCCCCACCCCTCTTTTCTGTCCTCATTCTACTTGATGTCTCTAAAGCATTGTTGGCTGGTCATTTCCTGATGGCTTATCTTCCCTGGTTTTCATTATACTACATTTTCGTAATTTGAATTCAAAGCTTTTTTTTTATGACCTTCATAGCTGGAAATATCCCTTTTCCCTTCCTACTTAGTGACAGCAACAAAGAATGTAGCATCAAGATGAAAAGAAAAGAAAAAAAAATTGGCAAAACTAACCAAGATTCTGATGTATGCCATGTTTCATATACATGATTGCCCACCTCTGTAAAAATTGCCCACCTCTGCATATTTTCTCCTCTTCTCTTGGGCCAAGCTTAATTGGTATAATTACATAGCGGTCAGTTTCATGTCACTGTTATTCTTTCTAAGGACCTTGTTGTAGTCATTGTGTGTGTTGTTTTTGTGGCACACATTCAGTATATACTTATAGCTGACTTATCATTACAGATGCTCACTAGCCCAATGTAAACACTAATTATACTTACACTTCTCAATGCTTGCAATCAAACTTTATTAGTCAAAACATGCAAGCAATACGCACAACACTCCTCCTTTGAGAACAAACCATCAATTGAATCCTAGAGGTCCTAGGAAGCATTTTTCATACTGGTACTTAGAACATGGTTCCCCTTCTGCTTGGTCAGAGGTTGCACGTCTCCTTCTGACAAGTCTCCTTCAATTAACACTGACCTCAAGGGAACATGGGTATGCCCCAATCTCAAATATGGAGGAATGGAGGAATTTGTCCTAGTTAAGATCCAGGAGGAGCCCAAAGGCTGGGTTCTCTGGTGGATTTCTTAATGGTTTTTAGACATGTGCATTCCTAATTTGTGTACCATATAATTTAATTGGTAGTTTATTACATAGAGTACTAATGAAGTTGTTTATAATTTTTTTCTTTTGATGGTTTGTTTTATTAGAGGCTCTATATATTATTATATATTATATACTATATATATTATTAGTTGCGTAAGAACACAAATGTTGTTTGCCACATCATACCACACAAGTCTTTATCTTCTTATTGGAAAAGAACTTACTTGGGGGCAACTAGGTGGATAGAGCATCAGCCCTGGAGTCAGGAAGACCTGAATTCGAATCTGACCTCAGACACTTGAGCAACCCTGGGCCAGTCACTTATAATCCTGATTGTTCATCACCCACGCACCCCCCGCCAAAAAAACCGCCAACAAAACCCAGCTTACTCAAAATAACTCAATCACAAAATAGAGACTTAAGACAAAATGGAATCAGTTTTGTTAAATTGACAAACTTATTTCTACTCTCTTATAGTAGAATAGAAGAAGTAAAACTTATTCTTACTATACCTATTTCCTCTACATCATCTATGTCTTCCTATCCCTTTTTAAATCCTCTGTATTGAGCATGCTAGACTTGGTGTTAGCAAGACCTAAGTTCAAATTCTCCTTCAGAACTGGACGAGTAATATGACTTCGAGCAAATGATTTAACCTCCTAGCCTCAGTTTCCTTATTTGTAAATTGGGAATAACAATAGCACCCACCTCCTAGGTAGGAGCAAATGAGATGATACACGTAAAGCATTGCAAATCTTAAAGTGATAGATTAAAAGTCCATCAGCAAGCATTTATTAAGCACTTACTGTATGCCAGGGGCCGTGTTAAGCAATGGGGATACAAAGAAAGGCCAACACAGTCCTAGCCCTCATCCTAACGGGGAGACAACATGCAAACAGGTTTGTGTATTTGTGTGTGTATACAGATAGATGCATATGTATGAAAATATATACACATATACGATATAGTAAGTGGAGGTAATCTCAGAGGGAAGGTGCTAGATAAATGCTAACTATTTTGGACAATGCAAAAATATTCTCTTGCATTCGTATATGTTTTTTTCTACCTCTCCAATTGTTCTTTCTCTGTCTCCCTTGAAGTCTCCTTACCTTTCTCCTGCCCCTTAAGAGATGTCTTCCTAGGCTCTGATCTCTTTTGGGGATTTCTCTGTTGGTGATTTCTTCAACTCACACTGCTTGAATTATTGCTGGGTCTTGACTCTTAAACCTATTTTCACCTCCAACCTACCGGCTGCCTATCTCCCCTCAAATGTTTTGCTTACTCCTCAAGCTCCCCATATGCAAAATGGAACTCAGCCCCCTCAAACCTACCCCTGCCCCCAAATTCTTGATTTCGGTTCATGTGCATGCCAGTGGCATAGCCAGACGTAAATATGTGTTTATGCAAATACATAGATTAGACAACATTAAGTTCATAAGCAGAAAGTCCAATGAGATCAGATTAAAAGAGTGTGGTATAATGGAAAAAGGGCTACGCTGTGTCAGGAGATCTGCATTTGAATCTAGGCTCTTCCACTTAATGACTGTGTGTCCTTGGGTCAGTAACTTCATCTTTCTGAGTCTGTTTACTCATCTATAAAATAGGATATAATATTGTCACTGCCTTCCTCCGAGGGTTGCTGTGAGGAAAACCCTTGGTTAATCTTACAGTGCAATAGAAAAGAGGTTATCATGATTATACAAGTGAAAGTAACTTGGTGGCAGAGGAGATAGAGCACCGGGGCTGCAGTCAAATCTAAGCTCAGATGGTTGTGTGCCACTGGTCTGCCTCAGTTTCCTCATCTGTAAAATGAAAATAATAATAGTACTTACCTTCTAGGGTTGTTGAAGGGATAAAATGATTTAATATTTATAAAGCTCTTTTGCAAACCTTAAAGTACTATATTAATATTAGCTATTATTATTCACTTTTCCAGAATCCTCCAATGAGAATACAAAGGCCAGAAAGTATTTGTGAGTCAGCACTGCTCTGCCGATTCATTTAGCAGATATGTTTTCCATATGATTGCTTGCTAAAGTGCTAGAACACAGGACCCACCAGAAACTCCAGAGGTGTTTATTAAATATATACTATGTAGTACAAGGCATTAATTATGTTGGGTGCTGGGGTATAATGGCAAAAATAAGAAAACAGCTTCTGCCCTCAAGGAGTTTACATTCTATTGGGCAGGCGAGGATTGAAAAAGAAATCGATCGCTTTTGTTTTTCCGTAACCTGCATTGGACATCATCAATATATACTTCCTCCCTAACAACAAAGAACTAGAGAAAAAAAGTTCAGAAAAACTAATCGGTGCATCACAAAAGCCTGATATTATGTGCAACATTCCACCTTCATGTCCCCCAGCACTGCCAGGGGAATAGATGCTGTCTACTATCTCTTCTTTAGGGCCAAGTCACTATAATTACATTATTTGGTTTGTATCAGTTTATATATATGTTTCTCTGTATTCATCGTATTTCTTATAGTTTAGTAATATTCTATCACATTTAGGCACCACAACTTCTTTAGTTATTCCCCAGTTGCTAGGCATCTACTTTGTTGGATAGGTCAGTTTTGACATTGCATAGTGCTTGGAGTATAGGATGCAGTCACGGGATGGCAGGCCTGGATGTGTCCTACAGAGGATGCTATATTGTAGTACAATAGTGTGGGTGGTATGGGGACATCATGAGGTTGCTGAGTACCTGGTAGAGGGGCACAGAAAGTGCCGAGGGTCCCAAAGGCTTCACGATTCTGCCTTATTTTAGTACCACCTGCTGTTCCTCAGTTAGGGGCAGAAGGAGATGAAGATAATGTCAAGAGAGACAAATATTTTTCCCTCTCAAGGTCCTTCATTACGTCTCTGTCAACAAAGGGACAATTAGGGCCAGATGGAGAAGAGAAACCCGTACAGTTGTCCTTCCCACATTGCGACTTTCTGCGTCTCAGTTTTGATATATTGCAGGTTGGCATGAGAAATTAAATGGGAATTTTTGGAAGTTTTGCAGAAGTAGCAGATGACACATGAAGGCCAGCCAGTGACACAGAGCCTATGGCCAAGCAGCCCAAATTTTGCAATAAGGTACTGTAAACACCCCATAAAAGAAAAATAAGACATTCAGACTTCTTCTCTGGGATGAAGGGAGGGTCAAAAGATTTTACCCGGATTTTCCAGATCTGGAGGAGGGCACTATGCTCCAACCCCCTCCATGTGGAAGGGATAACTGTAGTTAAAATGATTACATTCATTACTTGTCTCTGCTTTGAGGTTAATCCCATCCAGAAGAAGTGTGACAAATCTCGCTCTGTCCAATTTTTCATTCTTTTCCTATATTTTGCCTGGACTTTCTCCCCTAGGCAGGTGGCTCTGCTGTTACAGGGTTACAGAGATGCAAAGACCATTAGACTAGAAGCCAGGATGTCTTTTCTGGTTTTGATTGCGACCTCCTCTCTCAGTTTAGGACTTCAGGCAAATCTTGATGTGCTTGCTGCAAACTACAGAGCTCTAAACATTTACACTTGGGTCAGGTACCACAAACACCTGAGTGAGGCCAGCAGCTAGAGAGAAGCATGCCCTAGGTTGAGATGGGGAGATGGGGGCTTTGGGAAATTCTTTAGCCCAGAGATCCAAGATCCTCCTGGAGAGTAATTCCTCCCACAGGTCTGATTGATTGGGGTCAATAAATCAAGAAATGAGGTTAGAAGATAGAAAGTTTAATTAGCATCATCTGATATGTAGTTACCAGGTGGTTCTAACAACTCCTCTGAATGGTTGGAGATACAGGTAGGGTTTTAGATAGCTTTAGGACAGACTGTGAAAGGAGCCTCTCAGGTGAAGCTGCTCAGCCACTTTCCTTATTCAGAATTAGAGTAGGGACAGGTTGTGAGGTATTTTGAGGGGTGGAGTGATGTCTTTTCTTTGGCATAACCGTGGTGTCATCCAAGATTGTGTCTGTTTCAGTAAAGGTGTTTGTTTCCCTGTGGTTACTTCCATCTAACCAGCTTAGTGGAGTAGGAGGTCTTTAGTTAATCTCATCAGAAAATCTAGGTGGGACCAGAGTGGCGATATAATCAGGCTCCATTTCTCCAACCTCTTAAGATTACTATTTCTGGGGAGACAAATTCTCCCAAACTTATAGCACACAGGTTTCCTCTATAGGAGGGAGAGTGATACCATCCAGATGAGGGAAGACAGATTCTGGAACACCAGCTGACTGTAGGGTAAATGCCTCTTTTAAAGAAGTATTCTGCTGTGACCTTGGGCAAGTCACTTAACCCTAATTGCCCTACCTTTCTCCCTGCAAAAAAAAAAAAAAAAGAATTATTCTGACTAAGCAGGGGTTAAATTCTGTCATTTCTCTGCTTCTAGACTGAGTTGATGCCCTACAAATTTAGCAACCCTGCGACAAAGCCACAGTTGCTCTGCCTTAGTTCAATTTCTGATAAAATGAGAAGGTTCTATTAGATAGAAGATTCCTTTCTCAAAAGGTCAATGACATTTTATGGTAGATTACTTACTGCTATTCCCCAACCTTGACGCATATCACTCACCCATTACCCAGGTGTGCAGAAGGCAGAGATAAACTTTGCTTTCCTTCAGAGTCATGGTAGCAGGTTGCATAGCATTTGGAACAGTTTAATTATAGAACTGAGGGAAATACCCCTGTGACTGTTGTCTCACCAGGCAGACCTTGTCCTATCAATACGGCTGCTTTCCCAGTTTCAGCAGATCTGAGTCTTTCTCTACCACCATTGTAGCTGTCTCAGGCAAGTGTTTGATTTTCTTTAAAGCAAAACAAAACCAACCTGTTATTGATATGTTTTGTTTTTATATTACAAACATTTCCAGATTACCCACATTCTGTCAGAGCTCTCTTGTAACAAAGTAAAACAAGCAAAACTAGTAACACATTACTTCATCTAAAAGTATAGACAGTATTCCTCCTCTGGAGCCACCCGCCTCTTATTTTAGGATCTTTTCTTCATGAACAGAAATTTTCTTTCTTTCCCACCACATTGAAAAAAGAAAGGAAAAACAAATTCCTTGTTAAAAATATGCATAATCAGACAAAACAAATTCTCTCACTGGCTCTATGCAGAGATATTTATGTCGCATTCCATACCCTAACTCTATTGCTTCTCTTAAGAGGCAGATAACATTCTTCATCATCAGTCTTCTGGAATCATGCACGGTCATTGTGTTGATCATGGTTCTTACAGTTCTCAAAGTTGCCTGTTCTTACAATGTTGTTGCTATAGAAACTGACATCATGAAGATACCACAGGAGTTCACAAGCTGTCCATTTGATTGTCACTGTGGCTATTGGTCAGTTGTCTGTCACCAACTCAGTCATATCCACTTAGCAAATATTTCAATGCCTCCTGCTATTTATATATGACACTGTGCTGGGCATCGCAGAATCTAAAACAGACAGGCAAACAAACAAAACCAAAAGATGAATTGGACCCTGCTCTCAAGGAACTTCCCAACTAATGGGGGGAGAAAGTGAGAGTATATAGTCCAAGAGCGAAAAAATAGAAAAAGTCATAAGGCAGCAAAAGACCATTTGTCAAATGACAGACCCAAATAGTGAGTAGAGAGAGCTCTCGTTAGTCTGGGGTGATCTGAGAGGACTGCATGGAAGAAGAAGACCTTGATGGGGCCTTTAAAGATACATCAGTTTTGGAGGGGAAAGAATAAAAAGGTGAAAGGGAGTGAGGGTGTTGAGGGAGATGTGAGTCGTGTGTGTGTGTGTGTGTGTGTGTGTGTGTTGAGAGGGTAAAACAAAGTGATTAAAGATATACAATTAATGATAAGGCCTAATTCCTTGGTGCTAGATGAAGTAATGCAGACTCTTAAAGCCATTGGAGAGTTGATGAAGGATAATGATGGTTAGAAAGCAGGTATGGTGTAAAGTCCACTGAAAATCAGATTAAACAAGGATCTGCTCATGTAGTGCTTACTAGCAGTGAATTCCTGCAAGATAAGAATGGCATTTTGTTTTGATCTTGCCCTTTTCACTACTTCAACATTGGTATTGATCACTAGCCTGCTGTTTCTCGAGGTCCAGAACAGACACAAAGGAAAAACAACTTTCCCCGGGAGGTGGAGGTCATGGGGAGCATCAGAGTCCAAGGTCGTCAGCCTTGGGCTGAAGAGGTACCATGCAGACCATGTGACTCTCATGAGCTACAGACTCCAAACATTTGTTTTGGGTCTGGCTTAGCCACTTACTAACCATGTGATCTTAGGACAAGTGAGTTAATCTCTCTGGGCCTTAGTATTCTCCTCTGTAAAAAACAAAAGGGTTTAATTAGACAACCTCTAAGGTCTTTCTCTACTTTTAAATCCATGATCCCTTTGGCAAAGCGGTGTTGGTGGGTGCAAATGTCCTGGAAGGCAGAAATAGAGGAGAAGTAGCCAGAGCTACAAAAACCAAAGTGCTGTTGAATTTTGTGGTTATCAGTGTATAAAGATCCACCCCTTTTTGGAAGCTTCTTTGGGGCTCAGAATTGAAACTTTAGATATGGAACATAACATCAACTTTTCTTTTCTATCATAGGTTCACACATTTTTGACCTGGACAGTACTTTAAAGATCATCTAAGCAGTTGTCTAATTTTAGGTGAGGAAATAGAGGCTTGGAGTGATAAAGTAAGATGGTGATAAAGTTGAGCACCTAGATGATACAGTGGATAGAGCGCTGGGTTTGGAGTAGGGAAGACCCAAGTTCAAATTTAGCCTCAAACACTTAAAGCTGTGTGATCTTGAGGATGTTGCTTAACCCTTGTTTACCTCAATTTCTTCATCTATAAAATGGCGATTATCGTAGCACCTATCTCCTAGGGTTGTTGTGAGGATCAAAGGAGATAATAATTATAAAGCACCTAGCACAGTGCCCAGCACATGTAACACTTACATGGTAGATATTATTATTAAAGTGACTTATTCAAGGTCACATAAGTAGTAAGCAACAGAGTTGAGCTGTAGACCTTTCCTTGGAACTTTGGCAATAGGATTTTTAACCAAACATGTTAAAGGAAGGCTATTTTTGCATTCATTCAGTCATCCAACATGCAATTTTTTGGTTGTTGTTCAGTCATTTTCAGCCCTGTTTGACTCTTCATGATCCCATTTAGGGTTTTCTTTCTTTCTTTTTTAAAGTTAATTTATTTATTCCTAATTTTCAGGATTCACTTCCAAAAATTTTAAATTTTCTTCCCTTGCTCCCCTCCCCAGGATGGCATGCAATCTGATATAGGCTCTACATATACATTCCTATTAAACATATTTTCACATTAGTCATGTTAGATGGAAGATTAGAACAAATGGGAGGAACCATGGGAAGGAAAAAAACAGAAGAAAACAAAACAAAAAGAAAATAGTATGCTTCAACCTGCATTCAGATTCCATAGTTCTTTCTCTGGGTGTGGATGACATTTTCCATCATGAGTCCTTTAGAATTGTTTTAGGATCTTGCATTGCTGAGAAGGGCTAAGTCTATAAAAGTCAGTCATCTCATACTGTGCCTGTTGTTCTGCTCACTTCACTCAGCATCAGTTCATACAAATCTTTCCAGGTTTTTCTGAAGTCTGCCCATTCATCATTTCTTAGAGCACAGTAGTATTCCATTATATTCATATACCACAATTTGTTCAGTCACTCCCCAACTGATGGACATCCCCTCAATTTCCAGTTCTTGGCCACCATACAAAGAGCTGTTATAAATATTTTTGTACATTTGGATTCTTTTCCCATTTGTATGATCTCTTTGGGATACAGACCTAGAAGTGGTATTCTGGGTCAAAGGGTATGCACATTTTTATAGCCCTTTGGGCATAGTTCCAAATTGTTCTCCAGAATAGTTGGATAAGCTCACAGCTCCACCAACAATGAATTAATGTTCCAACTTTCCCATATCTTATCCAACATCTATCATTTTCCTGTTTTGTCATGTTAACCAATCTGATGGGTGTGATGTGGTCCCTCAGAATTGTTTTGATTTGCATCTCTATAATTAAAAGTGATTTAGAGGATTTTTTCATATGACTTTAGATGGTTTTAATTTCTTCCTCTGAAAACTCCCTGTTCATACCCTTTGACCATTTATCAATTGGGGAATGACTTGTATTCTTATAAATTTGACTCAGTTCTCTATATAGTTTAGAAATGAGGCCTTTATCACAGATACTAGTTGTAAAAATTCTTTCTCAGTTTTCTTCTTTCCTCCCATTTGGGGTTTTCTTGACAAAGACACTAGATTGGTTTGCCATTTCCTTCTCCAGCTCATTTTACAGATGAGGAAACTGAAGCGTTTTAAACAGGGTTGTGAGTTGCCCTGGATCACATAGCTTGTTAGTGTCTGAGGTTAGATTTGAACTCAAGAAGATGAGTCTTCCTGATCCCAGGCCTGGTATTCTATCCACTGTGCCACCTAGCTTCAAACATTTATTGAATAACAAATGTGTAAAAGGTAGTGTATAAAGTGTTGCTTGCAAAGAAGATTAATTTTCCAAGCTATGGAAAGGGCAAAGGAGTCTTTTATTTGTCAAAGGGATTAGGTAACTAGAAATAAATCTGCCCACCACCAAGCTTGAGGATTAACCCTGCTTTTTTGGTGCCCCATGATCTGGGTTTATATAGATTGCTTCTGATAGATTTTTAGCCAGACAGTCAAAATGCAAACAAATTAGCTCACCCCTCAGAAGCCCAACAACCTCCAACCCTAACCCCTATCCATGACCTGAAATCAAATGATCAGTTGCTTTCAACTAAGAAGCCTTTATCTAAGATCCCCTAGGATTTCAATGAGGAAGCTGATTCATGAAGTGGAAAAAAAGCAGGAGATAAAAAGGATATTTGAGAATTCAGTCAAAACAGGGGGCTCTGTACCACAGCTGAAATTCACCCTCCTAGATTGCTGCACAGATTCTGTGTTTGGGGAGGAACCAGACCTGGAGGGAGCATTTTGAAGGAAGATGAACAGGTTGAGGCACTTGACCTGGTTTATTTTGTTCTCTCTCTGAAGCATTCAGGAATAGTCAACAGTCACTGAGAAAAGGCTACTTTGGGCATGTCTCCACATTATAATGTAATGCTTTTAATCCTGTGCTTTTAAAAATGAAATGTTCAAGGTTTTCCACTAAGTGCTTTATCTGATTAGTTCTGGTCAAAAAGGAAGGGTTATTTAAAGGCACAACGATTGGTCTCAAATTTGGTAGAATTTGTGGGGAAATGAGGAAGGAGGGGTCAAGGGCTGGGGAAAAGAATCTTTGAGGATAGTTTCTCTATTCAATTCAGCCCAGCAAACATGAGAAGCCCTTGCTGTGCTAGGTGCTGGGAGAGATGGGAGATACTAAATTTAGGTATCAATCCTTATCTCTATCCGTATTGTTCTTGCCATCATGAGGCTTTTGGGAAGAGGGGATTCTTCTTTCCTCTTTCTTCCTTTCCCCTTCTCCTTTCTACTCTCTTCATTTTCTTCCTCCTCCTCCTCCTCATTGATCAATGTTGGTCATTGTTGCTTTTGTTATTGAAGTCCCTGGTAATCTTATTTGGGGAAAGAAGCATGGGGTGTTCAAGAAATCATCCTGTCCCCGGAATGAGAGAGGTCTCTCATGAGCGGCTGGGTAGATCATGCCTTAAGAGAATGAACAAGAGAACGTAAGAGGCAAATGGCCTTTCAGGGAATCACAAAATCAGAGAACTGGGGCAGGTGTCAGAGGTCATCTGGTTTACCCAGTTCCTGACCAAGAATCCCTTCTACTGTCACCCACAATAAGGGATTATCCAGCCTTCATTCACCATCTCTTGAGGAAGTCCATTTCATTTTATACATTAATATTTTTTTTAAATTAAATTACATTTTATTTCAATTTTAAAGCATTATTTTCTTTTCTTACCACCTCTCTCCCTTTGAGAAAAAAGAAGAAAGCAAAACTCCCTTTTAAAACAAATATATGGCATTAAGTATTAATAAAATTTCCCCTGCATCAAACTGAAGTCTATCTCTTTGAAAACTCTAAGTATTATTTATTTATTTTTTTTGTGATCTGGGACCAAGCAGAACAAGCTGTATCCCATGACCTTTAAATGACAGGTCTCATGGCTCTTCTAGATCTTTCCTTCTTCAGGCTAAACATGTGGAATTCCCTCAACTAATTATCATATGGCATGGTCTTCAGATACTTACCCTCTTGGGTGTCCTTCACTTTTTAATTAGAAAAATTGAATTTCCCCCTCAAGTAACAAGCACTTATTTTCTCTTGTACTTGTCCTTTTATAAAAAACCAAACCAAACCAAACCAAAAAACTAAACAAAAAATCCCCCCAAGCCCCCCAAAACCTCCTAACAAATATGTAAAGTCAAACAAAAATAAATTCATGTATCAGCCACATCCCCCAAAATGTGTCTTATTCTGAATATTTAATCTGTTACCTTTCCCCTCAGAGGTGAATAGCATTCTTCATCATCAGACCTAGGGAAGTCTGATTGGTGGGTTTTGTTTTTGTTTTTGTTTTTTGCCATGAACGGAATTCTTAAGTCTTTTCAAGTTGTTCATATTTACAATATTGTTGTTATAGTATCACTTGTCCTCCTGGTTCTAGTTACTTTACTCTCCATCAGTTCATCTAAATTTTCCGAGGCTTCTCTGAAACCATCCCCATTGTCCCCTTTATTGTTCTCACAGTTCCATAGAGTTCCTTTCCATTCATACATGCTAATTTGTTCAATTGTTCCCCACTGATGGGCACCTATCCTCTCAGTTTTCAGTTCTTTGCTATCACAAAAAGAGCTGTTATCAACATTTTTGTACATATAGGCTATTTTTCTCTTTCTCTGATCTCTTCAGGGGCATAGGTCTAATAGTGTTTGCTATTGCTGGGTCAAAGGGTATGCACAGTTAAGTCACTTTTTGACTATCTAATTTCAGAGCAGCAGTGCCTCCAGACAATGGAAGTTTTCTGTTTGTAGAAGAGAAATGGAAGGGAGGGGAAGCCTGGGAGAGGAATCTGGGCACTGTGGGATATTTTTTCCACTTGGTCACAGGCAAATAGCCATTAAGCCAGAGTTCTGGCAAGAGCCTTGTGTCACACAGAGGGGACTGCAGCTGGACCTGCTCCTGATGTCTTTGAAACAATCTTTCTCTGTCAAGGGAGCAGCTGTAGGCCAGCTGCTCACTCAGGCGAGGCTAAAGCCCAGCTTTGGCAGAGGTGGATGGAGCTAGAGACTGTTACATAATTGGTTCGCTCTTGGGTCGGGACTAATTGGATGGAATGGTGTGTTCAGTCAGCGTGCCACCTGTCCCAGCTCATTAACAAAGCAAGGTGTGCCTTGGGGAGGACCCAGCCTGAGAGGGCCAAGTTGGGACAGGCACTTCTCGTGTGATCACCCACGGTCTTCACAGGCCGTCCAAGTCCAAGGTCCTGCTCAGCGGGTACTCTCCAGTAAGCAGGCATCAGCTTGTCCTGTCTCTCTATGCCCTGAAATAAGTGTGTCAATTACTCTCTCCCACCCCCCCAACAGACTTTGACTTACCTAGCCTGGCAAGATCCCTCTCTTGTCAAGGTCAGAACATCTCATGTAGCAGATTCCCATGATGCTAAGCTACTAGGGAGAATTTCTGGCCCTTGGGGTAGGAGTGGGGATGAATGGAAGGAAGGAAACAGCATTTACTAAGTGCCAACTATGTGCTAGGTGCTTTGCAAAGATTATTTCATCTGAATCTCACAACAGCCCGGAAAGGAAGATACTATTATTATTCTTATTTTAATACCAAAGAAACTGAGGCAGGCCAAGGTTTAAATGACTTACCCAGGGTCACATAGCAAGTAAATGTCAGAGACCAGATTTGAATTCACATCTTCCTGACTCTGGTTCCATTGTGCACCACCTAGCTGTCTCTGATGGGGCAATTTATTTCTATTTTCTTCCCATCGCTAGGAAATTAGGGGGAAAAATGGAGGTTAGTCATGCTGTGGAGCCCTGGGCAAATGGCAATTGCCTTGTAATATTACTGGTGATGACTTCGTAAGCAAGAAGTGGTATAAATGATGTCACCCAGAACTTGCATGATTGGGAAAGAATGAGATCAGTTCTTGTGGGAAGAATGAGAGAAAAGAGATGAACTGCCTCAGTATGACACTGGTACATTCAATGTACAAAGAGATGGAGGAAAATTTCCCACTTGTTCTATGCGATTTTCATCCATAAAAGATTTATGGAAAGACGTAAGTGGGAATCACACAAGATAGGAAGCTGTAAAGGATTCATAATTTATCCTAGTAGAAGAAATAGCCACAATTCATGAGGTCGTAGTTTTATCAGTATATCAAAGAATAAATTAGGTCTTATTTCCCCAACTAGATTATAAGAATTTAGAAGGCAGGGATAGGATCTTACTCATCTTCGCAGCCTGTCTCACACTTAATACAATATCTCTCACTTTAGTAAGTGGATGTTCAATAAACCATTGATAGTGGATAGATTGCTAGGCATGAGTTCAGGAAGACCTGTGTTCCGTCTTGCCCCACACACTTACAAGCTGGTTGACTTTAGACATATCACTTAATCACTCTGAGCCTATTTATTTCCTTTTATTTAAAATGGGAATTTAAAAAACCTCCAACAGATTTTTATCAACAACTTTTGTGTTTCTATCCCCTAGATCAAAGGTGTCAAAATAGAATAGGAAAAAGTACATAAGGGTCCTTGAGGACTGCATCTTGATTTAGAAAGCCATTCATTCGTACTACCTACATTTTGTTTGTTAAACATTTCCCAATTACATTTGAACCTGGTTTGGGGTGCCGTGGGGGTGCTGCACTAGCTGATCTCTTCTCTTTTCCCCATCCAGAGAGAAAAACTGGGATATTAAAATCTGGAGCTCATGCATCACAGGGTTATTTTGAACCTCAAATGAGATGATGCAAAATGCTTGGCAAACCTTAAAGTGCTCTATAAATGCCAGTTACTGTTGATTGATTGACCAGAGATAATATTGGGCTAATCTCCAGAGTTCATGCTTTCAGGTGGTGGTTGTTGTTTTCTTTCCATTAATGGAAATGATTTGGGACTGATCTAGCTACATTTTCTAATTCTATTTCCTGATCACCAGGAATCACAAGACCTGGGTTTGAATCCTGACTGTGCCATCTGCTACCTTTCTTACCTCAGATAATTCACTTTATTTTTCTACCTCAGTTTCCTCATCTGTCAAATAAGGTGATTGGCTTCAAGGCTCCCCCTCTAGCTCTGACACTCAGGTTTTAGGGTGGAGTGTAGTCTGTGGCCCTCTCAAAAACCCCAAGGGCCAGGGGGCCATGATGTGAATCTTAAAGGCACTTTGAGATGGGGTTTTATGACCTGCCATTAGTTACATATAAACAGATGCATGCATCCTCTAATGCAGGAGGAGTATGAAGCAGGTGAACAGCTGGCTTGCTAACATCTATTTGCCTGGTCATTCTGATTTTAATTTCAATAACCATCTGCCCTGTCACTGACTTCCCGGGGCAGCAGTCAGCCTGTCCTATTTTTCCTCCCTGTTGCATGTGCCTGCAGCTTGGCATCCGAGTAGAAGATGATTAATGAGCTCTGTGGGTGGCCTTACACCTAGTCAGTGGGAGGGAGGCAGGGAGGCTGCTCCAGGGCAGAAAGAGGAGTTGACTTGACAAGAGAGGCCCAGTAGGGGGGTGGGATGGGGACTGAGATCTTCTGCATCTCAGGATTTCTGTAATTTTATGGATGGGAGGGAGTAGGAGAAGAGGGTGTGCCAGAATCTGAGAAACACTTATCACCTTCCTGTAGAAGAGCAGTTCAGGATAAGGGAAAACAGCTTGCCAGGAGACAATCGGAACAAGGAGTCTCCATTGGCACAGATTCCCAGGCCAGGGGCCAACCCAGACACAGTTGTAGAAGAGGCAAAATTTCTCAGTGTTCTTCCCCTCTCTCTTTTCTCTTGTGTCTGGTGATGGGAAATGCATGTATCTTGCTGCCATGAGAGTTTATGTATACATTGTCTATGTATTGTATATTGAAAAATCTATGAATTATTTTCCTAGTGTGAGGGGAGGTGTATGGTGATGGCTAATCACTAGGGGAGCTGTGCTAATGTAACCTAATCAGGGAAAAGTACAGCTACCATAGAGGTATCTCAGTGGTTGGAAGGACTGGTTCTTGAGCCAGGTGGGAGGAACTGGAATCAATAGGGTGAGACCTTGTGGGAAGAAGAGGGGGAATGGGAGGTGTCTGGAACTCTTGGACCAAAGTATGCTGGCATTGGCCAGGAATCAAGATGGTGGTATTATGCAGATTTATTGCTAAGCTAGTGGTTTTGACTGAGAACAGATTCAAGTTTAGTTAGAGAACAAGGTCATGGGTTTGAGCTGGCAGGGACGATGATAGATAGATAGATAGATAGATAGATAGATAGATAGATAGATAGATGATTAGATAGATAGATGATTAGATAGATAGATAGATAGATGGATAGATAAAAAGATAGATAGATAGTAGATATTGCTGTTTGTCCTTTGTTCTAGAAGAGGACCATGACTTTGGGAAAGTGATGTCATGGCTTGCAAGTGAATTGGATTTAAATGAGGCAGGGCTGTGTGAAGCCACCAGTTTTACTCTCTCCTCCAGAGCCACCTGGGTCCAGTGGCAAGATATAGATCAGGACAACTGGAAGTGACTCTGAATGCAGTGGGAGACCTTGGCCTTTGTAAGCTAAGGTCTTTCCCAGGTCTCAGTTTGTCTGAGGCAATGCCCATTCAGTGATTAAGGCTAGGTAAGAAATGAGGCAGATAGGAGTGGCTAGGTGGCACAGTGAGCAGAGCACTGACCCTGGAGTCAGGAAGACCTGAGTTCAAATCTGACCTCAGACACTTAACACTTACTAGCTGTGTGACCTTGGGCAAGTTGCTTAACCCCAGTTGCCCTCCAAAAAAAAAAAAAAAAGAAATGAGGCAGGGAATGGCTTCTTTTACCTAGTTAAAAAAAAAACAAACCAGTGATCAAGGTAGGCTTGGACTGGGACCTATTATTGGCCAATCATTGAGAGCCAGAATGATTTACGTTTAAGACATGGTCCTTAAAAAGGAAATCTAGCTCATAAATTCCAAGATATCTTGACAGGTTTCAGCAATTACAATTTATACTCCTTTGGGCAGATTTATACTCCTTTGGGCAGAGTACCCACAAGTAAGGGTATGATTCCCTGTGTGGACAGAGGGAGAGGAGGGATGGAAAGAAAGAAGGAAGGAGCTGTGTTGCCCAGCTGGAACTGGCCAGTTGGGTCCCCAGTGGGGCAGCTACTGCTACTCATAGGTCATTTGTCCTTCATTTTCAAAGAGGACCACAGAAAGTTTTTCTTAAGCACCAGGCGCTGTCGAGCACCAGGAATACAAGGAAACAGGACAGTGCCTTCCATTAAGGAGCCAACATTTTAACAGAGGAAGGTAACACATAAAAGGCAGTGGGAAGAGAGGAGTGGGATAGGCCAAGTATTACAGTGTGGAGATGGTGGAGAAGTGTCATGGAGGCCTGATTGCTGGTAAGATAAGATGAAAACTCACCTCTCAGGGCTGAAGACCCAGAAGCAGAGTTCAAAGCTGGGGACCCAGAGCTTGAGTCCAAGTTTGGGTTTGAGGGAGATGAGGGTGGTCAGAGTATAGGCACATGTATAGAAATTTATATTTTATATATATTTTATAGAAAATTTGGCAGATGAGGAAACAGGTTCAGCGAGGTGGGCCGGAGGTTATTCTCTCACTGAATCAAATAATCAATAAGCATTTATTTTCCTTTTTCCTCCCTCAGCTTTCTCTAGTCTAAGGTAACCTTGTATGGATTTTGTATTTTGTAAGCACTTGTATACATACCCAGACCTCCCCTCATTAGAACATAAGCTCCTTTAGGTCAGAGACTGGTGTAGCTTTCTGTTTGTGTTGCTGTGTTTAGCATTATGCCTGGCCCATACTTAATGCATGATTGATGATTGACAATTGGTCATGGGTATACTATGGACCAAGTCCTGTGTTAGGAGCTGGAAATACAAAGATATGAAGATAAAAATAAAATCATCCCTGCCTTCAAGGACCTTACATTCTATGAGGAGACAAGGTGTACATATATAAGCATATGCATAATATGAGGTAGTGTGTGTGTGTGTGTGTGTGTGTGTGTGTGTGTGTGTTTAGGGGGAGGCACTAGCAGTTGGGAGAGGGGCCTCAGCTAGCAAGTAGCAGAGCTGGGATTCAAACCCAGGCTCCCTCACTCCAGATACAGTATCATTCTACAATATAGTTGGGGGCAGCTAGGTGGCACCATAGTGGATAGAGTGACCACCAAGGAGTCAGGAAGATTAATCTTTCTGAGTTCAAATTCTGCCTCAGACACTTACTAGCTTTGTGACCCTGGACAAGTCACTTAACTCAGTTAAGCAAAATGAGCAGGAGAAGGAAATGGCAAACCACTCCATTATCTTGCCAAGAAACTGCAAATGGGGTCATGGAGAACCAAACACAACTGAAAAATGATTGAGCAACAGCATGCTCTAGTTACCTCTTTAAGCAGGTATCAGTCCTCCCAGATTAGGAGGTTCGGGGATGGTTTGGCATTCCTCAGACTCTTTGGAAGATATTTTATTGTATTTCTTTTAAGTTGTTTGATTTCACTCATTTCCTTAGTTGCTGGTAAAGCCTTTTGAAATTCCCTTGTGACTTGAGCCTGCAAAAGGAATCTGGAGCTGTTGTTCAGCTGTTTCAGTCATGCCCAACTCTTTGTAACCCCATTTGGGGTTCTCTTGTCAGAGATACTGGAGTGGTTTCCCATGTCTTTTTTAGGTCATTTTATAAATGAGGAAACTGAGGCAAACAGAGTTAAAGGAATTGCACAGGGTCACACAGCTAGTAAGAATTTGAGGCTGGATTTGAACTCAGGCCTTTCTGACCTCCAGGCAAGACACTCAATCCACTGTGCCACCTGGCTGCCCCAGAATCTTGAGTGTCCCTGAGAAAAAGTGAGAGAGAGAAAGAGAGAATAGAATAGAGGGGTGGAAATGAGACTGATCCCTTAAAGATGTGGAGAGAGTTTCAAGACATCTTGGTGAGGTTTAGGAGCCAAACATCTTTGTTCTTACAGGCTTGGAACTGGCAGACTCCTTTTTTCTTGTAAACTGTTAATGGAATGACTCTTTTTCCTTCTGGCTCTTTCCCAGGACTGTTCCTGTAGGTGTCATGAAGGCCTAACTCAGCCTAGGATATCCGAACAGTCTGTGGCTAGACCAAAAGTTAAGGAGATAGGATGGAGGAAGGGTGGGGGTGGAGGTATTGAGAACTATAGGATTTCCTGAATTCTGGGACCCAGTTCTTGGGGAAGACCAAAGAAGGATCACTGAGTGGTGTTACAGGTCTGGCACAGATCCCATGACATGTTTCTCCCTCTGTATTCTGTAACATTTTAATGCAGGGAATATTGAGATAAAATAAGTATTTAGGGCTGTCTCAAAGAGGAAAAGAAGCCATATGATTATAGGATTCTAGATTTCAAGTTGGAAGGGACCTTAGTGCTCATCCTTGGCTCTGTAACCTGCTATGTGTGTAAATCTTAGGCTAGTTTCTTAATCTGTCTGGGCTTCATTTTCTTATCTATAAAATGAGATTAGAGGGGTCAAACACACAGCCAGAACCATTAAAATGTGATTAGGAGATATTTAGGAAAATAAATAAAAGGACAACAAAACATAGATAAAATCTTTTAAAAATCAATATTGTGCTTTCTAGTTAATAATGGCTTTCTAAGGCGATACACTGCCTGCAGGAGCTCTTCCTTTTTTTTTTTTTTTTTTTTTTTTGCTTTTTGGAGGTGGGGAAGGCAGGGCAATTGGGATTAAGTGACTTGCCCAAGGTCACATGGCTAGTAAGTGTTAAGTGTCTGAGGCAAGATTTGAACTCAGGTGCTCCTGACTCCAGGGGGAACCCTTCTTTATGTGTGGTTTAGTGACTTGTTTCTATCTGAGTTTGGCACTATTGGATTAGATGGTCTCTGAAGTCCCTTTCCAGTTCTAATACCATGCTCCAAAGGTCTAAACCAGGGGTGGGGAATCTGTGTCCCTCTAGGTCCTCAGTCACATTGGATTCAGTCAAAGGGCTGCACTTGAGGACCCAGAGGGCCACATATGGCCTCAAGGTCACAGGTTCCCCACTCCTGGTCCAACCCTCTTATTTTAAAAAATGGGAAACCGAGGCCCTGAGAAGTTAACGGACTTTCCCAGAGTCATACAAGGAATCTTGATGAAAACTGCTTTGTCTTGGTGAAGGTGTAGGTTTATAATGATGTTTCAGATTTGTATAAGATTCTCAGTTTACAAAGAGAGCCTTCGCATCGATGATCTTATTGGATCCCCAGAACTACCATGCAAAGCTGACGTTACAGGAATTTAGAAGCTTTCTGACCGTTACCAGAACCAAGAAATGTATGTGCCCTGAAAGTCACACAGACATCAAGGAGCAGGTGATGCTTGTTCTGTTCACCTATAATCTCCATATTTTCCTCTGTTTCCCACTGTCTTACCCCTCCCTCCTTTATCGATACTCACGTAGAAATGACTAAGTGTCCAATTTAACTCAGCATATATTTATTGGGCTCCAACTAGGGGACAAGGTCCCGTAAGGAATGGAATGAAGAACACATGATTCCTCCTGCTGGAGGGGACACTTACAGTCTAGTAACAGCTGACATTTATCGAATAGTTTTAAGATTTACAAAACGCCTCATGGATATTATCCAATTTGAACTTCACAACAACCCCGTGAGGTAGGCATTATTATCCCCATTTTTAGATGAGGAATATGAGGCTTAGTAAGTATGGATGGTGGGAGCTGAGCCTAAGTCTTCCTGGCGCCATGCAAACTCCATCGGCTTAATCAATGCTTGTTGGATTGGATTGTTGTATAGCCATTACATGATGTTTCTCAGGCTAGGGGAGGTATGTGTCCAAAGGGAGAAATATTTATTAAGCAGCCACTTTGTGCCAGGCACTATTCTAAACACTCTACAAATATTATTTTGCTTGATCCTTTCAACAGGTAGATGCTATTATGGTGTTCACTTTCCAGTTGAGGAAACTGAGGCAGACAGAGTTTAAGTGACTTATCCAGGGTCACTTAGCTAGTAAGTATCTGAGACCAAATTTGAACTCAGATCTTCCTGACTCTGAGCCCAGTGCTGTGACCTGCTGTCTAGCTGCCTCGCTGTAACAGGAGACAGATGTGAACGTAAGTGACTATAATATAAGGTTGATTGCTAAATGCAACAAGATATACAGAGTATTGCTGGAATTGGAGAGGATCACCTCTGCCTGGGGGGGCATAGGGATGGGGATGAGGAGTCAGAGAAGGCCTCATGGAGGACGTGGAATTTGAGCTAGGCCTGGAGGTATGGGGAGGAATGGGACAAATAAAACTGGGAGGAAGGTCCAGGTAGCTGGAGGGAATGTCAGAAACAAAGATGGAGGTGGGAACTGCTGAGCTAGTCCAGTTTGGCCAGATGTTGGTGTTCATGATAGGGAGTATCCCACTGTGCTCAGACTAGGCTGGGGCCCCATTTTAGAACACATACAGAATTGCTCCCTTTAGGGGCATTTATACTTTTAACAATGAGCAAGGACTTGGACAGAAGGGGTGGTATTTTAACAATTGGCTCACTAGGTGTGAGCCTTTCTGGACCAGGCAGCAAGTATCTATCTGGCCTATTTAAAGTCAGAAGAGTGCCACCCCATATTTACAGCCTGGAGGCATGTCTAATGATGGTGGGCCTTGTGCACTGATGCAAGGCCCTCTCTGAACTAGAGGGTGGGTTTGTACCCCTTTGTGAGGTTTGGGCCTTCGGTATACATATTATATATATATGCATGTGCATATATATCTATATATATATCTCTCTATATATATCTATACACACACACACACACACACCACACACACACACACACATACACATGCAGAGAGACAGACAGACAGACAGACACACATATATTGGTATATATAAATACTCCTTTGGTGTTTGATGAAGTAAAATGATCTCTTCCCCCAGCTTATCTTCTTTCCCCCATTCCTGGTCCCTCTCTTTCCACTTCTCATAAGAATACTTCTGTCTGTAAGTACATATAGGTCTGTCCCACTTTAAGAAATGGCATCTACAAATATTGGAACTCACCTAAGAGATAAATTAATGGTGATTCACATTGCAGGAGGTTATTCCCTTAACAAAAAGATTCCCCTGCAGGGTTCCTTTAAATAACAGCTCCCTTCTTTTATTTAAAAGAGGAATCAATCTGCAGAAATTAATTTTGCGCAGAACCTTCTAAGAGCACAACGATTGGATAAGGCACATTCCTCTGGACATTGGAAGTCCTGCCCTTGGAGCTTAGAGACAGCCCTTTCTCTGGGTCTTACTGTGGGAATAAGGCAACAGCTACTACCCTTGCTCTATAAGTCTCTACACATGTCAGTAAGGTCAGAAGAAACTCAGAATCCAATCTGGTTAGAGAGGTAGTGATCTACCCCTCACATACTGTATTTAAACTCAAGTTGAAATTCAACTATGGTATACAAAGAACAATGAACTTGGAGCCAGAAGTTCTGGGTTTGAATCCCAGCTCTGATATTACTGTGCTCTTGTGGTCAACTTTTAATATCTTGGAACCTCTGTGTCCTCATCTTTTAAAAAAGAAGAAATTCCACCTGTCCTATCTTCCCTCCCCCATCGGATTGTTGTAAATATTAAGGTGCTAAAGAAATATTAGCATCTGTTACTTCTAACTTTGTAGGTAGGAAGGTGAAATGCAATGATATTTGTGAAGATGAAAAAAATAATATGTATAGAGGACTGTATCCCCATAAGCTGTTAGGACTTTTAAGAGAAAAAAGGGTGAAATCCAGAGGAGTAGGAAAAACACTGTGGGGAAGGGGTTAAGGAACTGGGCCTTTAAGTTGGGTTATGTTATTTATTAGGTAAGTGATTTGGGCCAATCACTATGCTTCCCCGGGGTCATGGTTTCCTCATCTACAAAGTGCAGACAGCAGGACTTTCATGTCATCACAAGGCCAGTGTCACTGGGGCCATGTTCCATGTTGACACCTGAAGAAGGGTGGGGTATTCTGCCTTGGTACCACAGTCATATGGTGGACCGTCTGTGTGCCT
Organism: Pseudochirops corinnae; assembly: GCA_028646515.1. Lineage (NCBI taxonomy): Eukaryota > Metazoa > Chordata > Mammalia > Diprotodontia > Pseudocheiridae > Pseudochirops > Pseudochirops corinnae. Next base: position 302,467,953 of record CM053586.1, on the reverse strand, counting down.
TAAAGTCCTCAACACCTAGTGCAACCATCTTTGCAAATGGGCCCTGGGGAAACAACCTCAGAAGGGTATCAGGGTGGCACCTTTGCTCCCAGGTTGTGCCTTCTCCCATTCCTATGTCTTTTTCACCTTGGTCCTCCCCACCACCACCCTCTCCCCTAGACCTTCCTCACTGTGTGCTTCTTCTTCCTCTTGGAGATTGGAGTGCAGGGAAGTTAGAAATGAGCCAGGTTATAGGGACTCGAGACCCATTCTCTAGGGGAGAGGCTGTACTTCTCCCAGCTTGATGATACCTGATACAGACAGACTACTGTTCACTATTCCCACCCCACCCCCACAACCACAAGCACAACTCAATTTTTCCTGGGTCCCAGAATGCCTAAGTAGAAGCTCTGGCTACCTCTTTCATGGGTGTTGTTGTAAGGATGAAAGGTAGTAACTCACATGAAAATGCTTTGGAAAGTAGTGCACAGAGTGTTGGACTTGAAGTCAGGAAGGCCTGAGTTTGAATCCTGCCTCAGACACTCACTAGCTCTTTTACCCTGAGCAGTCACTCAACCTCTCTGATTCTCAGGGTCCCCATATGTAAAATAAGGACGTTGAACTTCATCCCTACCAATGCTAAATCCATGATCATACCATCCTGTAATTTTATCCAAATATAAGATATTCTATTATTACTTTGGGTCCTAAGTAATAAAAAGAAAAGAATTTGCAGGACAAAAAAATTTAGGTTTCAGAATAGGTTCCTGTCACTTCTTCATTACTGTATTAGTGCTAATGCTAGTCATCCTTCTGGCTAGTAGCTTTTCCAGCCTACTTGAGATAGAAACCTGGAGGTTATCTCTGGTTCCTCATGGCCCTGCCCATCAAGCAAACTGTCGTCTCAGGAACCTGAGCTGAGAGATGAATGATCTTTCCCACTATGATCTGTTCTCACTATCAAATTTTCAGAGCAATTTGCAATCTCCACATGATGAGACAAACACAAGTGGAGTTTTCTTTTTCAGGAGAATTTCCATCTGGCAGTCATAACCATTGAGGATCAGGAATATAGCCAAGATAAAGTCAAAGTCTGATAAACTGAGGGGAGGAAATCAAGTTTACATTTTAAAGTTGGTAAAATGGTGCAGTGGATAAAACTCTGGTTCTGTAGTCAGAAAGACTCACTCTTGTGAGTTCAAATCTGGCCTCAATACTTACTAGCTGTGTGACCCTGGGCAAGTCCCTTAACCCTGTTTGCCTCAGTTTCCTCATGCATAAAATGAGCTGGAGAAGGAAATGACAAAAACCTTCAGTATCTCTGCCATGATTGGAAAAAATAACTGAACAACAAAAAGCTGTTATGGTATGTAGGAAGATCACTGAAGTGAAACCCAGTTGGGTTCTATTCTCAGTCTTGGCACTAACTAGTGGTATGACCCTAGGCCAGTCCCTTCTGCTTGCTGGGGCAGAGTTTCCTAATTTGTTAAATGAGGGAATTGGACTAGATGATTTCTCAGGTCTGTTCTGGCTCTCATGTTGTAATCTGTGACTCCTCTTCCAGGGTCGACTAGACAGTGGAATAGTGACAGCCGTTCCCATCAGTCTCCATAGCAATAGTTACGCACGAGCAATCAAAGATAAGAGCCTCTGGAAAGACAGCAAAATGTTCCACTCCTTAAAGTCTGAAGGTCTTATGGAACTTATTATGAAAGGGAAAGGAGTAGGTGGACAGGCAGATCTCATGAGCTATTTGCATTCACACATAGCAGATGGACAAATGGAAAATAGTATCAATAATATCAATACCAATCGATATCCATAAACATTTATTAAGCATCTACTGTGTGTTAGACACTGTGCTAAGTGCTAGGAATACCAAAAGATGCAAAAGATAGTCCCTGCCCTCAAGGAGCTCACAATCTAATAATTGATAATAAGGGTGATGAAGATGATAGCTCACATTTACAGGACACCTGATGGTTACAAAGTACTATGGCATATGTTAGCTCATTTGTTTCTCACAAAAATACTGTATGGTAACCAGGACACAGATTATGATCCCCATTTTGCAGATTAGGAAACTGAGGCTCAGGACAGTGCCATGATTTACTCAAGGCTACACAGCCCCTACCCACTGGCTAACCCCATCTCTTTCTGAACACACTGTATTTAAACTAATGCTAGTCACATAACTTTGACATAATGTGTTGTTTACTTGCGGAAGCAGACACGCTTACTGGAATGCTGTACATATAGCAAGGCGCTGTTGTGTGTGGCTCATAAGGAGGCAAGACTAGACATCTCATCTTCCAAGGGAAACTTTAATTCCTGCCAGAAGAAGAAGAAGCAGGAAGTTGGAGCTAGAGGCTGGCTAACACATTGCTCTCTTCAGAAAGGTGGGAATTATGTCTATCTGCTCTATGAAATATTATTAGTCTAGGGGATATAATTTTAGGGTTCAAGCTAAACTCCTGATCACCATTTCTAAAATGAAGAAAAGAAGATCTCAAGTTTTATATGCAAGGTATGACTGCCTTCCCACTAAATGCCAATTCTGTAATGAAAATGTATAGCAAGTAGCAAAGAAATCCAAGTCAACAGCAAAAAAGAAGTCAGAGAAAGTCCACATAGTAGTATACATATACATGTATGTATATCTGTATATATGTATACACACACACACACACACATACCAGATGATACACAGCATAAATGAGCTCTTTCATTGGGAGGAAGGTAACCCAGCTCAACAGAGAGTTCCACATCTCACCCAAGGGGAAATTTCCTGAAGCTGGGGACAGGGACATGATCAAAGTTCTACGTATCATCTTCTTCCCAGAGGTTTTCTTCATTTATGGACTTGAAGAGAGGTTAGACCCCTGAGCATTTTCTCTCTTGATACTAGTAGCCGGAAGATGAACCCAAAAAGACTAAAGAGACCAGATGTCCCTTCTTTCCCTCTTGAGCCAACTCTGCCCCTACTCCTCACACAGGCACCTGGGATCAGTTTCTACCAGTGAGAAAAGAGCCCCATAATAAGGGGCTTTGGGACTTGGCTTACATCTACAACAGTTTTCTCTTCTTAGACTAGAATCAATGAGCAGATATATGAGTAACCAGAGAATGTAATACATGATAAAAACAGGTAAAAGAGCCCCCAAGCTTGTCCCTCTCCTGAACATTTGAGGTGCCCACTGCTCCAATGAGCTCTAGGTGATAAAGAGTCTCAGTTCTCCCCTGAACACGTACATGTGGGCAATAACAAGGCTCCCGAGGATATCTGACTCACTTTTCTTTGGGCCGACCATCAGATACAGCTGAAAGAATCTGAGTTACTTTCTTGGCTTGCTCACGTCATGGGAGCTAGAATGTGGAATGCTGTGCAAACAGCTAATCTATCAGGCAGGGAAGCGAGGTGGGGCAGTGGCTAGAGTGTTGGGCCTGGAGTCAGGAAGACCTGAGTTCAAATCAGACCTAGATTAGCTGTGTGACTCGAGGCGAGTCATCAACCCTGTTTGCTTCAGTTTTCTCATCTGTAAAACGAGCTAGAGAAGGAAATGGTCAAATCACTCCAGTACCTTTGCCAAGAAAAACATCCATTCTATCAAAGAGCTGCGTCAGTGGACTCGGCAGCCATCTTGCGTAAGGTATGGTTTTTCCATTGTCTTTGTTTCTCTTGTCCCTTGACTTGGCACCACTCTAGTGCTGTGTTCCCTCTTCTCCTCACTTTCTGTCGCTACCTCCAGTCCCATTCCCCAATGCCACGAGCCCAGGATCAGGGAAGGACAATAAAGGGAGTATTTCTAGCAATGGCTACAGACTGCAGCCTACACACGCCCAATCATTGTACTTTCTTCCCTGTTTGGGCCTGAGAAGGGTGTGAATGATGCAGTGCCAACCATCCCTGCAATATACAACTATTACCATGGAGAGAAGGGAATCTGATACGGTAAGGAATGCAACGTCCTCTCGTGTGAAAGACTTCTCTTTTTATAGATGTATATAAGTTGAATCCTAAGACTGTCTTGTGATCTCCAAAGGCTGTAGTCTCATTGAAGTGATAAATCAGAAGATATTAGAGAAGGAAAGGACCTTAAGGATCTTATGAGATTCTTATGAAATATATGAAAGTTCCAGTTCCTTATTTGAAAGATTGAAACTGAAACCCGGTAAAGCTGAGTGACATTCTTTTTATTTTTGGTCTTTTTGAAGAGGGGAAGGCCGGGCAATTGGGTTTAAGTGACTTATCCAAGGTCACACAGCTAGTAAGTATTAAGTGTCTGAGGCTGGATTTGAACTCAGGTCCTCCTGATTCCAGGGCTGGTGCTCTATTCATTTCACCATCTAGCTACCCCTACATTCTTTAAAAAAAAATTTTTTTTTGCTGAAAAGTTTTTGGTGCTTTCTTTTTAATTTTTAAAAATCACTTTAAAATTCCTTATAGATTTGACAAAGATAACCAGATATGAACACTTCTGTATACAGAAGGAGATTATTTTCTTTGAAAACACAAATTTTTTTTTAAAAGTGTCTATTAAATCCATCATGGTGTTAGCAACATACCTGGCTTATCTGTTACTCCTTCTGAACTTCCATCTGATCCCGTGCTTGTGTGTGTGTGTGTGTGTGTGTATGTGTGTGTGTGTGTGTGTGTGTGGTGTGTATGTGTATATGTGTGCACTCATTTGAGGCTCTGTCTCCCTATCTTGCCCAGGCTGGAAGAGCCAGGACCACTCATTGGCTTGAATACACTGTGATTGGCACAGGAGCTTTGGCCTTTTTCATTTCTGAAATAGGTTGATTAGACTCTTCTTAAGCAAACAGGTAGCCTCCTACTTCTGGGGAATTGCATGTTAATGCTTAACAGTGCCAACAATTGATTGGTATCCAGGGGTGGGGGACCTGTGACCTCAAGGCCACATGTGACCTGCTAGGTCCTCAAGTGAGGCCCTTTGACTGAATCCAAACTTTCCAGAACAAGTTCCCTTAATCAAAGGATTTGTTCTGTAAAACTTGGACTCAGTTAAAAGACTGTACCCAAGGACCTAGAAGACCACATGTGGCCTCGAGGCCACAGATTCCCCATCCTTGGATCACCCATTGTAGCTCAGAATTCCTGAGCACAAGAGATCTAACACTGTCAGCCTCTGTGGTAGCTGGGATTACAAGTGAGTGCCAGCACCCAACCCCAGGTTTTCTGGTATTTTTTGGCATTTTTAAGAGCAATGGTGGTACCAAGCCTATAAATGAACCAGAGATCTTGTCACTAGGTCTACCTCTGCCCAAATTAACATATCACACATTCAGGTGGGGCCCTATTTAAAAATAGTAATAATTCCCATTTGTTTAACAACCAAACTTTTCAAAACACTTTCTTCCCAACGTCAATGGTAGGTAAGTAATGCCTAGTTTATTATTCTCATCTTTAAACTGAGGCATAGGAAGGTTAAATGACTTTCTCAAAGTTGTACACCTACTAAGCATCAGATTTGAGACTCAAGTCAGTTCTAAAATGCCTAGTCCAGTATGCTTTTCAACAGAATAGGCTGATTCTTCAAAATGTGATGAAATACAACATTCATTAAGCATCAGCTACGTGTTAAGATGTCATGGCATCATGGATAGATGACCTGTTCTACAACCAGAAGACCTGGGTTCCAGTCTCACCATTGACACATACAAGTGCTAATGTGACCGTGGGCTAATCAAATAACCTAGCAGGGTCCTAGGCAATTCTCTAAGGGTATAAGTCTCAGTTGAATTGCTGATCTTCACTAGTGGAGGGAGTTTCTACTCTAGAAGTCCTCAGACTGATGAAATCCCAGATCTGTATGAAGAAAAAAAAAAGGCCAGGTGTATGTTAAGTCTGAGAGAACAAAGATGAGCAGTATATAATTCCTCTCCTCCAGGATCTCACAGTTTAAAATACTAGTTTATTAGGATTTCAAGGTGCTTTGTGGAAGCACTCATATTTAAGCATCAAAACTTTAAGGGAGAAAGTAACCTGTAAGATCTGGATAAGACTTGGATTGAAATTCTAGTTCTTCAACTCACCAGCTGTCAAACCCAAGGCTCTCTCTCTCCTCTTCTGTGAAACTGGGATGATTGTTATGGCACTCAGATAGGCATGTGGATGGTTCAGTGACAATTTTCCTTGGTCTAAATAATTACTACTGGTAAGAGAAGGGGCAACTAGGTGGCACAGTGGATAGAGCACTGGCCCTGGAGTCAGAAAGACTTGAGTTCAAATCTGGCCTCAGACACTTACTAGCTGTGTGACCCTGGGCAAGTCACTTAACCTTGTTTGCCTCAGTTTCCTCATCTGTAAAATGAACTGGAGAAGAAAATGGCAAATCACTCCAGTATCTCTGCCAAGAAAACCCCAAATGGGATCACAACAAGTTGAACTGAAATGACTCAACAACAACAATAACAACAAAAAGTAAGGAAAGAATACTAGTCAGTCATGGCATGATCCTCCTATTTGAAACACTTGTACAACCTTGGGAGAGTAAGTCACTTCTCTCTGGGTCTTAGTTTCCTCATTTGTAAAATGGGGATAATAATTTTTGAGCTACCTCCTTTGAAGGACTGTTGTGAGGCTCTAATGAGGTTATATAAACATCAGCCATCAATATGATCACCTTAAATTTACAGATGAGGAAACTGAAAGGAAAGACCAGAAATCTTACTTTCTCAAGACTGCACTTAAAATAACGAAAGTGCTTCAAGTGTGTTTACAACTGCACCACATTCCCATCATTCCCAGCACAGCAAAGATGTGTCAGAATGGGACTCAAACCCGTATCTTTTCAACTCCAGAAATGGGTGAATTGGGGATGGAAGGAAAGGGAATTGTTACAAAGATTTGTAAAGTGAGATGTGTCTATATAAACAACTTAGAGCTGGGAGCTCAAGAGTCTGTGAGGCCCAGACAATCTTCCTAGGAGAGCAACCGTTGTCTTCCCAGCACTTGTTGCTTTTGTCCCAAATGACCAGGTTGCTCCAGCTTCCAGGAAGAGGATAATGTTATAAGAGGACCAGCTTTCAGGATAGGCCATCCCCAGCTAGACCCTGAAGGACAGCCAAAAATGACATGAAACTCCTTGGGTTGCTATTTTTCTCTCTGGAAGGAATGTGTAACTTGTTTCTTCCCCTCCCCTAACTAACTGCTTTTCTTCCTGGAGAAGGTCACAGTCTAAGAGTGTAAGTAAGTGTTTGAGTATTTGGGCACAAATTAACTGCTATGGAGCAATAGAAAGCCCTGGGGGGTATCAATCGGAGAGATTTACGCTGGCTGCTGCTCTATTTTAAGCTCCCAGACCTCAAATCCCTTCCCTTTCCCAACAGTCATGGCTTGGTCAAAGGAAAAAGGAAAGCGGGGGTGGGAGACAGGGAAGGTCAGTGTGATGGCTGCTCATTCATTCAAGCTGGGTGGAAATTCCCATTGTCTCATTTGTCTCCACCCCCTGCAGACTCTTGCAGCAGGATCAAGGCTTCCCAGCTGCCAAACTGGGTGACTCAGGCTTCTCTGGTAGTTGGAAAAATGTCTAGCTTATTTTCAAAATTCTCAAATACTTCTAGGATCTGTGATTTTTCTCATTGTGGACACTCCCCCCATTGATTCAGTCCTACCAAGGGAAATGGTTTTTGAAGGTCTGTATGGCAGCCGGACCAACTATTTCTTGATTGACATGTGATGAACTTTTCCAAACTTACATACAGTAAGAAGATAAAATAGAGTCTCTCTTTGGGACTGTACTTATCAGAAGATCATAGGGCTGGAGCTAAAAGGGATCTCATAGGCTAACTAATCCAACCCCTTTCTTTTCTTTTTCTTTTTTCCTAGGGGAGAAGGTAGAGCAATTAGGGTTGAGTGACTTGCCCAAGGTCACAGGCTAGTTTTTTGTGTTAAGTGCCTGAGGTCGGATTTGAACTCAGGTCTTCCTGACTTCAGGGCCGGTGCTCTATTCACTGTGCCACCTAGCTTTCCCTAACCCCTTTATTTTCACAGATAAAGAGACTGAGGACCAGGAATATTAAGTAACCTGTCCACATACTACAGTCAGAATTTGAACCCAGAGTTTGGATTTGAACCCAAGTCTTTTGACCCTAGATTCAGTCAGTGCTCTTTCCATTGTACTCAAAGCCTGACTTGGTATTAAGTAGATCCCAAAGCTTAACCTCTGCTGGCATAGTTTTCCTTTGAGAACCCAGGACCATCCCCTACCGCCATGAACTTTAGGACTTTAATAATCCTATGAAAGAGAAGATAGTATGTTTCATATCCTTCATTAATACATGTTTGTGGGTATCATTTCACTGGACCCATGTAGTAATAGCCCTGTTTAATAGGCAGGGCATGCATGAATCAGAGAATCATAAAAGAACAGAAAGGTCATTCATCTAATCCAGTGTTTCCTCATCCAAGTTAATGTGGAAGATTGGTAAAATAGCAAAATTTTTTACTACAGATCCACCTGCCCCTCTGGAGCCTTGGCACAATGGCTCCCTGTGGTTTGGAAGACTAGGACTAGGCACAAGAGAGGAGGAGAAAGATGGGAGTGAGGGTTGGAATGGGAGGATGTGGGAGGAAAAGGAAGAAGGATGAGGAGAAGATACTTTAGAAGGTTTAGAGGTTCTAAGAAGTAAAGGACTTTGGAGAGAGTACATTCCAGGTGCTGAGGGTGGAGCAGGGAGAAGTCAGGAGACATGGGCTTGAATCCCAGTTCTGATCTGTGTGACTATGTGACTTCAGCTCTCTGATTCTGTTTGCTCATGGAAAATGGAGATGGAATAACCTTGAGTACATTAAATTGAAAAGTTTCTGTACAAACAAAGCCAATGTAACCAAGATTAAGAGGGAGGTGGGAAATTGGGAAAGAATATTTACAACCAGTGTCTCTGATAAAGGCCTCATTTCCAAAATTTA
>CM053586.1:302440114-302458539 GCA_028646515.1 Pseudochirops corinnae | reverse complement strand
TCCCTTCTCCCCCCCCCTCCCTTCCAGGTTGATTTTATAGACAGGGAAACAGACATGATGATTCATTTGTCTGGGTGAAAGCAAAATAGGATACCAAGTCCCCCAAATCTCAATTTAATTTATATCCAAAGGGGGCAATCCAGAAACCACTCTGTGCCCTGTAGCGCCTCTTACCCTCGTGTCATGGCACATCAACCCTTCCCCCATTCATCCCAGACCCATCCATCCCTATATGTATTCTAATCAGTTAGTAGCACATGTGCATAGCATACTAAGTACACATATGTAATGTAAATATATACTCCGCATTAGCACTTATGACCTCAGGGTTAATTGGGTTCTCGGGCTGTCTCTGTTTTATCTGCTTCCTCTCCAAGCTTAGAGAAACTCTCCCCTTCCCCCCAACCATTGGATGAGGAGAGAGAAGGTTATTGATTCAGAGCTGGCAAGGATCTTAGAAGTCACCAAGGCTCACTTCTTTATTTTACAGGTGAGGAAACTGAGGTTTGGAGAGGTTATGAAGCCTCTGGCTCCAAAGCTAGGAGCATAGTTTCCCCTGTGACACCAAGCTGACTCACCCAACATGGAAAAAAGGACCTGAGAGGGTCTGCTCGGGAGTGGTCAGTGGCCCTGTGTCTAGGACAGAGTCCAGAGCAGTGAGGGCACTGTCAGTGCTGAGCTTGACCCCAAAGCTCAAGGTCTGCTCTGTAATACTCTCTTTAGGGTCAGGTCTTCTTTCATTTTTTTAAAAAATATACCCAGAGATTAGCCCAGTCCCTGGCACATAATAAGCACTTAATAAATGTATGTTGACTTGACTTTACACTGGAGTGAATGGATGGTGAATGATGGGAGGATTCTGTACACTGAATGTTCTCTATGCACGGAGTACTTTCTGTGGCCCCAGAAGGGCCAGGGGAGGGGGGCAGAAAGGAGAAGTCGGCACAAAGATATGGTGCATTTGGTACTTGCCAGATGGACTCTATTGCTTCCAAACTGGCCTAATCTCTTGAACCAACTGCTGTCTATCACAGCCCTCTATTGCCTTTGAATCTATTCAGTTTGATGTGATAGATTCCAAGTGACCACGAGGAGGAGGAGAAAAATATACCAGAGTGTATAGCAATGTCTCTTACTGGGTACACTCATCCCTGGGGGACTTTTTTATTCCAGTTTAACTCAGGGAGTAGGACAAGGACTGGTGCTGGACCAGGTCAGGCCTACCAAGGGAATCTGACCCAGGTCCTGACCACGCCTGGGTTTGAGGGCACTGGGGAAACTATTCCTGTCTTGTGGCTGCACAAGGGCTTTAGGTCTTGACTAGCATGGAGCTGGGAGTATGATTTGTTCAGGAATCATAGTGATGCACTTTGATTCTGTCTTTAAAGTCTTTTAATATTAAAAACAAATTATTCTGAATTTAACAAACACCAAATAAAATGGGCATTTCAAGAAATACAGAACAGAAAAAAGGACTGCGTGTGAAACTATAGATCTCTAATATATATATATATACACATATATATGTATATATATATGTATGTATATATATGTATGTATATATATATTTTCTCTTTAGGTATACTGCAGTTTTAAGTTAAAATTTAAAGCTTAAAACTATAGTAGGACTTTGGAGATACCCTATATAATAAATTCAGCCTGTAGTTTTCAAAGCTGTCCTGCTTATCTGTGCTTCTTTTTGGCCCTCATGCTCTCTTCTGTGCAATTTTTAAAAAAAGATGTCTCATTGACCTTCTTGTCTTTTCTTTCTTCTTATCTTCCTTCCTGCCTTCCTTTTTTTCTCCCTCCTTTCCTTCCTTCTTTCCTTCCTTCCTTCCTTCTTTCCTTCCTTCCTTTCCTCCCTCCCTCCTTTCTTTACCTTTCCTTTCTTTCAACACAATTTTTCAATCACAATTTGTCCTTTGAAAAATACATTTGAAACCATTCGTGGCCTTTAAGCAGAGTCTAGATCATGATTTGTTGGGGATATTTTGTATGGGATTCATGTTTTAGAAAGGGTTGGAATAGATGACTTCTGAGTTCCTTTCCAACTCATTAATTTTATGACTCTATTAATTCACACTGTTGTTGTTCAGTCATTTCAGTAGTTTCTAACTCTTAGCAACCTCATTTGGGATTTTCTTGGCAAAGATACTGGAGTGGTTTGCTATTTCTTACTCCAATTCATTTGACAGATGAGGAAACTGAGGCAAACAGGGTTAAGTGATTTGTCCAGGGTCACACAGCTAGTAAGTGTCTGAGGTCAAACTTGAACTCCAGGCTTGGTGCTCTATCCATTTTACCACCTAACTGCCCCATTCACACACAAGAACAGGCTATTAAGTACAGCTAGCTGAAAGAAAGAGAGGAGCAAGGATTGTAACTGAAGGCAAATCTTGACTTAATCCTTGTAGAAGAGATTCAACAAGAAACTGAGAAATAAAGGCCCAGCTAATAATGGAAGGAATTCAGGAGAGAACACGAGTCTCAGAAACAATGATTAGGAATAACAGTGGACACATTTGCATATGCAGGACATTAAAACTTTCAGGCTTAGGCAAGTTCAGTCATTGATGATGAAGATTAAGGATAGAGATGGTGAATGAATGAAAGAAGGCAAAAGAAGAAGCCGGAGGGAAGAGGAAAGGCAGAAGAAAAGGTTTAGGGAGAAGAGAAAGGAAGAAAGAGACAAGAATGCAGAAAGAGAAGTGGTATGATGGCTTTAAAATCATGTTTCAGTCTTTTTGTAAGAATATCCATTCCCTGGCTGAACAAGTTGTGGTATATGAGTGTGATGGAATCCTACTGTGCATTGAGAAATAAAGAGCTCAATGATCTTAGAAAAACACAGATAGACTTGCATGAAATAATGAAGAGTGAAATGAGCAGAACCAAGAGAACACTGTATACAGTAACAGCAACATTGTTTTAAGAGCAACTTTGAGTGAATAAGTCATTTTGACTATTATAAATACCCAGATTAACTACAAAGGACATATGAAGGAAGACGCTGTTTGCATCCAGAGAAAGAAATGACAAATGGAAGCATGTAAATGTTGATTTTACACATATATAATATGTACATATATATATACTCACACACGAATTTGTGTCTAATGGTAGCCATCTCTATGGTGTGGATGGAGGGAAGAAAAAAAGGAAAAAAGAAAATAAATTTACATGATAACTTTATCATATATTTAAAAGGAATAGCAAGTTGTATATAATAGATTTGCAGTTTCATGTACAATCATTTTTTTAATTATACTGTGCTATAGAAATGCTTGCTTTATTCCATAAATTAAAAATAAAATAAATTTTAAAACAGAATACTCATTCCTAGAACTCTTGAATGAGTGAAAGAATTAAAAAAATTTATTAAGCAATTACTATCTGCTAAACAGTGTGCTAAGTGCCAGGGATACAATTTTTAAAAAATCAACAGTCCCTTGTTTCAAGGAACTCATGCTCTAATTAGAGTGGTGATGACATATAAAAGAAAGTTTAGTTGCAAGGCAGAAAGAAAGGCCTAGAAATCCTAAAGATGCAGGAGAGGGGCCCTTCTACATGCATAACTATTTGTGCAACCTAAGGGCTCCTTCGGGGGTCTTTAGGTCATATAGTTAGCATGACAGGGCTGAGATCCTGCAGGGCATGGCAGAAAGACAGATGGGAAAACCCTGGAGGACCTCAGGAGGCAGAGGCAGAGATGCTGGCAAAGCCTGATGGTCTTCCATCTCATCAGATGTGATGGAGTTGTTGGCTCCTCTGCTATCCAAGCCCTGGTCAACCCGGATCTGTGTTGAGGCCTCATCCTTCCTTCTTCCTTTCAGGAGGGGGATCCCAGCGGCAACTCTTAGAATGCTAAAGAAAAAAGGAGAAGGCGGTGACCCGATGTTAAAAACCATCAGAGGAAAAAACATTCATGTCTTTTACCGGCTGTGGGAGGGAGGCAAATTGGGGTGATGAGAGGCGATGGAAAGAGTGATCAGGGTATGCTGTACTCAGTGCTCCGCAGCACAGTAATCAAGGAGAAGCATGATCTGAATTGTGTCAAACCCCCAGGGTTACCCTCCATCAGGTAGGGTGGAGCCAAATGGATCTCTCATTCAGCAATGGACCTGGGGGTGGGGGTGGGAGGATGCCGACTTAGCAACCCAGTTCAATTGAACAAGCATTTATGAAGTGCCTACTGTGTGTTAGACACTGTGATAGACATAAAAGCAGAAGTCCCTGCAATTAAGGAGCTTACATTAGATTGGTAAAGAGGGGAAGGAGCAGATGGGACAAAATGTTTGCAGATGTTATTAGGTGAATTAGAAATAAAATATATGAAAATAATTTGTAGGGTGAAGGCACCCACTAGTCCTTAATGCTGATTCTTTTACTTATATTTATGGCCATCTTTTATTCCCCCTCCCGATAGTCTCAGTTTTAGTGCTGCCCCTGTTGTTTGGGCTGCCTTCCCACACAGTACGGTATAATTATTGAGCCTATCGTGGCTCCTAATGCTTCAAGTCTAAACTCCTGTTCCTGACTTGCAAAGGCCTCTTGTGATCTGCTTCTGCTTCTCCCCTACATCTCCCTTCTGCCTCTGGCTTGCTGCTTTTCTCTTCAACCTTTCATTTCCACTCCCCTTGCTTTTATTCAGGAGGGGCCACTCCAACAGGAGTGCCCTCTCCCCTCCTTTCCATCCACTCATTCTTCCAAGGCCAGCTCCCCCCTCTCCACCTCTTCATGAAGATTTTTCCAGTAACCAGTCCACATTTAGCATTCTCTCCTGTGATCACCTTTGTGTTAATACAATACTGTTTAGTATTTTGCCTCTTACCTTCCCAGTTTTTTCAGTGAAGGCTGATTTTTTTCTTCCCTGCTATATTGTGAACTCCTTGAGGTTAAGGACCATGTATTCTCCACATGGTGGATTTGTAATTTTTGGGGAGTCTAAACTTAATATTTCATTGGTGTTTGTGTGGGTGGATCTTCCAGTATGAAAAAGCTTGGTAGTGATACACATCTGGCCATTCATCTGTATTTTATAGTCTTATTTATTTGAGGCACAAAAATTTAAGTGGCTTGTAGTGGTCATGTGGTCAGTGCATGTCAGAAATGGGATTTGGACCTAGATCTGACTGACTTTAAGGATGACTGTCTCTATCCGTTCTTGTTTGTTGTGTATCACACTGTAAAACACTTACTGTTGGTTGATCACCCTCTCCTCCTGTATATTCTGTCTTCCCTCTGTTTCTATTATGCTATTCTCTCATTTCTCCTTCTGCTTAGCTAACCATTCAAGGTGGCTAAGTGGTATAATGAATGGACTCCTGGTATTGGAGTCAGGAAGACTTGAGTTCCAATCCTGCCTTAGACACCAACTTGTGTGACCCTGGGCAAGTCACTTACCTCTGTCTACCTCAGTTTCCTTATTGGTAAAATGGTAATTATCATAGCACTTATCTCACAGGGTCCTTCTGAGGGTCAAATGAGATAATATTTGTAAGAAGTGCTTAGTACCATGCCTAGGATATAGTGGGCACTATGTAAATGCTTATTCCCTTCCCTGTTGATATGAATTATTGGTGGGATCCATCTGGAAAGAGCATGGTCAGATTAGAGACCTAGGAACCACTTTTGTTTGTGACTTTGGACTCATCAGCAGAGGGGGTGCTGGAGATAGAAAAGAGAAATACTGAACTTGTTCCTTCTGGAAAGATGAGGGAATCACAGGGCCAGTTCATTGCCTAGAAGATGGAAAATGAGAGCCTCACCTTGGCTCTGCCTTAGTCTAGCTGTGAGATCTTGGATGGGGTGGTTTACCACCATCATCCCTTCCTCTGTACCATTGCTTCTTCTAAAGAGAGCACAACCCAACTAAGAGGACCATGTGGTTTTGGGGAGAATTGGGTCATTTTATATCAAAGTTGCCTCAATTCATGAGTGATTTGACTGGCCTGCAGGACACATGCAGAGGAGATCCTACTGGGTGAAGAGAGTGGGATCAATTGTGAACTTCAAAAACTTTCTCCCTGGAAACCAAAGAGGTAACCATGGCAATAGCCAGGTTGAACTCAGAAAGCTCTTCACCTCCCAATCCCTGAGTTCCATGTCCTTGGCTTTATCTGACTTGTTCACTTGTTTGTCAGTTTATATTTCTTTCTCTTGTTCTCTTTTAGTCTAGTGGAAAGGAACACTAGAATGGGGATCCCAGAGATCTAGTTCCAGGGCCAAGCCTGGTCAGTGTCTTGTTGGATGTCTTAGGACAAATCAAGTACCTTTGTTTTCTTACCTGCAAAACTGGGATCTATCCTCTGTCCAACTGATAGGGGTAGGGTGGGAATACATATGCATATGGTTTTCTGGGGGCCTCAGAAGACTCGAGATGCATTCAAGGTGTTCTGTTCTCAAACCACTCCTGATCTAATTAATCCAGTTGGTTATGGCATGGTGCTAATGAACAATAAGGATATGGATTTGATCTTTGTAGAAGCTGGTTTATTCCTCGTGGAGGACAACTATCCCACGGTAACAGGCTTCCCTATAACACAAGACTGTAGTCCTAATGTCATTGTATGCAATGTTTTATAAATGTACATCTTTGCTCCTCATTGAGAATGAGAATGTGTGGATGATTTGGGGACAAATTCATAGATACTACAAGGCAATAAGTCAATTCACAGTCCCTACTAATAATCTTAGAAATAGTCTTTACAAAGGGCTGTGTATTATGCCAGTATCCTTCCTTCTTTCTTTCCTTCCTTCTCTCCCTCCCTTTCTCCTTTCCTTCTGTCCCCCCTCCCTCTCTGTCTGTCTCTCTTTCTGTTTCTGTTTCTCTGTCTCTTCATCATCATCATCATCATCATCATCATCATCATCATCATCATCCTCCTCCTCCTCATTCCTAGGCTAAAGAGCTGCCATTTACATTTTTCTGTATTTGACTTCTCTAGCTGTTTCCGAGGAATTTGAGGGTAAGGTCTTTCAGAGGGTATCAGGGTTTTACAAAATGGGAAGGACTCCAGTGACTCTGGAGGGGAGAGAGAGACAGAGAGAGACAAAGACAGAGACAGAGAGAGACAGAGAGGCTGATGACTTAGAGCAGGTCTGCCTCACTCAAGTCTAATGCACGAGCAAGTCAAGACATCACCCGCATGATGTCATTGGTCCTCTGGGACATACCTGTTCCAGAGGCCACAAACCTAGGCAAGGGAATCCCAATCAATAGACATCTATTAAGTGCCTATGTGCCAGGCACTGCGCTAAGCACTGGGGATACAAAAAGGGGCAAAAGCCAATCCCTGCCCTCAAGGAACTTACAATCTAACGGAATCTGTTTTTAGAAAAGGAAACCTTTTCCCCATTTTCTCTGATAATGACCTATCTTGCATTTCCATTTCTCCTTCTTCCTAATTTCCTCCTTATTCTCTTGATCTTTTTTGTCTTTTTCTCATGTCCTTATTTCTATTTTGACCCTTTTCTCCTTTTGCTGTTTTCCTTCCCATTTTTTTTTCTTGCCCATTTACTTCCTTTTGTGTAGCTGGCACAGTAGAGTTAGGACTAGGAGTTAGGAAGACCTGAATTCAAATCCTCCCTTAGACACTATGTAAACTTAGGCAAATCACTTGACTTCTTCAAGCTTCAGTTTCCTCATCTGCAGAATGGGGATAATACCAGCGCCTCTCTCACATGACTGTTATGAGAATCAGATGTGATGACGTTTGTAAAGCACTTTGCAAACTTTACGATGCCATATAAACATTAGCTGTTGTGGGTGCTGTTAATTATTCCCTTTGGTTTTCCTCTCTCTACTGGCCCCAAACATACCACAGAGTGGAGCAGGCAGTATCCAGAAAGGCATCGAACAGTAAGCTTGGACTAACACTTTGCAATACAATATTCTCTTCTCTGCCCGCTGGATGCCCCTCCATTCACTGAATAACAACATTGTGCATTTACAAAGCACTATTGTTCCATGAATTTAAAATGTTCAATACCCCTCGCCCCCAGCTGTCTCCTTTACCCTTAAGACGTCCTTGTGTGAGGTGGGAACAGTGGAGATCAGACCTAGAGGTGCAAATATGAGTTTTGAGGGGGAGGGGACTGGACAGATTATAGCTCTTATTTTACAGATGACGAAATTAAGGAAATAGTAGTGAGATACCTCACCAGTAACTGACCTGGTTACGTACTAGGTGGAAGCGGAGGTGGCAGTAGGGAGAGGAGTGCCCCACTGATCCCTAAAGGTGGCTTTTTTTTTTCCCCAGATGGCAGAGTAGTGTGGTAGAAAGACAGTAGCCTGGGCCTCAGAGGACCTGAGATCTAGTCCAGTGTCTGGCACACAGTAGATGCTTAAGAAATGTTTTTGACTGACTAGTCTCAACCTTGAGCAAGTCATTTTATTTCTGAGTCCCATTCCTTCACCTGTAAAATGAGTGGAAAGGTTAGACTAGGTGATCTCTCAGGTCTCTTCCAGCTCTAAACATTTCATCAATCAACAAATTGACAAGAATGTATTAAGCGGTTACTGTATACATCAGGCACCATGCAAGATGTTGGGTATACAAATACAAAAATGAAACTGCCCCAGCCTTCCAGGAGTTTGCATCCTGTTGGGAAGACATCATGTGCATATAGAAATAAACTACCAGGTTAACTTTCTTTTGGGGGGGGGGGAGTGGTATGTGTAGTGACAACTGGGAAAATCAGAAAAGGCTTCATGTTGAAGATGATAGCTTGAGATGAATTTTGAAGGAAGCAAGGGATTCTAGAGGGTGGAGGTGAGGAGGGAGTGCATTTAGTGCAATGCCTTGGGGATGAGAGATCGAGTCATGTGTGAGAAACAGCAAAAAAAAAAAAAAAAAAAAGCCAGTTTGACCTAATCAGAAAGTGTGTGGAAGGGAGTCATGGATAACCAGGCTGGGAAGGTAGGTTGGGGCCTGTTATGAAGGATTTTAAAAACCAAACAGAAATCACATTTGATCCTAAGAGGGATAGGGAGCTATTAGAGTCCTTTGAGCAGGGGAGTGATGTAATCCATCTAGGAGTTAATTCAATTCACCAGACATCCAACAGGGCTGTGTTGTCGGCCGCCTGAGAGCACAGCGCACTGCACTGGGTACAGTATTAAACGGGAGAAGCAGCTTGGGTGCTCGCCCTTGAAGTGTTTACAACGTTAGACTTCCCAGTGAGCCAGGCTGAAGAGCTCCCATGAACA
Source organism: Pseudochirops corinnae (assembly GCA_028646515.1). Taxonomy (NCBI): domain Eukaryota; kingdom Metazoa; phylum Chordata; class Mammalia; order Diprotodontia; family Pseudocheiridae; genus Pseudochirops; species Pseudochirops corinnae. Next base: position 302,449,328 of record CM053586.1, on the reverse strand, counting down.
CCTTGTCCACTCCGCAATGCCAAACGATTTCCTGTATTTTATCAAATGATGGAGGGGCTCTTTCTTCCTCTCAAACCCTGCATCCAGCACAATTGCCAGCTGCAGCCTGTCTCTGTGGTCTTCTTTCCCTCCCCAACCCCTTCTTGGAAGATTTCATTCATACGAAGAGGATAACTGTTGGTCCCATTATTCAGCCACTGGCTGTGAATGTGATTTGCAAGGGATTGTCTGCGCCCCAGCTTTGGCTCCTCACCCCAGTGACCCCCGCCTCTCTCTTCTTCCCGTTATTACTGCGGAGAGGCAATCTTGCTTTCACGTCGTCAGAGCCTGGCCTGGCGGCCCTTCCTATTGGTCAGAGCCCCGGAGCCCACTGTCCCCCCCCTTTTTTCCTTCTTCCCTCCTCCCCTCACCCCCCTTCTCTCATGTGTTATAAAGCAGTGGCTTCTCGCCGCCAGCACTCGGTCTAACAAACACGAGTGTGTGTGTAGCTGACGCGCTCCTCCTGCTGCTGCTGCTATTGCTACTACGAGCCTGACTCTGGTGGAACAGGGGTCGGAAGCTTGCCACCATTTACTCCCCAGACTGCTGACTCGTGTCTACCGAGATGTGCCGGACACTGTCTGCATTCCCCAGCACCTGTCTGGAAAGGTAAGAGGCGCTTGCAGAGTTGGCAATCCGCTGTTTGGTCCGCCTAAAGTCGCCCAAGTAATACGGCAAAACTGGTGGGGTGTGAGTATGTCAAAGCTGCCCCTGGGACCTTGGCCATGCTTTAGATCAACTTCATTTTACAGATGAGGAAATTAGGACCAGAAAAGCCAAGGCACTGGTTCGGGGCCATGTGGTAATGTTAGGGGCGATACAAGGGACGACCAGATGGGCTCAGCCTGCTGTCACTTCGCAGTAAAAGGGGGAGTGAGACCACACACAACCTTATGGATTTGGTAGGAACGAGTCAGACGAGATGGGAGAGAACGGGAGACACAGCTTTTCTGATAGTGTTAGATGCTCTCGGGAGGAGAGAAGAATCACAAAGGGTTTAGGAGACTCTGGGGAGGAGGGAGTTGTGGGGGATGCAGAGAAGTAGGGAAGGGCCCATCCAGGTTTCTGTATCTCTCCTAAGACAAGTAACAGCTACTGCTGCTCCCCTAAAGCAAAAGCTGGGCCCAACTGTCAAGCCTTCTCTGGTCAGTCATCTACAGCTTTCCTGAGAGGCTGAGTTTGTATTCCCATACATTGGAATTCAGCCCCAAGCAGTCCTGCTGGGAACGATTCTGTTTCTAGTGAAAGTGGTAAGAGGTAGGGAAGGGAATTACATTCCTAGTCACCATCAACAACTGGTACCATGCTAGTTCTCAGAGAGGTGCTTCAAAGAGCTTTCTGTGTGCAGCTATCCTATAAGTGCTGTTAGCTGTAGAGGCAGAGGATAAGATAAAAAAAGTTGGAAATGGAACAAAGAAATATCTTACATTGTCCTCCAAACCCTAGAATTAAGGAGACACTCAGAGACAAGTGCTTCCGGGCAGAAAGGCACAGGGATTTGTGTGATTTTAATATATAAATACATATATATGTAATATATATATACACACATATGCACACATATGTGTATATATGTATGTATTGATCTCAAATTATACACACACACACACACACACACACACATATATGTATATAAAAGTAGCATGACCCAATACTGGCCTTCCTTGGACAGAAAGACTTGAGTTCAAGTGCCACCTCAACACATAAAGGCATCATGATTCCCTAGATATTTACTCTTCCAGTGTTTCCAGAGAATTTTAAGTCCTGGTCTGAGGAGTTCTTTATTTTCATTGGTAAAGGAAAATAGCTTACTGGGAGTTTTCTATGACAACGAAATCACAGAGTTCTACTCCATTTCTCCTCCTCCCCCTGAAATAAATCCCACAAATTATATACACACAGAGATCTTTCTGAAGCATTGAATAATACAAATGCAATTTCATAAACATGCAGGTCATAGAATATAAGCTCTACCTAGGATAAGCTTAAACATTATTTTCTTAGCATTATTGACAGTAAAAGGATTTTGGCATAAGCTGAGTTTTCATATCTCCAATAGCAATGAATGGTAATTTTGTTTAGGTTTTAAATAGTGGAGCTAAAGAACAATCTTTTTCTCTCTTAGGCTATCATTACCCTTTCTTGCTATTCTGAAGAGAGACAAACCTGTTGAGTTAAGAGCCTCCTTCCCTGGTCCCTTTGATAATACTTGGATGTTTTTCCTTTCTTTCAGAGCCAAAGAGTTCAAGACTCGTCTTGGAATCTTCCTTCATAAATCGGAAGTGGGGACCGAGAGTGGGACTGTCAGCAAGTTTGAGTGGGGCAGCAAACATAGCAAAGAGAAGTAAGTATTGTATATGAGTGACACTGCCCAGAGTTGTCTCTTCTTGGAAAGGAGAGTGAGCTGGGGGTAAACCAGAGTCCTGAATGGAAGTAAATGAAAAGAATGAGAATGAGAGAGAGAGAGAACAAAAAGAAACGAAGACATTAAAGGGGATCTTGGTATACTCTTCCCTAAATTTTTCAGTAGTCTGTATCACTAAGCTCCTGTGTCTGACTAGTCACTGGGAGATTTATGTGCAGTATGTCAGGTTATAAACCATCAGCTAACAGAAAGACCCATGAATCTGCCATGCTAGTAGAAGTCTCCCATTGGAAATACATCTTGCAACTATAGCCAGAATCGAGAAAAAGACCAAAACCTTAGTGGAATTTAAAATAATTCTACTTCTAGATGGCTAGATGGTTCTTTTGGTTGGAAAAAAAATTAAGATGTCCCAGATTGGAGGTCTTTCCTTAGATTCCTAGACAAGTTCTAGGTTTTCCTCTAGTCCTACGGGCCATCCTTACTCTTACTTAAGTGACTTTGTGATAAAACCAGGAAGCTTTGCCTGGGATCCAATGGAAAAAAAGCCCAAAACCCAAAACATTGATTCTGTGCAAAATAGTAGGCTAGGCACTATTGATACAAAAACAAAAACAAAGTTTGTTTCTGACCTTGAGAAGCTCGCATTCCCCTGGCATAGGCCAGGAGCTATTGAGCGAGTTTCTGAAAGTACGTGACTCCCTACCAGAGCTCTGGCGAGGATTTGTGGTAGGAAATCCATTTTGTGGTTGTGTTCTTAGAATATCTCGGCTTCTTTTCCACAGATTTGTTCCAGAAGATGTGTTGGGATGGAAGGAATCCTTTGACCATTTACTGAGTAGCAAAAGTAAGTGTGACCTTGTCTGCATCATGGCCATGCGAGTGTGCATGTGATGTGTCTCAGACTCATTGTCCCGGGTGTTGAAGTCCTTAGAATAATGGCAGTGGGGTCAGGCCATGGCAAGAAGGAGCTACAGGGGCTTGTCTTTGTTCAGAACATCAAGTAAACATCTCCAGCCTGGAGGAAATTACATATAGTAATGGCCCCATTAACTGTAGTTATTACTTCATTCTCTTTTTCTTCCATCCCTCAACCTGACCTTTTCTCTCACTAATTTTCACTTCTGTACTCCAGGTGGGATAGCTGCATTCCGGGCCTTCCTAAAGACTGAGTTCAGTGAGGAGAATTTGGAGTTCTGGCTGGCCTGCGAGGAGTTTAAGAAAATCCAGTCAGCTACCAAGTTGGCTTCCAGAGCCCAAAGAATCTTTGAAGAATTCATCTGCAGTGATGCTCCAAAAGAGGTGAGTTAACCGTGATAATCCAGTGGTCTTGGACCTCCATCCACCTCTTGGTCTTGCCCCATAAGACTGTTGCTTCCTGTTTTACACAGGTCTGGAATTGGTGACTTAGTGGGGTCTGGGTTTGAACAACTCAGGGAGGTGAGGTGAGGTGATAAGGGGTTTCCTCTCCCTTCCCATCCTTCCTCCAAGAATAACAATGTGCTTCCTTCATTGGAGAAAGATAGAAACCTTATGCTTAAAGGTGCTATTGTCAAAGGCCAGGGGACTGGACTGTAGTTTTGGCTCCGCTTCTTTGCAGATTATAGATATTATATTATATTATATTATATTATATTATATTATATTATATTATATTATATTATATTATATTATATTGTAGATTTTAGGCTAGATTCTATAATCCCTATGCTCATTGCCTCCTACAACTAGAGACCAATAGCATGACCAGCCTCTCTAAGGCTCAAATCATGCACATACCTAGAAAAATATAGATATTATTATAATCTGGCTGAGACTGGTGATTTACTTGCTTCCATGCACGAGCACTTCTAAAGCCCCTACTGTGCTCTGGGTTCTGTGTTAATCTCTGATGTTACAAAGAACAGTAAATGAGACCCTGCTTTCAAGTGACTTCATAATCTATTGGGGGGAGCAATATGCAGATGATTATGGACAAACAGGATAGACAGAGGATCGATTGGAAATGATCTCAAAGGGAAGGCATTAGATTAAGGAGTACCAGGAAAGCCTTCTTGCAGAGGGTGGGATTTTAGCCTGGGCTTGAAGGACATCAGGGAAACTGAAGTCTTCTTGACCTGAGGTCCAGCAGGCTATCCACTGCGCCCCCTAGTGGCCTAAACTGCCTTTCTTGTATATGAGGTTCTCTGCTTCTCAAATATCCACCCATTATTGTATTCTCACAAGAACACCCCATTTCTAAATCTTTGTTGTAGAGATATAGACAGAAGCACGGAGAAGCTAGCAAGAACAGCCACCTTTGTATAGGTCACTCTATGTTTGGGCAATCCTCACAGCATCTCTGTAAGATAGGGCAGTGTCAGTATTTACTGTTGTTCTGTCCTGCCCAGCTCTTTGTGACCCCATTTGGGGTTTTTTTGGGGAAAGTTACTGGAGTGATTGCCATTTCGTTCTCCAGCAGTAGAGGTATAGGAATGAGAGAGGTGCTATTTGTTCACGGTGGGTCATTCTCAGAGATGGAACTCAAAGTCCAATTCTTTTGATTCCAAACCATAATGTGGAGAACAGAATGCTGGACTTGGAGTTGGAAAGACTTAGCTTCCCATCCTACCTCTGACCTTGGGCCAGTCACTGATCTCTCTGGGCCTCCCTTTGCTTGCTCATCTGTGAAATGCAGATGGTGATAGCCAAGGTGCCTTCCTCCATTGGGATGATGTATGTAAAGCACTTTGCAGACTATAAAGTGCTTTATCAAGGCAATTATTATTATTGTTATTTCCATTACTGAGTCATCTGAATTCACAGAGCTAGTTAATGAAAACTGAGATTGGCTTTCCAGGTCTCCCAATGAGTCCTGTGCACTTTTATCTGGATCCTTGTCCTCTGTTTGGAACTGCTGGAGTGTATCCTTTCGCCCCACCCATCCTGACAACTCTCTCCTTCTTCCTCCCCAGGTGAACATTGAACACGAAACAAGAGAGCTCACCCAGAAGAACCTGCAGCGAGTTACAGCTACATGCTTTGATGAGGCTCAAGGGAAGACACGCACTCTGATGGAGAAAGACTCCTACCCTCGCTTCCTGAGATCAGCGGTGTACAGAGACCTGGCAGAACAGGCCTGTGTGGCTTCTACCTCCCAGCCTGGCCACTGTGCTGGAGAATGCTCCCATACCTGAGCAGCCTAGCTGCAGCCACACCTCTGGATCGGGCAGCTCTTTGGGGGAGGCAGGAGCTGCAAGGCAGTTGGGAAGGACAGAGAGAGGAAAAGCAGCAGGAGCCTCATGTTCTGGATGCCAACTCTCCTGAAATGCTTCAGACTAAACTGCTGACAAAGAGAATCTCCTCCCCCCCCCCCCATTGTGGGAGGGAGCCAAAAGGAACCAAGGAGACACATCTGGTCAATAGATCTCATTGGCTCCTTTCATTCTTAGCAGGACAAATGAGGGATCCTGAGACTCTCAGTCTTGGGGGAGATGAGTATAAATGGAAACCTGAAAATGGGAAGACATAAAGGGCAGAGGAACAAGATGGGTGGTTTGTGTATTAGTTAATTCACTCAAACTCTGTTATATGCTAGGGAAGGGATTGCCTCATTCTGCCCATCATCTAGCGTCTATAGTCTGAGGGGCCCAAGAGCTCTACCTGCAGCCCCTGTGTTTATATCCTCCCTCCCTACAGCCAAGGGTCAACAGCTAAGGAGGCAGGTGTGCTTTCAGTTGACCCAGATGAAGTTTTGGACCTCACTGAAAACATCCCTGAGTCAGTGGCTGGGTCCTACCAGGAAACCATTTTGTTCTCGGGAAAGCAATGTCTTAGGCCCTCTTCTGCCCTTTGCCAGGCAAACAGAGAGTTGGCAGAAACACTGAAACAAAATGACAGTTAGGTCTCCTGATTCCCAGTCAGGGCTCTTTCTATCACATCCCTGTATAATATGACAGAAGAAGGGAAAAGCGACTGGCTGGCTTTGGGTGTCTGGTTTTCAGCCTAGGAATGGGAGTTACAATCACTGGGGACAGTTTGGACCGATGGAACTTGAACCAGAATTACCTTAGGTCAATGGGTCAAGGCTTTTTTATGGAGTCTAGGAAAAGGCCTGACTCAAAGGATAGGGACAAGGCACAGGGCAGGACAGGGTCAGGGGTCAGGAGGCAGGACTTCTAGGAGAACCAACACCCTGGCATTTCTGAACAAAAGCCTTCCTCCCTGAGGGTGCCGCTCAGTTACTCAGACTGGAGAGGAAAGCTGTCAAGGATGGCTGCAGCACTTCTGACTCAGGAGACAGCCTTGGGAGCTCCTCCAGGGAAAAGCATTGTTAGTGTAAGAGGAAAATGATTTAGCATATTGTTGTTATTATTATTGCAGTTGTCACTATTGTTATTTATTATTTGTAATTTTCAAATCCCCTTGTCTGGAGGACCTCTCAAAACTAGCAGCCAGATTTTCCTCCTCTACACCCACGTCTACCTCTGAGGCTGCGGGGAGCCCCTCGCGGAGGGTCAGGGGCTCCTCACAGCTTCCACTTGTGTTTATTTATTTATTCTGACATTTGGGGCTGGTTTCCTAGATGTGAATGAAACCCATGATCCTCCTCTCCTGTCTGACAACATGTTACATTCTGGTGAAATAAAGCAAAAGCCCCAAATGGTGACCTCCGTCTCCAGTGTCTATGTGTGGGGATAAAGAGAAATGGGAAGGGCAAGGCTTCAGGCATGAGGGGAGGGGGCTGGTGCTTTCTGATCAGCATCTGAAAAACTCTGGAGGAGCTCACAGAAGTGCCATGTGCTTGGATGTCACAAGCAGATGTCGAATGGAAGATGGATGCCTGCTCACCTGATAAGGGGCATGTTTAGAAAGGGAAATGGGTGCTGGAAGAGCACGGGAGATGATTTGTGACTTCCTTTGGCTGTGTTTGCACAGTTGGAACAAAAGAGGAGCTAAAATTGGTGATGTGAAAGCTGTGGGCAATTGAGATTTCAAATGGGGGCATGACTATAATAGCCAATATTTAGATAGTAACTCTAAAGCTTGCAAAATGCTTCTATCTATCTATCTATCTATCTATCTATCTATCTATCTATCTATCTATCTATCTATCTATCCATTCTTAACATACACCGAAATAAAATGAGCATTTTTATATACATAGTAGATAAAAAAGAGGATTTTATATGAAACTTCAAAAATCTCTATTATGAACAGCCTGATCTTTTAAAAATCTATGATAATTTCTTACTGACCTTACAGACTTATCTTGTTTGATCCTCCCAACAACCCTGTGAGGTAGATGCTATGATTATCCCCATTTTAAGGATAAAGAAACTGAGTCTCAAGAAACTAAATGACTTGCTTAAGGTCATATAGTCATTCAGTGATGCAGGTGGGATTCAAATCCAGATCTCTCCAAGGCCATGTTTTCCACTCTATCCACCCTACTGTTGCCACCTCGCAGGTGAAGGAGGCCCCAACGATCCAGTAATTACAACATATGTTTCAGGCCTGCTTAGGAGCCACTGGACACCACTATTTTTATTTCATTTTGCCTATGGATTTTCTTAACGGCTTTATTTTTGATTCAGGTTCAGAGTTCTGTGAGATAATTTTCATGAACTGATCAGACATCACTAATAATAACTCAGTGGTAAAATGCAAAGTGCTTTATGTGTTTATTCCTACATAAGCCTCATAATAGCCCTGTTGAGGTAGGGGGAGGGGTGTTCCTATCCCCGTTTTACAGCTGGGAAAGCTGAGGCTGAAAAGTGTAGTAATTTGCCCATCATCAGGAAGCTCATAAATGTGAAAGGCAAAAGTTAACCCAGCTCTTCCTTCCTGAAAGTCCTGTGCTCTATTTTCTACTCCATGTTACCTCTCAGGGTAGTTAGGGTGGCACCTTGATAGAGTGCTGAACCTGGAGTCAGGAGGACCTGGGTTCAAATCTGGCTTCAGTCCCCTATTAGCTGTGACTGTACACAAGTCACTTAACCCTGTTTGCCTCAGTTTCCTCATCTATAAAATGAGCTGGAAAAGGAAATGGCAAACCACTCCAATATCTTTGCCAAGAAAGTACCAAATGTGGTCAGCTAGGTGGCGCAGTGAATAGAGCACCAGCCCTGGAGTCAGGAGGATCTGAGTTCAAATTTGACCCCAGACACTTAACACTTACTAGCTGTGTGACTTTGGGCAAATCACTTAACCCCAATTGCCCTCCAAAAAGCAAAAAGACAAAGACAAAGACAATATCAAATGTGGTCACAAAGAGTCAGACACAACTGAAACATGACTGAGCAAAGTTGCCTCTCAGTTATAGGTTCATGAACCCAGAAAAATAAGAATTGGTCTGGGTAAAAAAGAAACCTGACAGAAGATCTAGAAAAGAATTAGAATCAGTTCTTTCAATTTCTTCTCTCTCCTCTTCTCTCTGTTTTCTCTCCCCTCTTTGCACTTTCCTTTCTTTACAATATTTTCTTTATCACCTTTCCTGCCACTTTCCTCATTATTTTTTCTCATCTTCTTTCCTTCTATCTGTGTTGAATTGTGAGGCTTTGAGATAGCTCATTCACATTAAAAAAAAAAATGTCCTTTTGCTCAGATTAGGTGAAATAACCCAAGTTTATACTTGCCAGTGCTGGGTTTTTTCCAAGTTTTGGGGATCTCAGGATCAAGATCAGAGGAATTAGAGATGGAAGAGACATTAGAGAAAATCTAGTTAATTTCATTTTTTTCTCTCCAATTCTCCCATTGTATACAACTAAGCTGGTTATGTGATAGTAAAGGGTGAGGAGTTCAGTAGTGGGTAGGCAAGTAGATATGTCT
>CM053586.1:302412617-302431512 GCA_028646515.1 Pseudochirops corinnae | reverse complement strand
ATGCAATTATTTATAGCCCTTTGGGCATAGTTCCAGATTGCTCTCCAGAATGGTTGTATCAATTCACCACTCCACCAACAATGCATTAGTGTTCTAATTTTTCCACATCCTCTCCAGCATTGGTCATTTTCCTGTTTTGTCATCTTAGCCAATCTGACTGGCGAGATGTGGTACCTCAAAGTTGTTTTGATTTGCATTTCTCGAATCAATAGTGATTTAAAGCATTTTTCCATATGCTTAAAGATATCTTTAATTTCTGCCTCTGAAAATTTCCTGTTCATATCCTTTGACCCATCTCTTGTCCTTTTTCATAGTAATAGCATGAAAAACTGTTAAATGATTTTAAAAATCTAGGCTGACTCTATTTTCAGCATTCCTCTCATCTAATAGCTTAGTAACCCTGTCAAGAACAGGAAATAATGTGAGTCTGGAATGACCTGTTCTTGAGGGAGCCATGCTGACTCTTTGCCATTGCTATTTTTCTAGACCAGTGGTTCTTAACCTTCCTAATGCCGAGACCCTTTAATGCTTGTATGTGGGCGTATCTGCATGTGGGCGGACTCACCTGGAGATGAAAAGAGGAGAGGTGTCTCCGTTCCTAAGACCATCAGAAATATGTTTTCTGATGGTCTTAGGCGACCCCTGTGAAGGGGTCATTTGACCCCCAGAGGGGTTGCGACCCACAGGTTGAGAACTGCTGTTCTAGACATTTGCTAAAACTATTCCTTTAAATATGCCTTTTAGAATTTAGTGAGAAATCCAAGAATCACTGGCCTATAGTCTGCATACTCCATTCTATTACCTTTCTATTTTCTGGAAAATTGGGACTTTTCTTTCTCTCCAATCCTGTGGTACTCTTCTTGATGAGCTTTGCAAAATTACTGGCAATGCCTCAGTAGTCATAACTTTTTGTTTGTTCAGTTTCCTGGGATGTGGGTCTTCCCTGGTCCATTATGTCATAGCTCAGCTTTATTTCTAGAGACTTTTTTGTTCTGGGGTTACCAGTCCTAGGTCTCACATCCAAGAGATCTCCTAGTGGCTTTAGGGACCAACTCCCTCTGTGCCTTAAAAAGGAGGGTTCTCTTCTCAGTTACAATTCTGTGTTAATTCATGTAACTTATAGTTTGCATCTTTTTTTCCTGAAACACAAACAGTGGGCTTTCCATCCATGTCACCATTGCAAGTGTAGCTCTCTATTAATTATTCAGTGGTTTTCAAACTGAGCTCATAAGTCTTTATCCAAGCCAATGAGAAAAATGTAGACAAGGGCCAAGCACAGATCTCTGAGGCACTCTGCTAATGATGCCCCCCTTGGGAAGCTGATTAGGGTTATTCAAATTACATTGGGCTGCTTCCCAAAATACCTAGAGGAAGAAGCAATACTACTGGTACTTAGGAGGAAAAAATTTATAGCCCCCACTGAATCTCAAAAAAGATGTCCTGTCTACATCAAATGAATATGGATATAGGCATGGATACACATACAGAAGGCTTTACTTAAACTGAATCTTCAATATTACTAACCCACCCATGCTTCCCAGGACACCTAGATCATCCAAGTTATGCTAGAAGCCTGGGGAATAGAGATGATCCAGGGTCAGTTCAAGTCTTCCAGGTAAACCCTGGCCTAGACCAGTTTTACTTTGGGAATGTGTCTAATGGAGCAACTCTTGAACTTGCTACTTTTGACTTGGTGCTGGTCAGCTAAAGTACATGAAGGTCAAAGGTACGTCCAAGATAGAAAAAAACACATTGATTGGTGCTGGAGAAAAAAAAGCAGATGGCACAGCAGAACAGAACATTTGCCTCAAATTCAGAGAAATGTGGCTAACTCAATTATCATTTCTACTAAATGTTTACAGAATAGGCTAAAGTGTCATGCCCTAGCTCGATTCTATTAGAGCTGTACATTGGACAGTTCTCTCGTTGTTTACTTGGAGTGTTATGTGAGAGGTGGAGGGGAGTTATGCCTAAATATAGCTGCCCCTTTGACCTGAGAGGGAAAGAAATGGGGTAGCCATTGCTCTCCGTGTACTGAGCAGCAAAAAGCAATCACAGTTTAAACCGGCATTCCAGCTACTTAGTGCATGAGGCAAAAAGAGGTATTATTATCTTATGTTAATAACAATACTTAATACTACAAAGTATGATGTCCCCTGAAATTGAGGAAAATGATGGGAATGCCTCAGTAAACCTAAAGTATGACTATACAAATTCTTTAAAAGCGCTATTGCAAACAAAAATCTCCAAATGTTAGAGCTAGATGTGATCTTGGAGGTCATCTCCCTAGAGTCTGTGAACCCTTCATCATCTGGAGGCCTGTGACAGTTTGTTCTCCTCACCTAAATGTGGACAGGCAGAAGAGGTGCCGTGGCTCTTTTGGGAATCTTTTTAAGGCACAACAGCTTTAGCTCAGTGGCCAATCAAAAATCCTTTCCTCCCTGCATCTTAAGTGGACAGGAAAAATCAATAGAATATCAAAATACACATGGAGAATTGCATTGGGCAGAGTCCTGAGCTTTCATTGGCCAGTCCGCTGTTACAGTATCAAGACCTGTAAAATTTCCCTTCCCTTCCCTTCCCATTTCTCTCCTTTTTGGAAGTATATTGTCATTCACCACATAATAAAGATTTTAATTTTATTTTTTAACAATAAGTTTTATTGATACTTTCAGTTTTTATATTAGTCATTTTCTGATTTCCCCACTCCTTCCCACTCTACACCCAGCCTCTATTCCTTCCTGGTAGCGTATACCTTACATTTTCGTTGGGTTTTTCAATCTTTTGGTTTTGTTTTAATATTTCTTTTTGTCTTCTGGAGTTATTACTTTCAATTTGACTGAGCTTACAAGCTTTTATCCAAGCCAATGATAAAATCATAGAGTAGGGCTAAGCACAGATTTCTGAGGCATTCCACTAATGATGTCCCCCTTGGGGAGTTGGCTAGAGTTCCAACTCCAAATCTAATTACTTGAGACTGCTTCCCAAAATCCTAGAGGAAAGAGGAATGCTATTGGCATGGAGGAAGAAAAAAGTTTATAGCCCCCTCTGAATAATTAAAAAAATTAATATGTTCTCTCTGTATCAGATTAATATCAATGTAGACATGGATCCACATATGGAAGACTGAATCTTAATTGTAAACTGAATCCTCAATCTTATTCTCATTTTCAACGAGTCTGATTCTTGGGGAAGGTTTACCATCTTCTCTTCTAAGCTAGCAATTCTCCTCCCCATTCTTTCCCCCCTAGCTCTCATTTCATTCAGCTTTACATTTTATATCTTGTGCTTCATTTCTACCAGTTACTCTTATAGCCCTGGTGCCATTCTTTTATCTGAGGCTCTGCTTGGACCCCATGTAGAATTATTCTCTTCTTTGGCTTTACCTTTTGGATTTTTCTCTCAACCCAGATTATCTCTTCATTATGTTCCATATTTTCTTATGCTTACTCATATCTCAAGCCTCGGTTTCTGGACTGGGTTTGCTTGGGAAAGCCTCTGTTCCTTCCCATACTGTTGGATGGTATAGGCTGGCCCTGCTTAATCCTGCTTATGGTGGCTGTTGAGGCGCTCCCTTTGTATGAATTCTGGAGTTTGGGTGTAGTCTCCTTGTGTCTTAATTTAGGTCCTCAGGCCCTTTTTTGTCTCCTGGTGGTATATAGTCCTGAATCAAGAGTATACTCCATCTGACAAGAGCCAACCAGATGTTAATTGTGCTGAAATTGTGCCAGGTGTTTTGCTTCCCAGGTGTTGTCCTGGCCCTGTCTCCTGCAGAGGCTCCTGCTGTGTCTTGGCCAAGAGTAATCTGGGCCTCATGCTATGTACTGGTCTGACCCTGGCTCCCACTGTACTATCGGCTACTTGGGCTGTGGTCTGTCCCTGTGTTATGGTGTGGATCTTGGGCTGATTTGAATGCTGGTCAGTCTGCCTACCAAGCTTGTCTCCATTCAGACACTACAGATTTCTCCAGATTTCTTGTGCAGTCATGGACTGAATGGGGAAGCTTATGGCTCCTCCAGGTCTCAATATGTTCTCATCTTAGAAGTCCTCTACCTCTTACTTATGATAATTTAATCAAAGCAACTGACATATTGATCATATCTGATAATGTATGAAACATTCTACCCCTGTTGTCCTCTCCTTTTGGACCAATTTTGGTCATTCCAATCCAGTGATATCACTACCAGCCCTTTACTCAAAAGAGATAAAAAAAAGAGGAAATGAACAAAAAATATTTATAATGGCTTAAAAAAAATACAACAAAGAACTGGAAACTAAGGAGGGGGGAGGTGCTTATCAATTGGGGAATGGTTAAACAAATTGTGATACATTAATACAAAGGAATATTATCATACAATAACAAGTGATAAATTATTTCAGGAAAGACAGATAACCTGAGGCAGAGTCAAAAGGAAAACAACTTTGAAAGCTAGAAGAACTCTAGTCAATGAAATGTTCAGTCATGATTCCAAAGTATTGATGATGAAGCATACTATTTACTGACTGAGGGAGGCGTGATGGACTAAAGATATAAAATAAAACAGGCATTTTGGGAGAAAATGGCTAATGTGGAGATTTGCTTAATTGACTATACATATTTGCTAAGGTCCTTCCTTCCTTCCTTATTTCCTTCCCTCCCTCTTTTTTTCCTTTCTTCTTTCTTTTCTTTTTCCAATAGGGATGATGATGTAGGAGGGGAAAAAAGAAAAGGTCATTTAAAAGTGTAAAGAAAACAAGAGAAGGAAGGTGAAAAAGAATCATAGATGCACAGGATAGACAGCTTTGAAAGTTGCTTGTTGGATTGTATTTTAAAAGAAACGCAAGCAGTACTTAGCAGAGATCTTCAGTTTGCTGTATAATCCTTAGCTAGGTGACTCAATAAATAGAGTGCTAGGCTAGGAGTCAGAAAGAACTGAGTTCAAATCCTTCCTCCAACACTTATTAGCTGGGTGACCCTGGGCAAGTTACTTATCCTTAGTTTCCTCAACTATAAAATGGGGATAATGATCCTATCTTCTAGGGTTACTATGAGGACAAAATGAGATCATATTTGTAAAGAACAGTTTGTGGCACATAGTAGGCCCTTAATAAATATTCTTTCTTTCTTTCCTTTTTATGTTCTCTTGTGTATAGGGAAATGCCCACTTTATTTGATAATTTGTTAAGTTTAGAATAAAAAAACCCCAAATTTAAAAGAGATTGGTCACCATAGCAGAGGCTGGCTTCCTTTTACTTTTCTTTTCAATTGCATCATTGTAGTTATTGCAGTAATTTGTATATTATTTTTCTGGTTTTGCTCACTTCACCTTGGATCGATTCGTATAAGCCTTTTCTGTGTTTCAGTTGTCTACATTTATTATATCTTCCTAAATATCAATATTACATTAGCTAATAGTAATAATGGCTAACATTTATATAATACTTTAAGGTTTACACAGTGCTTTATAAATATTATCTCATCTCATCCTTACAATAGTCTTGGGAAGTAGATGCTATTATTCCAATTTTACAGATAAGGAAACTGAGGTAGATAAACATTTAGTGACTTGCCCAGGGTCATACAACTAGTATCTGAGAAGTGATTTGAATTCAAGTCTTCCTGATGCCAGGTTCATTGTTCTATCCATTGCTATCTAGCTTCCTCTGTGTATATGTTAATGTGCTATGAGTTTGTTTAGCCATTCCCAAATCCATAGGTAGTCATCTTGTTTTCAGTTCTTTGCTACCACAAAAAGTGGTGCTAAGAGTATTTTGGTCTATGCAGGGCCTTTATTTGTGTCTCTTGCTTCTTTGGAGTACATGTCCATTAAAGGGATATGAATGGTTTTAGTCACTTTTCTTGTATAATTCCAATTCACAGCTTCCTCAGAGTCTGCCCGTTTTACCATAGCCCCTCCTACATTAAGCATTTCCATTTTGGGGTGATCATTGCCAACGTGATAGGGAAGATGGGAAGTCTCAGAACTGTTTAATTTGCATTTCTCTTATTTAAGCTAATTGGAGCATATTTTCATACATCATTGATATAAAATTTTTTTGAAAATGACTCATATCCTGTGACCACTAATCTGTTGAAGACTGGCTCTTAGTTTCATATATTTGTCTCATATATTTCCAAATATAATTCCATTCCTTCACAAGGCCATTAAAGATCTACATTCTAAAGCTTTTTTTGTTGTTGTTCGGTTGTTTCTCTTGTGTTCAACTCTTTGTGGCCCCATTTGAGGTTTTCTTGTCAAAGATAATGGTGTGGTTTGCCGTTTGCTTCTCTAACTCATTTTACAGATGAAGAACCTGAGGCAAACAGGGTTAAGTGACTTGCCCAGGGTCACACAGCTAGTAAGTGTCTGAGGCCGGATTTGAACTCAGGAAGATGAGTTTTCCTGACCCCAGGCCTGGCACTCTATCCACTGTGCCACCTAACTTCCCTGTCTAAAGCCTTTAAGTATGCACAACACATAAACATATACATGTACGTGTCTACATAGATATGTGTGTATGTATAATATGTTATATATGTAATGGTGTGTATGTATATCTATGTATATGTATATCTATCTATCTATCTTGGATATTAGACATTTATTAGTCTTATTGGATTTGGAGGCTTTTTTCCCACTTGATGGTTTCTCTTATCCTTCTAAGGTCTGTTAATTTTGTTTTAGCAAAAAGGTTTTGATTTTATGTAATTAAAATGCTTTACTTTGTAACCTCCTATACACGTGACTTTTCATTTTAGATTTCTCATTCTAGACATGGTTGTGAGAGGTCCTTCCTTTCTACCATACCATTCTGGCTGCAAGGAACAGAAATAATAATGAGTATTTAATATCTCTAGATGAAGATGTTGATACTTTTAACCAATAGTGTCTTATCAAATGTTCTATTTCTATTGTAATTCTGTTTTGTTGGAAAACTGAGGCATAGGCTGAGTCACTTGCCAGAATCACAGTGCAGGTAAGCCTACCATGACAGAAGTGGGAGTATCCACCAAGTTTTCTGAAAGCCATCACTATCTACTGTCTATAATTCATCAGGTCCATTTAATATCAATCAGTCAATCAAGGAACCAACAAGTATTTATTAAGTTCCAACTAAGTTTTTGGGACTCTGCTAGTTCCTATGAAGGATGTAGAAGGAAGATAAGATACCAGCTCTGCTATCTAGATGGGAAGAGGAGACATAAACACATGAAACAATTAAAGAATAAGACAGTATATAATAAAGTGCTAAATTATGTGGTGCAGACAATTAGAGAACAAGACAGTATATAATAAAGTGCTAATTGTGTGGTGCAGACAATAAGTACAATAGGAGCTCAGTGAAGGGGTAGATCAATGTGGGCTGCAGCTGTCAGGGAAGGTTTCACATCATACCAGCACGACTGTGCTTAACCAATGCATGACGGGAAATCGAGTAGAAATAAAAGACTGGCTAGGAGGAGAAAGATGCTTAACCATAGGAATTCTCAGTCTAGAAAAGGAAAGGAAAAGAGAGAAAAAGAATCCTTTTGAGAATGATGCTTTATAGCTAAATAGAGGTCTACCTTGCTCTATGCAAGAAATATGTTAGTGAAAGGTTAAGTATAAATTTTAAGCATATTTCAAATACATTAAGGATCCCCTGTAGAAAATCTCTGAAAAAGTGAAAATTCCTTTTGCATTATAAATGCAAAAAAAAATCTCTTGACAATCTCCAAAATTCTGTTAAACTCCATTGTATTATAAATCTCTATGTTTTGGAAGCATGGCTATTTATATATTAAATTTTGCCCTCTTTTAGGGGGGAGGCTGGTCATCAATTATTCAGAGTTTAATCAGCAAGTAGCACTAATGATGGAAAGCAGGTAGGCGAGAGTGATCAGCTAGTAGCTGAGAAAGAGAGGAGAGAGAGTGCAAAAGAGGAAAGACTTAAGAATTCTGATCAGCACAATGTTCAACCATTAGTTCTGAGAACCATTGATGAAGAATGCTACCTACCTCCAGACAGAAAGGTCATGGACTAAATATGTTGAATGGGATGCATAATTTTGGACTTGGACAATATGGGAATTTATGTAACTTGACTGTATATTTGTTATAATGTTTTATTTTCCTTCTTTTCTCCCTTTCTCCCTCCCTCTTTCCCTCCTTCCCTCCTTCCTTCTTCCTTCCTTCGTTCCTTCTTCCTTCCTTCGTTCCTTCCTTCATACCTTCCTTCTTTTCTTCCTTCCTTCCTTCCTTCATCCCTCCCTCCCTCCCTTCCTCTCTCTCTCTCTCTCATATGAAGGGAGCTGGGAGGTAGGAAAAATGCTTGATTAAAAAAGAGCAGACTGAGGAATCTGTTATTTTATCTTAAAGGTAAGGGGGAGGCTTCAAAGATTTTTAGGAAGGGTTGAGATATGATTAGAACCATGTCTTAGAAAGATTTATTTGTGCAGCTTGTGTAGAAGACAGGTGGCAGAGGGAGATGTTGGAAGCAGGGACATCAACTAGGAGCCTGTTAAATAGTCCAGTGAGAGATGCTGAGGGCCTAGAGCAGGGGGTGTACTCGTGTGTGGGTGGTCTTGTGAGGGTGTACTAGTCATATATTGACTTGTTTGAGATGTAAAAATGCATGGAGTAGACGAGTTCCTAGATGTCCCTGAATTGCTACATGTCACACTTTGTGAGCTGTTGGTGCTGTTATCCCAACTCCCACTCCTACTGACCAGTGGGGTCCCCAGATGACTGACCGGTTACATTTGCTGCTCCGAGTTTTACACGTTCCCACGACGTGCTGTAGAGCATCTTTCTCACACTATCTGCTGGAGCTCCTATTCTGGTGTATTCCCACCAGTATCATTTACCAGATACAGTTAGTATCTTCCCAATGTCATTAATTGACCCAGTCGTTAGTACTCCATTACTATTCAACTAGCTTTTACAAAAGGATTTGCTGAAACCAAAGTGCTAAAACATCTTCCTCTGAACCATAGGCACGTTCTTCCTTCTAATACTTCAGGCCCTATGGGGAGTGGACTAAAACTCAGAGCAGTTGCTTCAAAGCATCTGTTCTGTCATATTCCTTTCTGAACCTGATATGGCTGCTGGATGAGCTGCTCCCTTGATACATCAGGACATACTGTTTCAGAGTTGGGTTGGGTCAGGTAAGACATTCAACTGCTGGGTTGGGTCAGGTAGGACATTCCTCAGTGCAGTGATTGTAGCTTATCTTACTTGTCTGCCAGCAAATTCTGATATGGATTCCAGTTGCTCTTCTGACCTTTTGAAGGTTTCAGGGTAATTCTATCTCTGATACTTCTTCATCTAAGAGCACAATAGAGTAGATGAGACAGAAGCAACAGCAGTGCTGTGTACTTGTGGGACCTCTGCACTGGGTGAGAGAAGGACTGTGGACCTTTCCTCATCAGAAGACCCATAATAGTTTGTTCTCCTTCTCACCTAACTAAATATAGCCAGACAGGAAAGAAGTCCAGTTGCTCCTATAGGAGCAGCTTTCTTTAGGCACAACAGTTTTAGCTCAGTGGCCAATCAAAAAGCCTTTCCTCCCTGCATCTTAAGTGGACAGGAAACAGACATAGAATACTAAAGTTGGTGGGAGGAATTGCATCAGGCAGTGTCCTGGGCTTTCATCAGGCACTGTCCAGGGCCAGTACCCTGTTATAGTATCCTGAACTATAAAGTATTTCCTGCATATGTACCAACAGAAACCTCCCTTTGCTGAGCTGGGCAGCATCTTTGGATCAGAAGACCTTGGTTCTAGTCTGACTTCATTCACTCTATTCTTAGAGTGAATTAATTAACCTTTACATGCCTCAGACTCTGCATCTGCACAATGGTGATACTATTTGTTAGATAGAGTACCTCATTTTTTCCTCTCTTATCCAAATACCTTGAAAAGATTCCAGAACAAATGTTATAAGATGATTTGAGCTATAGGTTAAAAAAATCCTCATAAAAGGTATCGCAGCAAATAGTTGAGGAGGAAACATAAGCCAGTATTTCATTCATTCATTCATTCATTCATTCAATTTATTGAGTTCCCACTATGTGTACATATACCCACTAGATGCCTAGAAGGGGATGCCCCCACTATTTCTTCCTTCAGGCCTCATCTCCAATTTATATTCCTTTCTATAGCCTTCATTGACCTCCACCCTGGGTGAATTCTTCTTCCTCACCCATGAAGAAAGCTGAGACCCATATAGTTAGTACCCAAAAAAGATCTCAAAAAGCTAAAATGACGCTGTAGATCAGTGGTTTTCAACCTTCCTAATGCTGTGACCCTTTAATACAGTTCCTCATGTTGTGGTGGCCCCCAACCATAAAATTATTTTTGTTGCTACTTCATAACTGTAATTTTGCTACTGTTATGAATCGTAATATAAATATCTGATATGCAGGATGTATTTAAATTGAACATAACCCACAGGTTGAGAACTGCTGCCCTAGATCTAAAAAGTTGAAATTTAGTAGAAATGAACGTTAAGTCCAACATGAGTTTAAAAAAAATCCTTGATTTGAGGCCAGCCCTAGCTCCACTCTACCACACTGGCTTTCACCCTTGAGTTATATATATAGAAAAGTCTTATTTTCGCAGGTTTAATTCATCACCACTAAGTCACTTCCTATGTACAGTCAGGATGTCTGAATTATGTCCGGCATGTCAATATTGAGTTTACTCACATATGGAACTGGATGCCCCCTGACATGATGTTGCAGCCACTCTCAGCGGAAAGTTTTTAAGGCCCTCTGTCAGACCCTCAGTTGTGGGAATATGTTCTCGTCTTTTAGAGATTTTTCTTTCTTTTTTTCTTTTTTTAAACAGTTTTGTAATACAGAGAGGTTACAGATTCATTGTTTACAAGTGCTCTTGGGGTTTCCTTCTCTTAGGAGCCAGAACAGAGTGTGAAGTCAGCAGCCCTACTTTGTCCTTTGGGATTTCAATTTCAATTCCAAATATTTGATCTTAAGAGATGAAAAATTCCCACAGATTCTGTCAGCTGCATAGCATGACATATCACTATAGATTTTTGTCCCTAAGAGTTTTCAAGTCTTTTATTCCTCCACACCAATTTAATTGACTCTTTTTATGTTAATAGCTCCACCCAGGCTAGAAACTTCAGGGTCTTTGTTGAATACCATCCCCTCCTCTTCATTCCACACATTGAATTAATTGCCGCCTATTAATTCTACATAAAATCTCTCCTACCCTGTCCCTTCCTTTACATTCCTGCTGTAACCACCCTAGTTCAGGACCTCTCTCCCCACCTGTTGTATTTTAACACTCCTCTCCTAATCTGTTTTACAGGCTCCAGTTCCTGTCCTCCTCAGCCTCTCTGGAGTCTAGTTCGTACTGGTCACAACGTTCCCCCGCTCAAAAACTTCTAATGGGTCCCCCCTGCTTAGAAAATAAAAGCCATACTCGGGGGTGTGCAGGGGCCAGCCCGCCCCGCCCCCCCCCCCCCAGAAAACTGGCAATTAAATTTTCAGTGAGTGTTTATGCCTCAGAAATGAGCCAACTACACATCAGAGCCTGGTTTGTTGTGTTCTTGATTGCTCGCCAGGGTCTCAAGCTCAAATAGAAATGAGAATCACTAAATCTTACGTAAGGATACCTGAGCCTTCCTACTGACCTGGGAAACCACACATCAAGATTTCCTACATCCCATTGTACCATTGTATTTTTATTTATTTTGTTAAATATTTCTCAATTACATTCTTTTTTTTTTTGAAAAAAAGTCATTTTTTTGGAGGGGGAAGGTAAGGTAATTGGGGGTAAGTGACTTGTCCAAGGTCACACAGCTAGTAGGTATGTCAAGTGTCTAAGGCTGGATTTGAACTCAGGTCCTCCTGACTCCAGGGCTGATGCTCTATTCACTGTACCACCTAACTGCTCCCAATCTCAATTACATTTTAATCTGGTTCAGTGTTGCCACGCACTGTAGCCTGCAGGGTACTTGTTTGCTATCTTTGGTCTAGGTTTATGAAAGTAATGGAGAAAATGTTAAATAATTCAGATTAAGCTTAAAAGTGTGTAACGAATCCATTTCCCTCCTTTGAGAACTGGTTCTTCAACATTT
This sequence comes from Pseudochirops corinnae, assembly GCA_028646515.1. Taxonomy (NCBI): domain Eukaryota; kingdom Metazoa; phylum Chordata; class Mammalia; order Diprotodontia; family Pseudocheiridae; genus Pseudochirops; species Pseudochirops corinnae. Next base: position 302,419,448 of record CM053586.1, on the reverse strand, counting down.
ACCAGCATGCCCCTGTCCATACTGCTTGTGGCATTGAAGGCCATCACAGTCTTATTACAGCTTTCTCTCACACTGCTTCTCCCTTTAGGTATCTTGAGTTTGGACAAACCAATCTACTCACCCTATCCCGGATGTGTCCCTTGCCTTCTTTTTATCTGTTCCTTTTCTCACATTATTCTGCATGTCTGTATTGCTCTCTTATTTATCATCAGCCCTTGAAAGGAAGAGGTGTGTCCTTAAAGGCCCAGATCAAACCCCTGCTACTTTACGAAGCCCTTTTAGATTCCCACTTCCTCAACCAAATGTGTTCTCCTCTCCCTCTTGTCTCTTGTAAGATTCTGTGTCTTCACTGTGTGTGTGTCACAGTTTATACTGCAGTTACTAGTGTAGGTGTTCCTTCTCCCATCAATAGACTGTATGCTCCCTGGGGGGAGGACCTGTGTTTTATTTATCCTTATATCCCATGGTCTAGCAGTGCTTTTCACAGAGAAGATGCTCAGTAAACATATGCTGTATGAATGAATAATACGTGAAAAGAAATCAGACCCCAGATGGGCCATCTCTGTCTGCTCACTTCTCTGGCTTTTCTGGCTCCCTTCAAGTCTCATAATTTCCACTTTGTACAGTCACCCTGTTGTTAGTGCCTTCCTTCTGTGATTTTTCTCCTCTCCATCTCGTGTATCTCTTGTTTGTACATAGTTGTTTGTGTGTTGTCTCCCCCATTAGACTGTGAGCTCCATGAGGGTGGGGGCTCTTTTTGCCTTTCTTTCTATACCCACCTCTTAGCACAGTATAGGTGCTTAATAAATGCTTGCTGACTTCTCTTAGAAGAATTGAATGGGGTTTCATAGGTTTGTAGAGCTCTTCTAAAACCCCAAAGCTTCAGTCCCTGGAATACATTATCTCTGACATCTCCATGTCCAATGGACATTTTTCACTATAACCAGGAGGATTAGGAGACCCTGCTTGTACCTAATAGGTGATCCCATAGCAAGTCCTCCAAAGAAGTGGTTTTTTTTTTTTTCCATAATTTGACTGGCACTATTGACACTCAGTCATTAATGTGGATGTTACTAATTCCCTCAGTAAGCATGTAGGGAAGGGCAAGACAAGTTTAGGTCATGGCACAGAAGCCAGAGTTTTATTATTGCTCCTATTGTTACACAGTTCCCAGGAATAGAGATTGCATATGGGAAGCCAGTGTTATTTTGGAAAAGGACAATGGCTATGGAAGAAATATGGCTCAAGGAGACATTAAAAATTATGGGTAACCTTGGTTCTAAGGAAAATTCCTCTTGTCTAAGTGAGTTAGTAGGGAGGGATGATGAATTAAGAAGCTTACCAGCATTGAAATCACAATATCCTGTTGGAGCTGGAGACAGGAAAGAGACAACACTGGTAGAAATGTAGGCAGGGGAGATAAACTGTTGTATTTGGAAGGAGAGGGTCCAACTTTGCTGGAACCAAGTAGATTGGGCTGGGGAGAAGAACAAGTAATCTTTTTTTTTAAACCCCTAGGTATAGGGACCATCTGATGAGGAAACTCTACTAATATACTTTGGCAACTGCTCAGCAGTTTATAATCTCAGAGGGTTATCTGAGAGGCTAAGGACCTTACCTAGGATCATATAGTCAGTATGGGTCAGAGTCAGGACTTTAACCAAGATCTTCCCAACTTCAAGACTAGCTCTCTATGGACTCTATTATACTACTTCATACGAAGAAAGAATCTTATTTCAGTTCCTACCCATGTTTTGATCAAGTTTTGCACCACAGAGTTTTGTGCTGGAGTAGACTTTAGACATCAGTCAGTCAGTCAGTCAGCAAACATTTATTGAGGACCTCCTGTATGCCTGGCACTGTGCTAAGCTCCAGGGATACAAAAAGAGGCAAAAGACAATCCCTGCCCTCAGGGAGCTCACGGTCTAATGGAGGAGCTCACAGGCTAATGGAGGAATCAAATGGAATATCATGTAATCTAACCCCCTCGCTCCTTTTATAGATGAAGGGAGACGTCAGTAAGATCTTCAAGACACAAAGCCCTCCCTGTACACGCTGCCCCATAAGAGGAAGATAGAGAACCAGGGACAGCTAGCTGACACAGTGGGTAGAGCATTGGGTATGGTGTCAGAAAGACCTCAGACACTTACTAGTTGTGTGACCCTAGGCAAGTCACTTCACTTCTGTTTGCCTCAGTTTCCTCATTTGTAAAATTAGGATAATAATAGCATCTGCCTCCTAGGGTTGTTGTGAGGATCAAATGAGATAATATTTGTAGAAGTGCTTAGCACAGTGCCTGGCACATAGTAGACTCTATATAAATGCTTGTTCCCTTCCTTTGTTCCTCCCCATCAATACTCTCTAAATTTTAGCCAAGCCCTCTGTCACCCTGCCCTGTATTTATTAAGCACGTACTCTTTGCTGCGTACCGTAGTAAGTACTAGGGATACAAATACAACAAAAACAACAGTTTCTACCCTCAAGGAGCTTCTACTCTAATGAGGGAGATGAAAAACAACAGGGAAGATGGTAAGGAGGAAGCGTGTGTAACCATGTGGGGAGGAGGAGAAGTCTGGAGAGCTGAGACTGAGTGAATTACAGCATGGCCAGGTGCCTCTCGAAATAGTGGTTCAGGCAGTCAGTCATCAATCTGGAGAGTGGAGGAGCTAGAATCTGAACCCCATTTTTTCCATTCCAAGCCCATTCTATCAGATTGATTCTAGCAAAGGTCATGTAGAGGTATAGCTCAATGTGAGTATTGTGGAAATTGGCAAGTTGCATAACCATTACTCATTCTGCAGGAATGAGGACAGAAGCAGTTACAGGAAGAGGGCAATTTATGGTAATTTAGAGATGAACTCTTAGCAGCTGGAATTCCAATGTCAGCCTAACTGGTAAAGGAATCACAAGGGAGTAAATCCGAGGTTACTCCACTGCTTGGGCACAAGGATGCCATCACTCACATTGGTTCTAGGAGCCAATGGCCCCTGTCTCCCCCTCTCCTCTGCAGATGAAAATATTAGAACCCACCTGAATTTTTTTTTTCATGAAAGAGACATTACATTCTCTTTGATGGAGAATGCTTAAGCTACCACTTTGGGGAATGGGATTCCCACCCCCTTGCCCTCAATCACCCATTTTGTGAAGACTTGCATTTATCATTGTTTCCCATCATCGTCTTGATGCCACTCCTATTTTCTTAAGACGGTATGACAATGTGTTTGTATTTTCCATCTTATTTTGGAGCTGTGGATCTGAACTTCTGCCTCTTGTTTCTCCATAGCCAAGTGAGAGCTAAGGTATCTCCTTAAGTCTGCAGACCTCCAGGGAGTCTCCTCTATTGTTTATCAATACTATGCCTAGAGAATTAACATAGCTTCATTCCTTTTGGGCTAGAGCACTGTGTATTCTTTCTTGACTTTGGAATTTAATCATGAAGTGATAACTAAGTGAAGCTTATCTTATGTGCCATTCATTTCCTAAAAGGAGTCTGGGGAATATTAATTTGAATAATTTATTCTATGTTGAGTACTGGTCAGGGCTAAGGATAAATTGTAGAGTACATGCAAGGACATGATCTCTGTCCTGAGGGTATGTAGGCTAAACGAGAGGGATGCAAAACAAAGTGTACTTTGTAGCTCACATCTGTTCCATCTTCTCCTCTGGACTCCAGGCTCTCATTTTCCGTAATAGCCCCCTAATTCATCTCCTTGCCCTCAGGGTCTTGCCTCTGCAGTTCTCTCTTCATGAAACTGCTAAAATAATTTTTCTAATGCATTAAGTCTGACCATGTCATTCCTTTGCTCAAAAACTTGCTCTATCCAAAGGATATGCAAATCCAATGCAAACTCCTTAGCTGGGCATTCAAAGCTCTTTGCAATTTGCCTTCAATTTACCCTTCTAGACTTATTTCACTATGCTCCACTTCAGGGATTCTGTGCTTGTCTGGTACTGATCTGATCTGATCTCATACAGCCTTTTGCTTCTTGTCTCCCATGCCTGGAACACACCTCCTCCTCACCTGTGCCTGAAGAAATCATCTCCTTTCAAGGCTCAGCTCTGTTGCCATGAAGAGCTCTTTGTGAAGAGCTCCCTGCCCTAGCTCAAAGTCATGTCTCTTTTTTTTTATACTATGTTGTTGAGTCCTCCTTTCCTTCTAGGATAGTCTACCTTGCACCATGCTTATGTGTGTCTGTTTTATCTTTCCATTAGATTATAAGCTCCTTGAGGGTAGAGACCATGTCATTTTCTACCTTTGGCCATGTAGTGCCAATGCAATATTTACAGCACCCACAATCACATTAGAGACCATGACTATAACTGTCACATGACATTTGATTGCAACATATGCCAGACTCTCCAGATAGAGGATAAAGCTGAAGGATTTATTTAGACACCAGGAAACTGAATCCCAAAACCAAAAAGCCGAAGTACCAAAGATATTCAGAAGCCATAATAATAATACTGAGAGCCACAGCATCCTTTAGCCTACACACAAATGGACACAAGATCAATATTTACTCACAAAACCTCTATTACCTTGCCTAAGCTCCTGTGTCCCTAACGGTCTCCAAATGTCAGACTCACTCTGACCCAGCCTCCTTTGAGCTCTAGGGGGCAAGGTTTATCTTCACTGCAGGGGAGGTCTATTAAGGGTCAGGGAAGATCTTCAAATTCCTATTCCCATTACAGGCCACCGAACACCTAGTGCAGTTCTATGCATGCTCAATGTTTATTGAATTGAGTGGAAGAGGTGTGTACTATGAGTAGTTCTTAGTCTGTGCTTATATGAGGACTTCACCTAAGTAAGGATATTATGGAAAGAGGAGAGGGGGCATTGGGGCCACCAGTTGAAAAGCAACCTCCAGCAGAACCAGTAGGGAGACAGAGACCAGGAATAGTGGGTTTTCATTCCTCTTGGCTGTTTGGTTGGCAAAATAACTTGGTCTTTACGTTGCAATCTTACTTACTTTTCTTCCCTGCCATGGTTTCTTATTCCCTGTTAATTTTATTAACTGTTCTCTTTTCTTTCACCTGTAAAGTTCCTCCCCCTCCTTCCTCAACCCCTGTCTGCCTCCAGGTTTTCTCTTTTTTCTCCTCTCCTCTTCCTTCTTAGCTCATCCTTTCTTAAATCTTAGAAAGAGGTGAAGGAGAAAATTATGCAAGAAATGAAGAAGGGGCTAGCAGAATTAAGAGAACTTGAAAAATCACCTTCTACATGTATTTTGCCTTGCTGAGAACAGAATGTAGATATTTCTCAAAGGAAAGAGTGATTAAAGTACTCGTGGCATTTATATGATGCTTATTCACCATCAACCATCACTGAATGAGAACTAAGACCACAGCCAATATCTCTTCTACTTAGTTATGTTGCCTGGGCCTCCATTCACCTCACTGTGGTTTCATTTCCTCTGTCTTCAACAAAATAAAACACTGCAACTCCCTCATCCAGGTGCTGGAAATATTAATGAGGAAATATCTGCAAAAAGCCAGCCTGGGGCCTGCAGGGAAAAGGTGTTATATAAGAATAAAAGCATGATAACTTTATTATGTCAGCAAGGGAAGAGTGGGTACTGCTGAATATCAATTCCAGAGTCGGGTTCCAGCCCCAGGGGAGTTTCTTGCTAATTGGTAAGTTGTTGGCAATGACTGTCTGTATGTTTGTCTTTATTCATGAAACTGTCTCTTCCAAGGGAGTGTAGAACAGATTTGGGGTCAGGAGAGCTTCCTGGTGATCTGGGGCTGGTAGTTAGCAGGATTAGGTTGTATCTTCTGTACTGTGGTTTGAGATGGGGTTGGGTAGCCCACTCAAAACACCCCCTCGTCATCTGTTGGGGTGCCTGAATTTCTACCATTAAATATTCCTTCTTTTGGACTTTGGAGGTATAACAATGCCTACCCAGGCCCCCATTGCCTGAAGACCAGGGATGTTACTTTTCTACCCCTTCCCTATAATTATTTAGTACCCTTAATGGAATTGGGGGGGGGGTCTAGTTCCTGCCATTGGCTCAACAACTCCCCCTTGATTATATTTCTTCAATTTTCAGGGTCCAAACACCCCAGTTCCTTTTAACTACCCAATAGTCAGATTAGCTTTTACAAAGGAATATTTACTTCAAAGGTTTAGCAAGAACATACAAACATTCCTGCCCCCACATCTGGGGGGACATAATCCTCCTTTCAGCTCCCTTGGTCTCCAGGGAGAGGAGAGAGATTAGTTTTGCAGCTTAGCTCAATTCCTATATGGCATTAGTCCTACTAAATTCCTAATCCAACACCCGCTCTGGGTTTGCATCCCACGATCCTTTTCTTGACCGCTTGTCAAATTCCTCTAAAATATTAGTTGGAAAGGGCTTGAAGATACTGCTGGCAGCAATATCTAGCTTGGAATCTTAGCTCAAAGGTCACCATGGCTCAGAGGTCTGGGTCCATGACTCCATGCCCTAGAACCGAAGAGGACAAATGAAAAAACAAGCCCCATTTCTCTGGGCCCTAGAACTTAAAGGGAAAGGGAAGATGGACCTTCCCTCAACCAACTTAGCACATGGTGGACATGCTATGAGAGAACAAGACCCACCAGCCTGGATAAAACTGGAGAGAGAGAAAGAGAGACTGCTACTGTATGTGGTTTTAAAGACACAGCTAGTTCGTGTTATATAGCTGCTGGGAAGAGGCTGCTCCCTGAAGCAGGTGCCTGGTATCTCCTACATGGGTGCCTCCATCTGAGTTGATCTGGGCATGTGCTAAAGCCCAGTTACAGAGGTTTTGTTTTTTTTTTTTTTTTGAGGGGGAGTGAGTCTTTATTTTTTTTTTCTTTTTTTTTTTTTTTTA
>CM053586.1:302389458-302412117 GCA_028646515.1 Pseudochirops corinnae | reverse complement strand
GCAGCTGGTGCTAATCCACTGCTCACCTGAGAGCTATTGAGAGCTTTCTCTGCACCTCCCGCCCGGCCGCCCCCGGGGCACAGCTGGAGCTTTAGGCCAGGCTGGTTTCGGTTGGCAGTGCTGATAGTTCCTCGTAGCCAAGCTGACTTTAGTGGGAAGTATCTGTGTGCGTTTTTGAAGTTCTAGGTTATTCCAGAGTCCTATTCCGTGGGTATTTGGGGGTGGCTATGTGAGAGCTGCGATATATTGCTGCTGCTACGCCGCCATCTTGGCTCTGCCCCCGGGAGTGAGTCTTTAAAGACATTTTTTCAAAATTCAACTTACTTTTAAGGGAGTTATTGAGACCCTGGGGGCAATTAGGTAGCACAGTGGATAAAGTGTGGGCCAGGAGTCAGGAAGACTCATCTCCCCGAGTACAAATCTGGCTTCAGACCCTTACTAGCTCTGTGACCCTGGGCAAGTCACTGAATCCCTTTTGCCTCAGTTCCTGATCTGTGAAATGAGCTGAAGAAGGAAATGGCAAACCACTATAGTATCTTTGCCAAGAAAATCTCAAATGGAGTCATGAAGAGTTGGACACTACTGAAATGTCCGAAGAACAAAAATTGAGACCCAGAAGCTTATATAACTTTAACTAAGATCATTTACTAGGCCATGGATGATTCAGAGGCAAGTCCTCTCAAATGTTTACTTTCTACCTTTTTTTCTCCTATCCCACTCCCAGAACCAGAGCTTGTCTGAGGATATAAAAAGGAGTTTACCCCAAGATTCAAGTATGGTTCTTCAAGCCCTTTCCAACTAATATTTTAGAGGGAATTTGACAAATGGTCAAGAGCAAGACGCTATGAGAATAGACTACCATGGGCGAGATAGGGCAGCCAGTAATAAGGGAAGTGTGGGGAGGGATGCTAACAGTAAACTGGCCTCTTGGCAAGGCAAGGAAAGGAGGCTGACCTGGAAGTCAGAGGACCAAGGTTTGAATCCTACATCTATGACTTAGGATAAGGGATCTCAGAGGCCATTTTGATCTAATCCTCTCATTTTACAAATGAAGAAAGAAAGACAGGAGAGTTTAAATGACTCACCCAGTATCACACAGGTAGTGAGCCTAAGAAGTGAGATTTGAACTTGGGTCCTCTGACAGCAAACCCTCCCTCTTGTTGCTTGCTCTGTAGCCTTGGGGGCAGGTCACTTGGCCTCTGTAAGGCCCCACTATCTTCATTTCTGAAATGGGCAGGGGCCGTGGTGACCTCTAAGGAGATTTTTTTGCCCTAAATCTGTGATCTCAAGAAGCTGGCCCTCTCTTATTGACATTTAAAAGGAGAAACTGGGTAGAACAGGGCATCTATCCCCTGACTAATCCACAGATAAGCTGCTTGGCTGCTTTGCAGTTTGTGAGAGAGCCTCTGGCCCATTCCCCCTTGTGATTGTCTTGTTCAGGTCAGTACTAACTTTAGCCCTGCAGTCCTCTAATGGGGACAGTCCACTAGTGGATTAAATTCTCCTTCAGTGCTTGAACATGAGTTAGCCAGAGATCAGATCAAAAAGAAAGGAAGTTATTTCATCTATCCTCTGACTAGCAGGCCGAGATGACTGCCCATGGAGCATTCTCCAGTGTCTGGAATTATAATAAGACCTTCTATTCATATAAGCTGATCTCCAGGGAGCTCAAAAGTCCTTTATTGGGTTTTTATCAGTAATTCTCACACGATCCTTTGGAAAGAACTCAGAGGAAGCAAGGGCAGTGCTAGCGTTATTTTCTACTTATTGGGTAGGCAGAGGTCACCTCTTTTAACCCAGTCTCTTGTTTCAGTGGGGGTAGAGGGAAGCAGTTCCAAGGACTCTCTTCTTTGTGCAAGTAGGCCAGTATAGATGCCTCGCCAGGTTTTCTGTTGAGTATGTCAGACTCACCTAGGCATGGGTCACTCCTTGGCACATATCTTATAATTCATGGAGAGAGAAAATGATACCAGATGTTCATGGTTATATCTCCCTCATTTTAATGCATAGCAGATTGCATTACACCCATTTCCTGGATGAGGAAATTGAGCTATAGAAGCTTCTGTGATGTAACCAAAGTCATCCACTGAACCACTAATGAATAGCAGACAAATGTTTTCAAATATTTACCACTCAACCTTTTTTTCCCCCTCCTCTTTAATCTATCTCCAGAATGATAGCCTGTGTGAGGAGAATGGGGTTTTGTCCCAAGGTGCAAGCACAGACTGAGGCATGATTCCTACTTGTGGTGACCACCAAACCTGTGCCTTACCTAATGGTCTTCTGGCAACAGACCTCAGCCGTCACTCAAAGATCCCATTATCATGAACCATCCTCTTCCTGCTCCCCATGGGGGAGTCTTCTCTTCCTACCTCCCCTTCTCAATGGGGGGGGGGGGAGAGAGAGAGAGTGAGAGAGAAAGAAAGAGAGAGAGCTGTAGTTTCTAGGGATGGGCCATGGCCTTGTGTGACTGCCCATGATCAGATTGTTATCTGAGCCACCATCATGGTGCCCTCACCTCAACCATATATGCCCCAGGCACAAGAATCCCTAGTTCCAGCTCTGTTCAGCCCACACTGTCTGTCTTCATGGATCTGGGACAGGGGTGGAGAACCTGCAGCTTCAAGGCCACATGTAGCCTTCTAGGTCCTTGGGTGTGACTTTTTGACTGAGTTAAAGTTTTACAGAGCAAATCTTTTTATTAAGGGGATTTATTCTGTGAAGTTTGGATTCAGGCAAAGGACCACAGTTGAGGACCTAGACGGCCACATGTAGCCTCAAGGCAGCAGGTTCCCCACCCTGGATCTGGGAACTGCTAAAGAAGAGTCAGGAAATGCACCTTATTTAATTGGAGCCAATCAATTGGAAACAATGGTTGGAAAGCCTCTCTTGATGATAGTCCAAGAGAAAAGAAACAAATAATCAGAAGTGAGGTTGGAAGGAGAAAGTTTTTTTTTCCTCTTAAGATGCTGCCATCCAGATCCTCCCTTGTTGGGTTATTCCCTGTCAAAGTGTTTAGCAGATTGCCAGTGTAGACTGAGTACAGGTCTTCTCAGTCCCTACCTAATGCAGTATTCACAGCAGCCATTTGTCTCTCTGAGACTTAAATATTTCAAAAACAGTCTGAAGAAGCTTTCAAATGCCTCTGGGACCAAAATAGCCCCTGCAGAAGAATGTTACATCAGTTATGTGGATGTCTGAATCAGTGGTGTATTGATTTAGCAGCAATCTGGTTCACAGGGCGAAGCATGATGGCGAATGAACAATATTGTATTCTTCCCACGTGAATGGACCCTTGGTGAAAGAATGAATAGCTTCCAGGTGGCTTTCCAGAAGATCCAAACAGATTAGTCACTCAAGCTGAGTGGGAAAGCAGCCAGTCTCATAGTCAGCTGATGATTCAGGCGTTGCCACCATTGCTCAGATCGTCTCTTTGCTTCAACTTCATTCTCTTTTTTTCATTATTCAGCTAAAGAGTCAGTTTTGCAATAGAAAGACATTCTGATGAATGAGTGAGATCACTTTGATATTTCTCTGACCTACCAAGCCTGGAAGGAACAATTCATCCTTGTTATAGTGGGCCACTCCTTAAAGCAAGGGTCCTTTAACCTGGGGGCCATAGGCCTGTTGGAGGTCAAGTGGATAGATTTCATGGGGACTGTGAATTTTAAAAAAAATTTTTGATAACTATTTCAGTATAATTATTTTCCTCCTAGGTGATATAGCGCATAGAGTTCTGACTTTGGAGTCGGAAAGACCTATGTTCAAATCTGGCTTCCAACAGTCAGTAGCTGTGTGATCCTGGGCAAGTCATTTGATCTCTTTAACCAGAAGTTTCCTCAACTGTGAAATGGGGATAATAGTGACACCTGTTGCCCAGGGTTATTGTGAGGATAAAATGAAATAACATTTGCGAAGTGCTTTGCAAACTTTAAAGGACTGTTTCAATGCTAGCTATTATTATTATTTATTACATGCATTTAAAATATTCTGAAGATATATATGAACTGATGCAAAGTGAAGTGAGCAGAGCCAGAAGATCATTGTACATGGTAGCAGCAAAGCTGTATGATGATCATCTGTGAATGACTTAGCCTTTCTCAGCAAAACAGTGACTCAAGACAGTTCCAGAGGATTTAGGATGAAAAATGCTATCCACTTCCAGAGAAAGAACGAATGGAGTCTGAATGCAAAATGAAGCATGCTATTTTTTTTACTTTATTTTCATTGTTTTTTGTCTGTGTTAACTTCTGCAATATGGCTATTATAGAAATATATTTTTCATGACTGCATATGTATAATCTATATAAAATTGCTTACCTTCTCAAGGAGGGAGGGAGAAAGAGAATTTGGAACTGAAAAATTGTAAAAAATGAATGTTAAAATGTTTTTTACATGTAATTGTGAAAAAATGAAATAACATTCTTTTAAAAATATTATTCCGAAAAGGAAGGAGCCAAGGATTTATTAAGCATCTACCATGTACAATTGATTCTCATAACAATCCTGGGATGTAGGTGCTGTTACTATCTCTATTTTACAGTTGAGGATACTGAGGTTAAGATACTTGCCCAGAACTATACAGCTAGTGTGTGAGGCAAGGTTTGATTTCAGGTCTTCCTAACTCCCAGCCCAGCATTGTATCCAACATACTATCAGCTGCCTCTAAGGGACTGATAAAGGGATCTATAACACCTACAGAAAGGTTAAGCAGCCTTCCCCTCAGGGAGTCATTACATCAGGTCAGAACTTGGAGTGACTGAGCAGCTGCACAGCAGAAGGGATTCATGATTTTCCCAGGCTCACGGGATCACAGATTTAGAGCTGGAAGGTACCACAGAGGTCATCTTCCATGTTTGGTTCTAGAGAACACAATCTGACCACTGAAAAATACCCATTCTGAAGGACTTCCCAGTCATGCCCAAACACGTCTTGGTGTTAGGCAGCATTATGTGTTCGGAAAAGCATGGGACTGAGAATCAGGAGACACAGATTTAAGTCCTGTCCGTTCTATTCAATAGCTGGGCGACTTCAGACAAGACGCTTTGCTTATAACAAGCTGCACCACCCACCCCTGATAACTCCTCCAGCCCAAAATGTCTACCGTTCTGTTTACTTGTGACTCAGCTTCTCTCAGAGTCACAGGACCAGAGATATAGGGCTGGGTGGGACCTGAGAGGTCCCTCATTTTATGGATGAGGAAACTGAGGCTCAGAGATGGGAAGTGACTTGCTTTTGTTCTCCTATTCCCAGTACCTCTCACAGTACCTGGAACAACAGGAACGTCACAAACACTTACTGATGGATAGGCTTGTCCAAGGTAGTGAGTGGTAGGGCCACGCCCTCCAAATCAAGCATTTTGAGTTAGTCAGTCAATGGTAAGAGCCTAATCTTGGGTCAGACGGAAAAGCAGGATTAAATCCAGAGATTCATAATAAAATCTGAGAGGATTAGCAAGAAAGACAAAATCTTGGGGCTGGAAGGGAACTCAGAGGATATCTAACACAACTTGTATGTGGCTAAGAAACCTCTTTAATTTCCTGATAGCTTGATAAAAGATGTGATGCATTTATAAGAGCTACTTCTTTATCAAGATTATTAAACTATTTGGGACTAATATAGTTCAAATATACATACTATTGTGAAATCAGACACTAATTTAAAATGTCTTTAATTGAGATGTCACTTTTGTTGTGTCTTCATGTCAGTGAATTATCACTTAAATATTTAATTTGGTTTTCTTCCTAAGCTTTTTGTCTTAAACCAGTATAAAGTTTTAATTCCAAGGTTTCTTCAATATTACAGTTGAGTTGTAGTCTTTAAAGAAATTATATCATAGCACTTAAATGTATTTATACTCAATAAATATTTTTCAGAAGGATGTAATTTAATAACATTTCCTTCACCCTGAAGGCTCCACTAGAAAAACAAAATTTGTTGATGACAATGTGTCATGGACATTGACAATATGGTAGAAAATGCACTAGATTGGGTGACAGATAACCTGGACTGTAGGTGTGTGCCTGCTAACTGCCTCTCTGGGTGACTTTGGATTAGTCATTTTATTTGTTGGGGCTGTAGTCATCTTGTCCATAAAAAAGAGGTAATCATAGCTTTCTTGCCTATCTTAGAGGGTTGTTGCAAAGATTAAATGAATTATTATAGGATTGTAGGTTTTAGAGCTGAAAAGGATCTTAGAGATTTTCTAGTCTAACCCCACCATTTTACAGATGAGAAAACAGGCCTAGAACAGTGAAATGAGTTGCCCAAGGCCTCACAGATAGTAAATAGGAGAGCTGAGATTCAGACCTGAGTTTTCGAACTACAAATCCAGTGTTCTTTCCGCTATATCATGCCACTTCACATATGTGTTCAATAACATATGAACATACTCTTTGTGAAGTACTATATAAGAATAATGTTTTCACCACATTACAGGTGCTCAGTAAGTATTTGTTGAATAAATATTGCTGATGAGAATTAAACAAATAAAAAAGAAACCCCTCTACAATGTTTCTGACAAGTGGTCATCCAGATTCCACTAGAGGACTTCTCAAGTGGGAATCCCATGACCTCCTGAGGCAGTCCATTCTACTTTGGGGTAGCTCTAATTATAGGAAGCTTTCCCTTATAGAGAATCAAAATCTGTCTCTCTAAAATTTCCAATCATTTCTCCTAGGATTGTTTTCTGGGCCAGAGCAAATTCATTCCAATCCCTCTTCTCTGAGACAGCCGATTAGACCTTAGGCTGCCTTTTGTCAAGGAAAGTCATAGTCCCTTTCAACTCTACCCAGTTCAGATGAGGTCTGGAGTATTGTGTTAAGTTCTAGGTGCCACATGGGGGAGTCTTGACAGACTAGAGAGGATCCAAAAGCAGTTGGACCCAAATGGCAAGAAAAAATGGAGACCATGCTCTACAAAGAACTGTTATAGGAAGTGTGAATTCTTAACCTGGAGGAGAGAGGACTAAGAAGAATATTTTATCTGTCTTCTAGTAACAGTGTTGAATTGTTGCATTCTATTTGGTTAAACTGTCAGAAGGGGAAGGCCTGACTGAACTGACTTAATTTATCTCCTTGGAAACCATGGGGACAGACATTTCACCAATACCCTTGCTACTTGGATTGGCTCTCTGTTCAGCCTTCCATAACCTCCATGAAACTGATGGATAATAAGTCTTTTTCACATAACACTACAGGGGGAAAAAGTTCTTGTTGAACAGACCTTTCAAAGCAATGTTCCTAATATATAGGGCTGGTCCTATCACCTCTGGCTCCCCATTGTCCATGACATAAAATATAAATTGGCCTTAGGCAATTGATCCATTGAGTTGTTGTTGGTTGTTCACTCGTTTTTCAGTTGTGTTCTAACTCTTTGTGACTCCATTCAGATTTTCTGTGGCAAAGATACTGGAGTGGTTTGCCATTTCCTTTTCCAACTCATTTTACAAATGAGGAAACTGAGGCAAACGGGGTTTAAGTGACTCACTCAGGGTCACACAGGTAGTAAGTGTCTGAGGTGGGATTTGAACTCAGAAAGATGAGGCTTCCTGACTCGAGGTCCGGCTCTCTATCCATTGTGCCACCTACCTGTCCAAATCCATTGAGTACTGCCATTAATATTAGGCAACATCAGTATCAAAGTCCTTATTTACACTCAAGGCCTTCAGGTTTACAAATCACTTTACATACTTTATCTCTTATGACAACTGCTATTTTATTCCCATTTGACACGTGAAGGAACTGAGACCTATCTGTCAGGGAAATCAAATGACAGGTGCAGTATCACAGAACTATTAAGTACCTAACTTGAGATTTGAACCCATGGTTTCCTGCCCATGCTGCCTCTTACTGCTTGGTCCCTCCCTGGAAATAGGACTATAACTCTATTCCTAAGGACCTCATAGATTTTTATTTCTTGTCACTGTGTCAGTGTTTCTTCAGCCTTGCCTAGAAGAGTAGGTGCTCACTTGGAATCTGGATGATTGACCCTTCCAGGGCCCTCCCTAGAAGAGAGAATAAGAATTCACTAGGCTAGAAACACTCAACAGAAATATTGCTTTAGAGTACCCAGCTCTCTTTGCTCTTGATTTGTGTTTGCCAAACAACATTCTCATGATCTAATTTTCTTATGTGAACCATCCTACTTGGAAGAACCAACTTGGTTGCAGAAAAAATGGTTCTAGTTTTTAATAAGGGTATAGTTCTCAATGTAAATTAATATATTTAGGTACCCTTAGAATGTGGGCTCAGTGGGACAGCATGACAGATTCTATGCAAGCCTATGTCAACTGTAGCTGGTTAACCAATGCTTTTCTTATGGGTTTTATTAGACATAAATCAGAGCAGAAATGCAGAAAGCCTAATAACACTAAGTTAGCAAAATTGAATAAATGAAAACGCATTTATTAAGTGCTTATTATGGGCCAGAAACATTGCCAAACAGTGGGGATACAACTGCAAAAGAGATCACCTCTGCCCTCAAGGGACTTGTGTTATAAGTGGGGAAGGGGTGGTCAGAGAAGGAAGATTGAATCTGGAGAATCACAAGGAAGGTGATGATTTATTGGACAATCAATTGACAGGTCTTTACCAGAAGCAGTGATAGTAGTGACTTGATCACTCTGCAAGAGGCAGAAAGTAAAAGATGGGTCAGCAGGAAGATGACAAGATGGCGTGTATGCGCAGCTGGATGGGGTGTGAAGGTATAGCATGGGCTGGGGTCTGGGGCTGAGAATCAATCTATCTATCTATCTGTCTGTCTATCATCTATCTATCTATCTATCTATCTATCTATCTATCTATCTATCTATCTATCTATCTACCTACCTACATTTATATTTATTTCTATATCTATTTGGTGAAATGAGCTAATTTGCATTGTCACTAACCAAGATGGCTGGAATCTAGGGTAGAAACTCCAAAGATCAATTAACTTGTCCAGGGACTATGAGTATGGATGTTGGGGTCCAGAGTACCTTGAGGTTTGGGTCTGGTGTACCAGAATGATGGTTCTTTTGGGGAAAATAGAGGCAGTGGTGACAGGTAGATGGCAAAATGGCCTGCGTGAATGACTGAATGGGATGTGAAGGTGAAGTATGTTTCAATTAAATTTCTAAGCCTGGAAGATCAGCTGAGAGCCAGACCCTGAACCACTCTGGCTCTATCAACACATGGAACCAGTAAGGCTGGGTCTCAGACAACCTGACATCCTTTTCTATTACTTGGACACATTGACCAGTTATTACTTCATCAGTAAATATTTATTATGTGAAGAGCACTGTACTAGGCTGAAGGGAGATCTGTGTGGGGGTTGGCTGGGACGCAAATCTCCTTCTGTAGTTTAGGACTTAGGTGACTAGGACTATTTACCATAATTATTGAGGATTAAATAAAAAACAAGCTGAAGCATTCTCTGCGTTATATATTAGTATCCTTAGCACACTGATAGTTTTTCTTTACAGCAGAAGTGGGAGCTTCAGTTCAAATCAGTAAAAATAGCTTTATGTATTTATTATGTTTTTTTCAGGGTTATCGCCATTGTTGTCAAGGTTAAAGGTGAAATTCAGGCTTCTGAAACAATTCTTCTTGGTTATCTTGGCTCTGATCTGGTCACTTCAATTGGAATTACCTATGCCCAGAATTGGGAGGAGGAGGTTGGGACCTTCAAAGGGATTTTATCCTCAGTTTAGTTGAAGCCAGCTTATTTTAATTTGCAGCCATCCCTGAATTTCAGAGGTAATATGAGAAGCCCACAGAAGGCCTAGATGTGGGAGGTTTCTAACACATTTTCTAACAAATGAGGTGAAAAAGATGCTAAGGAAAAAAATGAAACCATTATGGGTTTAGAATGAATTTATGGAGTGTTTTCAGCTACTCACAGCAGAAGGGATCCCCCATTGTATATTTGGAATGAATTGGGCTGGTGGAATGATTGATGCTGCCTACTACAGAGCTGATCATTCCTGGAATAGGACAATTGATAAATTAAAGGGTATCTAGAATAGGGTAGTCAGGATGGTGAAGAGGCTGGAAAATCAGATTGTGAGAGGAAAGGTTCAAAGAAATGGGAATATTTAGATAAGAGAAAATATTGGGGACATGTCTCTGTCTTTAAATATTTAGCAGGGGGTCATCTGGAAGAAGAAATAGACTTATTCTCCATGGCCTCAGAGGGCATCAAGAGGACTAAGTGATAGTAGTTATTATTTTATTGGAATCCATGATTTCTTTGGTGTAGGGAACCCTAGGTGAATAAACACTCTGAAGTGAGCAGAATCAGGAGAACACTGTACACAGTAACAGCAACACTGTTTGATGATCACCTATGATAGACTTAACTCTTCTCAGCAATGCAATTCCAAAAGACTCTTGATGGGAGATGCTATCCTCATCCAGAGAAAGAACTATGGAGTCTGAATGCAGATGGAAGAATACTATTGTCACTTTTTTTTGCTTTTTCTTCTTGTGGTTTCTCCCTTTTTTCTGATTCTTATTTCATAGCATGACTAATGTGAAAATATTTAACATGATTGCACATGTATAACCTATGTCAGATTGCTTGCTGTCTCCGGGAGGGGGTATGGGAAGGACGGAGAAAAATTTGGAACTCAAAATCTTACAAAAAATGAATGTTGAAAACTATCTTTACATGTAATAGGAAAAAATATAATACTATTTACTAAAAAAAAAAATATAAAAGAATTAACACACTCTACTAATGCAGTTTGGTGGTCTGCGTTTAGAGTCTTAGTGAGTATGGAGACATTGAGAGATTGATTCACTTGTACATCATTACAACCAGGATGTGTCAGAGGCTGGATTTGAACCTAGATCTTCCTGACTTTCTCTCTCCATTATGCTGCAATTGTAGCTGAAGGAGGATTCAGCTGAACATGAACAATTCGCTTACAAGTGCTGTTTTCCTTGCTTCTGTGTTCTTGCTCTGGAGATCTTTAACCTGAGGCAGCTGGTGGCACAGAAAGCTGAATCAAGGGTCAGTAAGGCACGAGTTGGAATCTGGGCTAAGATGCTTACTAGCTATGTGGCCTTAGGGTAGTGACTTAGTCTCTGCCTTCCTCATCTGTAAAATGGGGGCAACAATAGCATCTCGGTCCCTAAGTAGTTGTGTGGATCAGATGAGATGATGTTTGTAAAGGGCTTTGCAAGCCTTAATGTGCTAGAGAGTTGCTAGCTGTTATTATTTATTAGGGGCGCTGTGGTGGGGGTTCATGCTGCAGGGTGTGCAGGGTGGGGATGGACTTGATCACTTCTAAGGTCTCTTTGAGTTTAAAATTCTGATTTGTTGCATTGTGTAGATCAAAGATCGGAAATGGGGCATGGGGGGTGGAGGAAGGACGCTTAAAGTCATATTTACTCAATTAATGAAATCTGAATCATAGAATATTTGTGAAGAGTTGAGTTTTATTGCCTTAAAGTCTATGGAATTATTTAACTCTGTTTAGCCACTGTTGCTGGGTAAAGGTCCTGCTTTCATGAATGGAGGATGATTTGTAATCTAGATATTAAAACACCAGGTAACCTGGCTTCTGCTTAGTTGGAATTACATTGTGCATTGTTTATTGTGCTTGAAAACAATCCTTTTAAGTGGATAAAAATTCCCCTTTTAGAACATTGTTCACAGAAAGCATTTGGCTTATTAGTTCTTTTTTTATTCCACTGACAGCATAAGGGTATGTGCATCACAGGTACAATCCTGGGGGAGCCTTTTCCCAAAGAGAAGGCTGACACTCTACTTTAACTTGATAGCTCTTTATATTTCTACCCCAGAGCCCTGGGGAAAATCACCTAAAGAAAGCTTAGTTTTGGCTCAAGTCTAGGGTCTCTGCAAGAGAGTATTAGAAAGTACTCAGTGTACAATGTAGAACAGGTATTTTTGTTGTTGTTGTTGAGTCTTTTCAGTTGTGTTTGACTCTTTGTGACCCCATTTGGGCTTATCTTGGCAGAGATACTGGAGTGGTTTGCCACTTCCTTCTCCAGCTCATTTTACAGATGAGGAAACTGAGGCAAACTGGGTTAAGTGACTTGCCTAGGGTCACACAGCTATGAAGTATCTGAGACAGGGTTGAACTCAGGTCTTTCTGACTTCAGGCCCAGTACTCTATTCACTGTGACACCTAATTTCCCTCTAAATCAGGTATAGGACAACTATTTATTTTCTGCACTCAAAAAGAAGTGCTTAAAACCCAAGACTAATGGCAGTTGTGCTCCAACTTTCCCTCCCACATGGGCAGAAAGACTACATACCCTCAGGGTTCAAGAGGGATTTGTGGGTAGCTTTTTCTGTATTAACATTGGCTTAAGCCACCACTAGCTGTGTCTCCTTCATTTTGAAGGTTCCATTGACTAGCACCCTTGCTCCATTTCATCAATTAATTTTGGGTAACTTTTACAAAGAGATTTTACTTCAAAAATGTAAAAAGAGCAAACATTACTCCTAGTACCTCAGGGGCATAATCCTTCCTCTACCTCAGTCTCTGATGGTTGACCTGACTTGAAATTTAGTTTCAATCCTCCATACCATTGGTCCCATCAACATCACAACCACCAGTGGCTGAGTTAGTCCTTTTGCTGGTCTAACCCTAATTCTAAAGGTCCCTGCCAAAGACTGTTCCTTGCTTCTTACTCATTGGGGCATCAGGGCTACCCTGCTGCAAACCCACTCTGTCTTCTGACTCCTGGATCACATTGGTAGATTCCACTCCTTTCACCAGAAATTCTCACCACCAGAGTGCAGCTGAAGATGACAAGGCTAAGAGTGGCAAAGAAGCAACCAAAGTTGGTTGAAGTCTTTTTGAAGATGCCAATAGATCTGTTTACACAGCTTATGGAAAAGACTCTCCCCAACCAACTACATGGTAGATCAAATGGAACCAGTCTGTCCAAGGCTCTCCTCACATGACATTACAATTCTGGAAATAGTTCTCCAGCATCTTCCAGGTAGAGGGAGAACATCTTTTCCTATTTTCCTCCATGTGAAGATGTCATTTGATGCAGTCTGAAGATACTGTAGTCCCTTATCACACTCTTACCACTGTTTGAAAATTTTGCCATCCCTGGCAAATAGACAGGGTTGAATTTTGAACATATCATCTATTTCCCCAATCCAGAGCAATGCCTGAGGTCTCTAGGAAGGCATTAGGAGTTTCCTTTTGCTCACTTCCCCAGTGCCATATAGGAAAGCATCACAAGACTGTCAATGTGGCACAATATTTTACATTCCTACATGTACTGACAAAAAAAAAAATCACAATTTCCCCCAAATACAAAGTTTTATAGATCAACAAACAATGAACATTTCATAAAGTTTTACCAAAGTTTAGTGTTCACTTAGTATTCAATGACTTCCTGACTTGGTAATTGAATGGGCAACCTCAACCCCAGTCTTTTTGCAAGGAAAAAAAAGGAAAAGCAAAAGCAAATAAAATTGACTTCCTGTCTTCGAAAGAAACCTGTCTCTACAGACCATGAGGAGCTCTTTCCATAGGAATTTAGGACCTTGGGGTTGACCAGGCATCATCTCTTTACTCTTAGAGGAGAAAACAATGGCCTTGGGGGAAAACTTTTCCTTTGTTCACAAGAGCATCCTGCTTCAGTCTAGACAAAAGTTTTCCACATGCCATTTTCTATACTGGACATGCCAAAACACTAAAAATATGATACCGTAACCTATAATCCCAACTAAACTCTTCCAGGAAGTTGATGCTAAAAACATATAAATATAGGACATTTAGTGCCAGGCACCTAGTAATTGATTAATAAATGCTTTATCAATTTAATGGTACCTGGACATAAACTGGAGTGCTCTCTACAATATATACAAAGAATGGTTCTCTAGCCTTTACTTGAAGATTGGGGTGTACTGGCACCAATTTGAACTGCCTTGAGAGAGCTTATTGTTAAAATTTTCAATGTGAGCATTTACATCTCTGAAATCAATCAACCTACAAATCAGGGCCTTGGTATATTGCTTTGTTGAATGTCCAGATTTGAGAAGATGTTAATCATGCAGATTAAAGTTAAAATACATATATTTTCCTCTGGAGAGCAGATCCTTAAACGTTTACCAGCACATCATTGCTTAAAGACCGCCATTAAAAGGGAAATCCATTAGGTCTAATTGTTAGCAATTTTCCCCTTGCATTCAGCTGAAATATGCCCATTATAAGTGCTGTCCATTGCTCCTATTTCTGACCTCTGGAGCCAAGTAGAAAACATCTAAGACCTATTTCACAAGAGTGTTTCAAATCCTTCCTCTCTTTAATATCCCTAGTTTTTTTAACTGATTCCATGATCTCCTGGGTCATCTCAATCATCCCAGCTGTCCTCTTCTGAATGCTTCATGTCTTATTGGTATTTTCCCTAGAATGTGAATTAAGAATTGAATACAATATCCAAGATGTGGCTGGACCAGGGCATAATATTGTGGGGCTATCTGTTGCCTTCCTCATTCTTGATACTATGTCATTCAGAACATCCTGACAGCATTTTTTTTTTTTGGCTGCCGTGCTATTGATTCATTTTGATGGATTAAAACCTCCAGATTTTTTTTAGGACTGCTATATAGACATGCTTTCCCTGTTTTGTACTTGTTAAGTTGAATTTTTGAAACCAAGTACAAGAATTTATATTTTTCCTGTTGAATTTTATTTATTTATTTTATAAAATTTTATAAATTGAGAATGAGAGAGAAAGGCTGTAGGTAGGGAAGAAGTCCCAGAAATGAAATGAAGTTGATTTGACAAGAGCTGTTCTTGGTGAAACTATCTTCTTTGCGACTACCCCTTAATTTTCTACATTTGCTGACTAACCCTTTAATGAAGAGGTCCAGACTTGACTTTTCATTGCTGTAGTATAATGGTGTAGCCTCCTTGTGGTGAAACAGATTAAGATTTAATTGAGACTTATTTAACAAAATAAAAATATTATGGAACATAGATAATGTTAATATATGGTTTTCTATATCAGTATGCTGCCTGCAGGATCTTTATGTACATTTAGTGGGTCCTGATTCTCTCTGGGTTTGTTACTACTGCTGTGGGGATCTTCTGATAGGTAAGCTCCATTTAGAGAGGTTAATGGATGACATGTGCAAGGTTACTCAATCAGTGTGTCAAAAACAGAATTTGATAGAAAAAAAACATCTAAATATATTAGAACTCTAAGCAGTCTGGACTTCATAGGACCAAAAGACAAAGCATACCCTACTCCTCTAGACAGAGAGGAAATAGTCTATAGGTGTGTAATGAAGGATAATTTGGTGCACATGTTCACTGCATTGATATTTTTTTTAACTGTACTTTGTTATAAAGGAAGGTTTTGTGTGAGTGAGGGGAAGAAGTTAGTAAGTGACAGTTTTGTTTAGAAAAAACATCAATAAAATATTTATTTAAAAAAGAAAAAAACAAACAGTTTGGACTAGATCAGGGGTTCTCAATATTTTTTAGTCACTGTACTCCTTGACTTTCAGAAAACCTCCATATGCCCTATATTTGTATAAATGTAAAAAATAAATTCTAGAGTTTACCATAAATATGTGCATGTAAAATAGATTATTTTTTTCATAAAGAAAACCTTATTTGGTACATAAAAACATTTTAATATCATGAAGTTGTTCAATGTTTATCAGAACCTAATCAAATAAATGAGTAAGACTCCCTAAAAAAAGAGAAAAAGGTCAGAATTTGAACCCAGGTCTTCTTGAGTCTGAAGACAGTTCTTTGTGTACTACATGCTATGGCTTTAATCATTTTTTCCAGAATTTTGCCAGGAATCAGATTTAAGCTCTATATCTAGAAGAGCAAAGCTCTGATCTATAGTTTGCAGATGCTATAATCTTCCTGTTTTCTTTTTATGGGTGAAAATGGGGATATTTGTCCCCCAATTTATGGCCCTTCTCTCATTCTCCACAATCTTTCAGAAATCATTTATTGGCTCATTTATTTGCTGTTCTTTCACTAGCTTAGGTCTGATGACTTGAATTCAACATAGCATCAGGTACCTAGGAAACAGTGTTAGTTCTGGAGTCAGAGGACTTGGGTTCAGATTTTGCCTCTGATGCTTGCTACCTGGGTGACATTTGGCATGTCACAGGGACTCAGTTTCCTAATTTGTAAAATAAAGTTTTACTCCGTGGTCTCTGAAATTTCTTCCTTCTGCAGACTTATGATCCTAAGCATAACCTGGCACATGGTAGGCACTTAAGAAGTGCTTGGGCACTAGTGCCTTCCCAGAGACCCCAGGCATTGCTTTGGATTGGCACAGTGGATAGAGCGCCCGGAATCAGGAAGATTTGTGTGCAAATCCAGCCTCAGACACTTACTAGCTGTGTGACCCTGGGCAAATCACTTAACCCTGTTTGCCTTAGCTCCTGATTTGTAAAAGAAGCTGGAGAAGAAAATGGCAAAACACTCTAGTATCTTTGCCAAGAAAACCCCAAATGGGGTCACTAAGAGTTGGACACGACTGAAAGGACTGAACAACAGCAAATGCTTATTGACTGATTGATAGCCTGATACTGTCCTGCTTCTGATCTTGGGTTTCAACTCCAATTAGTCATTTTTGTTCTGTTTTTTCCCTAGTTCAAAGATCATTATCATTGACTGAGAAAACAATAACAACAAAAAAAGTCAAGTCATTCTATCTTCTCTTTGTATCATAATTCCATCTATGCCAAGGATCCTGTCTTTGACCATCCTTTCTGCCCAAATAGCTAGAAACAGTTGATCTTTTTTATTGTTCTTACTATTGCTCACCAGACCCAGTCTTTTCTGTTGGTCCTTTTGATGGGATCCTTAAAGGACCAGACCATACTTGCCCTTGTTTCCGTCTTCTTTGTGTCTTTTAAAATTGGTCTGTGATTTCCCTGGGTATCTATATATCCAAATCCTTTGGGACAACACCCTGTTTTTGTTGTCATCTGCCTTATTTCTCTTGGCGTCTTCAGAATTTTGCTTCTAAGAGATATCCCCATCTCTTCAACTGCAGAAATTTAGGCCATAGAATCTTCTAATTATCCTCTAATCAGCACTAGGGATTCTATAGCTTCCATTTCCTAGAAATAGAGCGAGAAAATTTGGATGAACGATGTTTATGTATATTTTCAATAGCTACTGTTTTTCCCCTCTTAGATACATGGAATAATAATGATGAAAAGAATCAGAAGTGATTGTAAAAACGGTTTTTGAAGACCTTCTGTTACCTCTAGGGTAGGGAGGCTAGGGACTGTTTGTTTTCCTTTTATTTTTGTAACCCTGATTCCTGATGCAATACACTAAGCATTGCATCAATCTCTCCATCCCTTTGTAAATATTCTATAATTCAGGTTTCACTAGTGGATAAATACCACCTGCCCTTCCTGCCTGTAGTAACCTCTTGCCTGTAATTCCAATATTTCTTTTCTTTAATCCATCTTTCACACAGCTGCCACAGTAATCTCCCCAAGACACAGCTCTAGTTGTTTCACTTTCTCGTTCCAAATCCTTCAATTTCTCTCCACGTGATTAAACACAAAATCTTCGGCTTGCCTCTTAAAGCCCTTCCCAATATGGTATCATATCCTTTCAATCTTATTTCTTATTATTCCTCTGTATGTACTCTCTGCTCCTGTCATACTGTTCTCTGTTCATGACACTGGGTCTAGAGTCAGGAAGATCTAAATTCAAATCAAGCCTAAGATACTTAACTAGCTGTGTGACCCTGGCAAGTCATTTAACCTTTGTTAGCCTCAGTTTCCTCAACTGTAAAATGGAGATAATAACACCGTTTACCTCGCAGTTTTGTTGTGAGGATCAGATGAGATAATACTTGTAAAAGAAACTTAGCACAGAGCATTGCGCATAGTGGGTGCTATATAAATGCTCATTCTCTTTCTCTTTCCTTTACTCCCCATCTCTCCTCTCTGTGCTTTTGCCCTTGTCTGGAATGTGCCCTTCTGAACTCTGATTTTTAGAATTCCTAGCTTTCTCCAAGGCATAGCTCTGGCATTATTTTCTACACAAGGCCTTTTCTAGGGTCTCCGTTCTCTTCAGTATATCATGATGATGACTCAGGACAATCCAGATGGGCCAAGCTAAGATGTTGCTTGGCCCACTGTGTGTGCCCTCTCTTTCTGGTGTAATGTGATGCCTTAGGATGGCTCAAGCAGGTCTGCAAGAGGTCTTCTCAGAGCAGAAAATCTGGGGATCAAATCACTGTAAAATCCCACACAATTCAAGGAACTACTACAGATCTTTTGCAGATTTAGGGTTCTCCCTTGTAATATGGCCACTTTTTAATTTGAGTCCATACATATTTCTTACCTGTTTATCTCATGTCCTGAGAATTCTGCTTATTCCTGAATTGACAGTCCTCCAACTTGGCAAATAGCCAGTAGTGATGCAGGTGCCAGAAGGCATGCCTCCTGGACCGATTCAGCATTCTGTGGAGAATCTCAGATAGGAATGAAGATATCATTGAGATAAATTACCAACTGCTAGTCTTCTGGGTCTTCAAAGATGAAGATCACAAACTGACTCATGAGAGGCCCCAGGAACCTTATATGAACCAAATGTCATAATTCAGGCCATGCCAGGTCTAGAGGACCATTTTCCACATGTTTTCTTCTCATATTGGACAATGTTATATATTCTAAGAATTCAGTTTTGTGAATATTGGGTATTCATTATAGATGGTGATGACAAGACCATAGGACTTAAAAGAGGAGACCTTAGATATCATTTAGTTCAATCAATTTCATTTTTACAGATGAAGAAAGTTAAGCTTATGAAGATGAAGTGGTTTGTCCAAAATAAAATAGACAAGAAACAACCTAGTTGGGGTTAAAATCCAAATTCTCTGATTCCAATCCAGTATTCCTTCCTTTATGCCATACTTATTTCTTCTGGGGGCCATCTCCATTTGTCCTGATCTATATCTTGCCATTGGATGCAGATGGCTGTGGAGGAGAAAGTGAGGCTGGTTACTTTTCATAGCCTTCCCTTACTTAAGTCCAATTCACTACCAAATCATGGTATCACCTTCCTGATATCATGGTCCTCTTTGAGAATGAAGGACAAACAATAACAACAACAACAACAACAACTTATCTCTAAGGAGATCAGTGGCCCCTTGCTCTTTTCCTTTGAGGAAGAAGTAGAGGAATGGACAAACTTATTCTGATGAGTTTTTTCTCCCTACAAATTGTCACAGAGCCACACACAGATCTAGTAAGTGAGTTGAGCTGATAGAATGGATCTTCTGAGGACCTGGTTGACAGCACAATTGCAAGGTCAGCAAGATGGCTACATCCTTGCCTCTCCTGGGCTGAACTGACCTATAAATTCCTTCCTATTGGGCACGGAACTGTGTCTTTGGGTCTAGCTGGAGGCCAGACCAGGATTCAGCTCACATTGGTTCCAAGTACTGCTTGTTGCAGTTCTGGGAGTGAAATATGACCTCTGAGGTCCTCCAAATATTTGAATTTTGCAAAGCCATCCAAACAGATGCCAAGAACCCGAGGGAAGCTAGGGAGTGATAGACTGAGAAATTCATAATACCTTTCTCTTCACAAAGCCCAACCAATCATTCAACAGCACTTATTAAGTTCCCTAATTAACTTATTAAGCTAAGTACTATGTGTCAGGTGCTGAGCTAAGTGCTAGAGGGCCAAAAACAAAAGTAAAAATCCCTGCCTTCAAGAAGTTTGTATTCAAAGGGTGGAGATACTATATGTACAGGTAAATATGTACGGAATATATACAAGATAATTTGGGTGGAGAAGGCACTAGCAGCTGGGGGAGGGAATAATACTGCAGCAATCTAAGTGAAGACCTGAATCTGGATGTATGGGAGAGGTAGAAACAAGTTTGGCACCAGATTAGATTTATGTTATGAATGAGAATGAGGATGACATGGTGGTTATGAACCTGGGTTATTGGAAGAGTGTTGGTGCTCTTGACAGTACTAGGGAAATTTGGAAGAGGGATGGTTGGGGGAAGGAGGATATAATGAGTTTTGTTTTGGACATGTTGAGCTTGAGATACCTATGGGATTTCCAGTTTGAAATGTCCAATAGGTAGTTGGTGATGTGGAACCGAATTTCAGGATACAGAGTCGATTTTATGTACATAAATCTGGGAATCACCTGCATAGAGATGATTGTACTTATATGTATGTATGTGTATATACAAATATGTATTATATGTACATAATACATATATATTTATTATACATGTATGTATATATAGTATATACTTACCTAATAATAAATCTGCTACAGTGGTCAAGGGGCTAGGGATCTATGCCTTCTTGTTCTCCATTAATGGACTTCTCTGCTCTAGACCCGTGTACTCACTGTGGACCAAGTTTAGTCCTAGGTGATCTGACTACCTAAAAGAAGAGTTAAGCTCTTTTTCTTGTATTCTTTATCTCATTATATCCCAACCTTGGTATCTTGGAAAAAGAATACTTATAGCTTAGGTTTAGCTCATGTCTAAGGTTTAACCAAAGGGCAGAGTAGAAAAGTACTCAATGAACAATATAAATCATGGACAGAACAGCTATTTATTTCTTATATACAAAAGACTCTTACAAGTACATACTGACAGAAAACTCAACAAACAGCAGCAATAACCTAACTTGCCTAAGAGGTTGATACTTGAAAACTCAAGGTGTGACGGAGTGTCCAAGACTGCTGAGTAAGCATTTTACACTTTACTTCAGCTCTGCGCTGTCCAACAAATTTCTTCCAGGATTATGTCTTCTAAAAAGCTTAACTAAGTGGTATTCTTTCCAGTTCAGAAATTCCCCTTGCTGCCAGCTGGTTCTGACCAAGACACCCAACACAATATCTTTACTGAGCAAAAAAAAAAAAACAAAGAGAAAAAAAAAGCTCACAAGGACCAGATTCAGCACCCTTAGGACAACATGTAATCTATCTTCCATGTGGGAGCAATTGCCAGGTTTGGGGGAGAAGGGAAAATGCGTTCTTCCTCTATCTTTCCAGGGATAGGCTTGAATAAACCTAACATGATCTATGGTCAGGAAGAGAGGTGACTGAGGTCTGTCTACTCAGTCACTGGGTTTTCCCGCTTCATGGCTAATGAGGGGATTGCTTCATCATCCCCAAAGCACCTGAGTCCTTCATTGCTAAGTAAGATGTGGTCAGTTAGAAATAGCCAGGGACTTTGTCATCCTCAGAGTTCACAAGTGTGTAGTTAGCAATGGAACTCAACAGGAAGTAGGCAGGATGGCTGGGTGCATCCCCTGTTATATTTTTGCTCTGGTTAAATATTTGCTGTCTTTGGTAAACAGACTGGTATTTGACCTATTTGCCCAATTCTAGAAATTTCTGAGGTCATGGGTAGGCTCAATTGCTTCTCCCAGTGTCTTGCATTAGGGGAGTCTCAAAAGTCTCATGTAGCACAGTTTTTAATGACCCTAATACCATGTAGAGTGACTCAGTGCTCCATTCAGCACAGTCATTATACAATCCCTAAATAAATCATCTTTCCAGAATGCCCACGTCTATTAGAGCTGGTGGGCTTGGAAAATATAATCACCTTCAAATGCAAAGTTATAAAACTTCAACAAAAAGGAAATTCTCTTTATACTCTGATGGGGTGTTCAGCTAAAGGTTCAAACCAAACAAGGCAATTTTTTATTGAAAGTGAATTATTCAACTTCCTAAAAGCAGAGATAAAGATCAATTGACCATTGGTAGATTCCTCTGGGCAAAGAATGAGCTAATGATGGTGTTAGGGGAAAACAGATTTGGTAAATAGGGCAGATTGGAGATGAGTGTTCCTGTGTGTGTGTGTCTGTGTGTCTCTGTGTGTATGGTGTGTAGCAGGTAGAGAGACAGAGTCAGACACACAAACACAGAGACAGAGACAGAGAGATAGAGATAGAAGGACAGAATGAGAGAGCAAGAATGAGAGACATAGAGAATCACAACTAAAGATAGGAGTGGGGAAAGAGGGGCTCTGCCCATCTGAATATGGCATCCATTCAAGAGGGAGTAATTAGTTTTCCTCTTCAGGTAAACATTTCCAACTTCCCCCTCCCCCCAGATGCTGATATATATGTGTGTGTGTGTGTGTGTGAGCGCGCGCGCGCGTGTGTGTATGTATGTATGATGCTTTTCCTGATAAAATTTCAACTCTTTGAGGGTGGGGATGGTTTTCCTTTTGTCTTTGTACCTTAGCAAAATGTCTGCCAAATGCTTGTGGATTGCTAATTTATTGATTCCTCCCTCCTTGAATCTTTCAGAACAGTTTGACCTCTTCTAGGCATTTATCATATTCTAACTTGTATTATAGCTATTTGCATAAATGTGTCATCCTTCTGATAATAAATGCTTACATTTTTATGATGCTTTATTCATTACAAAGTGCTTTCTTCACAACATCCCTGGCATTATTAATCTCATTATATAGGTAAGGAAGTTGACACATAGCTAGTAAATGGCAAAGATTCCTTTGGATTCCATGTGCTCTGGTTTAATAAATATAAAATTACTGTTTTTTAAATTTTATTTTAGTTTGCATCATTCATTTCCACAAGATTTTGAGTTACATATTTTCTCCCCTTATTTCCCCTACCCACCACCCCAAAACAGCCATCCCAGTGTGTCCCCCTTCCCCCAGTCTATTCTCTCCTA
>CM053586.1:302358792-302388958 GCA_028646515.1 Pseudochirops corinnae | reverse complement strand
CCAAAACCTCACATCAGGGCGTATATATAGCCTTCTCCTGGCTTAGAGAATGTCACAGCCCTCTAGACCCACTGCCCAATCACAAAGCTATAAGGCATGGGCATTCCTGGAAAACAAGCCTGGCGCCACAGGCTCCACGTGACCACATTCAGCCTATTAGGGAACAGAGTATACTTTCAAATATCCAAGGGTCCTCAGAATCACGTAGCCACTTTAACAAAGGGCCTAGGGGCAGGGAAGATCTTTAGATTCCCATAACACCAGCTCATCTCAGCAATGCAAGACAACTCCAGAGGACTCATGATGGAAAAGGCTATCCACATCCAGAGAAAGATTTACAGAGTCTGAATGCAGATTGAAGCAAACTACTTTTGTTTTATTTTGTCGCTTCTTTCTCATTCATTCCATTGGTTGTAATCCTTCTTCACAACTGGACTAATGTTTAATGCGAAGACATTTGTAGAACCTATATCAGATTGCATGCCTCCATGGGGGAGGGGGAAAGGGGAAAAGAGGGAGGGGGAGAAAATTTGAAACTCAAAAATTTGTGGAACTGAATGTTGTAAACTAAAAGCAAATAAATAAATAAAATTTTAAAAAAGGAATAGATGCCCAGGGTGGGGAAATCTGAGCCAAGAAAGTATAAACCTATAGTATTGACTGAGGCTCCACCTCCCTTGCCAAATCTTGCCCCATCTGAAGTGTCATGTCTTTCTCCTTCCACTCTATCTTTGTTGTTGATCATATTGAGAAACAGTTGAACTTCTAGGCCTGGGAAAGAATTTTTCCTCCTCTGGACAGCCTGGCCTTGTCTCCAGCAAGACTCAGAGCCCTGAAGTGAATCCCTCTTAGCTCACAGAGTGGCTCATCATACTTTTAATCTACTCCTCTGACATATTCCATTTCCAAATCTGGGTCATGGGAAAGTTTGAGAAACTAAGGAAAATGAAATGTTGAGGGAAATAAAACCTTCCTGGGATGGGGAAGGTAGAACCTCCTCAGTAAAGCATGGTCCTCCAATAGGATCTGAAGCATGTTTTTTCCTTTTTCCTTCCTTGGCCTAGCCATTTTGTTGTATACTGTCTAGAGACATTCCAAGGGCCACTTCTTAGCTTGTAGGCAATGGGATGCTTCCAAGCTTAGTATTGGTCCTTAGGCTGTGTTCAATGAGACTGTCTAGGGCCAGGACCAAGGATCAGGATGAGTGCTCATTCCTCATCTCTAGGCCTGGGCAGAGCTTAGATACCACTAGCCAGGAACATTGTTCTTCCCCTCCTTTTCACTGAAGACCTTTTCAAGACAAACAAGCAGTCCAACCATTCCTCCAGTTGGAGCCTGCTCTCACTCTTGGTCTCATCATCCTGTCACTAGTTCTGTTGAGGTTTGAGGGGGAAGACTGTTCAAGGACTGAAATACTGGTCCCACATTAGGTGTCAAAGAAATGATGAGGTTTGGTGGGGGGAGGCTCCCTTCAAAGACCAGAGTACAGGAGAGGGTCATCTGGAATGAATTCATGGACTCAAGCATTCTTTAAGTCAAGGTGGCAAAGGTTTGTTGTAATGCTAGTATAGTGGGCAGAGCTCCTTAAGGATCTTGCATTCCTTAAGGAACTTGCAACTTAACAGGAGTGATGCTAAAGCTGACATAGGAAAAATAGTAGATTATCTGGCAGATCTGCTATTTAGGTGACAACATTCAACCTTGGTCACAGGCATCATTCACTACTGAAAACCAGGGGAAGGGGTTTGTCAGGGGTTTCTCTGGTCTGTTATATCTGTAGCAAGATAACTTTGAGAGGTGGCGCATGTAACTTGACTGGATTGAATATGATAAGTTTGGGAATTGATACATGATAATTCTTTGTTTACAAGTTATTCTTGTTTTTGCAACAGAATTTCTTCATAGGTCAGCTTGTTCTTGTGATCAGGAAAGATAGCTTGTTTTTACCAGGGCCCACTCATGAGTAGTTGTGGGGAAACGTAGTTTGTCTTACTGGGACTCATTCGTGAGTTATTGCTAGGTGTAGTGTCCTTGGGCTGGGGAAGAAACTGTCAGGGATAGTATTTTGAAGCTAGGGAGAAATGTGATCTTGGAATTGGAGTCTAAGCATAAGCACCCCATCAGTTCCCCAACACTATAGTCCGTCCCTGCCACCCCTGGGCTTAGCCCTGGTCTTCTCCCTTAGAGGAATACTAGTAGTGACCCTTTAATTTTCCACAATGGAGCCAATTTCCTGTACCCATCCTAGACCAAAGGCCTTGTTGTCCTAACCTAGTTGCAGCTCAGCAAAACTGAAAACAAACAAAACCCCAAACCGTATAAAAGTGATTGGACATGATTGTGCATATAGTAGAACCTGTCTGTAATTTACTGATTGATTAAAGAAATGAGACCAGGTGCACTGACTTTCACGAGATCACACTAACATTATCCCTTGTGTTTAACCATGAGTTTTTTGTATTGGTTTCATGTTATCTTGCTTTGCACAATTGCGATCAGGATGCAGATCATTCATTTAGCTCTGCCTTTTTTCACTTCATACAAATCTCCTTCTTTCTTCACATTTGTCATTCCTTCTGGTAAGTACTCTGTTCTTTTTAGTATGCTATGCTGCCCAGGAAATGCTGAGTATAGTCACCTGAGCACATATCTTATGTTTTTAGTCAGCCCAGCACAGACATATGGAAAAGAAGGAGGAAGAGAGAATAAAATCTCTACACATCTCTATAGAGATATATGAATGGACTGAATCTATGCTATCACTATTATAGGAAGTCTTTGGTGAGCAAACTCCCTCTATCATCATTAACAGGATTTGGTGCCTTCTCTTCAACATAAAGTCTTAGTTATCTGGAGCACTGAGAGGTTGAGGAACTTGCCTGTGGTCACACAGCTAGTATATGACCCCCTCCACTGTCTCTATATCTCTGTCCCTGTCCCTTTCTCTGTCATTTCTACTTCTAGCTTTGTTTATTTCTAATTTTGTCAGTTCTTTCTATCTCTGTCTCTACCATATTTGTCTCTATCATCTCTATCTCTTCTGTTTCTATCTCTGTCTTTACCATCTCTATCATTGGCATTTTTACTTTGGTCTCTACCATCTCTATTTCCTCTCTCTATCATTTCAATTTCTATCTCTGTCATTTCTATCTCTATCATCTCTATTTCCAAAGCTATCTGGCTAATTACTGACTAATGTGGATGCAAAAAGTATTAATTGATGAAGTTAGATTTTAAAGAATTACTTACAGATATCAGGACAGGTAATGGAGAATGAATTGAAAGGATGGCATAATCCTCTCAGAATAACAAGATAATAATCAAGAGTGCTAAAGCTTAAAAAGAACTGAAGTTGACAAGGAAAGCTAAGGATAACAGATAATTTTTTTAAGGTTATGTTGAGAAGAGGACAATCAAAGAAAGGAAGACATTTCCATCCCCTGACTGTGCATTTTAACTGATTGTCCCCCATGCATGGAATTCCCTCCTGGACTATACTTCCTGCCTACTTTCAAGCTACGTTCTGAGCTAACATCCAAACTTCTGCAAGAAGCCTTTGGCTCTTTCCCTTACTGATAGTGCCTTCCCTATGAGATTACTTTCAATTTATTGTCTGTATTTTGTTTGTACAGTTGTTTGTATGTTGTCCTCCCCCATTAGATTGTGAACTCCTTGATAGAAGTGACTGTTATTTAAAACCATTTTGTTGTGTCCCTAGTACTTAGCCCAGTGTCTGGAACATAGTAGGAGTTTAGTAGATGCTTGTTGACTTGACTTTTTGACTTGAGAGGAAAGTTAGAATCAAAGAAAGGATTGGATTCTTGCTCAGGATAGTTCAGGGAGGATGGCTCATTACTCAGGATGGATGGAATGATGATCATAGACTATAGAAAGAGGACAGAGCTGCTCAATTCTTATTTTGCTCCTGTTTTCTTTGACAAGGAGAATGACTTTGAGAATTAAAATTGTAATAGGGAGTTAATCAGTGATTACTGTGAGAATAGCCTTGGACTAGGAATTATTAAAGCTTCCCTGGACCTTTCTATATTACCTAACCTGGGAACATGCCTGGTACTTGACCCCAAGATGGAGAAATTATTTTGTGGGGTAAACATTATATGGGCTGCCCCACTATAGGGGTCAAGTAAAGTCCCTTATGCATATGACAGGTTCCTTGGTTCTAACAGAAGTCTTGATCTGTATAAAGTAAACTCCTGGCACCAGCATATCCAGATCTTAGAACTGAAAAGTGAGAGGATTATGCAAAAAAAAAAAAAAAAAGAAGATGTATCTGCTTGGGATCATCAAACTCCTATTTTCTTTCTATCTTCACATACCCTTCAATAAAGCCTAAGCAAGCACATCAATTGTGAATATGCTTCATTGTATCAGACTATGGGCATTCTTTGAACTTGAGACCAAGACAGTGAGATAGCAAATGAACATTTAGATACCCCAGACGAGTCTACATCATAAGATTTTAAAAGAGAGTGCAGTTATTAACCATGGCCGTTGAGCTTTGAAAGATGGTGTAGAACAGGAAAAACGTCATAAGGCTGGAGAAGAGTAAATGTCCTGATTTTTTAAAAAAAAGAAAGATAATTTAATCTGTCAATTATAAATTGGTAACCTTGATTTAAATTCCTGGCATAATTCTAAAATATAGTAGTAAAGTAGTGGTTAGTAAATACTGAGAAAAAAGAACAGTGATCATAGAGAAAGCATTGCTTTGTCAAAAGCATATATCACATTATCCTAACTTCCTTTTCTTTTTTTTTCTTTTTTCATTTTTTTGCTTTTTGGAGGAGGGGAAGGCAGGGCAATTGGGGTTAAGTGACTTGCCCAACGTCACACGGCTAGTAAGTGTTAAGTGTCTGAGGCCGGATTTGAACTCAGGTCCTCTTGACTCCAGGGCCTGTGCTGTATTCACTGGACCACCTAGTCACCCCTTTTTTTCCTTTCCTTTCTTTCTTTCTTTCTTTCTTTCTTTCTTTCTTTCTTTCTTTCTTTCTTTCTTTCTTTCTTAACAGGGAAGATGCTGTAGATATAGTTTACCTTGATTTTAGCAAAATATTTGACAAAGACTTATGTGGATGAGATGATGTAGCCTAGGTAAGTGTACTCAGAATTAGTTGAATACCTACACCTAAAAACAAATCATTAATGGTTTCAGATCAACTTGGAAAGAGGTCTTTAGTGTAGCGCCCCAGGGAGCTGTTCTTGGTGTGCTCTATTTAACAGATTTAGTGCTAGAAGGAACCTTTGATAGGCTATCTAGTCCAAATCCTTCATTTTACAGATGAAGAAACTATGACACAGAAAGATTAAGGGATTTGTCTAAGGTCACATAGCTGGAACCAGGATTTGAACCTAAATCTACTGAATCCAAGGCAGAGGACCTAGGGCAGCTAAGTGGTATCATAGATAGAGCACTGAGCCTAGAGTCAGGAATACCTGATTTTGAATCCAGCCTCAGATGCTTACTAGTTGTGTGACTCTAGGCAAATCACTTAACCATAAAAAATGGGGATAATAATGACACCTACCTCTCAGGGTTGTTGTGAAGATCAAATGAGATAATATTTGGAAAGTGTTTAGCACAGTGCCTGGTGCATAGTAGGTACTCATTCCCTTCCTCTTTCCACTGTTTTCCCAAATCTAGTACTCTTTCCAATATATCATATTGTCTCATGGACTTATATTCCTTTAAAATTTCATCTTATTTTTGATAAAATTAAGAAAATAAAGAAATGTAAAAAGATATGGATAAACTAATGAATGTAAAAATAAAAAAAAAAGCAAAACTAGAAATAAGGTGTTTATGAGCATATGAATCCACAACCATCAGAATTAGAAGAGGAAAATACAGATGTAAATTAAATATTTTGTTATTGTTCAGGCATGCATGTCAGTCATATCTGAGTCTTTATGACCCCATTTAGGGTTTTCTTGGAAAAGATAACAGAGTGGTTTGCCATTTCCTTCTCTAGCTCATTTTACAGATGAGGAAACTGAGGCAAACAGGGTTAAGTGACTTGCCCAGGGTCACACAGCTATTGAGTATCTGAGACTGGATTGAAGCTTCAGTCTTCTTTACTCTGGGCCGTGTGCTCTACTTACTGTGCACCTAGCTGCCCTAAATTAAATATATCTAGTGCAGAAGATGATCCATCCAAAGTTAAGAGGAGAAAAGTATCACTTTCTTAGATTTTGCTAATTGTTATGGCCCACAGAGATATTTTTGGTTCCAATTTTTTGTAATCCAACATATTTGCTATCCATCCCAGCTTCAAAGTCAGCTGCAAATGTGTTCTATCATCTTTGTTTCATTTGAGTAATTGACAAGAGTGTTAAATAAAATAGATCCCTTCAGTCTGCCAATTGAGACCTCCTTCCAGTTTGATATGAATCTATCAATCAACACTTAATGACTTGAATAAAATGTATAGATAGTATAAAATTTGAGGATGACAGAAAATTGGGATAACTTAATGTAAAGCCAAGCACAAGCAGCTTTCCAGAAGAATGCTACTGGGAACAGCTTTTGAGGTTGTGATTATACAGTATAGTGAATACTCCTTTTATTCCATAACAAATCAAAGCAAAAACATTCACAGAAATCAAAGTACAGCATTCACAATATTATAACTTATCATAGATAATAAAAATACAGCATTCACAACAGCTTATCATAGAAAATGGCCACATAGTTTCCACTATAGTGGTCACAAAGTTTTGAATAAAGAACAATCATTTAGTAACTCAAGCATAAAATCCTTAATTCAATCACAGAATACAATAGTCAAAGTTTTCCACTTGTGGGGCATACTAGGTTACAAATCAATTACTTACTCGGTCATCAGTCACTAAATACAATCATTTAGTCAATCATCCTTCATTATTCACTATTCAATCATTAGAAAATACACAGACCCTCCACCCCTAGGTCTCTAGTAAATTTATAATCTTCTTAGTAAGTACACTGTATCCAAGTAAAGTCGTCTTTCAGCTTGACTTGGGGTGGTCCTTCAGATTCCCTGTATCCCCTTCTATGGTCCCAGATCCTACCTGGATTCACCAAACTATCACCTGCGTTCAAAGGCAGACAGCTCCCAGATCCTTGTCCAGCTCTCTGTGCAGTTCCTGCTCTACATTGGAGTTCACAGTGTCCAGTCCACCTCAAATCCTTCAGGAATCCCAGGAAGTCAAGGCTTAACAAAGCCACAAGCAGACTCAGTAAAAGTACCAGCATCATGGTCATGCTTCCTCAGTCTTTGGCAGCTCTGGCTGGCCCTTGGAAATCCTTAGCAGCCTCAGTAACTCTGGCTGGCCCTCAGAAATCCTCAACAGCCTTAACAGCTCCAGCCTGCCCTCAGCTCTGACTGGCTCTCAGAAATCCTCAGCAACTCCGGCTGGCCATCATACTCATCAGCAGTTTCAGCTGGTTCCCAAAATCAAAATCACTCTATCCAGGTTTTCAAAATCAAAATCATTCTCTCAAACCTGGAAGAGGCTTTCCTCTGCAGCCTCCTCGGCTCCTCTTCAGCCTCCATGGCTCCTCTTCAGCCTCCACAGAGTCTGCTCCAAAAAAAAAAAAATCTCTACCTCCCTCTCTGGGGCTTTTCTTATATACACACAGCATTAGCTTCCTGTTTCAGTCAACCCCTTCCTGTTATGTCAGCAACAGGAGACAGGAGTTCATACCTTCTGTTTCCCCAACACAGGCTTTATCAATTACTAAATGCTAAGTATCTGCTACCTTTGCCAACACAAAGGGATCTTCGAGTTCAAATTACATTACCATTACTCTTAACTGTTAGAAGAGTTAGAATTAAAAAACAGTTTGGCAGCCTAGAATGTTGGATAGAATCTAAGCAGATGAAATTTAATATGAATACACATAAAGTTTTACATGTAGTTTCAAACAGTAACTTTATAATTATATGATAGGGGAGGAGGCATGACAAGCAATTCTTGGGGAAAAAAATCTGAGTGTGTTAGTGGGCTGTATACTCCATGTAAGTCAGTAGCGCAAAATAGTTATCAAGAAAGCTAATGAGAACTCAGGCTATAGTAAGATAGTATGCAGGATGGGGGTGGGGGAGAGCAATGATAATCACATCTATAAGTAGGAATACTTGCTCCTTAGGCAAATTCAGTTGAGGATGAGTAGGGGACTGTGGAAATGGAGGTGTTCATACGGAGGACAGTCTGACCTTGAGTGCAGTTGGGTTTGGTGAATGAGCAGCCTGTCTATCTAAGAATCTGGGTCCATGCCCTATCCCCCAAAGAGCTTAGTGGGAATGTGAGCATCAGAAGAAGGATTCCAAGGGGATGGGACCTTAGAGATGGCACAAGAGTGATTGCGAGAGGTGAGATACAGGGACTGGCACTTCATATGCTCTGTGTTCCAGGTAAACTGGTATTTACTGCTCCCCAAACTTGATATTCCATCTCCTGACTCCATGCCTTTGCATAGGCTATCCTGAATGCCTATAGTGCCTTCCCTCCTCATCTCTGCTTTTTAGAATCCTTAGTTTCTTTTAAAGGCTCAACTTGACCAGCTTAGTTGTTAATATTTTGGCCAACTTCACATGTTACTGTATTTATTTGCCTGTTTTATTGTGTTATATTCCATCTTCCTGCCCTGACCCACTTCTCCCAGCCTCCACCTTTGTCAGAATGTAATTTCCTTGATACCAAGGACTGTTTTGTTCTGTTTTGTCTTTGTATTACTGGCACCTAACCCAGCACAACACATATAGACACTTGCTGAATCAACACTTGTTAAATTGAATTGGAGCTGAACACATGGTGCTCTGGATTCTCATATGCATAGAATATAAAAAAAGTTCTATAAATTAGGGAGTAATCAAATGATGTTCCATGTGATTGGTGCCAGTTCATACTGACCAGCTAACCATTACATCTACAATGGGTCCTCATCCACAATGAGGACACGTGTTCTGGTAGTTAACAGTGGTCAACATTTCCTGAGCATCCTACCAGGGGATGGACAGGAGAATTGATTGTTCATTCCCTTCAAGTGCACTCCATGACATGTGTTCTTCTGTATTTATTTCCATGGTGGTCAGTGAGCTTTTTAAAGTGGAGGCTATTTTTACCTAGAGATGAAAGAGAAAAAGAAGGAAGTAGAAATGGGGGGAGGGTAATGGAAACCTGGGGAATGAGCTTGAGTTGGGAAGGCATTGATAAAAATCACTCAGGAGTCAGACCTTCACAGCTTTTTCCACTCTCCCCTTACAGGATGCTGGACACTAACTTTCCATCTGGGCTCTGCTGGGTTTTTTGTTTGTAGTAAGAGCCATTGCTTTGGTTGCCAGGTAACTGCCTTCCAGGCCACAGGCCTGTCAAGGAAGGGACTTCCAGAGTCTCTTTGATCAGTGACTCAGAGGGAGTCAGGGCAAGGCCAGAAGGAAAGGAAGCAAGCAGAACCTATACAAATAAATGAGAACCACTGGCCTTCTATCAAGGATTATGTGGGGGTGGGGAGCACACAGATTATAATGTTCTTCCATTCTCCTCCTACCTGTTTACAGTAACTGACAATATCTTGGGAAATGAAAAATATCCAGAAATGACAATCTTGGCTCTCATTTTTTAATTGAAACTTTAATTTCCCACCAAGCTTCAGAAATTGTGTCTCCCTAGGAGCCTTTCAGAAAACTCTCCTGGTTTCAAGAACATTTAAATTCCTAATATCTTATCACCTATGCTCTCTAGCTCAACTTTCAAGGTCAAAGACCTTGGTGACACTGATTGCAAAATTCAAGCAGAAAATAGGTGGTTCTATCAGGTGAACCTAGTAACTCTATAGAAAACAGCTTCATATGTCCTTCTTGTAGTCACACATTAAGCACTAGAATTCTGATTTTCTTACTTGACTAAGAAAAGCACACTGAAATTAGATAGGGCAGGACCTGCATATTCCATCTTTCCTCTGAAGGCTATTTAGTGCCCAGCATGGTAGTTGAGGGATTTGTTGAATCTTTCAGTCTTTATATAGAATTCAGTTCAACACGTTCAGAATACATTTATTACATGCCCACTGTACATGACACATTGAGTCAAGAATTGGTAATACAAAGACAAATGGAATTTGAAGTCTGAAGAATTGGGTTCATGTACTGTCTTCTTGGGCACATTTAACCTTTTTGGGTTTCATGTGTAAAGTGAGGGGGTTGGACCAGATGGCCTCTGTGGTCCCTTCCATGTCTAGAATTGTGGTTGTATGATATTATGGAAAAGTCTTGGTCTGCTAGTAGGTTACATTCTACTTAAGGATGAGATATTTTAGTGATTGTATGGATAAATATTAATCTTATGTAGGAAATGAAGGGGACAAAGGAGATATCAAGGTGTCCTAGGAATATTAGAGGAGAGACAAAATACAAATGGCTAGAAGGATCAGCTGTTAGATGAATCCATCTAGTTTTATCATCCTATCCACTATTGGAACCTAAGTCATCTTTTCTTCCCTCTCAAGGAGAGGGAAGATCCTCCTAATTTCCATCCTAATCTCTGCCCTATATACTAGGTGACTTCAATATACAAGTTTATGTTTACTCAACAGTGGACCTCCCAGTTCATCAGCATAACAATCTGGCATAACCAACTTCACACTGAACATTTCCCAATGGATGTCTTATAGGTCTTTCAAATTCAACATGATCCCAAGCAGTAGTCATTTTATTTCCCTCCAAATGGACCCCTATTCAATTTTCCCTATTTCTATAGATAGTACTACCTTTTTTTTAGTCACCCAGGTTCAAAATTTGGAGTCATATTTGACTTTTTCATTCTTTTTTGTCCCATATATTTAACCAGTTGCCACCTTTTGTCAATTCTTCCTCCACCATAAATACCACATCTAGCCCCTTTTCTTCCACCTACACAGTCACCACCCTCTTGTGTGTACTATTGAAATAGCCTCCAAGTGGTCTCCCTCTTTCAATTC
The DNA here is from genome assembly GCA_028646515.1 of Pseudochirops corinnae. Classification (NCBI taxonomy): domain Eukaryota; kingdom Metazoa; phylum Chordata; class Mammalia; order Diprotodontia; family Pseudocheiridae; genus Pseudochirops; species Pseudochirops corinnae. The sequence continues at coordinate 302,377,980 of CM053586.1, read as the reverse complement.
ATCCTCCACATGGCTGCCAAAATGATAGATCTAAAGCATGGGGCCGACTATGTGAATCTTTTTCTCAAAAATCTCCTGTGGTTTCCTATTGCCTTTGGGGAAAATACAAACTCTTCTGTTTGGCATTTAAAACCCTTTGAAATCTGACTCCAGCCTACATTTCCATTGTTATGACATGCTTCTTCTCCTTATGCATGAGTATTTCCAGGCAAAGAGGCTCACTTAGTGCCCTTATCACACAACATTCCATCTTCCATCTCTGTTGTTCTACCATGCCACCTTTTTTCTTCCTCTGTCTCTTCGAATCTGTTGCTCCCTACAAAATTTAGCTCCAATTCAGCCTCCTCCATTAATTAGGTCTTTCCCGATCTCCTGAGCTAGTAATGCTTCCCTACTCTATTATAATGCATTTTTCTTATATATGCTTTGTATTTACTTACATATATATATATATATATTTATATATACATGTTCTTTCCTTATATAGAGTGGAAGTTCCTTGAGGGCAAAGACTGTTTTGTTTTGTCTTTGTGTCTCCAGTGACCTAGCACAGTGCATGGCATTTAATGGGGGCTGATTGATTGACTAGACAGGGGAAATTTCATAGAGAAGGTGGCATTGGGTCTCAGCCTTGAAGGGAGAAAATACATGATGTGTATTGAGCAAATGCATGAAGATAGGAGATGGCAGGTTGAATCTGGAGAAGAGTATGGATGGGATACATTGAGGAAGAGGGAGTACTGTGACATGAAGTTGGAAAAGTAAGCTGATTCCAGATTGTGGACTCAGGAGTTTGTGTATATATATATATATATATATATGTATATGTATATATATATATACATATATATGTATATATATACATATATATGTATATATATACATATGAGAAGCAATAGAGAAATGATATTATTTAATAAAAAGTTGAATAAGGGAATGATCTGTGTCATAGGAAGATTATTTTGCAAACTGTGTGAAAGATGAAATAGAGAGGGGAGTGAGGAGAGGTTAGTGGTAGGGATACCAATTAGAAGGCTACTGTATTAGCCTGGATGAGTAATTTGAGGACCTGGACTAAAATGGTGACTGTGAGAATGGAGAGAAGCTAGATGCCAGTCTTTTTACATCTTAGTCCCTTCCACGTACTCCACTCCAGTGACCCTTGCTTGAACACAACATTCTACATACTAACTTTGTGCCCTTTCCTTGGCTGTTCCACATGCCTGGAGTGTTCTCCTTCCTTGTCTTTGTCTCCTGGGTTCACTGGGTTCCTTCAGTCTCAAATAAAATCCTGCCTTTGACAAGACACCTTTTCTAGTCGCACTTAATGTGAGCGCCTTCCCGCTGTGGATTGTTTTGTGTTTGCACAAAGTTATGTGCATGGTGGGGCAGCGAGGTGACAGGGTAGATAGAGCACTGGTCCTGGTGTCAAGAAGATCTGAGTTCAAATCGGGTCTCAGGCACTTACTATGAGCCCGGGCAAGTCACTCAACCCTCTTTATCTCAGTTTCCTCATCTGTAAAATGAGCTGGAGAAGGAAATGGCAAACTTCTCCAGTGTCTTTGTCAAGAAAACCCCAAATGGGGTCATGAAGAGTCAGATGCAACTGAAATGAATGAACAACAACATTTGCATGTTGTCTTCCATATTAGATTGTGAGTTTCTTGAGGGCAGGGTCTATTTTTACTTGCTTATAGGCAGTGAGGAAGGAGCCAGGAGATAAGGAGAGTTTGAAGATTAGAGAGGGGAAATGATCATTTGGATAAACTCTAAGAATGATAGGAGAGGATGGGATCAAAGATACAAGTAGAGAAGGGATCCTTGATGATGGGAAAGGCTAAGTAATTCTCAGAGACCCGGGGCAAAGGGGATAAGGATGGTCAAAAATATAGAGGGGTTTTGAGGTACTGAAGTAAGGGAAATCAAGGTTTTAACTTCCTTCTTTTTTCCAAAACTTTAAAAAAATTTTATTTTTGCATTTTGTTTTTTATAACATAGTTGCTACTTAATATGTCCCTTCCTCCAATAGAACTCTCCTTTGTAAGAACAACAAACAAACAAAAGTTAAGCAAAACTAATCAACACAAAGACTGACCATATAGGCAACATTTTTTAAGGCCTTTATTTTTTCAATCAGGTAGAAGGCAAGGTTGTCTGCTAATAGAGAAGAGGTTAAGGATGGCATCTGAAAACTTGAGAGGTGAAGAAAAGGTCAGGGAAAGTCACTGTAGGTTAAATGTTTTAGATGAGACTCAATCTGGGATGAATTAAAAAATTGCCATTTTGAAGTGAAGGCCCATTTGAGGGCTTTGTGATTCCCTCCAGTGTTATTCTTTATTTTATGAGTAGAAGCAGAGAATGAAGGTGGGGGCGGGGGGAGGAGTGATGTAGGTTTGAGGACTGGTAGGTTGTCAATGAAGGTCAAGGAAATTAAGGGTAAAAGAGAACTGGTGAACCATAGGGTTGAAAGTGAAGCCAGAACTTTAGGGCTGGAAGGTCCCTTAGAGATCATCAGACCAGTGGTCCCAGGACTCTTTTATACTCTTAAAAATTATTGAGGAAAATAAGGAACTTATGTTTATGTGGGTTTTATACATATATATGCCATTTTAGAAATTAAAATATTAGCATTTTTATGGAAATAGTTTTCACTTTATGGATCCTCTAAAATGGTCTACAAGAAATTTAATATCCATTGATCTAAGTTTGACTGAGTTGTTCATTTTATAGATGAGGAAACCAAGATTTTCAAGAGATTAAGTGATTTACCCAACTTTATACAATTGATGGGTCTTCAATTGGAGACACTCTTTGAAGTTAAATAGCTTTCAAGCCCAAGTATCAATATTAAGACTCTCCTCCCTCCTTTTGGTCTCAAAATTATTGTGGAAGTTATCCTCCTAGTATTTCATTTAAATTATCATTTATCCCTTCCCATCCCTTCTATGATCAGGAAAACAAGAGCTAGCATTTATATAGCACTTTAAGGTTTGCAAAAATACTTTGCACATTTCTTTTCTCCTCACAGCAAACCCTGGGAGGTAGGTGTTATTATTATCCCCATTTTGAAGATGAGAAAACTTGAGGCATACAGAGGTTAAATGGCTTGCCCAGGATCACAAGCTATAGTGAGTGTCTGAGGCTGGACTTGAACAGAGGTCTTCCTGACTCCAGGTCCTTACTCTAGCCAATGAGGCACTTAGTTTCCTCTAAAGGAAAATGCTTCTGAATCAATGGAAAAGAATTAATTAATTCTTTATTATATGTTAGACACTGTGCTAAGCCTTGGGAACACAAGTTAAAAGATGAGATGGTCTCTGCCCTCTGGAAGTTTACATTATAATAAGGGGAAACAACGGTTAAGGGGGAATGGTGGCTAAGAATAGTGTTTTGGTCTGGGAAGTCACAAGGATGATGAGTGAAACAATAAGACAGGTGATTAGCACACATTTTCCAGAAAATAAAAACTATCAGTGTTGATTGGATCATAGTTCCTAGAGTAATGGGAGGAAAGGGATGATGGTGGTGTCACACATGTGATGGAGAGATGGAAAATGACTTCAGTGAAGGGGGTGGGGCTGACTAGACTACTATTTTTAAGATTAAAAAAAATAAAGCCTAACCCCAACAGCTTCCAGTCTACATTTTGGGATCACTACAAATTCAACCCCATTTTCTGTGTCATCTATCTACATTTCCAACTCTGCACAATTATCATCATCATTCAGTATAATGATGGGCAGCAAAATGTATTAACATACTTGAAAAATGACATCCCCATCTCCTTCCTCTTCTGTTCTCTGACATTCTATATGTCTCCAAGTCCTTTTGATTTTGATTTTTTTGCTTTTTTTTTGGAGGGGGGAAGGTAGGGCAGTTGGGGTTAAGTGACTTGCTAAGGTCATATGGTTAGTTTTTGTGTTAAGTGTCTGAGGCTAGATTTGAACTCAGATCCTCCTGACTTCAGGGCACTGTGCCACTTAGCTGCCTCCCTTTTGATTTTTCTAAAACATATTATGAAATTTCCCTTCCTTTCTATCCTCATTACGTCCACTGTAGACCAGGCCCTCATCAGCTTAGATCTGTACTACTTCAGTGGTCTTCTAAATGGTCTTTTACTTCTAATTGCTCCTAGAACTAATGTGCCACCTATTGCTGGATTCACACAGATTACAGTTCAACGTACAGGTCTTTGAAATTATTATAATTTATATCCACTAGTAATTTATCTTTCTTGGCTCACTCTTGGTCCCCTGCCCAGTTTCTTGGGAATGTCTAAGGTCAGCTAAATTCAGAGTAGACAAGGACTGGACATTGATATAGTAAAACATTTATTTGTACCATAGTTTCAGAGTAAAGCAATCAAAAACCAGTCTTAGCAGCCGTTCTCAAATGAGTGCAACCTTATTTCCTTTTCCCACCAGAGTAGTCTGGGAAACAACCTCTTCTTAGATTCATGCTCCTGAAAAGCATGACAAAGACCCTGACATCACTGGACAAAGGTTGAGAATCTCGGCCCATGTTCCTGGAGAGATCTTAGCTCAGAATGTCAACCAATGTTGTGTATTCATTCAACAAGCATTCATTTTATGAGCAGTGTAGTGTAGCTGTTAAAGACAGCAGATCTGAGAATCAGAAAGACCTAAGATCAAATCCTACCTTAGAGACCTACTGGCCTTTGTCTCTGGGCAAATCACTTAATGACTCAGTGCCCCAGGCAGCTGTCTAAGGCTGTAAATTATAAAGCAATTGTTGATCAGCTTTGGAAGAGGTAATGCCTCCCTAGTGTTGTATGTGGGAAACTGAAAGTGGTACACTTTGTGGTAATGCAGAATACATTAAGAAGAGTAGTGGGCCCATAAGGAATGGTGAAACCAGTTTGGGAAAAGCTTTAGAAACCAAAGAGATGAGTTTGTATTTGTTCTAGAAGTGAGAGGGGAGCTCCACTCTCCATATTGAAAAGATCAGAACTGTGTTTCAGGAATATGAATCTGGCAGCTTGTGGAGGATAATTATGCAGGTGTGAGTCAATTAGGACCCGAACCAGGGGGCAGCGTCACCTTCTTACTGTCAGGGTCACCACCAACCACCTTGGCTCACAACCTAGGTGTCCTAATCAGTCTTAATTTGCTCCCATGGATTCGACTTTCATCTCTGATGAAGAGGGAGCAAGTTCTAGGAAGAGAAGCAAGTTACTTTGGTCTAGCCTCTATACATGGGTATGCCCTAGGGGTCTGTTTTGGGCACTCTTCTTTCTCTTAGTGATTTAATTACCTTTCATCTCTCTGAAGAGGGAGAGTGTTCCAGGCATAGAAGACAGCTCCTGAAAATGGACAGAGTTGGGAGAGGAAGTGTGTTGTGGAAGAAACAGCAAGGAGTCACTGGACTGGAGAGTATGTGGGGGTGAGTTAAGATGTAAGAAGACTGGAAACATAGAAAATGGAAAGTTCCAACACCTTCTGGAAAGTGTCCAATTCCTTACTCTCTCACCATTCCCTTCCCTTTCCCCCTCCATATCCAGTCTATTGTCAGTTCCTGTTGAGCCTTTTTGCTACATCTCTCATATATATCTCCTTGTCTTCTCTGAATCTGCCATCAGCCTGGTGCAGGCCTTCATCATCTTTCATTTGGACTATTCCAGTAGCCTGCTGCTGGGCATCCCTATCTTGTCTCTATTCCTTTCAGTTCATCCCCCGTCTTCCCAGAGCAGAAGTTCGACATGTCATTTCCCTAGTCAATAAATCCCTACAGTTGCTTCCTACTACCTCCAGGATAAAAAATAAAACCTCTGTTTAGTATTTAAAGCCCTTCATAATCTGATCCTTTCCTACTTTTCCAGTCTTCTTATATCTTACTCACCCCCTATATACTGTCCAATCCACTGCCATTGGCCTCCTTGTTGTTCCTTTCACAAGACACTTCCTCTCCAAACTTTGTCTGCTTTCACTAACTGTCTTGTATGCCTGGAACTCTGTCTCTCTTCATAAAGATGAAAGTTGAATCTGTGGGAGCTAATTAGGTCACTAAGGAAAGAAGAAGGCTGCCTAGCACAGAGCCCTGGGACATACCCATGCATAGAGGCTAGGAAAAATATGACGAGCCAGCAAAGGATGCTGAGGAGTGAGTGGCAGTAAGATAAGAGAAGAACCAGGAGAGAGCATTGTCTGTCACAAAAACCTAAGGAATGAATGTCCAGGGTGATGAACAGTGTCAAATATTGCAGAAAATATTCAAGAAAGATGAAGATGAAGATAAGGCCAATGGATTTGGAAGTTAATAAATTATATGTTAAGAATGTAATGAATAATTTTAGTTGAAAGATGGGGTTGGATATTAGATTATAAGAGGCTGAGAACTGAGGAGAAGCAGATAATGTGGATGGTGGAGATAATCTAGGGGTTTAGATTGACTGGGTCTGAATGGAAATAGGTCAAAGGGTCAAGAGATTTGAGCATTGAGGACAGGATATATTCGAACTGGTTACCTCTAGAGTCAAGACTGAGAAACAAGAAAGTGAAGCCAGAGCATAGGTAAGAAAAGCATGGAGGTGTGGCGTGACTGGAGGTCATGGTGAGGATGAGGAATACCTTTGAGAAGAGTGAATGGCACAGGGGAAAATGGAAAGATAGGAGCTTATGATCACATAGAGGAACTGCAGAGCACTTTTATCAGGTAAGAGATGGTCAGATCAAGATTATGATCATTCTGGTATGTGACTGAGGCAAAGTAATAAGAATTTACATAGTAGCTACTATGTTCAAGGTACAGTGCTGAGTGTCATTCTTGTTTTTATATAAATATTATCTCATTTGATCATTATAACAACTTCCTGAGGAAATTTTTAAAAACAGTTTTAACAGGTTTTTTTTTACAGTTGAGGAAACTGAGGCAAGCATAAGTTAAGTTATTTGCCAAGATTTCCCACCTAGTAAATGTCTGAAGCCATATTTGAACCCACTGCAGGCACAGTGTTGTATCCATTGTGCTGCCAGCTGCCTCTAAAGGTGTATGTATGTTGTCATCATTCTTAGTCATAACTAGATATTTCCTTTCTCTTCTCAGCTCTCCTCAGCATTCAAAAAGGCTGGGCCATTGCTGTCCCTGTTCCCTCACCAGACACACTCATTGCCATCCATCTCCTTCCATCACATGCATTATAATTCGATCATCCCATATTACAGTCTCATAAGTATCAAAGTTCTGGGAACTTCTCCAACCAATAATCATATCAATTTCCTCTTCAATCTATCTTATACATGGGTGTCATGCCAATCTGAAAACAACACTTTGCATATACTCCCTTCCTCCTCTTCCTTGAAAACTTCGGTAACTCCCTCCTCCCATTTAAATACCTTAACCTAGCATTAAAAGGCTTTCCACAGTTGGGCCTTTGCCAGCCTCTCCAAATTTCCTTCCCATTTTCTCCTGTTCAGATCCTACATATTTGCTGCACTAGATGTCTCATTGCTCCTTGAACATGCATAGTGTTGTCCATACACTTTTATTTATATGATTGTAATGTATGAGGTAGCAGGGAAGAAAATGGGATAAAAGAGCATGCTCTCAGGGGTGGCTTAGCTCTTCTTGGGAACTTTTCTCTGGAAGTCCAGTTTGGAGGGTGGAATAGCAGCACTGGTAGAGAAGAAAATAGTTGAGAGTGAAGAAACATGGGGCCAGGGACTTCAGAGATATAGACATGTGAGTTGTCATTGTGCAAAATGAGCTGTCCTTAGTACTGAGCACAGCCCTAATCAAAGAAGGCACTCTCATGTTTGATAATATTGGCGATTCACTGCGAGAATTGAAATAAAAGGTTATAAAGGTTACAATCTCTGGTTAACAAGAAAATTCCAAAATACTTCATTTTGTGCATTCTAGTTAGTAGAAGATTTTCTGTATTAGAACTGCATGACAGAAAAGACAGAAATGATGTGGTAGCACACCAAATAATCTGCTTTCTGCATTTCTATAAAGTGTCAAAAAAAGTATGAGGTTTATATAATAACTTAGATTTATATATGCTTGTAATATCCTTGCTAGGGGTTCCTCCAATCTGGACTTTTTTTTTTTTGCAGTGTGGGTCTGTACTCCTAAAAATATAGTTTACAAGTCTGTATTAATGTACTTATCATTAAGAGTCAGCCAGGAGACATAATTAGGTCAAAGCAAAAGCATTTACTAAGATAACATTGTAAGAACAATAATAAAATATCCCCCTACCCAGTAAACCTGGGGTGTACTCTCCCACTGTTGGAAGCCTGCTTAATTTCCAGCATTAAGCATGACTGGAGATGTGAATAAATGAAGTGACCAGGCCATGTGGGTCATTCAAGAAAGAACCATGAACTCCATTTATTGATGCTTAGAACAAAGTTTTTAAAGATCCAAATGACAAAGATTCAAGTATCCTTATCTCAATCATATCCTGGAATATTATTACTAATAGAATAGTCTGCCATATCTGGGAAGTAGCTTGGATAAGACAAGGCTCGTTATCAAGGACCCAAGAAGTCATGGGGAAGGTCAGTTGTCTTTTATCAAAATGTATCTTACAGGACAAAGGATGCTCCCTGAGAGCAGGCCACAATCTCAAAGACATCTGCATAGAAACCAGTCTCAAAGATATCTGCATAGAAGCCAGATCTTGAAGAATCAAGCATTTTGACTTACAATAGTCTTTTAGCATAATATGATAAGGAACGTGTCCTTTTTGGTGCCTGAAGTTTGGGGGTAAAGGTTCTGATGTCAGGATATCAGCCAGAAGTCCTTTCAAGGGCACTGCCGAGGTTCCTTTGGGGGAGCCAGCCTTTGCAAGCCGCATTACCTCAAGAGGAATTAGAGTACATAATTAAGGTCTCTTATCTGAGTCCTGAATCAGGCTTATTTGGCTCCCCACATCCCACGAATATATATAGCATTAGTTTGCCTAGGTAGCTCAGTGGATAGAGCGCTGGGTCAGGAGTCAGAAAGACCTGAGTTCAACTCTAGCATCAGACACTTACTAGCTATGTGACCCTGGACAAGTCACTTAAATTCTGTTTGCCTTAATCCACTAGAGAAAGAAATAGCAGTAGACTCCAGTGTCTTTACCAAGAAAACTCATGGGGGACAGAGTCAAGATGGCAGTGTAAAAGCAGGAGAACTCTGTGGCTCCCCCCATAACCACCTCAAATACCTATAAAATATGACTCTAAACAAATTTTAGAGCTCCAGAACCCACAGCATGACAGAGTAACAAAACTCCCGCTGAAGGCAGCCCAGCAGTCAGACAGGAAGGGTTCATCACAGTGCGCTGGAAGCAGAGCCCAGCTCCATGTGGTTTTAGTCCCAAGGCATCCAGGACAAGCTGCAGCTGGAGCTTTCAGGAGAGCGAATCACCGGCAGTTGCGGCAGTTTCCAGAATTATCAACCCATAAGAGCCAAGGACAAAGGGAAATGTCAGTGGAACTCGGCTAAATTTGGGGGAGAGGAGCGGGTTCAGCCCCTGCCTCCTGAGCTAGAAGTGGTCTGAAGCGGCAGCCCTAGCTGCCTCCACGTGGCTGCTTCAGAGCTTCTGACCTGCAGATTGCAAGGAGGCCAAGTGACCATTCAGAAGCTAAGTGCTCTTGCCTTGAGCTGCCTGGATCAGGATCGCGGTCTTGGGTGGCATTTCAAGGCCGTGATGGTCTCATACTGCTCCCCATGGATGCAGTTTTCTGATTAGCAGGTTGCTCTCCTGGGTTCTCTGGACCTATATCTCTCTGCATATCAATTTCTCAGTGTCCAGGGCTGACTCTCTTCTCAACTCACAGAGGGTCATACACTTCAAAGTTGCCCCTGCATCGACACTTATCTGGCTCCTTAGATTGTATAGCCACTTTTTAAAGTGACACCAGAGATTCTTGACAATGGTTTCATTGCCCTTTAATTCCATCTATTTTATTGGGCAACTTTTCACATCTCATAAAGGCATAACATGGTATAGGTACCTATTAATACCTTGTCGTCTCTATTGCCAGTGCCTCCTGTGATTCATCATGTGAGCTAGGGAGAACTCAGTTGATCAAGGGCATCTTATGATCCCTGTTTTATAGATGATGAAAATGAGGCACAGATTAAATAGCTTGTCCAAGGTCATATAGCTAGTCAATACCATAACTAGAGTTTACATCCAAGTGTTCTGATTATACAGCCAGCACTCTTGATACTACTTCCATTTTGGATTTGAGTTTGAGCAAAGAGATGATCTTGCTTTTGTCTGTTATATTCAAGATACCCACCAGCACCCAGTCAACTACAAAATATGTCACTAGGATTGATGGAGATATATGGCATTTCCATTTTAAAAAAGTGTCAGTGTACTTCAAAACTTCATACTTTGATATTTCAATAATTCATAATTCAATAAATGAGAGACATTCAAACCTGAGTCCTCCTGGGAACCAAGATCCTGACAGCTTATGTGTGTCAAATGAGGAGCTGTGAGGCTTTCTGGGTCCAGAACCCATATTCACAGACAGCATAGCACACTTGGAATCTCTGCCTCACCAGCACAGAAAGAAGTACAGAAGTGGTGTGGTCCAGTTAATTCAATCCTGCTTGCATGAACCAAACATCTAAATAATAGTTAGATTGCCATTTCCCAGTGGTGTGCTGGTAAATATTTAACAACCATCCCTCTGAAAAAAAATATGACATGCTTTAAGTTTAATTTGCATTATTAATATTTTCTCTATCACGTTTAAAAGTCTGGAAATCAACAAAACAATAAATCAATCCTGGATTTGCAATGTTTGCCAGTTTTTGAGGTGTAAAAATGCTCATTCTGAAAATTTAATAATGAGCTTTCTCAAAATGGTTCAAACTGGCTCCAGCACATACCTGCCATTTCTCTTGTTACATGTGTAGCCAAAATGACCATTTCCTGTTAATAAGACACTTTTAGAAAGAAATTATTAAGACTGTTATTTATATATTAAGCGGAAGAACCTTATTCTTAACCTCCATCAACTCATGCCAATAGCAATGCATTCAGTATTGACCTTTCGCGGAGACTTTCTCACCTTTTGCTAGCTTCCTGGAAATTCTGACAAAACCTTTTTTTATTTTTTTTTATTTTTTTTTTTACCATAACCAGGGTTTATGCAACCTCCTGTCATCTGGGGGCACAGATGGATGGGCTACTCTCAGGCTCAGGGGAAAACAAAAGATAGCCAGAAATGGAATCTTAATCAACCTGTTTCCAACACAACCAAAAAAGCAGCAAAGGGGAAATTTAAGATGCCCCAGACAACCAGGATTTTTGAGCTAAAGATCGTGGATCATTATCAATTCTATTCTGAGCTCTTCAGAAGTTTCTGCTGATTCTTGGTAGGATTCTTTAGGTGCGACATCCAGACACAAGTGACCTTAAAATTGTCTATATTAGGAGAGTGAAAAGAGAGAAATCACTATCTTGGGTACATTTAATGAGTTTGGGAATAATAAAAGGATGCAAAGTGAGAGGGCTTTTTCCTGTCTTGTCTGCTGCTTTGTGCATACTTTCTGGCTTCCTTTAAATTCCAACTAAGATCTCATCTTTTACTGGAAGCCTTCTCTGACCCCTCTTAGACCTGGGAAAGATCTTAGCTTAAAAAGGCCAAGGTCTCTCAGTGAATCCTGGGTATTACCCTGTTGTCCTAACCTATATCTTGCCACTGGACTCTGATGACCCTGGATGAGAGAGCAGAGCTGATGACTGTACAGTTCTGCCTCACTTAAATCCAATTCACTTTCAGGTCAAGACATCACCTTCATGATGTCACGGGTCCTCTTCCAGAATGAAGGACAAACAACAATCCCTGACCCTTTTTAATCAAAATGCCTTCCCTCTGCAATTATTTCCTATTTATTCTGTATATAGCTTATTCATACATATTTGTTGGCATGTTGTCTCCCCCATTAGAGTGTTAGCTCTTTGAGGGCAGGGACTGTCTTACGCTTCTTTTTTAATCTCCAGCATTTAGCACAGTGTCTGGCTGTGGTTTATTTCTTTGTCTATTGAACACTCAATTGATTTCTACTTCTTCCTCGGGGAGCGGTAATCCAATTGCTTGTGGAAAAGGAGTGACAATTGACTGCCCAACAGTCAACTCACCTTTGACTTCCAGACCAAAACTCTCTTCCTTGGACAAAAGTTTCCTGTAAGTTAGTTAGTCAATAAGCATTTTGTTATTCGTTTGTTTCAGTTATGTCCGATTCTTTGTGGCTCCATTTGGGGTTCTCCTGGCAAAGATACTGGAGCAGTTTGTCTTCTCTAGCTCATATTTGATAAAGAAACTGAGGCAAACAGGTTGCCAAGGGTTCACACAGCTAGTAAGCTAGTAAGATGAGACTGGAACTCAGAACAATGAGTCTTCCTGACTTCAGACCTGGCATTCTATCCACTTCACCACTTAATTGCCTCCAAATGTATCAAGTGCCTAGTAAGTGGAGGGATTACAAAAACAAATAAAAACCTCTGTGGGAGTTTACAATCTAAGAAAGGAAGGCACACAGAAGGAAAGTGAAAAGCTAGGGGTGGAGAAGGTACTTAATGTGGGGACATGATGGAGAGTCCCAAAGTAGTGTAGTTGGTAAGAAATGTGGAGGAAAGCTGTGCTGAGCCTCTTCCTTACATAGAAAATGTACTTTCTCCCCCAATAGAATGAAGCTCCATGAGGGCAGGCACTGTCTGCTTTTTGTATTTGTATCCCCAGAGTTTGGCACAGTGCCTGGCATATCAGAGGTGCTTAATGAATAAGTTGAGAACCCACTTGTGAGTTAAGGAAGCATTTTCCTGTTAGCCTTCTTGGCAGCTAGGAGCAGTGAGGGAGGCGCGGTGGATCAAACACTGAACCTGGAGTCAGGAAGACCTGAGTTCAAATCAGCCCTTAGATACTAGCCCTGTGACCCAAGACAAGTCCCTTAACCTCTGTTTCCCTCAGTTTCCTCATCTGTAAGATGGGGATGATAATACTAACACCAGGGTTGTTGTGAGGATCTAATGAGATAATATTGGTAAAGTGCTTAGCACAATGCCTGGTACCTACTAAGTGCTATATAAATGTTTATTAATAGGTGAGAGAAAAAGGAATGTTGCCGGTGATTCTTCCTGAATGCTCTTGGTGCTTCCTCTGCAGGGTGGGAGATGAATAAAGAGGAATACATACTTTTCCTGTTAAATAGGGTTATTGTTCAGTCATACCTGACTCTTTGTGACAAAGTCCATGGGGTTTTATTAACAAAGATGCTGGAGTCCTTTGTGATTTACTTCTCCAGAAGATTAAGGCAAAAAGAGGTTAAGTGACTTGCCCAGAGTCACACAATTAGTAAGTGTCTGAGGTCAGATTTGAACTCAGATCTTCCTGACTCCAGACCTAGTGCTCTATCCACTTCACTGCCTCTAAATAGGGTTAACTTTGGCTAATGCATGTGGCCTTCTTCTGGTGTAATCTGGCTACCCTACCCAAAAGTATTGCCTCAATCAGGGGCCTCTCAGCATTGGCAATTTACCACTAGTGGGTCATTCCTTTGGGTTAAAAAACTGCCTTTTCTGTCATCATCTTTTAATATAGTCTCCAGAAAATGTAATAGATGAAGTCCATAACATTTAGTATGAATGAGTTTATTTCCCCTGATAGAATGTGTAGCTGGTAATCGCCACAGGAGGGCTGGAAGCACTTTTCATTTTGTAATTGTGGGGAAGAGATCATAAGGGCTTAATCCTTAGAGCATGTTAGGCATGTTACGTAGAGCATGTCATGTATATAATATATAGAGAATTCCCTGCATGGCTCCCATCCAACTCCTAGAGGCTTGGGGAGGCTCCTTCTGGGGCCATGAGAAACCGAGGGTCTGGTACTATAATGTGATGAAGAGTTCCAAAAGTCCACAATTCCACAATAATAATAAGGTGACAATGATTTGTGTTGTCAAATCTAAGCTGTTTGACCTTGGGCAAGCTCCTTAACCTCTGTTTGCCTCAGTTTCCTCATCTGTAAAATGAGATAATAACAGCACCTCCCTCCCAGCATTGCTGTGAGGGTCAAATGAGATAATAAAGCACCTAACACGATGCCGGACATAATAAATGCTATATAAATGTTAACTATTATTGTTACTAAAGAATTTGTATAGTTCTTTCTTAGATCTTTTGACCCATGTAGGAAAGACTTCTGTGAGCCCTAAAGTTGGGGAGAGCAGCTGCCCATTCCCACCCCAGACCCCAGCTGGCAATTGCCCAGTATCCCTAAGTGCATGGTGCCAACATTTCTTTTGTATTCATTCTTTCCTGATCACAGGTGAATGAGATTCCTGAGATGGGAGAGCATAGGTGACCCATGAGACCACTAAATTCATCAGCAGCTGATGTCAACTCCAGTGAGGAGCCAGTGTAGCAGCTGAGTGACCCCTTGACCCAAACCAGCAGCAGATTGACTCATCAGCTGAGATAAGCTCACCCTGTATGGAGGTAACCCAGCTGAGCAAGGGAGCAACTCATCCATCACAAATGCCTCACGCCGAGCTGACTCAGTGGAGATTCTCTGAAGGGAGAAGAGGATGAGAAGGGCCAGGGGTCATGAGGCATCCTAAGTGCTAATGTCTTCTCTACATGCATCCCTTAAAAAGTGCCTATGTACTTTAAATATGACCTCATTACTGCCCAGGGACCTTGTGTGTATACAAGGGGAGAATGTATTCTCTGCTCTGAGAGATTGTTTTGTAGCTACTAGTCTTGCTATACCTTTTAAGTAAATATCCCTCTGTGATTGATGTCAGCTAGTTACTTGATATAGGGGAGCACAGTATATGGGGTATCCCCTCAGGTTTATTCACAGAGCCCTGATGGGGGTTGTAGTGAGCCACTCTCTGGGAGAGGAAGGTGGGGAGAGAGAGACAGAGAGACAGAGAAGAAGAAGGAGGAGGAGGAGGAAAGAGGGGAGACACAGAGAGAGAGAGAGAGAGAGAGAGAAAGAGGAGAGACAGAGAGCCAGACAGAGACAGAGAGAAAAGAGAGACAAAGTCAGAGACAGTGAAGACACATACACACACAGAGAAAGATAGAGAGAGGGAGACAGAGATGAGATATAGACAGACAGACACATGCAGAACCACATTTACAGTAACCCTATGAGTTAGATAGTTTGAGTATCTGTCCTTATTTTTTTTTTTCTTTTTCTTTTTGGAGGGTGGAAGGCAGGGCAATTGGGGTTAAGTGACTTGCCCAAGGTCACATGGCTAGTGAGTGTTAAGTGTCTGAGGCCGCATTTGAATTCAGGTTTTCCTGACTCCAGGACTGGTGCTCTATCCACTGTACCACCTAGCCACCCCATCTGTCCTTATTTTAAAAAGGATAAAACTGGCAGAGGAACTGCCTTGCCCAAGTCCACATAGCTATTGGTAGAGCCAGGCTTCAAGACCAGCTCTGTGCTTTGCCTTTTAAGAAGTGGGACATGGATAGAGAGAAAGGAAAGCCATAATTAGCACGTGACAAATGGGGCTTTGTCCCAGAATGTTGATATGGGGGCAGGGCCGGGTGGAGCTTGGATGGAAATGCACTTCTTTCTCAGAGTATCTGATTTCCCATCAACACATAGTTCTCTGCTGTCCAGTGCTGACATGCTTTCTACCACCCCCCGACCCCACACTCAACCCCAAAAGCTCCTATCACTGTGACCCCAGTCTTGCATGGCCTACCTTTCCTCCCAATCCCTGGGTTGAGGGTTCTCCCGTCCAGTAGTCAGAAGAGGTTCTGGGTTGCTTCCTCCTTCCCAAACCTCCCCCAGTCCTCCTAGCTTAATTGTTTTAGTCCTAGGTAAAATATTTGTAGTTAAGACTCTGGGGAAAAGTTACCCCAAAAGAAGAAGAAAGGTCCCTAGGATTTTGGGAGAAATTTTGTGCCACCAAACGCCACTTCTAGCGTCCTAAAGCCTTGAATAGCTTTAGACCTTTCCCTCTCCCTAGCACTTGTCCTGGCAAACCCTCCTTCCTGTAATTCAGCTGAGATAAGGATAGGATTAAAAAGCTTTACTAAAGCTTGAAAGAGTAAAAGGTTGAAAGAGTAAAAGAAAACAAAATCAGGTACAAAGCTAAAGATGATCCTCTTCGGTAGGCCTTGAGATGTTCTCTTGTATAACCCTGTCTGGCTGTCTGTGAGGATCATCCAAGCCTTGCACCCCTGCTCCTCCTCCCCCACTTTCAACCTCCCTAACTTGGAAGGTGGGGGAGCCTCCTACCTTCCTATTACCTTTTTCCAGAACGGAGGAGTTGGTCAGTACCAGAAACTTTTACACCTGTGAAAGAGTTGGTTTACATGCCTGTCATTCCTGCAGACGTTGCCTTTCCCATTTGGGGAAAATAAAAAAAAAGGAAAAGCAAAGAACCAAAAAAAATCAAACCCGTTTTCTCCCAGAGGTGAACTCCTCTGATTTCCCAATCTCATTGCTGCCCTTGGATTCTTCCTAATTATTCTGGATTCCTTTGACCCTGACTTCCAAGGTCAGGAAGCATTTTTCCTTTGCTTTCTTTTTTCCTTTTGGCAGTTTGTTCCCTTTTCTAGCAGGACGTTTGCCTAAACAAGGTCTGCCAAACCCAGGCCTGGTTATTTTTAGTCTCTCCTTGGCCTACGTGCACTGGGGAAGTGCGATCTTCTCATGCACCCTTGCTACAGATGAGCGTTTGATTGGCAAGCTCAGAAATGTTCATTGTGTTTAAATTATAAACTCCCTGCAAGCACAAGGAACCTTTTGTGGGCTTTTAAACTGCATGTCAATATGTGTTCTGGTAGAGCTATAATTGCCTATTATTTCATAGGTTTCTGAATTAAATATTCATTCAACAAAAGCTGAAAATGGTATTAAATCTAAATCTATAATACTTTAATATGCAAAAATTACTAACCAGTGTTTTAATGGACCTTTATCAATGTTCAACTTATAAAAGCTGAGAGGACAATGAATCTTACAGCAGCCCTTTGTTTTTAAGCCATTAAAATACCGAATAATCCACATTTTCATAGAACAATGAATTTTTATGTAACAGAGAGTCAGTAACTGATAATGCAAAATTGTATAAAATCACTTTAATTCTGAGCATGGCTATGACTTTCCTAAGAAAAAAATGAGACTTTTCCCCATTTTTGCCAAGAGCTAGGAGTAACCAGACATGTGGGGGAGGGTTACCTCACTAAACAGATTCTAGGACTAGAGCTGCTTGTTGCTGTTGGTGCAGGGGTAGGGGTGGGAGACTGGAAACATCTCATCTGGGAGGCAGGCCAGCTGGTAGCCCCCACTAATTCATTGTGCTACCCATTTCTGCTGATGGGATTCAAATAAAGAAGGGTGATGGTGCATGATAGAATCATAGATTTTTTTTTCAATGAACAAAGATTTATTTTCTCTCCCTTACATTTCCATCCCCCATTGGAAAAAAAATCCTTCTAAGAAACATGCTTAGTCAAGCAAAGCAAATTCCCACCTTGATTGTATGTGTGCATGCTGTTGTTGTTGTTGAGTCATTTTTCAGTTATGTTTGGAGTTTTCTTGGCAAAGATACTGCAGTAATTTTTCATTTCCTTCTCCAGCTCATTTTAGAGATGAGGAAACTGAGGCAAACAGGGTTAAATTACTTGCCCAGGGTCACACAACTAGTAAGTAGTGAGTGTCTGAGGCCAGGCGTGTGTGTGTGTGTGTGTGTGTGTGTGTGTATGCTTGAATACATCTGTGTTTATATGTATATGTATATATATATATATATATACTTGAATACATATACACACATATATGTATGTGTATATATACACAGATACACAGAGGCACATATATCAGTCTGAATCTATTGCCTCTCTGTCAGGAGGTAGGTAAGTAGCCTGTTTCATCAAAGCTTCTCTAGAATAGTGGCTGGTATTTACATTGATCACAGTTCTTATGTCTTTCCAAATTAACTGGTTCCACTCACTTCTCCCTACATCTGTTCATGCAGACCATCCCCGTAGGATCATGCATTTAGAACTAGGAAGGATCAGAGAAAGTCACCTAGTCATAGAAGAGAAGAAGGAAGCTCAGATGAAGCGGTTGGTCTGAGGTCATGCAGGGCTGGGATTTGACAGACACAAATCATTGTCACCATTACCAACAACTCAGGTTCAAGATGTGGAATCCTGGACTTTTAGAACTGAAAAGAGACCTTAGTGATTACAACCTTGCCGCCTCCCCTTTAATAATTTGGAAAAGTGACACCTGGGGTGGGGTGTTAATTGACTAAAGTCTTTAATCCCCTTACCCCTAAAAAAATTTCTGTCTTTAAATACACGAATTAACATTTAGAAATTTTTTTTTTTTTAAGACCAAGAGTTTATTTCCTTGGTGTGTGTGTGCCATGTGGGCTCATCTGTCTGTCTTGCCTATATTTACATTTCTATTCTCAAAGCACATATTCATCAGGCATGAGTTTTCCAGACAGGGTTTTATATCCAGTTATCTTCTCCTTTACTTTTATATCTGTTCACCTAAGTAGTGTGTGTATGTGGTGGCATGGACTTTTGGGAGGAAGCCTAGTTCCTATTCAGACATATGACTGACTGCCATCACTTTTTCATCAAAGTTCTTTTTTTTAAGGTTTCAAGAAATTTTAGTGATTAAATACTAGAGAAGTATTGCGCTAAATGATTGACTGGCAATCCATTTACCCTTTAACACCTAAATTCCATAATCATAGCAAAAAATACCGATCCCAGCAGAGGACCTCGTTTTACTTCCATTTTCTTTCTTTTGTTTTTTTTTTTTTAGCAAGACCTGTGATTTGTTGGTGTTGGGAATTCATAGTGGGGGATTTCCTTTTCCAATGCAAGTAGTCACCTTCTGTGTCTTAGAGTGTTGGGCTAGATAAACTCAAATAGAAATGGGGCCACTAAACCAGGCCACACGTGGGAGTGGTGCAGCCTCATGTTTGAGAACTTCAACTGAGAGTACTGAGAAGTAAAATGATTTATCCAGGGTCACACATCCTGTATATATATATATATATATATATATATATATATATATATATATATATATATCAGAGGTAGAATCTGAACCCAGGTCTTTCTTACTCCAAGCCCAGCTCTCTGTCTACCACAGTGTCCCATCACATTTCAGCTTTCCAAATAGTCTTCATTCAAGGCAGATTCCTGGTGTAGGATCATCAATC
>CM053586.1:302329439-302358292 GCA_028646515.1 Pseudochirops corinnae | reverse complement strand
TCTGGAGTTCCATAATCAAATGTTATGAATGTGTATCTATCTATCTATATATGTAATTATTATTATTATTATTGACTACATCCAACTGGAACTTGAGATACACAGGCACTTCGGTTGGGAGATCCATCCTGCCCTACCGAAAAGTGACATAGGAGAGAATAGACTGGGGGAGGGGGGACACATTGGGATGGCTGTTTTGGGGCGGTGGGAGAAAGAGAGGGAGAAAATATGTAACTCAAAATCTTGTGGAAATGAATGATGCAAACTATAATAAAATTAAAAAAAAAATAAAATAAAAAAAGTAAAACTTAAAAAAAAAAGTTTAGAATATTGATTCAAATTTAACAAGATTTAATTTAATGGGGATAAATGTAAAATCTTACATTTGGGTAAAAAAAATGAACTTTATAGCATTTCATTTGAAAAAAAAACTGAGTTTTATAGTGTTAAAAAGCTCATTAGGAAGCAACAGTATAATATGGCAAGGCCAAAGCTGGTTGCAATCTTCTGCTGTAGTAAAAAAGGACAGTGTCCAGAATGTGGAAGTGATAGTGGTTTACCTTGGCCTGATCACATCTGTTCAGTTATGGGAGCAACTTTTTAGGAAGGACATTGATTAGCTAGAAAACATGTAGGAGGGCAGTCAAGATGGGGACTATGCCATATGGAGATTATTTTATGGGTTTCATGATAGCTGCCTTCAAATATTTAGAAGATTACAATATGAAAAAGCCAGTTCTGGCCAGATCCAGTATGTAGAGCCAAAAGAAATAGGCAGAATTTACAAAGAGCCACATTTAGGTTTGGAAGGAAAATCTTTGGGGCAACTAGGTGGTGCAGTGAATAGAGTACCAGCCCTGGAGTCAGGAGGACCTCAGTTCAAATCTGACTGCAGACACTTAACACTTACTAGCTCTACGACATTAGGCAAGTCACTTAACCCCCAATTACCTTGCCTTCCCCCCTCAAAAAAAAAAAAAGGAAATCTTCCCAAGGATTAGTGCTAGCCAAAACTAGACTGTGCTACTTAGATGGTAGGGGGGCCTTTCCCTGAAGGTTCAAGCAAAGACTGGAGGACCACTTAAGTATGTTGTAAAGGGGATTCTTGGTCAGGTATGGCTTAGACCAGATGGCCTCTAAGGGACCTTCCACATCAAAGTGTTGGTGATTCTTGTATCTGTGAGCAGCTGGAAGATTCTTTCCAACAAACTGACTCTGTGCTTAATCTCTGATGGAGAAAGGAAATGTGCTTCACACAAAGAAATTCTACAACAACTTAGCAAAGGGTCCTTTCCATCTCAGGACAGCTACTTACTTATTCTTCCCTTTTGTCACCCACTCTTCTGCAAGTTGTCGCCTCTCTGGGACACTCAGTGACAGACCTTCTCCTGTTGAACCATTCACTGTTCCAAACACACACAAGAGGCTTCGTCAGAGAAACCAAGAAGCTTTGTATAATACTCCAGGCAATACTGATGAAAACATACAGGTTTTAACCAGCTCCCCCCAAATTACTATGAAGTTCAAATAGGATAATGTTTGTCAAGTGCTTTGAAAGCCTTAAAAGTATATATATATGTAAAAGTCAGCTCCTATTATTGTATGTAAAACATAGGCCTGGGACAGGATGGCCTAAGTCTATGCCCCTAGATACTAAGAAGATCCCCTAAGCAGATAGAGTTGATGAGAATCTTAATGTCTGCCATAGTTATAGCAAATCTATCATCTTTCATGGTCAGCTATGGTAAGACAACAGTATAATTCACATTTCTCCACAATTCATGGCTATCCATCAAGGGCCATGGGAGGAAGAAGCTAATGACAATAGGAAATGTCCACTGTAGCTTACCTATAATGTAGTGTTGGAGAACCTTCCAAACAGGCAGGGCTAAGTTAAGAGTCTTCTTGTTTTTCCAAGAGGGCACAGATACTCAAATTATACTCTATTTAAGAAATCAGGGTAAGATATATGCATCCAGGGCAGGAAGAAGCCAGGCTCACCTACTACACTCTATGGTTAGGTGTTTGAGTTTAAATCACTGAGCATCCTTTATACTTTTGGGGATGTGGCCTAGGATAACTCCCCATTAACCAAGGTTTTGAGATAACCTGATTAACCCTTGAAATTATCCTATCTTTGGAGGCTCCAGGGCATGATTCAGTGATATATCCTCCTGCTTGGATTCCCAGAGAACCACTACCAAGAATAAAATGCAAGAAGGAAGCAGAGAGCATACAAAATCAGAGACCATTTAGAATGGAAACAATTACTGAGAAACTAGATGGTGTTTTCCATTATCAGGCTCCAAACTCTACAGAGGCAGTGACTCCACTGCTTTTGACTTGAAGGCTTTAGGATCAGAACTGTGCAGTTCCTCGTCTACCCTGATCAAATGAATCATGTCAGTTTGTGCTATGTAGTGATAATTATGTGAACTTGGCCCAGTCAGCTCCTCTAGGGTTCATTTCCTCTTCTATAAAATGATGGGGGCTGGGAGAGGAAGTATGGAGGTAACAGAGAGGAGAGCTGGACTTAATGTCAGGAAACCATGCCTTCAAGTCCTGATTCTAACATCGACTGGCTATGTGACTGGCACCCTGCAGAACAGGTGATAGTTTGTAAAGGGAGTACCCCTATATTAATGAATTCACACTAAGTTCCCCCAAAATGAAGGGGTTTGCATTAGGCAATCTCTAAAATCCAGATCCCATCCAACATTGTGATTCCAAGATGACTTACCAAAAATGTTTTTCACACCCTGCTCATTTACAAGATAGTCCACATATTGGCCAATTACAGATAAGTTGATTTCCCTAAAAAACAAGATAAAAAACAAGGGGAAAACAAGGTTCACATGTATTATATGATGTCAATTCCTAGGCCTAGATGGTTTTCCATTCCAAAAGTCTTGAGTCATAAGACTATAAGTTGTAGAGAAGATGCCAACTTGCATTGGTGGAGGGAGCCTGCAATCCTGGGAGTTCTCTATACCAGAGAAATAGAAGGCCAGTCTTTGTGCCTATCCTGTTGTAATTATCTCTCTGGTAGTAGAACTTAATTACTTGCCTCAACTTAGATGTCAATAGCATTGAAATAATGTCAGTAGCACTGAAAAGTTTGCCTGGTCTTCCCTTCCCTCCCTCCCTCCATCCTTCAGCAGTGAAGTCTGTGATTAACAAATAGATCTAAAGTTTTAAATGCAAATATCTTAGGGATATTTTATCTTAATTCATACTAAAATGCAACTGACAAACCTAAGCCTATGAGCTTTGGCCCTTTAGGTCAACATGGAGTAATTTAAGTAACATTTAAATAATGCTGAATACATTTTAAGGGTGAGGTGAGTTTTTTTTTTTTAATTTGCATTCTGATGTGATTTCATCAGAGGGTATCATTTCTGAAAAATGAAATTAAGGAGTAATAACTTCAAATTCAGGAATATTTTTAATTTGGTAGTCCCTATAACATTCTAGATGACAAGCTAATTTTGTCTTTTCCCACTTCAACAATGGTCAAAGGACCTGTGAAAACTCAATCAGCAAAGCAGCAAAAGGACTATGTGTTTAAATAACTATCTGTAACAAAAAGAATTCTATATTTTTAGGCAGGGGACCTGGGTCTAAATCCCAATTTGCATTTACTGCTTTGTGGAAGTCTCTTCAGCCTTTAGCTGAAAAATGAGAGGGTTAGACTAGGTCACCCTAATGTTCCTCCCAGCTCTAAAACTATGACCCCAGGATCTCTTCATCCAATTGCCTAAAGCCACTGAGTTTACACATCTTCCTCTTGCAGAGCCAATGAACAGTCAAGAATTTTGGTTTCTGGATGTTCCTGGTTCTAAGGAAATGGAAAGGATTCTCCATTAGGAATCTTAAAACAAAAAAGCTTGGGGTGGCTAGGTGGTGCAGTGAATAGAGCACCAGCCCTGGAGTCAAGAGGAGCTGAGTTCAAATCTGGCCTTAGACACTTAACATTTACTAGTAGGAAGGAAGAAAGGAAGGAAAGAAGGAAGGAAGGAATATGGCTAGTAACCTCCAAGTTGAGTGTGTAGCTTCTGTTCATCCAAATTTACCTTACTTTGGAGAGAAGGAGAGAGAAAGGAGGGGGGAAGGGGGGAAGGGGGGAGAGGGAGGGGGAGGGGGGGAGGGGAGAGAGGGCTAGCTAAGTTACCCAACTAGCTGGATACCCATTCAGGCAGCTTGGTCTACTCTCAGGTTGTGTTTGTCCTTCATTTTCAAAAAGGGGGGTTTACTGGCTAGATTCCTTGATTGATTGATTGATTCCTTCCTTCCTTCACAAAACATTACAACCAGTACACTCTGAAGCTCATAGATTGGACCACAATAGGTCCCTACCCAAACTCCACTTAATGGCTGTATTTTGGGCCCTCCTGGTTCAGAGTGAATGTCAATGGTAACTGTTTCTCTCTGGAATAGGAAGCCTGAAGGTCTTCCCCTCCCAGTTTTTTTTCTCTTTTTTTCTAATTAAAGGGTCCATCCTTTGACTTTTTAGAGACCTATTCACTGAATGGGTGTTACCTCACTCAAAGTGAGAACCTGAAAAGACCTTAGCCTAAAAGGGCCAGGGTCTCCCATGGCCTCCTAAGTCATCTCCAGTCGTCCTGATGAATATTTGGTCACTGGACCAAGATGGCTCTGGAGGAGAAAGTGAGGCTGGTGACCTTGCACAGTCCTGCCTTACTCAAATTGAGGTACCATGTAGAGGACAATCAAAGTACAGTTCCATTGTATTATTCCCAGATCAGATCCCATCTTGGGCAGGGTGTTCCACTTAGAACAATACCTAGCACATAATTCCCATAAAGAATGTCTGTTGATTGATGAGATCATGGCACTGCATAATAGGAAGGGTAGTGACCAATTCATATAGACACAGACACAGTTGTATGCACCCATACACCTGTATGCATGCAGTGTGTGCACTAGGAGATAAAAAGTTCATCTCATGAGGGATCTACTTTCTCTCTTACACTAGTGTTGGGGCTTTCCTCACTCATAAATATAAAGCAGCATGTTCCCCTTAACAGCACACAGGATTATGGAGGTAGGAGATCCGTGCAAAGCTTTAGATCTGTGAGATCAATCTCCCCAAAGGATATAAACCAATGTTCTTTAGGTCTCTTAATAGTTTGGAGGAAATTTTACCTTTTTTGAAAATGTATAGAAATAGTCACTGGAATGGAATAGAGGTCAGTCCAGCTGTCTGGCTATTCTTTTTTTTCTTTTGGAGAGGGGAAGGGAGGGTAATTGGGGTTAAGTGACTTGCCCAAGGTCACATGACTAGTAAGTGTTAAGTGCCTGAGGCTACATTTGAACTCAGGTCCTCCTGACTCCTGGGCTGGTGCTCTATTCACTGCACCACCTAGCCATCCCAGGCTATTTCTTCTTTAGATACAAAAGGGAAACGGTTGGTTTGTAAACATATAGCATTATATTGATCTGTTGGAGGATTATGTTTTCTCTCCAGTTAATTAATCGACAAGCATTTCTTAAGTACCCATTATGTGCCAGATACCATGCTGGATGCTGGGGACATAAAAACCAAAGATGAAACTGCCCATTGTTGTCCTCAGAGTCAGTATGATTACATTTTATCAAAGGAAACAAAGTGGACACTGATAAGTACATATATATATATATATATATATATATATATATATATATATATATAAAATAAATACAAAATAATTTGGATAGAGGAGCCACTCAAAGCCTAGGGGACCCCCAATTCTGAAACCCTGATCCAACCTCCACAGGTCACCCGGCTAAATTTTCATTGTTCTGTCCAACCTTCTCAGCCACCAAGATGTGGAGTTCAATGGATGGGAATCACAGGATCACAATCTTGGACTGTGGATGTTACTGTGGGCCATCTAGTTCATCTCTGTCATTTTATCCATAAGGAGACTGAGGCTCAGAGAGATTCTGAGACTTGTTGAAGGTTCCAGAGATGGTGAGAGGGGCAGGGTTTGAACCCCATTTTTCTGACTTAAGATTCACTACAGCATACTGTTTCCTAAATAATGAGATGGTTTGGTTGAGAATCTTGGGACTTTACTGTGACAGCTGAGGCAAGTTTGAAGGTTATTTAAAGAGACAACCTGACCCTCCAGTGTTTCTTCTGGTCTCCATCTTTAGACTGAGGCTTCCTCACACTCTGCCACAAGCCCTGGCACTGGGCAGGAAACTTGGAAGATCCCTCAGGATCAAGTTCCTAGGCTCACTGTGTGTGTCCTGTGACTATTAATTAGATACCAGGTTGCATCTGACAAGTCTCTAGGGCCTGGGTTTTTGATGATCTGTTGCTTACAGTCAGTCAGCCTGCCTCAGTCTCTGGCTCTCTAGTCTCTACTCTCCTAGTCTGGGTTCCTAATCCCATGATCGATAAACTTCTGTATCAGACCCTTTGTTTACCTTAATCCTTAACAGAAGGATCATATGAGTTAACACATACATAGGGTTTTGAAGACTTTATAGCACCATGTGAATGGCTTCCTGCCTTTGCAGCCTTGAGTTTGAACCCTGATTCTGTCAGTCAAAATTCATTAAGCATATTAATAAATGATTAAGCAGTCCTTTATTAAGCACCTACTATGCACCAGGTAGTGTACTAAGCACAGGGGATGAGACGAGAGAGGATGAATTGGAACTAGCCAATTCTTCCTGTATCTAGAGGAGGGAGGGTACTAGAATTAGAATCACCTTGTATGACCTTGAACATGACCTTCACCTCTCTGGGACTCTCTCCTCTAAAATGAAGAAGTTGCCCTTGGAAATCACTAATTTTCCAACTTTAAGTCTTAATAATACTGTATATGACCTCTCTGAACTTGAACTCTGGCCTACTTGATTGACAATACATGAATTGGTCCTTTCCTGGCTCTCCTGCATCCTATTCCCAGTGAAGCCCCAGTGAGTCACCTCAACTCAATTTATCAGCAGTAGCAGCAGCCGCAGCAGCCACCCAGAGCTAGCTTTGTCAGCCTCTGCAGGGAGTCACATGGTTCGGATGTACCAGGAACCAACCTTGTGCCCCTTCCTCCCTACCCCACCTTCAGACCAAAAGCTCCCCTTGCCAATATGCCCAGAGCTATTGTGTTTGGTAACATTCCTCAGTGACTTCTTTGATCTTTCATTTTCCAGCTGAATGCATACAGAAAAACCAACCCCCTTTAAAAATACCTCTCTTCCTAGGAGAACAAAGGACTTGGTGAATCTGACCTGATTCACCCTCCTTACACTTTGGTGTGTGTATACTGGAGCCAGCCCAGACTCTATGTCTCCTCACTCCCCGGCCTAGACTCCTTTTTCGTTAAGCCACAAGGGATATAGGATTGTTTTAAAAGTGATTTCTCAGAGAAAAACTCCATTGTTCACGGTCCTTTATCCTGGCCTTGTGGCTAATCTTTCTGCAAGACGACAGGAAGAAAGAAACTTCGGTTTCACTTTTGAGAATTAATAGGACATGTTCTCTTAATTGGCACAAATGTTTAAAAATCTGCTTTGTTTCAAGGTTATACTTTTAAAAACTTCCAGTACTTAAAAACAGCTGAAATGTGAGTATGTCTGCCAAAACCTCAACTGTATGTCCAACACAAAGCCACTTCCACAAAGGAGCAAGACAGACCCTGGGTGCCAGAAGTAGAAAATGTCCTGTTCCAGGGCGGGAGGTCATTCATTTCTCTGACAACTGGGTTGTAAAGTTATGTAACATGCAGCAGGGCAGGAAAGCCTCCATCTCCATGGAGTTTATGAGCACCAGGCTCTTTGGCATCCATAACCATGACCAAGCTTCTCACTAAAAGCAAAGGCAACAAGGGAAGGGAAGTGGGGAAGGAAGGGAGGTTTCAGGCGGCCCTTAACATCCAGCTCACAGCAATGATAGTTCAGACTCTTCTTTCACTGAGAGACTTCAGCATTACTACCCAGAACTTTTCTAGGCAAACAGCTGATCATAGGTTTGGGCATAGGATTGGAGGGGACCTAACTAGCCTCCCTCCAAAAATACAGAGAGACTGGATGAATCAGTGGTGGAAAGGAAGGAAGTATGAGCAGAATGGAGAGGGCAGAATTGAGCCCTGGGTTTTGGGCAAAAGGAAACGGATTTGTGGGAGAAAAATAGTTGCTTTCAGGTGTTTTGTTGGTTGCTGCTGTTTGTCCTGCATTCTCAAAGAGGGACCATGATATCAGGAAGTGAACTGGACTGAAGTGAAGCAGGGCTGTGCAAAGTCACCAGCCTCAGTTTCTCCTCCGGAGCCATCTAGGTCCAGTAGCCAGATATAGATCAGGACAACTAGAGACTTGGCTGTGTCAAGCTAAGGTCTTTCCTGGGTCTCATTGTGACTGAGGCAAAGCCCATTCAGCTATTATTGTTGGACATAAGAGGCAGAACAACACACTAACATTCTCAATAAGGTACGAGATAAATAAAATTTAAAAAAAAAAAGCTGTTTCCAGGCTAAAAGGAGACCAGTTTAAAAAGGTTAAAGTAACATCCACCAGATGTGGCTCCTCAGCTTGAAAAAGGAGCTCCCATAACAGGATGTAAAAACTGTAAATTCTTACAGTCACGTGTTTTCTACCTTATCTGTCCAACAAAGGCCCAAACACATTAAGAAATAGATGATTTCAGGCTTTATCCATATAACTCACTAAGAGTAGAAAAGCAGTTTGGTATTAACCAGCTGTAGACACAGAAATGCCATATCCTCAGCAAGAATTCTGTTTTCACTTGGTGCCTGTCCAACAGCATGTTCACTTTTTAGTGTGCTAGACAATCAAATTGAGCTAAGTCATATCATCGCCTTTATGAGCAACTCACAGGAGGTAGCTAGAATGGATGACCCCTAAGGTCCCTTCTATTGTTATTCTGTGATTCTAGTGAGCCTTCAAAGAGGGTCCCCAGAGACCCCGGAGTAAGATCTGAGCTATACAGATAAACAGAACTGACTGCATGGCATCAGTTTCTAAACAGAACAGATGAAACATAGAAATCTAGAGCTGGAAGGGACTTACAGAGATTATCTAAGTTTAACCACTCTATATGACAAATAGGGAAAAAAGACTAAGAAATTAAGGAACCTGCACAAAATAAACTGGCACTGTTAAACCAGAGAACCAAGCTTCGAACTTAGGTCTCCTGACTCCCTGTCTATCTTCTCAGGATACTATGCTGCTCTCAGATGTTATTAGGAAGCATCTGATTTTATGCAGTCTAATTCAATCCACTAGCACTTATTAAGCACAACCTTAATTAGTGTAAGTCACTGTGATAGCTGCTGAGGATACAAAGTGAAAAACAAAGCTGGGGGATACAGAAGAAAAAAATGTGATAGTCCCTGACCTAAAGGAGTGTTTACATTTTACTGGGGGATACAGAGGGGTGTGGGAGAGCCAGCTTGAATCATCTTGGGACCTAACCATTAAATTTCCATTGTGAACATTTATACCTCTAAAAGTGGCAATCACTGCAAAGCAGGGCTGAGTTTTGTTGACTGCAGACCAAAGAAAATGATGGATTAGATGCTAATAATGGAGTTTAAATTTAAAGTATTTTTTTTCCGAGTCAGATGTTCAACACTAGCAGATACATATATTAATATGTCTATGCTGGCTTTAGTCAGATGAATTATATGACAGTTTCATTGACTGATCAACAATAAACCACTAGTACATTCCAAAATGTCAATCCATATATACATTGATAATTCCGCTAATATTATGAGGAATTAACAGCTAGTGTGGTGATTACTTAGCTATTAGTTTTGTTATTGTCAAAAAAAGAGTTTAATTCAACAAGTATTATTAATCAATAACAAATATAATAAATTCATTTTAATTGAATTTGGTCACAACTGAAGGGACTCATCTAACTCATCCCTTTGGCTCCCTTGCTTGCCATTCTCTTCCTCCCTCAGAGAAAAAACATTATTTGGTACGCTACACTTGGGAGTCAGAAAGGCCTGGGTTTAAATTCAGTCTCTGATTATTTATTTTTGTTGAATAATTCCAAATTGGCATCTAGAATGGATACTGTCTTTGACATTTATTAACTGTGTGTGACTATCATGAAATGAGATATTTATAAGACACTTATCAACGTATCCAGCACATAGTAGGCATTTAATAAACGCTTGTTTCTTTCCTTCTTTCTAGGGGCAAATCTCCTAACCTCTCTGAGTCTCACTTTCTTCATATGTTGAAATATATTTGAAGTGTTTGAAGTCCCTCCTTAACACAGTCAGATTTCAAATCATAAATATTTTACAAACATTAAAGTGCTCTATAAACTTTTTCATCATTATCTTCGATTGCAGAATGATATAAGGATCCTGGATTTGAGATCAGAGGATCTGGTTTTAAAGCCTGGCTCTATAATATAAAACCTGAGGAAGAACATGTATATATTCCTCTGGGTCAAGCTTTGAGATAAGACTTCCATAAACATGGTCTTGGGCTAGGGGGTTGGATAGGAGAGTTTAGGATGGGATATTATATTTTTTGGTCTACATTAGTGATTTAGACAATAATGGCTAGCAATGTACTCTATGGCAATCTCTCACCATCTATATCCAATCTCTTTCCAAGTCCTGTTGATTTCACCTTTTCAACATCTCTCCAATATGTCCTTACTCTCCTTTGAGACTACTTCTACCTCAGATCTGGCCCCCATCACCTCACCTCTTGATTACTGCAACAGTCTGCTGGTGTGGGTCTGCCTGCCTCAAGTCTCTGCCCACTCCTATCCAACCTCCATTCAGGCACTAAAGTGATTTTCCTAAAATGCTGGTCTGACCATGTCATCCCTCCAACTCAAACTCCAGTGGCTCCCTGTTGCCTTCAGGATCAAATACAAAATCTTCCGCTTGACATCAAAGCCCTTCAGAACCTATCCCCCTCCTACCTTTCTGGGTTTTTTACACTTTATTCAGGGCCAGGTACTCTTTATTCCAATGACACTGGGGGCTCCTGGCTGTTCCATGAACAAGACACACCATCTTTTGACTCCTGGCTTTTTCTCTGGCTGTCCTGTTCCCCATGCCGGGAATGCTCTCCTCCTTCTCCTCATCTCTGCCTTCAGCACTCAGCTAAAATCCTACCTTCTAGATAAAGCCTTAATCCTAGTGCCTTCTTCCTGTTAATTATTTCCTATTTGTCTTGTATATAACTTTTGTTTGTACGTATTTGTTTGTCACCCTCCCCCCATTAGACTGTGAGCTCCTTGAAGGCAGGGACAGCTTTTTGCCTCCTTTTGTATCCCCAGCGCTTAGTACAATACCAACCACATAGTAGGCGCTTAATAAATGTTGACTGACATCCCCATGAGGCTGTAAAGACAACTCTTCATATCCCAAAGTAATATTTACCCAGTCTCAGTCATAGGTGTGACAGTTGCAGCAACAAGACCTTGAAGCTTCTTCTTGGGAAGGGCCATTGTACTGCTGGAAGAAGTCAGGAAAACACACAGCTTAGATCTTCTCTTTCTTCAGAGAGCTCCCAAGAATGACAAAACTCCCAGGCAAAGTCCACTCCCAGGGGCCTTGGTGAGTGCCTTTCAGTCAAGTTAATTAACTCATACAAAGTCCCCATTCAGAATACAATGAGCAAGAAAAAACAGTCTAAGATCCAGGAGAAGGTCCAAAAACACACACAGACATATAGCTAAGGGGTGGGTGGGTGGATCCTGTAAAAATCTTAACAGAAGGCCTCTCCTTATCTACATGATTCATGCAGCTATCTAAAAATCCCATAGGAGTGAAGAGCTGAGAGGCTCAGAAAATCTCCTATACCATAGCTCAGTAGGTACAAACAAGGAGGGAATTTGAAGAGGACAAAAGATATCTTTTCTCATTCTCTCTTTTTCTGGAGAAACTATCAAATTATGAATCTCACTTAGGATTTAGGGTAGGAAAGGACCTACAAATTGTAGTGGAATTCCTTAAACTAGAGAGCCTAAGATCTTCCTAGAGATTAATTCCTCCCACCTGGAGATCAGTAGGTCAAGAGGCCCAGCTAGAAGAGAAAAGGTATAATTGGTATCAGCTGACTGCCAGGTGACCCGCACTCTGAAGAACGGAGGGATATATATTCAGGGTTTTTACACAGCTCTAGGGAAGGTGACTAAAGGAACCTATCAGGTAAGGCTTCCCTGCCACTTTTCTGATTTGGGAGGTAGAGTAATAGGGAGGCCATATGTCAGGTGACTTTTTTCTTTTTGCCTGGAGGTGGGAGAATGTCTAAAGTTTAGGGTTGTATTTTGTTAATCTTGTTACCCAAGATCTGGCTTATTGTGGCGGAGATGTTTCTCAGTAGTTAATCACATCAAGCCATTTTGATGGGGCAAAGGCCTCCAAGATAGTGACCCAAGGTCTCCCGTAAGACAGACTCAGAAGAGAATGCACTGAGCCTCGTAGGTTCCTTTTCTCTGACCCCCAATGCTGCTTTTTCTGGGGAGATGTTTCCCCCACCAAACTCACAGCACACAGTTCTAACCATTTCCTCCAAAAAATCACCAAGTCTAAACTCCTATCTAAGACAGAAAACACATTCAGCTCTCTGGCATCAGCCCACACTGTGGTGTTTCTTTGCAGGATGGGGTGGCTGGAGACTGGCATTGTGTACTGTTGTGGGGGAGAGGAAATTATAGGCTTTTCTACCTGGTGCAGTCTATCTTGACAGGTGTGAAACTGAAGCAGAACTTATAGAGAAGAGATCTAATATCTTTAAAAAAATATTTTAAATACAATTTATTTATAGCTTTTGTTTTCATATCATCTACATTTCTCAATGTAAATGTATTCCTTCCCTCTTTCCTCCTTCCCTTTCCAGAGTTATCCTTTCTCACAAATAAAAAAAAAAGGGGGGGGGGGAGTTAAGCCAAACTAACTAACACACCAAAGAAGTTTGACACTGCATGCAGCACTCACACCTGTGGTCCCCTACCTCTGGAAAAAAAAAAGGTGGAAGGTTGTGTGTGTGTGTGTGTGTGTGTGTGTGTGTGTGTGTGTGTGTGTGTGTTCGCAGACAAGTTACCAATGTGGAACCACAGAGCCTGATTCAGTAGAAAGGAAGCTTGCTGGGTTCCAATACACGTTCTGCCACCCTGTGACCTTTGGCATCTCAGCCACCTCTATGGGCCCATCTCTTCTGTGATATGAGGGGGTTGTATGGAAGGCTTGTGAGGTCTCTTCTAACTCTACATTTACCAGCCTGTACCATCATAAAGCTGGAGGAAGGTACAACTTCAGAAGAAGCTGGAAGGGAGTTCAGAAGCCTTAATCTCACTCAGGGTGGAATCCCCTCTATAGCCCTAACAGATGGCCTCTTGATCAATCTGAATATCTTCCAGGTCACTATTTAAGGCATCATGTTCTACAATCTCTTGGAAGCCTATCTAAGAACAGAGCCAACATCTCTTATTTGGGAGTCAAATTGGCCTTACTGTATTGGATAGAGAGTATGACTGTCTACTAAGTACCACTGTGGTGACTTATGGGGGTGTGGAGGTGACTGTCAGAGGGGCAGTCCAGTGGGGCACAGGCTTTTAAGCCAGTC
The DNA here is from genome assembly GCA_028646515.1 of Pseudochirops corinnae. Classification (NCBI taxonomy): domain Eukaryota; kingdom Metazoa; phylum Chordata; class Mammalia; order Diprotodontia; family Pseudocheiridae; genus Pseudochirops; species Pseudochirops corinnae. The sequence goes on along the minus strand of CM053586.1, from coordinate 302,344,717 downwards.
TAACCAAGATACTGTTGGATTGTTTCAGATGTGACTCTTTGTGACCTCATTTGGGGTTTTCTTGGCAAAGATACTAGAAAGACTTGTGGAAGCATATTAAAATAATTTTTAGTTCAAATGAAAATATTAAGAAATAGCTATTTTTCCCGGCTACAGTCCATTCTGGATATCTCATTGTTCAGTCATGTACAACTCTTCATGACCCCAGAGTCTTAAAGTTGAGCTGACTCTTTGTGACCCCATTTGGGGTTTTCTTGGCAAAGATACCGGAGTGGTTTACCCTTTCCTTCTCCAGCACATTTCACAGATGGGGAAACTGAGGCACAAAGGGTTAAGTGACTTCCCCAGGGTCACACAGTAAATGTCTGAGGCTGGATTTGAACTCAGGAAGAGGAGTCTTTCTGACTCCAGGCCCAGCAATCTATCCATTTCACCACCTAGCAGCCCTCTAAGGTGTAATGGCTTTAAGTAAGTGTCCAGTAGTGGAATTTGTCTATGGTTCAAGCATCAATTGAGCTCAAGCCTTGAAGCCTGGCTTGTCAACAAGTTGACCTTGGGGTGAAAAAGTTTTTGGACACTGCAACTCTGAAAGACCATCTAAAGTCCATCGACCCATGTGGGGTTGAGACTCACAGTTTAAGAAGCAATGAAGGGGTCTTGAATGGAAAAAGGCTAAGACATCTCAAGGAGCTAGGTGACAAAGCTGATAGAATGTTGGACTTGGGAGTTTGGAAGACCTGAGTTCAAATCCAGCCTCAGTCAGTTACTAGTTGTATGACCTTGGACAAGTCACTTGATCTCTCTCACACTCTGTTTTCTCATCTGTAAAATGGGGATAAGAATACAACCTATACTGTAGGATTTGTTGGGAGGATCAAATGAGATAAAATATGTAAAGAACTTTATAAACCTTAAAGCTGTACATAAATGTTATCTACTAAGTTAAGGAAGGGGCTGCGATCTGTCACTGGGGTGAACCCACACTGACGAAATTATATATCCTTGAAATGTTGAAGTCTGCTGGAATATGTGCCACAGTGTGCTTTTTAAAATATCTAAAATATTCATACAAAAGAGAAAAAAAACAAAAACAAAATATTCGCTTAAAAAATAAGAAGTTGCATAAATCACAGGAAATGAACCCAAGTGAGCCAGTTTCATAGCCTCAAGTCATGGGATAACAATGTAATATGTGCCAAGTGACTTAAGAAAACTATAAAAATTAGTTAACATTTGGCAGAAATTTAAAAATAACATTAAGCTTTCTGAAAATAAAAGGATATGTATTTAAAGGGACTGCTTGTAGTTCTACCAACAAATCAAACACGTGATCAAAGGTTAAATAGTCTCCTAGACATAGTTAAAAGACTATGGGCCACATTTGAAAATAGTGAAATTTCTTCCTGGCTAAGTTATTTAACTAGCCGATTTCTCCTTTTTGTAATTTTTTTTTTACCTAAATATTTAAACTAAATGAATCTAGGTTAAATATTAATTACAGTTACAGTTTTACCTTTGTGTACAATTTAAATTGAGAAACCCATTAGTTAACATTGAGGGCTCTGAAACTTATTTTTACTATGCCCTGTTTAAAAGTTATCAAGTCTAGCATCTTAGAAAGCCCTAGGGGACCAAAAGGCCAAATTCCTTTCATTATAGATTATCTTGATGATAGATCAAACAATAAAAATGATTTAAATTCATAAGGAAGAAAGAAAATATAAAAATTTCCTCTGGCCTAGGACAATCTTCCTCCACATAGTCTAATCTTATTTCTCTCAAGCTTTAAAATATCTAAAATATTCATACAAAAGAGAAAAAAAACAAAAACAAAATATTCGCTTAAAAAATAAGAAGTTGCATAACTTCTTACTGCATAATTCAGTCCCACATTCTTCATGAAGCCTTTCATATCTACTCTAGCTTTGGCTTCATACAATGCTTACATCTTACCTTGAAGTCATCTCCAGTCATCCTGATCTATATCTGGCCACTGGACCCAGAGGAGGAGAAACTGAGGCGGGTGACTTTGCACAGCCCTGCCTCACTTAAATCTAATTCATTTGCACATCTTGGCATTACCTCCCTGATTTCATAGTTCTCTTCAAGAAAGAAGAACAAACAACTTGGGAGTAGTCCAAGCTACATCACTGGGGACCCAACTGGCCAGCTGCAGCTGGGCAACTCAGCTCCTTCCTCTCCCTTCCTTTACCTTCACTCTTCTTCCTCTCTCTGTCCACATGAGGTATAATGCCCTTACTTGAGGGTATGCTGCCCAAAGGAATGCAAATTTTGATTCCTGAAACCTACCTAGATATCTTTGGGTTTACTGGCTTGGTTTCTTTCTTAAAGACCATGCCTTAAACTTTTGGCTCTCGTTGATTCATTGACAATAGGTCCCAGCACAAGCATTACTTAGTGGTTGGGCTGAGATGGCCCAAGGTGAAAGTAAGTAGTAATTGTTTCTGTTTTGGCCAGAAACTCCCAAGGGTCTTCCCCTTCCAGATTGATTTTGTTTGTTTGGTTAGATAAAAGGTGCCATTCCTTGGCTCATTTCTTAGCTAGCCTTAATCACAGAATGGGCATTGCCTCAGTCAAAGTAAGAACTTGGAAAAAGTTTAGCTTAAAAAGGCCAAGGTCTCCTACTGCATTGGGGGTCATCTCCACTGGACCCAGATGGTTACAGAGGAGAAAGTGAGGCTGGTGACCTTTCACAGCCCTCTCTCACTTAAATCTTGCTGATGTCATGGTCCTCTTCGAGAATGAAGGACAAAGGACAACAATCTGCACCATCCATTCTAGCACCTACTACTGCACAGGTGTTCACTTTATCTCTCCAGATGCATGAGGTTTGTGAAGGCAGGTAATGTCCTCTTTTTTTCTTTTTCTGTGGGATATAGCACCTACAAAAGTGCTAGGCACATGGCAAGCCCTCATGAAATTTGTTTGCTCATTGAAAAGTCACAAAATCACAGAATTTCAGAACTGAAAGTCATTTCAGAGGTCATTTTGTCCAAAACACACCTGGAAAAAAAGAGTCCCCACTACAAGATTCAACAAGTTATCTTCTGATGGTCACGCCCCCATGGAAGCTTGTTCTCCTTCTGGACACTCCAGTCATTGGGCACCCTGATGTCAAACCTGAAGCACCTTCACAATTTCTCCCCTACCAATCATTGCTCCTCTGTCTTCTGGAGCTAAGCACAATTAAGTCAAAACCTTCTGTCACATGACAGCCTTTCAAGTCCTGGAGGATAGGGATCACATTCCTTTGGAGCCTTCTCTTCTTCAGAGTAATTATCTCCAGTTATTTCAACTGATACTCATATGTCAGGGACTCAAGGTCCTTCACTATTATTGCCCTGGATATTTTCCAAGCATCCATCTCTCCCTTCGCCCAGAGATTATTTATTCACCATCAAGAGATACAAACTAAAATTTAGTTCAAATCTTGCCTGTAAGTTTGCTGTTTCACATGGCAGAGAAGGGGATCTATCACAGTCACAAAACGAACAAAGTCTTTTTTCCTTTCCTATTTTGAACAAAGGGAAATTTTACATTTCAGATCATGGGCTGGCTCTTGGGTCAAAATTACTCTAATAGAAAGTGAAAAATAAAGATTATGATTTAGATCCTTGAAATAATAAAGTATGTGGAGATATAAACTGCATATCACATAATGGACATTTTTTCCAAAAATTAAGTGTTTACCCAAAAAAGGCGACGTAGACAAGATACAAGCAATGAGCCCAGGTGGCTATTTTCATTTGCCATTTGACTTTTAGATAAAGGTATGGCCCTTCAGAATGTCCCACCCCTGAAACACAAAGTCTCTACTTTGTGTCAAAGACAACTGGTCAAAATGTTCTCTACTTAATGCTCCAGGTGAATTTGTAATGCAGCTGCTGAAAGGCATTAAGAAATTGTCTCTAGGAATTGAGAGCCATTTAGTAGAAGAGAGTATTGGGAGACAAAATCAGGAGGTTGAAATGACTAATTCAGTCACAGAACTGGAGAACCTTGGAGCTGTCCGGCTGGAACTTAGGTGATCAAGGGAGGATTCCTCCACCCACCCCCTTAATTTGAAAGGTGAGAAAACAGAGGCCCAGATATAATTTGCTCAAAATCATACAACTAGTTAGTGGCACAACTGGAACTAGAACTCAAGCATCCTTCTTCTCTCCCTAGTCTTTCTAATTATACCGTGTTTACGTATCTCAATTTTATGGAATTGCAGCTACCTGAACCAAACTGAACTCCAGCCCCTGCATGGCACTCAAGAATTACTAAAGCACCATATATAACAAATTCAAAGTTAATCCCCAAGGCTACTTAACTATATCCACAATCTCCATCAAACTGCAAGTGATCAAATTAAAGTTTCATCTTATTATTCTCTTTCTCTCCCACTAGAAGAAGTTCACAAGGAACAGTGAGATCTCAACTTACTAGGCAGGAAGGAGGAACCATCTTTGTCACATTCAGGCTCAGGAAGCTGGCCCAAATTCAAGTTAGTAAGCATTTCTGAGTTCTCTTGTTAAGGATTCATGTTTTCAAAGAGAACTTGATTTTGTGAACAACAGCAGAGGAGAGGAAATAATAGACCTAATCAGCAGCCCCCACAATCTCTCAGCAGGTTGATGGACAGTTCAAATGAGATCCTATGACTGACCCCGTCTAAAAGCACAAAATCTCAAGAAGAAAAAGGAATGGAAGATGGTTAATGGTGGGGGGAGTAGGTCAAATCAAAGAGGAAGATCTGTTATAAAGAGGAAGAAACAAACCAAAAAAAAACCTTTTTGAGCATTCTCAAGTTTTGAAGAATCTTGGTGATAACTGAGATTTATATAGTGGTTTACACCTTTAATCTCACTGGAACCTCACAGCAATCTTATGAGGTAGGGACTATGGGCTTTATTCTCATTTCACAGAAGGGGAAACCAAGGATCGGTTTTAGAGGCAGGATTTATACCCAGGTCTTTCCGGCTCTAAGCCGAGTACACTCTCCCTCTCCCTCTCTCTCTCTCTCCCCCCCCCCATCCCACCAACCTGTTGTAGCCTTGAAAAACAGGAGGAAAATTCCTCCCTCTATTTTTTCTCCTTAAAAGATTTTCCTACCCATCACCCCTTCTCCCCTTCCATTCTCAGTTTTGCAAGGATGACTACAATGTAAAAGCACCCGTTTGTTTCCACTCAGTCTTTACATCATCTTTGTGAGAGGTATAATCTTTATTTCTCTTTTTATAGATGAGCAGGCTGAGCATCAGACTGGTGGCCTTGCCTGGGGTTCTTTACCTAATTGAGAGGAAGAGTTGGAGCTCAAATTCAGCTCTTCTGATTTCAAATTCAGGGCCCCATGTCATCTCTTGAGCAGTTAGTTAACCTCTTTCAAGTGGGAGACAAAACAGAATCTCTGTTCCCATGGAGCAATACCATTTTCAAGAAAAGGAAGAAAAACCCATGCTTTCTTTGCCTGTAGACTTTCTCTTGTTCACTTTTGGTCTGGAAGATGATGGATCTATTCCAGTCTTCATGACTAGAACGGGAAGTAGTAAGGAAGCAGAAAGTAGCTGTATAGATGGTCCTATACTCACACAGATTCCACAGTCCAACAGATATCAAAAGCTTATTGCCCAAGTTTCTCAAAAGGGTCTGAATAGTAAATATTGAAAAGTTTCCCCCTAGGAGGCTGATTCTTTTTAGCTCTGATATGTAGATTCGCAAATGAACCCCCCAAAATTACATCCTCCTTTCAAATTTTTCCCTTGGCTTTGACCTTAAGCCTGCAAATTTGTGTACCACCAGCTGGATGGAAATCAATGGGTAAAGTATACATTTTGCACTTAATTTTTACCCTTATGCTGAGGCATCATTTTTTTTTTTTAAACAGTTCATCTTGTCTTTTCTATACCTCACAGCAACAAAAACTCAATGTTAGAACTTGAAGGGACCTGGTCTAGTGACCCTCATTTTACAGAGAAGGTGACAGAAGCATAGGGAATTAAAGTTATAGTCTATGATCAGGAAGTCGGTTAGTGGCAGAGCCCTGACTGGAACCCAGGTATGTCCTCATCTTCTTCATCCTCAGTCAATTGCTCTTTCCAATACATCAGAGTGGCCTAATGAGGGGCAGAAAAACACAGTTCCCTCTTCATCCTGTGGCAATGACCACTCTTCTTTGAAACTTCCCATGACATCTCCCACCATCTTGTGATTTCTTCACTAGCTGTCACATAACAAAGTTGCTTCAAAGCCCCAGAATTTAACACTCCTTATTAATAACAAAAGCTAGCATTTACATAGCATTTTAAGGATTGTAAAGAAATACACAAATATTTCATTCTATCCTCACTAAACCCTGGGAGGGAAGAGCTATTATTACCATCATTTCACAGTTGAGGAAACAGGCTGAGAGGAGGGGAAGTGACTTGCCCAGGGTTATCCAGCTAATAAGCCTTTGAAGCCAGAGGGTTTCCCTATTCTGGGTTCAGAGCTCTATTCACTGAGCCATCTTGCTGCCTTAGTTTTGTTTGGATCACATAAACAAAAGCGTTTTGGGAATCCTCAATTAATTTTAAGAGTGTAAAGGGGCTCTAAACAAAAAATGTTTGAGCACCAATGGACAAGATGAGCTCTGAAGTCCATTCCAGCTCTGATATTCTATGAAACCAGGAGGATGCTCCTGAAAGTTAGGTTGTGATCAGAATACTAAGTGGGTATGCTTATGGTCGACATTTCCAGTGGCAAGTGTTGAGTATGTATACACTCACAGTGCAGAGCTTACAGGGAACATGTGCCAATGAAAAGTAGTCTTCTGGGGCAGGTGACCATAGAGGAAAAAAAAATAATACTATCTTGAGCATTTTAGGTACAAGTCTGCCATTTTTTTCTAAAACTAAGCATTTTTTTTTTCAGTTCAGAAGAAGAAAAGGAAGGAATCCCCTTATGCCCTGTGCCGTAACTCCCCAACTTTTAAGATACTTTAAAGTAACATTTATGAGAATCTTGGAGGAGGAAAATTTTACAATATGATAAAATATTGTTAAGGTAAAAGTTAATATTAGAACAATATTCCCTTAACTTTCAGGCATGCCCTTGAGGAATCAATTTCCTAAAACCATTTAATCCTTCTCTGATTCCTCCCCAAAAGGGTTTAATTAACTTAGGTGGTCACAGGTGAACTCACAGAGAACTAATCAAAGAGCTCTCCATCCTCAAACAAACCCCTAATTTCACTGGGAAATGGGGAAAGGAGATACGGCTTTAGTTGCGTCATTAATCCCTTGAGAGGGGAGGGAGATGGCGAAAGGCAAAGCATTTAAACAGGCTAGACAGCATTTCCCTTTTAAAGCTGGTTACCCCCTTAATCCATACACAGACGTGCACAACACACACACACTCACTTTTATGTTTATATAGACATATAAACAAGATGAAATTTTATAAGGATAAATACACATGCCTCTTCAGCTTTTACTCTTGACTTTTGCATACTTTCTGAAAAGAAAGGAGTTCTAAGAGAAGAAGGACAAGGGGTTTTAGAGGAAGGTATTATTTCCTAACAGCTGGCCTTTATACAGCACCAGGTACTGTGCTACACATTCTACAGACATGATCTCATTTGATCCTTATAACAACCTGGTAGGTGGTATTATTACCCTCATTTCATAGTGGAGGAAACTGGGGCAGAGGTTAAGTGAGTTTTCCAAGGTCACACAGCTAGTAAGTATCTGAGGCTGCATCAGAACTCAGGTCTTCCTGACTCCAGGTCAGACTCTAGATCTACTGTACCAGTGATGAAATTTCTTTCCTTTAGATAAGTCTGGAGTGGGCAGCTGGGTGGTCCAGGGGACAAAGTGCCAGATCTGGAATCAAGAAGCTTCATCTTCCTGAGTTCAAATCTGGCCTCATACACTTACTAGCTGTGTGACCCTGAGCAAGTCACTTACTTGTTTGCCTCAGTTTCCTCCTCTGTAAAATGAGCTGGAGAAGGAAATGGCAAACCACTCCACTACCTTTGCCAAGAAAACCCCAAATGGGGTCATGAAGAGTTGGGCATGAGTGAAAAAGAAGCCTGGAGCAGATTTAGGTTGGACAAATCCTTATTTCTTAATATTTCCATTTGAACTAAAGAAGGTTCTCATATGCTTCCACAAGCCTTTCCGTGTTTTCAATGGTTTAATTTTCATGGTAACACGTTTAAAGGTAGCCGTCTTTCCAGCAGACAGCTTTAGAGGAGAGGTGCGTGCTCACCCCTAGATGGCATCATAAAATTAAGAGTTTGAGCTGCGAGCTCGTCTAACCCTCTGATTCTACAGAGGAGGAAACCGGCCTGAACTGACTCCCCAGCTCAGAGCAGGAGACTTGTGAGCTTTAAGGCTGGGCAGCACAGTGGACAGAGCCCGGATTCAAATCCAGTCTTCGACACTTCCAAGCTGGGTCACCCTCGGCAAGTCACCAAACCCTCTTTGCCTCAGTTTCCTCATCTGTAAAGAGGGCTGGGAGAAGAAAATGGCAAACCACTGCAGCGTCTTAGCCAAGAAAACCCCCAAAGGGGTCCCGAAGAGTCGGACCCAGCTATCAGAGTACAGCGTCCACCTATCTAAGTATCAGAGATGTATAACACACACGGTGCCCTGAGGAGTTTACAACACACTCTGAGAGACAAAAGAGAGACACGCTCATTCTACTACGGATCAGGAAACAGGTCTAGAGAGCAAATGCAGCCTCTGTAAAGCGCTCTGCATAGCGTCGGCAGGCGATCGGTGAACGCTCATTCCCAGGGATAGAGATGCCTGGGGGCCAAAGTGGTTGGGATTCGAACCCAGATCCTCTGACATCACCCCTCAACACGCTTTCTGCACACAGCCAGACGCCAGGGACCCAGGGCACCCACCCACCCACCCAGCTTCTCTGTTCCCGTCCGTCCCGCGACCCTGAGGAAGCCCCTCCCTCCCGCCCTGTCAGCCCTCCATCCGTCCTGTCAGTCAGTCCGTCGGTAGCGCTGTAGTCTATCCGTTCTCCCTCACCCACGCTGGTGGATGCAGCTCGTCTCCTGTGGCCGTGGCCTCCGCAGCTCTGCTCCCCGCAGCCGGGTCAGAAGCTACAACTGGAACTTGGCCGGCCCGGGAGGGACTCACTTAATTCACCCAGCACTCGGGCGCTCCCAGGCTCGCGCGCCTCCCTCCAGCTACCTCTCCTTCCCCTCCACAGCTCAGGCTCGCGCGCCATCATGCGACCACGGCCGCACGGAACGCTGGGAATTGTAGTTACCGCTTCCCCTCCTTCCCTCGAAGCTGCTGAGTGCTGCGTAGGGCCTACTAGGTAGTCCAGCGGGGGGAGGGGAGAGGCCCTACCACGGTAGCTCAGGTGGCGCGGTATTCAGCCATGGGTCTTAAAACGAAGTCATTCCTCCAGGTACTCCATACGTTAAATCCAGCAGTTATGCTACAATCTATGCATCTCCCTAACCCCAGCAGAGAACTGCAAGCACTGCGGCGGTGGGAGCGATGTGAATGGTGCAGTGGCAGTGATGGGAATGGCGCAGTGGCGCAGTTGCCCAGTTGCCCAGTGCGCAGTTGCCCAGTGCGCCTGCGCGGTGGCCTGCGCCGAGTCTCCATTCGCTACCACGCTCTTCTGGTCGTCTTTTTATTTTTTTTTTTTTTGTCCCTGTGTCTGTGGTGGCTTCGCGGCCTTCTTGCCACTTTGGCCTCTGTGCAGGTCCCCAAGTGGCCTAGGCCCATCATGCCTAGAGGCTTACCACAGTTCCAAAAAAACGGGCTCATCATCCCCTTGTGGCGTTCACGAAATCAGCCGGCCAGGTGGCTGCCCCTGGTGCTGGTGCCCTTCCGTAGTCACCTTTTCCAAAAATGGGTTCGCCCGAACCAGGGCCCGTCCCGGAGTGCTGCTGCCACCCCTTTTCCTCCTTTGTTTTCTAAGCCAGTGCCAGTGCCCATTGCTGTGCCCGTCCAGTGCCAGGCCTGCCATCCTTCTCTCCTTTCATAGACCTAGCAAAGTCCACACATTACTTTAAAATTTATACACACGCACACACATGTATTTTAACGTTCATTTTGCAAAATTTTGAGTTCCAAATTTTCTCCCTCCAGGCCCTCCACCCATTAAGAAAGGCAGGCACAATACCACTTATTCATCATGTATGAAGTCATGCAAAATATCTCTGAGCTATGTTGCAAGAAAAAAAATTAAGAACACATTACTTTTAAAGATAATACTTGTCCGCTTTTTGTTTTTGAACTTCCTTCTTTTCTCTGCTCTGTGTTACACATACTTAAGTACATATGTTTCAGTGGCCTTCATTTTTTTGTCATCCCCGTCCTTAACTCTTTTTTGGCCCCCCTTTTCTGCTTTTGAATTTGTTTGTTACATAAATTTACCGATACTTAGCCTTTGAATACAAACATCCTGCTCTTCCTCAGCTGGTCAGCCCTACCGTTTAACAAAAAGGTAAGCGAAACCGGTGTGATGGCTCTTGGGCTGTGTACAACGTTCTGGAGCTCTGCTGAGAAGAGGGAAGTATGTTTCCTCTCTGTAAGGTTGCTCAGAACCAATAACTGATAAAAGGCTAAGAGTGGTTAGCATCAATAATCGATCATTGTATCACATACTTCGCTCCTGATTCTGCTTATCTCACTTTAAATCATTTTAGGCTGTCATCCCGTAGTCCCAAAATCTCTCAAATTCATGTCTTCTTATAACTCATGTTACATTCTGTGGCATTCACAGGCTGTAATTGGTTCACCTATCCTTAATCCAGGGACACCCCTTTTTTTTGTTTTTGTTTTGCCACTACAGAAAAGTGCTGCTGTAACTAATTTTTATACATGGGCCTTTTATTCTGTTATTTTTTAATTTCCTTAGGAGATAAAAAGTAATAGTGGGATTCCTGGATATGAAAAATTTTAGTAATTTTTCTCTCATAATTCCCACTTTTCTCCCCTTGAGGATGGTTGGACCAATTCACAGGTCTGTTAATGGTGTGATAGATTGCTTGTCTTCCCTTAATGCCTCTAACATTTTACATTTCTGTCTTTTATCATGTTTGCCAATTTGATGAGTCATACATATTTTCTTTGTCACTATTTCCCTGGAAAATTTGAGTGGATAATTTTTCCACCTGCTGCCTTCAGAAATGGAATTCATTATATTCTTTCCTTCCCCCTTTGGTATAGCTGTTTTTAGGTTCCAACTCTGGAATTCAATCCTGCTTCACTTACACCTCTGGTCATTATAGTGGACTCTGCAAATACCATTTGAAGTTGAGAGGACAGAGAATGGGTCCATTGCCAGTGTCTCCCTCCCCCCCCTTCCCCCTTTTGGTGGATAAGGGTGGAGAAGCTAGCTGAACTATTTCCTCTGAGCCCCTGGGGAGTGGTGGTGGAGAAACTAGCTAAGCTATTCCTTCCATCACCATATTAAAAGGCAAGTGTTAAAGTCAGATCAGAACAACTTAGATGTAGAATTTGACAGAGTTCATGATCTGGATTCAAGAAGACTCATCTCCCTCGGTTCAAGTCTGGCCCGAGACACTTACTAGCTGTGTGATCCTGAGCAAGTCACTTAATCCTGTTTGCCTTAGTTTCCTCATCTGTAAAATGAGCTGAAGAAGGAAATAGCAAACTGCTCTAGTATCATTGCCAAGAAAACCCCAGATGGGGTTACAAAGAGTTGGACATGACTGAACAACAAAAGTCAGATTAACATTTCACTGAGTGCTAATCAAAAGAATTGAAAGATCATTGAAAATAGAATTTTGTAGGAAAATGAGGGCAACTGTCCATAGCAGGGGCAACAGAAGGTTCTATTTCTAGTTGCAAGGATTTGTAGAAGCTATACCCCTAAATTTAATATAGTATGTGTATTAGCAAATGGAAGTTTTTTCCATGTCATTAACATGACCACAACCAGTTCCTCGACTTTCTTTGGCTAATGAGGGTGAAACTAGACTTTGGGTGAAATTTAGGGCAATGATTATGATTCCTAAGAGATTTTGGTATAGGTGGAGGTCATAGTGAATAGAAAAAATTTCATTAAGCACATTTTACCAAGGCCGAGGTTTTCTTTTCAGAAATTGACAATAATTCCCTATTCCAATGGAAAAATGTGAAAGAAAATATCCAATTGCTGAATGTAAATTTCCCATATATATTATATAAATTCATACCAAGTAGACTATTGCTGGCTCAAACTAGCAATATTAAGTTAGCAAGCTAGTCTCTTGTAGGGTTAAACTAACAGAAGAGACCGAGGGTTATTTTACAACTTATAATGGTAGGCACTCATCTGAAACTTGTTGCCTATCTGACATTCAATGCAGGTGACAGCCAGCCCTACAGCATGCACGATTTTTATCCCTGAAGAATGTTAAATTTTAAAATATTCCATTTGAATGACTGCTCTAAAATAGGATTTTAATTATCCAATGAACAATAAGATCACTTATCTCACGACTCTTGGTTTTTTTTTTTGTTTGTTTGTTTTTTACAAATTTTACAGTGGTGGATTCAGATGTGGAGGAGTATTTTATTTTTCCTGAGACTTTGTATCTGACTATGGGCAGTTTTTATTAGTTTGTATGGACTATAAAAAGAGAATCCAATTCCAAATGAAAGATACGATCAAGTAAGTCTGCTTTGATTAAATTAAATATTCATTGATCAGCTACTATTTGCAAGATACTGAGTATAGAGACACTAAAAAAAGAAACAGCCCTTGTCCTTAGGGAGCTTACATTCTAGGGCATGTGTGTGTGTGTGTGTGTGTGGGGGGGGGGGGGTTGGGGTGGGGTTATGCAATATATACTGTATACAAGTTAGAAAATGCAAACTATATAGACTATTGAAAAGCAATTTAAAGAGGTAGAGAATGTGAATAAACAGAGGGTGAGGAAAGGGGGAAACAGAGGGGATCAGGAAAGTCTGTGTAAGAGGTAGCCACTGACTTATGCTTTGAAAGAAGCTAGGAATTCTCAGTGGTGAGTGTAAGGAGGGAGTGCATTCCAGGCCCAAGGGATCATTTATGCAAAGGCACTGAGGAGGGAGATGGAGAATTGTAACTGCTAGCATTTAGGGTTTGACAAAACCTTAGAATGTGAGAAGGGAAATAATAACGTAATCAGACAGAAAGGTAGGTAAAAAGTGAGTTGTGAAAGACTTTAAATGCGTCTGAGGAATTTATATTTTATTCCAAAGGCTTAAAGAGCCATTGAAGATTTTTAAAGAAGGGGATTAGATTCGTCAGACCTGTATTTTAGGAATGTCAGTTTAACAGTGTGAAAGATACATTGGAGAGGGGAGACATTAAAAACTAGATGGTGGTACCATCAACAGAAGGAGGAAGTTTGAAGGAAGGATAGACTTTGGAGGAAAGATAATGAGTTAGGTTTTAAACATGTTGAGTTTAAGGTGATTGTGAGAAATCAAACTAAATAGCTATCAGGCTAATACAGGACTAAAGTTTAGCAGAGGGATTAGGGAAGAGTATATGGATCTGGGGTTTTCTTGGCAATGATACTAGAGTGGTTTGCCGTTTCCTTCTCTAGTAGACTAAGGCAAACAGAGGTTAAATGACTTGTCCAGGGTCACACAGCTACTGAGGCCACATTTGAATTCAGGTCTTCCTGACTCTAGGGCTAGTGCTCTATCTACTGCAGCACATGGAGGCTTCTGTTTACGTTGGATCTGTCCTATCTAAGTAGCAGCTCAAATTTCATTTCTTCTGGTTACTCTTTTAGGCATGACTCATCCTTCTGCTGGTTTCTTCTGGTGGTGATGTTTACATACATGTTTACAAACACTGGTTTGTAAGATTCACCTACTGTTGCCACTTGGTACCCAGGGTCTTCTGACCTCTCAAACTCGCTAAGTTACTGCCAGAGCTGGAAGCATTCATCTCTCAGTATTGCTATTTGATCACCCGTATTTCAACACAAAGTAGAAGAGACAGTCATGGATTTAAATTTTAGCTTCTGGCTCATATTCTCATTGCCACATGCTTACAGAGAGAGTAGCCCTGCAAAGTGACAAAGGCAGAAGGTACGATAACTTCCGGGTGGCCAGTGGATAGAGTCCTGCTCTTGGAGTCAGGAAGACCTGAGTTCAAATGCAGCCTCAGGTACCTACCAGTTGGGTGACTCTGGGCAAGTCATATCACCCCCGTCTGCCTCAATTTCTCCACCTACCTACCTTGTAAGGATCAAATGAGATGATTATTTGTAAAGTGCTCGGCATACTTTAAAGTGCTATGTAAATGCCAGTTGTCATGATGTCACAAGTGAGCAATAGCAAGGACAGTTTGGCTACAGTGAAGAATGAATGAAGGGTCATTAGGATAATATGGCAATACTCTTCAGTGTGATAATATTGTATAATATTGGAAATATAGACTGGAGGCAGGTTATAAAGGGCTCTCTGTGTCAAACAGGAATTTATATTTGACCACAGAGGCAACATGTAATGATTGGAGTTTATGAATGATATGGTCAGACCTATGCTCCATAAACATTGCTTTGGCTGCTGTGAGAAAGGAAGAATGGAGACTGGGAGACTTGAGACATGGAATCTGTTAGGAGGCTACTAGAGAAGCAGTTCAAGAGAAGGAAGGCCCCAGATGCAAGAGATGTTGGGGAGTGGAGCCTGCATGTTATAATGTAGAGGTTCTCAAATTTTTTGGTCTTTGGACGTCTTTTCATTTAAAAAAATGATTGAGGATCCCCCAAAGACCTTTTGTTTATATTAGAATTGTATCTATTGATGCTTATTGGTGTTTGGTCATTCAGTCATCTCCAACTCTTCATGACCCCATTTGGGATTTTCTTGGCTAAGGTACTAGAGTGATTTTGTTGTGCAGAGAATAAGAGTGAGCTGAGACCTGGGTTCAAGATAAATTTAGGTGTGGATTTATTAAGCAAGTGTGTGACTACCGGAGTGTTCATCACTTAAATCGGGTACAGACTTGTACTTTGGGGGTACAGACTTTGATTATAAAGGCTAAAACCGCAAAAACCACAATCGGGGAGGGGAGCTAGCAGAAGCCATGATGTACAGAAGCAAACAACAGCCATTGGTTAAGTCTAGGTACAAGGGTGCAATCTTCCTGTGACTCAGGGGTCCCTTGGAAGAGCAGGGTGGAGGATCATAGTCAACGCTTTCCAGAACAGGGTGGCAGGTCATGGGGTAAGGGGGAACTGTAAAATCCCAGAACAGGCTGGGGTCCTGTTCCGGGTGAAGGGTGTGGGGACCCTGCTTGGTCAGCGAAAC
>CM053586.1:302288910-302328939 GCA_028646515.1 Pseudochirops corinnae | reverse complement strand
GTATTGCTGGGTCAAAGGGTATGCAATTATTTATAGCCCTTTGGGCATAGT
Organism: Pseudochirops corinnae; assembly: GCA_028646515.1. NCBI lineage: Eukaryota > Metazoa > Chordata > Mammalia > Diprotodontia > Pseudocheiridae > Pseudochirops > Pseudochirops corinnae. The sequence continues at coordinate 302,328,888 of CM053586.1, read as the reverse complement.
TCCAGATTGCTCTCCAGAATGGTTGTATCAATTCACAACTCCACCAACAATGCATTAGTGTTCCAATTTTTCTACATCCTCTCCGGCATTTCAGACTCAACTTCTTAAGGAGACTATTAAAGCCATCTGGTGTGGCATCCTTAGACTTTGCTTGATTTTCTTGTTTCTCACTATTTTCATTCTAGTCACTAAGGTGCAAAATTTCGTAGAAGATTCCAAATTGTGATAGTTTAACCATCATCTGTATGTTCTGGTCTGTGAGGAAGTTGGATTTCTTATGAATCATATGATCTTCTGGCAAGGGGCATTTGAGGACAGTTCCACCTTTTTTTTTTTTAACTTCTATCTTGAGTGTCTTCCACAGACTAAATTTTCTCATTGGATTATTCCATATGCCAGTGTGAATTTTTTTTCTCATACATTTCCTCATGTCAGTAATTAAACTTTGTATGCCATAAGAATTTTATTTTTATAAAGATCACAACCAATAGGTAAAGTATATTATTCTGCAACAGTCTTGCCTGTGCTGGGCTTACAATGTATCTCAGCCCTGAATCCCTTGCTTTCCTGGTGTGGAAGAAAAACTGTACTTTGCATTGTAGGCACAAGGCCACCAAAACAAATTTCTATTAATTTTAACTTATTCTAAATCTAAGCATTTTTCTGCTTAGAGAAATGTCCAAACTGACAGTCTTCATGCTCTTGGGCATCTCTCTAACATGAATCATCTTGAAGTTCTAATTTATAGGATTCTTAAATGATAAGAAATATATCATAGTCAAGATTGAGCAAGGGTCTAGAGTTTAGGTTCTCTTAACAGTTTGCTTCATCTGACAGAATGATAGTCACTTAACTCTAAGCTCACCCTTAAAGAATCATTTCCCTATAACCATCAATCACTTTCTTTAGGGGTTTCATCACTTTCTTTAGGGGTTCTCCTCTCCTCTCCTCTTTCCTGGCAAAGATGAACACATAAAAGAGATTCCCATTAACTGAAGTAATCAAAGAGATTTCTTCCTTCTCCTACATAGATCCAACTAAGGCCCCTGGTCTTGACCAGCCACCACCCTAACTACTGAAGGAAAGAGTTCTCCCTGGGCTAATCTGTAGAGAGTACAGCAGGATACTGTTTCAAAATTCATAGTTAACAAAGACCAATAAAGGTTTCTCTTTCAGATTAGTGTTAAGACTTCAGACAAGGATAATTTTTAAATACTTTCAGTATTTCTCAAGGAAGGAACAGAGGGGTATTTGCTTCCACACCATTCATATCCAGTGTTTGGTACTCTAAGAAAAAGACAGGTCACCACACACAGATCAGTAAAAGGAACTAAGTCTTTATTTCTGGCCTTCATCCAGGTCCATTGTCTTTTTTGCAAGCCACCATGATAACTTTACCAATCTCTTATCTCTTCCAATTGACCTTCATAGATCTTATCAATCAATAAGCATCTGTTACATGCCTTTGATATGCCAGGGGCTGCACCAGTTGCTGGAGATACAATAACAAAAATACTTCCTACTCCCATGGAGTTTACATGCTCCATCTGTCCAGAAGCATTTGGTCCAACAGCAGGCCAGTAGAATAATACACAGCATAATTTGTCAGACCAGTCTTCCTACCGTCTTTGGATTATTGATGAATATTAGTGGTAAAGACAATTATATCTCCGTTATATGGGCATAAGCTATCTGGTGAATGATATCACCATTGGTTTTAACTAGGAAAACCAGGAATTCAGTGCCATAGTACATCATAAGCCTTACTTCAGAAGCCAGAATGTTTAGGATAACATGTTACCTAATGGAAGAAGATGTAGCTGCTTGTCAGAAGCAATTCTGACAGTACATCCTGTATTTTAAACTGTTTTCCTAGTTTTTATCCCAGGTTACCAAACATTTATGTGTATATCTTCATATCATTCCTTCTCTCTCTGTATAAAGGGAAAGAATGTTGACTTGGAGTTAGAGCACCCAGATTTCAATCCCTGCTGTGATAGTCGCCACCTGTATGACCTTAGGCAAGTGGATTTACTTCTTTAGCCCTTAGTTTTCTTATTAGTAAAATGAGGGAGCTGGACCAGATGGATAACTGAGGTCCCTTCAAATTCTCATCATCTCATTTGATACCTCCTGGAGTAGACCTCATTCTTGAAAACTCCTTCCTGTTGGTTAAAGGCCCGGGCTAACATCTCCACTCAGGCCCATGATATCTTTCATCCACTTGCGTTCTGAAGTGTGGCTGGTTCAACTACAAATACTGTGTTTTGCATTTCTATAGATTTCACTGAGGAAGGTTGGCAGGCCTCTGAAGCTCCATGTAAATAGGACAAGGTAGTCAGCCTTTAGGAGCGTCTGGAGAACTTCACCATCCTTCTTGTGTTTAGACACCTCCCACTGTGCTGGTGACTGTAGCTATGACTATATAAAACCGCCTTTGATCTCAACTCCTAGTAGATTCAAGGGAAGCAGTTACCTGTATAGTCATATGTGCCAAAGAGGTCTATGTGATTTTATTTTAGCTGTGGAGACACTATATTCCTCGGAGTAACTGCTAAACTTTAATCTCCCTTAATCTTAATTATGCAGGATGAACCATGTGATCATTCACGTAGGCGCATTGAGCCTGAAAGATTCACAAGACCTGGTATGTATACAAGGTGTGCAGAGATCCGGGGTCGCTCACAGTGCATGGTCTTGCTCCCACCTTTTCCAATAGGGGGGAATCTGGTTAAAACGAACATCAAGAATAATCTTGGTCAGTGGAATAACAATAATAGTAACAGTGAGCGATTGTATTGAACTTTAAGGTTTACTGTGTGCTTTACAGTGATCTCATTCAACCCTCTCAGTAACCATGGGAGGCTGATGTTGTTATCATCCTTAAGTGACTGGTCAGGATGACACAGCAAAGAAACATCTGGGGAAAGATTCAGACTCAGGGCATAAGTCTTGGAGACGTTAACTGGCAGAAAGGAAGAAGTGTTGGCTTTGAGGTCAGAGGACCCAAGCCCAGATTCCAGATCCTCTGTTTATTTTATGTGTGACCTAAAGATGATTAGTCTCATTGACCTCACAAGGTCATCAGTCAAGAGCTAGAAGCAACCCTGGAAGACATCAAGCCGTTCTTTTTACAGAGGAAGACACTGAGAGACTGAGCAGTGACTTGCCCAAAGTCATACAAATAAGTAAGCAGCAGAGGTAGGATTTGAACCCAGGATCTTGGGCTCCAGAACCAGCTGTACAGGGGGGGTGGAGACAAAATGGCGGTGTAAGAGCAGGAGAACTCAGTGAGCTCCCCCCATAACCACCTCACATACCTATAAAATATGACTCTAAACAAATTTTAGAGCTCCAGAATCCACAAAATAACAAAGAAACAAAGCTCCCACTGAAGGCAGCCCAGCAGGCGGACAGGAAGGGTTCATTGCAGTGCTGGGAGCGGAGCCCAGTCAGCATGAACCCACGTCTTTAGCCCCAGGGTGGCCAGGATAAGCCATGGCTAGAGCATTCCCAAGAGTGGATCACCAGCCAGCTATACGGGTCTCTTGTGCTTCCGTTAGAAGTCAAAGGAAAAAAGACAGGGCAAGAGTATGCTTCCTGATGGGCAAATGAGGGAAAAGGAACTTTCACTGCTTCTCTGAATTTGTTCCTGTGTACTTTTGCCCCTTGCTCCACGTAATTCAAATTTAAAATTTTTAAATTTTACATAAGATTGGGTCACCATTCACAAGAAACACACTAGCTCTAGGAAGTAATGGGGGTGAATCTCAAACTCCTAGGCCTCCTCTTCAGATGCACAATTCTGATTAATGCCTGGTGGAAGTCCATAGCTTTTCAGCATGGCACTCCCTAATCTAAACCCTATAGTTCTCAAGCACCTGGCTCCGAGGTGTCTGAATCAGTCACTAAACTTTTATTAAGCATCTGCCTTGGACCTGGCATTTGTACTAAGTGCTAGGGACACAAAGAAAGGCCAAAGACACACCCTGCCCTCAGGGAGCTTATAGTCTAATGCAAACAACTCTGAGCAAACACACAGTAGACTGGAAGAAGGGGATCCGAGAGAAGCTTGTTTTTTGGCTGGGGTGAGTCTGAGGCCTGTTTTGCATAAATAAGGGAGGTGCATTAAGTGGTCTCCTTGTCACACACAGCCTCTCCATCTTCTTTCCATTTGAAGAAGTTGAACAGACCATCAGCCAGGTTGCCCTACCAGCCGCAGAGGCCTGGAATAAATCAGGTCTACACTTGGCTGTTAACGGCTTCTTTCCTTCAGAATTCCTCTCAGAACTGAAATCCTCCATCTCCTTGGAATCTCAGTTCAAGTGTCACTTCATAGTCCAAAACCCATTTGAGTTTTCAGGTCTTATTTTACGCCCTTGTGGAGCTAAATTTCCTCAGATCTATTCTCCTTCAACTAGAAAATGAATTGAGAGACTCTATAATAATAATTAAGAATAATACTAATTATAACTAACATTTATATAGACACTTGTGTACTAGATGCTGTGCTGAGGGCTTTACAGTTATCTCATTGGGTCCTTCCTACTTTTCCTAAGAGGTAGCTGCTATTATTGTGCCTGTGCAATTGCAAAGCTTGCAGTTGGGGAAACTGAGGCAGACCAAGATTAAGAGACTTGCCCAGGGTCACAGGGCTAGGAGGTGCCTCAGCTGCATTTGAATTCAGATCTTCCTGACTCTGGGCCCAGTGCTGTGTCCACAGTGCCCCACCTAGATGGCAACTGTTCTAAGCTTGCCCTACCAGCCCCTGTTCTCTCTAGAACAATTACAGTGTTGAGAAGGCCAGGGTCTCCCACTGCATCCAGGGCCATCTCAGTTGTCCTGGTCCATATCAGGACACTGGACCCAGATGACTCTGAAGGAGAAAGTGAGACTGCTGACTTTGCACAGCCCTCCATCACTTAAATCCAGTTCACTTGCATGTCAGGCATTGCCTTCCTGATGTCATGGTCTGATGTCATAGAGAACAAAGGACAAACAGCAACAGCCCCTGTTCTCTGCAGAACGTCAGTGGTTATACTGGCTAGAGAAATCTGAAAGGGTCTGGATGGGCGTTTCTCCCAGTGAGCCCCAGCCCTTCCCACAGCCGTGTCTCTTTCTCTGGCCTCTCTTGTATCTGCCATAAGATGTTGTGCTGGGCAACTGAGCCTATAAAGATAGAAAAACAGTCTCTGCCATCAAGGAGTTGACATTATCCTGAACTAAAGAAAAGCCTTCAGAAGACTTCAGAAAAGCCGTAAAACCCTTCAGTGCAACCAGTAATTTTCATTGGCAAATCATTGAGGGTTTTGGATTTTTGTTGGTAATACCTGCTAAAGCAGGTTTCGTGTGTCATAGATCCTTTCTCAGAATGATGCTTTTAAATTCATAAAATAAAATACATAGGACTACAAAGGAAACCAAAGTTTAACAAAAATTGAAATGTAAGATTTTTCCCCATCCAAGTTCATGGACCAACCTCCTTAAATCTTTTCATTTAAGAACATGTGTTCATGAATATAATTTTTACAATATAAGTAAACAGATGATCACGACCAGCCTGAACACATTTTATTCCTCCTTTTCAAGGCTCAGCATGCAGCAGAAATAGGAGCTGATGGTATCGCTGTCATCGCCCCTTTCTTTTTCAAACCTGTGAACAAGGGTGAGTAGATGGAGCCTAAGGTCACAGGGTCAGCGTGGCCCACTTCAACATCTCCCTCCCCAAAATGCGCAGTTCAGTGTTCTTCTGGACCAAGACATCAATGATGCGATTAATCCACTTGCAGTTAGTTTGACCGTGAGGCAGTCAGTAATGTCACATTTGCCCATTGCTTTCCTATCAGGGGCCACTCAGGTACCAGCCCCAAGTGTGAGCAGAGACGTGATAAAGAGAAAAGAGAAACTAGGGGGTAGCTCAAGGAAGAACTACTTTTAATGATTATTTGAACAGGGTTTTTAAAGATCCAAAAGACAAAGATTCAAGTATTTTTATCAATAGACTTAGTTTTTCACATCCTGGGATACTGTCTTAATTTTATTATTTCAAAGATCAGCTACATCCTGGAAGTAACATCAGATACAATCAAACTTTCTGATTTCTAGGCTCCCAGAGTCTGGGGCAGTCCATCAGATCCTTGGGAAGTCAATCAACATTATCAAAGAGAATGCAAACCAGAGCAGACCTCCAAACATCTAGGTCTTTAGTAAATCATTGTCTTGAATCTGCTGTACCTTGGGACTGAAACAGGAAAGGCTTGTCTTATCTGAAGCTTTGAGAATTCTAGGCACCAAAAGTCTTTGGAAATCCAACATGTCTTTGGAAGTCAGTTAACATTTTACAGGATGATGCAAATGAGAGCAGGTTTCAAAGCGTTTTTAGATTTGTTTAACACAAATCTATGCCAAAACCGCTTCTCCAGAGCATCTGTATGTGAACTGACCCCCAAGATCAAATGTTTTGGCTTGCTTCACTTTCCTATGTTCAGGCGTTGCTCTTAATTGCTGGAGATACAAAGAAAGGCAGAAACACTTCCCTTCCCTCAAGGAACTCACATCCCAATCGGAGAGACAACATTCAAATGATTATATTCGAGATATATACAGTGTAAAAGAAAGGTAATCTGAAAGGGAAAGGGAGCTAGTAGGAGGACCAGAGGGAAGGTCTGGGCAAAGCCTCCTGAAGAAGGTGGGAGGGATTTGAGCAATCTTGAAGTAAGCCAGGGAAATGTGGAAGTGAAGATAGGCAGGAGGAGCTTGAGGGGCAGCCAGTGCAGGGGCACAAATAGAGGGGGAAGTTGGAGGGGCTTGTGCAAGAAAAAGGCAGGGGACCAGTGTGCTCGTGTCTTAGAGAGTGTGAAGGGGGTAAAGTATGAGAAGATCAGAAAGATAAAGTAGGAGGCCAGATTATAAAGGGCTTTGAATGTCAAGTACAGGATTCCAGGCTTGACCCTGAAGATATCTGGGAGCCACTGGAGTTTATTGAAGGGGAGTGGGTGACACAATCAGACTTGTTGTTTAGGAAAATTGCTTTGGCAGCTGAGTGGAAGGTGATTTCAAGTGGGGAGAGACTTGAGGCAAGGAGACCAAGTAGAGGGCCGCTGCAGTAATTCTGGCACTGAGATAGTGGATGTGCAAAGAAATGAAAGGGAACCTACAAGAGAGGTTGTGCAGGCAAAACGGAGTTAGGACGGAATGTAAAATGCACATCGTGGCAGATTCAGGAAGCAAGGTGATGGTCTCAGGAGAATGTAAAGCCTTGAGCTTTAATGAAAAAAAATCATCTGTACAACAGTAAATGTGATGATGGCTGAGTGCACATGGCTGAGTGACTTTTTGAGCAAGTTCCAAAGGGCTTTCCAGAATCACTGGACCAATTCACAGCTCCTCCAATAGGGTGGCCAGGTGCCTCTTTCCTGCAGCTCTTCCAGCATTCATTGTTTTCCTGTTCTGTCTGACGTGGGACCTCAAAATTGCTTTAATTTGAATTTTTTTGATTATTAGTGATTTGAAGCATTCTTTGAAAAGATTAGCTTGAGTTTCTTCCCTTGATGCTTTAAAGTTTGCAAAGCACTTTATAAGCACTGTTTCTTTGGAGTCTCAGAACATCGTTGTGAAGTGCATGCTACAGATATTAGGTTCCCCATTTTCCAGTTAAAGAAAGTAAGGTTCAGAGGTGGCTCGTGGTGCCAAAGCTAGACAGCTTCCTTGCCTTTCCTGGCTCCAAATCTAACCATGTTGCCTCTCAAAACAAAGCACTTTCATCACAGCATCCCACTGGGGAAAGTAGCATGAGTGGCATTATCTCTGATTTATAGATTAAGATAGTAAGGCTCAGAGAGATCAGCTGTTTTGTCCTCAGATGCATAGCTAGTAAAGTTGAAACTGAAACCTAAACCCAGGTCTTCTGACTCCAAATAAAGAGCTTTTATTTAGTGTACACCAAGCATGTTACTAAGCTCTGGTGATGCCAATAGAAAAAGAAGATAATGTTCACTCTCCAGGGACTCACAGTCTAATTGGGGAAGACAACGCATGCAGTAAAACCCAACATATACATGTACGTAGGGGATGTGTGTATACATACATGTACATGTACGTACATCCATATGTACACCCAAAACTAAAAAGGTATTGGTGAGGGTAGGGATGCACTAGCAGCCAGAGGATCAGTAAAGACTTTATGTTGATGGTAGTGCTTGAACCATCACTAGGGAGTTAAGAGACAGATGTGAGGAGGGTATTAATTCCAGGTATTGGAGACAACCAGTATAAGGAATAAAGGCAAGAGATGAACAGTGGTGTATGAGTAATGGCAGGACCAGTTTGGCAAAAATGTAGAGCTTCAAGGGATTTTGACTAGAAAGATAAGCGTAATGCCATGTTCAAGCAGCTTTCCAAAGAAGAATGCTACTGTGAACAGCTTTAAGGTTCTGATTGCACAGTATAGTGAACACTCTATTCCACAACAAATCAAAGCAAAACATCACAGAAAATCAAGGTACAGCATTCACAATATTACAAATTATCACAGAAAATCACAGTATAGTGTTCACAACAGCTTATCATTAAAATGGCCACATAGTTTCTACCATAGTGGCCACAAAGTTTTGCACAAAGAACAGTCATCTCAAAGTACAATAGTCAAAGTCTTCCACTCATGGGGCACACACTAAGTTAACTCAATCAGTCACTTATTCAGCAATCAATTACTAAGTATCATTAATCACTAAGTACAGTCATTAGAAAATACACAGACCCTCTATCCCTAGGTCACTAGTAAACTATAATTTCATCACTACTTAGTACCCATGGAGAGGTCTTTTCATCTTGAATTGAAGCAGGCAATTCCTTACCTGAATCCACCAAACAGTCACCTGGATTCAAAGGCAGACAGTTCCCAGTTCCTTGTCCAGCTCTCCGTGTAGGTCTTGCTCCACACTGAAGTTCACAGGGTCCAGTCCATCTCAAATCCTTCACAATTTCTGGTCCTGGAAATTCAAGAGTCAACCAAGCCACACACAGACAAAGTTTTAGCATCCCGGTCATGCTTCCTCAGTCTTCTACACCTCATTCAAAAAAATCAGAATCACTTTATCCAGCCTGGGTAGGTGGGGGTGGGGTGGGCTTTCCTCTTCAGCCTCTGAGGCTACTCCTCAGCCTCCATGGGGCTTGCTCCAAGATCTGACTCAGTTTTCAACTCTCAATTCTCTTCTGTAGCTGCTCTGCTTCCAGATGCTGGTCCCAAGAAATTCTGACCGTGCCTCTCTTGGTCTTTTCTTATATACACACAGTATTAGTTACTTCCTGTTTCAGCCAACCCCTTCCTGTTAAGTCAGGCACAGGGTTTCATGCCTTCTGTTTCTTTCACAGAGGTTTGATTAGTTACTAAGTGCTAAGTACCTGCTTACTTGCCAATATAAAAAGCGATCTTCAAATTCACATTACCATTACAGCAAGTCAGAGCTAGGCTGTGAGAGCTTCTAAATTCCAAACAAAAGAGTTCATATTTGATCCTGGAGGTAATAGGGAGCCAACGGAATTCATTGAGTAGGATAGAGCTGTGGTGACATCTGTGTTTTGGAAGATTCCTTTGATGGCAGTATAGAGAGGGGAGACTTGAAGTCAGGGAAGCCAGTTAGAAGAGCAGTAGGACAGTCCAGGCAAGAGGTAATAAAGACCTAAACTGAAGTCATAGCCTGTGAGGGGAAGGAAGGGGTCAAATGTGAAAGGTGTGAAGATCTGACAACAGACTGGATGAGGGAAGCAAGGGAGGAGCAAAACCTGGAAGAAAAGAAAAATAGTAACGCTTCAAATGTATGTATATATATTTGGTGGATATGAGGGTCTTGAAGAAAAGAGAATGCATTCTGGTTTTGACATGTTGAGTTTGGGCACAGCCACTCTTAAATGTCCAGATGGCAATGAGCCTCCATCAAATGTATAGATGGAAGTCAACTGCATAGAGATAAAAATTAAAGCCTTGGTGGGATGGCACTGATGAGCTCGTCAAGAGAGAGAGAAGGCCTAGGACAGAGCCCTGACGTACATCCACAGATAAGGGATGTGATGTGAATAAAGAGCTGGCAAGAGCAAACATACATGTATGAGGAGAACCAGGAGAGAGTACTGTCATGAAAACTCAGAGATGAAAGATATCCAGGAGGGAGAGGATGGGCAGTGGTATCATGCTGTAGAGAGAACAGAAAGGAGGAAGACTGAAAAAAGAACATCAAATTTGGCAATTAAGAGATCTTTGGTAACTTTGAAGTTCAGTGATGAACTCAAACCAGATTTTAGAGGGTTGGGAGGTGAGAGGAGAGGAAAGGAAGGGAATGAGTGTCTACGTATTTTTCTAGGAGCATGGCAGAGAAATGGAAGGAAAAATGCTGGATAATAGCTTGAGAGAATGGTAAAGTCTGATGACTTTTTTTCAGGATGGGGAAGGTTTAAGCATGTTTGAAGGCAGAAAGAAAAAAAACAGTAGTTAGGAGGATTGAAGATTAGAAAGAGGAGATGATGAAAGATGCTAGAGAAGATGGGAGGGTCCAGGATCAAGGACACATGAAGAGAGCTTTGTCTTGGCAAGTCCAAGGACCACCAAGTTATTATTAGATACTGAGGGAAAGGAGAGAGTGAGGATTCTTTTCAAGGGCTTTTGAGGTAGAGAGGAGAGAAGCAGGAACTTAGAGAAAATGGCTTCAGTTTTCTCAGATAATCCCGAGGTAACAAACATGGAAGACAAATGGTGCTCCAGAGAGAAATAAAGTCAAATGGCTAAGCATGGGATGTGGCAGAAAAAAATCATCCACTCTTGAGTTTTAGCCAAATCTGTCAAAGACACATTATTAAATGTATGCATGTCTATTTGGAGGGAGGTTTTCTGACTTTGACACAACCTGGCTTTTTGCCTGTGTCACTGTAGACAAGTCTTATAAAATGAGAACGTAAGACCAGAAGACCTCTGAGCTCCTTCTTGGTTCTAGATCTTTGAACTATAGAATTCTATTAAATTAGAGAAGACCTCCCCCGTCAGGTGGTTTCCAACTCACATTTCATAGCAGTTGTGAAACCAAAGATCAAATTCCACAGCATGTGTAAAACAAAAGTATGTCATTTCAGTTAGGGCTTTTAGAATTACTAAACAAAGAAGTCGCTGTTGCTTTAGGCACCCATGTACTTGAAGAGGATGAATTTAGTAAACTAAGGACTCTCTCCTTCTTGTAGTCTGGTCAGTGGTAAACAAGAGATACTTCTCTGTTTGGGAGGTTAACCAAAAAATTCCCACTCTTAGGCCACCATAAATGCCCCCCGAATGATGTAGCCACTGATTCTGCCTTCCTTGGGTCATTAAGTACACTCCTGATTAGGTCTTTACTCAACCAAGACTCAGACTTTAGACCAGGACACTATTAGACGATTTAAAATTTTTATAGTACAACCGAGTTCTCAGTGTTGAATGCTTTTTGAGGGGAAAGAGAAGAGTTTGAAACATGTTTATTTAGAGATCTCACATAGACCATTAGAGATTCATGTTGGTAACACAACTGAGAAATCTGGACTAGAGATTTGGATTTAGAGATGATCAGGATAGAGATGACATTGAAGCTGCAGATTTCCAAAGAAGAAAAGAAGGCCAAGAACAGATCATCAGTTAGGATCAGGAAGAGGATGAAGAGTCAGCAAAGGAAGAAATGAAAAGGTTGGAGAGATGGCAGGCATAAGATGTCTCTGAAGCTAAAAGCAGAGACAGTATCCAGCAGGAGGTAGTGGTCAGTTCTCAAAAGCTGTAGAGGTCAAGCAACCTTAGGCCTGGAAAATAGCCCACTGGACTGACCATTAGGAGGTCATTAGTGACCTAGAGAGAATAGTGGTGACAGAAACCAAATGGCAAGGACTTGAAAAGAGTAGTGAGAAGTGGAAAGATTAGCTGTAGAGTTAAAACATTCCCAAAAAGTAAGAATGAAAGAGCATCATGAATCGTGCACAACTTCATACAATACGTATGTGTAATAGAAAATAAAACACAAGTTTTGTGAAGGCGCAGATGGCTTCTCTTTTGGCTTTGTACTCCCAGCCCCTAGCAAAGTGCTTGGCACATTCTAACTAATTAATCAATTCTTGTCTAATGGATGAATGAATAAAAATGCTATGTTCAAATAGCAGGTAAGCAGTCTCGTTTAACCCTTCTGAGTGTTTTTTCAGGTATAGAATGAAGAGGGTGGAATTAGATGTCCTAAGAACTTCCAGCTCAAATCTGAGAGCTGTCAAATAAGATAGCTTTAGTGCTACAAGACTGTCGGGACTTATTGGAATGTTGCCAGTGACTTACATGTTTTGGGATTTATAAATCCAAATTCCACAATTGATAATAACAAACATTATATGATACATCTAAAGTTCACACAAAGGGATTCAGCATAAAGTTATTATTAACCTAAGCCTCCCCTCTGACCTTCCACACTTTCCCACTTTTTGTTAAGGACACCGATGTCTTCTAGTTATCCAGGCTTGGAACTGTGGGGCCATCCTCAGTCGCACTTACTCTCACCCCAAATATCCAGTGCATTACCTTGTCATTTCTGCCTCCACAGCATCTCTCAATCTCTGTCTCTACTCCCTAATCACATGACCATCATCTAGATTATCACACTAGTCCCTTAATTGGCCTCCCTGCCTTGTCTCTCTCTTCTCATATCCTTCCATAGAGGTGCCAAAATGAGTTTCCTAAAGGACAGATCTTCAATAAACTTCAGTGGTTCACTGATACTTCAGGGATCAAATAGAAACTCCTCTGTTCAGAATTTAAAGCTTTTCATGACCTGGTCCCAGTTCACCTTTCTAGCTATATTCTACTTGACTTTCCTTAGTATATTTTGTTGTCCAGCTAACTCACCTTGCCATCCCTCACAAATGTCATTCTGTCCCTCCTCTCCATGCCTCTTGTCTAAGTGTCTGAAATGCACTCCTACCTCACCTTCACCTTTAATGCCACCTCTTACGTGAGACCTTTCCTCATTCTAGTCACCAATGCTCCCTCCCCAGTTACTTTGCATTAACTGTATATAGACTTTATATAAACTCATCTCTTTATATCTACATATTGTTTACCAATAAAATGTAAGTTCCTTGAAGGCAGGGACTGTTTCTTTTTGTATTTGTAAATTCAAGGCATAGATAGCATGGTGCCCAGCATATAGTATTTAATAAATGCTTGTTAATTGATAGTTACTTGTGAGAGAAGTTTATGTTATTTTTATAGACCCTCTCTAAAAGCAGAATTTTAGTCCTCTATCCCTAAAGGAGGGGTTTTAAACCTTTTAATATGTCATAGATCCCTTTGGCAGTCTGATAGAGCCTGTGGACCCTTTCTCCAAATAATATTTTTTTTAACTCATAATTGAAGGAAATGCCAAATTTCATTTAGAGGTTAGTGAAAATAAAACTGTAATTTTCCTTCATCAGAGTTTACAGGCCCCCTGAAACCTTCCCACAGATCCCTTAGGGTTCTATGAATCCTACATAAAGAACCCTGTATTAAGTGTCAAGGCTTTTCTGTCACCAATCCTTGGCCTCATTCTGCTGTAGGCAGGGCAGTAAGTCCTCTTTCCCCGCCAAATGGGCTTATTGTGTTTACAAAACATGCCACAGGACATGTCCTAAAATGTCCTGAAGCTGGCACCAGCAGCCCAGGGCAATGGGAAGGTTGTTATGTTATACCCTATAAAAAAAGACATTGGGACCTTAAATCAGGAAAACAGAAAAAGACTTGCCACTGAAAGTGAAGAGGAGGAAGCAGCCCTGAAATTTCTGCTTCTTCAGCACTAGGTAAAGCCATTGTAAGTGGGTTTCTTTCTGCCCTGCTTGGGAGGGCTTGCTCTTTTCTTTATTTCTTAAGTCTTGCAGAAAATTCATGAGCAGTGGCACTAATGACATAAATTGAAACTCATTGTTCCTTAGGAGGTGATTCTCCATGATTTGCTATGGCCCAAAATATCCATAACCTAGTGGCCAGTCCTTTAGTAATTTGTTTCCCCAAACTAGGAGAATCCAGTCCAACAAGTACTGAGGAATCAGAGCGGGTAGAACAGTGGGAAAGGCTCTGCTCTTTAATACCGGATGAGCTCAAACAAGCCACTTAAACCTCTCCAGCTCTCAGTTTCCTCATCTGTAAATGAAGAGTTTGGACTCAATGGCCTCTGAAGTCTCTTCCAGCTCTGGAACTGTGCTTACCAGTGATCCTCAGGGGATAGATACAGAAGTCTTCCTGGGGTCTGTATCCAGGACTATCCAGCCAGAGCTAGTACTCCACTAGCATAGTTTCTGATGACCCAGAAACATCTTCAGGACTTAAACACATAGGAAGACTTTGGTGAACATTACACTTGTTTCTTTGTTCACATAGGTGGGATAGATAGATAGATCTCTATATACACATATGTATATATCACACACATATAATTTTATTTGTGTATTTTGTACTCACACCACTGATTTTCTTCTCCCTCCCTGAATATAATGTTAAATTTGAAATAGACTTTTTTTTTTAATTAGGCAAAGTGTGAAACCTAATAATTTCAGATGACAGTATATAACATTCTATATCTGTAGTCCCTTACCTCTCTATTGAAAAGAAGGAAGCATTTCCTCTCCTACTATTCTCCGAAAACAGTTCTGGTCATTGCAGTTAGTCGGTGGTCCTCTGCCTTTCGATGTTTTCATTTACATTAAGGCTTGTGATTACTTAAATTTATTTTATTGCTGTTGTTTTCAGATGCCCTGGTGGCATTTTTAAAAGAAGTGGCAGCAGCTGCTCCTGACGTGCCGTTTTACTACTATCATATTCCTGCCTTGACTGGGGTAAAAAGTAAGTGCTTCTTGTTTTGTTTCTTTTCTTCTGTCCCTGTCTTTTTCCACCATTAATTATTTCTTCTTACGGTAATGACCCACTGAAAAGGGGTTGGATGCTTTCTCCCACTAAGGGATCCCAACTCTGAGCTATTATTATGGATCAGGTTCAGTTTGGAGGAAGCCTGGCCTCTAAAAAAAGGGGATCAGGCTTTTTCTTCCTTATTCCTGGCTCATTATGCCCCCACCCCAAAGCGCACCTCTGGACACAGTCTCTTAAACAAAGCTTAGGTTTAGCTCATGTCTAAGGTCTCCCCATAAGGAATTAACAGAATTTCTTCTAGAAATACACTCAGTGTACAAAGTAGATCAGGATACCAGGAATGCAGAGATTGCTTAGCATGAGGAAAAACTATTAGCATAATTGATTATATTAGTTTTATATCAAGAGATGCAGAAAATGCTTTTGACGAAATATAACATTTATTCCTATTAAAAAAAACACTTGAAAGCTTAGGTATAAATGGATTTTCCCTTAAAATGATAAGAAACATCTACCAAAAACCAAGAGCAAGCATTATTTGTAATGGGGATAAGCTAGAAGCCCTTCCAATAAGATCAAGAGTGAAACAAGGATGCCAGTTATCACCAATATTATTCAGTATTTAACTGGAAATGCTAGTAATAGCAACAAGAAAAGAAAAAAAATCACCAACAAAACCCTGCAAGAAGAAACAGTAAGAGATACTCCACTTAAAAAAGCTATATGTAATATAAAATATCAGTATAAGATACCTGGGAGCATACCTGCCCAGACAAATCCAGGAATTATCTGAACATAATTATAAAATACTTTTTATACAAATAAGGTCAAATTTAAATGATTGGAGAAATATTAATTATTCATGGGTGACCAGAGCCAGCATAATAAAAATAACAACTCTGCCTATACTAATCTACTTATTTAATGCCATCTTAATTAAATTACCAGAAAATTGTTTGATTGAGATAGAAAAAATAATAACACAATTCACTTGGAAGAACAAAAGGTCAAGAATATCAAAGGAATTGATGAAGAAAATGTAAAGGGAGGAGGTTTAGCAGAACCAGATCCTAAACTATATTATAAGGCAGTAATTATCAAAACTATCTCGTACTAGCTAAGAAATAGAAAGGTGGATCAGTGGAACAGAGTAGAATATAATACACAATATTGTAAATGATTATAGTAACCTTGTGCTTGACAGATGTTAAGATTTAAGCTTTTGGGATAAGAATTCACTATTTGGTTTAAAAAACTGCTGGGAAAACTGGAAAGCATTCTGGTAAAAATTGAGTATAGACCAATATATAGAAAACTTTGTCAAATTCATAAGAATATGAGTCATTACTAAATTGATAAATGGTTAAAGCATGTGAACCACGGTTTTTCCTTGAAGAAATCAAAGCTGTGTGTAGTCATATGAGCAATGCTCTAAATTATTATTGCTTAGAGAAATGCAAATTAAAACAACTTTGAGATATCTCATACCCATCAGATTGGCTAAAATGATAGGAGAAAATGAAAATTGTGGGAGGGGACGTGGAAAATAGGTACACTAATACACTGTTGGTGGAACTTTGAACTGATCTAACCATTTTGGAGAGCAATCTAGAACTGTGCTTAAAGAATTATAAAACTGTGTCTACCCTTTGACTCAGCAATGCCACTATTAAGCCTGCTTTCTAAGGTGATCAGGGAAAAAGGAAAAGAACGAATATGTTCTAAAATATTTATAGCAGCTCTCTTTGTGGTGGCAAAGAACTGGAAATTGAAGGGATACCCATGAATTAGGGAATGGCTAAACAAGTTATGATATATGATTGTGATGAAATTCTACTGTACTTTAAGAAACGATGAGTTGATTGATTTTAGAAAAACATGGAAAGATTTGTTTGAAATAACGAAGAGTGAAATGCGCAGAACCACAAGAACATTGTACACAGTAACAGCAATATTGTTTGAAGAACAACTGTGAACAATTAAGTTATTCTAAGTATTATACTGAAATCAACTACAAAGCACCTATGCAGAAAGATGCTATCCTCTTCCAAAGAAAAAACTGATAAATAGAAGTACACATGGTATGGATTTATGTATATGTATATATCTGCCCTTCTCTAGTGAGGGGAGGGGGTGGAGGAGAGGAGAGAGATGGAAGGAGATAGTTTGGAACTTAAAATGTAACCAAAACTTTTAATTTAATTTTGAAAAAGTGGATCAGGACAGCTATCTCCTTTTGCTACGAAAGAAAGACTTAAAACACAAAAGACCAGACTCGAGTGCATATTAACAAATATTTAAAACATGAAAACATAACCCATAACTCCTGCCATGCTCTTCCAAGAGGTTGATACTTAAAACATCCAAACATGAAACGTTTTGTAAACTGCTGAATGGGTATTTTTACTTGAGTTCTGCTCTGTCTGTTCTGACAAGGCAAGAAATGGATTAAGCTCATCTTCCTGTCAGTGGTCCCCTTCTTTGAGAAGAATAGTAGTAGCTCTGAGAAATAGCTTCTGTGAGGGCAGAAGGACTGTGAAGGTCCCAAATCACGTTTTCGGAAGAAAAGAGTGAGGTGAGAAGTTACTGCTTTCATTAAAGTATTCTGAGTAGGTTGCTTTTGTTGCCTCTTTAGTGCAGCCCCCATCAGGAGCAAGAGGCTATTTTCGTGGGAACCAACAAGAAGCTTCAGGTTGAACGTGCTCTTTATCAAGAGGCCAAAGGACATGTTTCTCCAGAAAAGGCCAGGGAGCTAACTTAACAGAACATGGGGCTGGCCCTCTTGACATTAGAAAGGGAAGTCCAAAGTACAGTAAAAGAAGCTATTCTTCTGCAGCCGCTGCCATCTCTTCCATTCTGTTGCCATTGTTGGAAGATTTTCCCACTGAATTGTATATTTAAGGACAGGAAAGAACCCTATCAACTTCTAGCCACCTAAGCTAAAAGATAACAGTTCTACAAAAATATGTTGGTCATGTTGATAGCAGGAGGAAGAATTGGGAATGTCTCTTTCCAGATCCAAAGAATCTGCAGGTGACTTCTTCCTTTGCCTGTTGCCACTATACCTGTTATAAAATTGTTTCAGTGACTTCTCAATTGTCTCTGAACAGGGCAGCCCTAATCTTTGACAGTGAGAAAAAGAAAGGGATCCAGAGCAGGGATATATGGAACTGCTGTAAGAAGGATTTTGCATCACTAGAAGGATGTAGATTAATGTGCCATCCTTATTCTGAATAGTTCGTGCTGAAGAGCTGCTGGATGGGATTCAGGATCAAATTCCCACCTTTCAAGGACTTAAGTTCAGCGACGTAGATCTCTTAGACTTTGGACAGTGTGTGGATCAGAACAGCCAACGGCAATTCGCTCTCCTTTTTGGGGTGGATGAGGTAATCGTTTTCCCTCTATGTCAGGAGCCCCAAGTCCAAAACAATCTTCATAGGCTTCCCATAGCATTCTTGTTGGCTATGATGGGGTGAAGGAGAAATGTTGTGAGGGGCATTATATAAAAGTGTGTGCTTTTCATTTTTTGTGAATAGCAACTGCTGAGTGCCCTGGCCATGGGAGCAACTGGAGCTGTTGGCAGGTAGATGCTGAATCTTCTGCACTGTGTGACGCCCAAGGCAGTTACTGGTGACATCTCTTCATGTCCCACTATGTACCCCTCTTCTTCTCTGTCCTCTTTCATTCTCTATCACTCCATCTTCTTTTTCTCTTCTGAAGCTTTTCCATTCTCTCCTTCTGCTTTCTTTTTCTTTTTCTCTTCCTCCCCTGTGGTATTTCTTAGCCCTGTTGCTGGCACTTGAAACTAAAGAAATTGCTAACCCCAGGAGAACAGTTTCTAAAGATAAACTTCCCCTTTTGGGTAGCCTTGGGGTGAGGTATGGTTGTAGGCAGTGTGTGTAGGTGTGGGTGTGGGTGGCTGGGGGTGTGTACAGTCATAGCTATGTAGATAGGTATAGGACAGAGGTACATCTTTTCCTTGTAGTTACTGAATCTCTAGTACTTCTTATTTTCTTGGCAGCACCTACAACTACCTGGGCAAAAAAACAAACCAGATGTTGGAAGCTTTTGAGCGCCAAGACCTTTCCTTAGCTCTGAATTACCAGGTATGGCCTTGTCTTCTGTTCACATAAAACATGACCTCATTTCTTCCTCACTTCCAAGCTCTTCTGTTAGCCCTATGCAAGTTAGGCCTGTTAATTTTCTGTTTCCTTTCCTCCTTCTCTATTCAACTTAGTCTTTTCTTATTGGCAGAGTCAGCCCATCCCCCCAAAGATCTCTGTTTTTCTTTTCTTTCTTCCCCAGTTTTACATAAAACTGAATACCTCAAAACCAGAGTCTTCCGCAGGTCTAACCAGACAGACTCCTTTGAGGAAACTACAATCAACTTTTCTTGGTGGAAGTCATTGTCTGTTGTTTTTAACTATAAGTTGTAGGTTATTTTTTATTTTGTAAAGCAGTAATTATAGGATGCTAAAGAATCACTGCCTTGGGGACATTTATTTGTTGATTTGTAAAAGAGGACCTGGGGGAAATACACAGAGCTGGTAACCTGAGCCAACTTAATTGAGAACTTAGACTAAATGATCCCTAAGAAACTGAGTCCAGGTGCTAACCTGCAGGCTTACTTAGGTAAAGAAAATTCATTTCCCTGAAAGGTAGATAGACCCCTAACCTCAAGCTTAGTGAAGAACTTTATGTAAATTAAAGAGGGCAAAAAACTGGGGGAAGGAAGAACTTTTAGAATTCCAAACCCCAGGAGGGACAAAACAGATTTCTGCAAGATCTTTGTATGATGTCCAAAGGCTAAGGGTGGCACCCTTACTGTCTTAATCCTCATTTTGAAAAGTATATCTTTAGTCCATTCACTGAAGGCTTACTTTGATGCCTCCTTTTCACATGGAAACCCAAGTGTCTGTTGGAGTCTCTACATACAGGACTCTGCCCTAGCCAAGCTCAGAAGTGCACGGCCAAGAAGACTGGCTCCTCACTGTTGGGGGGAGGACAGGCAAGCCATGGGGCTTCTCTGAATCCTGACTTCCTCTCTAGTGTAAGGTAGCCTTCCTCACAGGACTCCTGAGAGCTTCAAAAAGCACTTTTGCCACAGCAGCTCAGGAGACTTTCTGCTGGGGTGGGAGGCTGTCTATGAGTTGATGAAGTTACTGGTCATTCATAATGTCTAAGTACTTTTGGTACAAGAGTTTTGTGTGCTCCGATCTGGCAGCTACACCACTCTAGCTGCAGGCTACAGCCATTCAGCCAGAATCTGCAGGCACTGGCAGCACTTTCCTCATGGTTTTCTAACTTTACTATGCCTTCTATATGACCAAGTATTTTAATTATCTACTATTCAGTTGGGCAGCTAGGTGGCCCATTGGATAGAACACTGGGGCTAGAATCAAGAGGACCCAAGTTCAAATCCAATCTCAGACATCTCCTAGCTATATGACCCTGGACAAGTCACTTAACTTCTGTCTTCATCCATTTCTAAATCTATAAAACCAAGGATAATATTAGCACCTACTTTACAGGGTTGTTATGAGGATAAAATGAAATAATACTTGTAAAATATTTTGCAAACATTAAAGTGCTTTATTTTTATTTATATGGGATTCATATTTATGTATATAAATATAAAAACAACTTATTATATATATATAATACTAATTATATGTTTTTTTATACTTTTTCTAGTTGTACATCCAGAAATTTATGAACTATGTAATCAAACTGGGTAAGTTCAACATCTTTCTTCCATTTCCTGTATTACAGAGTATTACAAAGACAGTAGAAATAAGATATAGATCTCTGACTTTTGAGCATTGATTTTTTTTGGAAAATAAATTTCCCTCCTATTATCGTTCTGCTCAAGAAAAGACCCCAAGATTAGCTCTAGATAAGTTTTGAAATAGACATAGTTATAGTCAACCCTCTGGTGGTCCTCCTTTCTATAATCTCACAGCTTTGTCAAGTTAATGAGTACTTATAATGAGTGCCTACTGTATGCCAACCCCTGTCAACTCTGGGAATAAAAAGAAAGGAAAAAATACTCTCCCCACCTTCAAGGAGCTTATAGTCTAATGGGGGTGAATAGCCATGTACAAACAAGACATATACAGGATAAACTCAACAGAGGGAGAGCATTAGCATTAAGGGGGATGAGGAAAGCCTTTGTATAAAGGTAATAGGGAGCTGCTGGAGTTTATTAAGTTGGGGGAGGTGGGGATACATGGTCAGACCAAGGCTTTATGGCTGAGTGAAGGATGGATTGGGGTGGGGAAAGACTCGATGTAGGGAAACTAAGCAGCAGGTTATTGCCATAGCTTAGGCATAAGGTGACAAGGGCCTGCATCAGGGTGGTGGCAATGTCAGAAGAGAGAAAGGAGCATAAACAAGGGAATCTTTGAAGGCAGAATTGACAGGATTTGGAAATTAATTAGATATAGAAAGGTGAGAGGAAGTGAGGCATTGAGGATAACACCAGGGTTAGCCTTCATGATTGGGAGAATGGTGGTACCCTTGATAGTGATAGGAAAGCTGTGGGGAAGAGAAGAGTTTAAGATATCTATGGGACATCCAATTCACGATGTCCATTAGACAGCTGGACTAGAGATCAACAGAGAGGTCAGGGCTGAGTAAGTTATTATCTGCAAAGAGATAATAATTGAATCCTTGTGTCCTCACCCTGGAGATGCCTCCTACCTTCCTGCTGCTCTCTGTGTGCTCAAAGTTATTCCGTGGCATTCATCTTGGGGCTATTGTCAGCATCCCACGGGTCACCCCACCCTCTTGGTCAGTTCTTCACCCTCTCAGCACTCACTTCTAGAACAGGCCTTATGAGCAGAGCTGGGATAAAGCTTCCATGCACACAACCAGGAATTCGAAAATGGAGGTAGAGAGCAAAAAAAAACATTTTTTTCCTTAAAAAAAACATTTTTTTCCTTAAAAAAAACATTTTTTTCCTTCAGGAAGATTTTATTTAGCTCCTACTGTGTGCACTGTGCTAGGCACCAGAAATACCAAGATTAAAAATGAAAGTTTTCCCCTCAAGAAGCTGGCATTCTACTTGAAAGAAACAAAATGGGCCCCACAAAGTCAATAAAAACACGAAATACATACAAAGTAACTTCCTGAGAGGAAGACAGTAGCTACTGAGGAGAATCAGAATAGGCCTCAGGGCCTCGGAAATCTTCATTATGACATCTGCCACTTGTGCAGGAAGGAGATTTCTTTGGGGAAAAGCAGAATTTCCTTAACACTTACAAAGTGTGCATTCATTTAAAATTTATATGTGAAACATTTTTCAAACTATCCTTTCTTGTTGGTAAGACAGCTACCTAGTTTTTCTGTCCTCCTGTTGGTACCTGATAGTTTGACTCTGAGCAATGTGATTGGCTGATCTTTAAATCACAGAATCTTAGAGCTCCAAGGCTGTCTGATCCCTCAGTCAAATCATGGTCCATCAGCTTGAGAAAAGCTCCCTGCCCCCCAAGTCTTCTCTTCTCCAGCTCTGTCAACTAATCATTTGTCACGGTATTCGGGGTCTTCTCTCCTTTGGGTGCTTTCCGTTATATTCCTTCCAAAAGTGTGT
Source organism: Pseudochirops corinnae (assembly GCA_028646515.1). NCBI lineage: Eukaryota > Metazoa > Chordata > Mammalia > Diprotodontia > Pseudocheiridae > Pseudochirops > Pseudochirops corinnae. Next base: position 302,306,407 of record CM053586.1, on the reverse strand, counting down.
TGCTTAATAGATGAAGAGTGAAAAGAGCCTAAATTTAGGTTGAAAAGACCTGGGTTCAAATCCCTCCTCTGTCACTTATTCCACCTGTGTGACCTTAGACAAGTCACTTAATGTTCTGCACCTTCGTTTCCTCAAAATGCAAAATTAAGTGGTTTGAGGTCTCTTTCACCTCTAACTCAGGAATCCAATGAACATGATACTCCAGGTCTTGCCTCAACAGACCTCAGAATGTTTCTATAGAGAACGATCAAATTAATCATGCTTGCTTTCCTTCCTTGCCTAGGTCTGGGAGTTGCACAGACAAAAGCTATCATAACTTTTGTCTCTGGAATTCAAATGGGTCCACCTCGGCTGCCCCTGCAGAAAGCCTCCAAGGAATTTACTCTTAATGCTGAGGCCAAGCTGAAGAGCCTTGAAAGCCATTGCTTTCACTTACAAGATTGAACACTGAGAGGCCTGAAACTAGTCACCAGGGTGTCTTTGATGAGATGTACCCACTGTGCTATTACATTTCTCAGGGAATTTTATAGTCAATCCAAACTAAATAATATTTTTAAGAAGGAAAGTCCTATACCAGTTGATGAATCAAGTATTTAAAACCTACTATGAGTCTCAAAGTAATATTTTATTAAGTGGATAGGAAAGAGGACCTTTCCATCTATCCAAACGGCATGAAATGTAGTGAGAAAGTTGCATCACCCTTGATTCCCCTCACTTGCCTGAGGAGTTCTCTCAGTATCTTGGCTAGATTCTGTGCTTCACACTTCTTCCTCTCCATCAGGGTTTCTCAGCTCCTGGGGTTTCACAGTGATACTGGATATTTTTTATATTTGCTGGAATTCAAGGGCAAGTCACAACTTTTCAAAAACGGTATAAATAGGAGACAGCATAGCATAGTAATGGAGAGTGCCAGAGTCAACAGAGTCCTGAGTTCAAGCCTGTCAGAGTCAGCAAATATTCATTAAACAGGACCTAGCCAGGGCCTGAAATCCCTCCTGCCTAAGGGGACCTCCTCATTCATGGCTCCCCTAAGATTGCCTTCTATGACCCAGGGAAGCCAACAGTATTTGTTCTACCTACCACATCAGTTATTCCATAAACTTTTTAAAGTGCTATATAATGTGAGAGCAGACTCCTACCAAATAGACATCTTTCTCTGTTATTAGAAGATATTGAGAAGACTCAAGGGAGGTATTACTTTCTCAGTCTATACATGCCTTGTTTTCTAGTTCCTCTCCTTAGTTCCTTACCTCTCCTTCAATATCCCTTCTATACTATATGTTTTCCAGTAATGTTGAGAATCATTATTTTAGAGTTGAAAGAGATCTCAGAGGCCATTTAGTGGAGCTCTGTCCTCAGACAGATGAGGTAACTGAAATTAAGTGGCTTTCCCTATCATAAATATAGTCAGTCAGTTAATAAACATTTACTAAGTACCTACTGTGTGCCAGGGTACTACACTAAGCACCAGAGGTACGAGGAGTTGACAGTCTAACGGGGGAAGACAAAACACCATCCCCTTTGCAGTCCTTGGAAAAAGCTTATGTGGGCGAAAAGCTAAGAACTATTGACTGAAATGGGAATTTATCATGATTGATTATCCAATTATCCCTGCTTCCCTTTGACCAAGATTTCTTTTGTCTTCCTGTTTAATGAGGGGAGGGGTGAGGAAGAGGGAGTGTGCAATAAGGTTGCTTTTATTTTCTACATATTGAACACATCATCTCATTTTAGTGGTACTGAAACTTTTTTTAGATTCTTCCTCATTTGTTCTAGATCTGGTTTTACTAGTATAACACCAATGCGATATTCAGAGCACCCACAGCAGCTATGAATATGCTGGTATAGTTGTGAGTCACAAAACATAACAGGTTCCGCACATGGAGGACAGAATCAAAGCATTTATTCAAATACCAGAAAGCTGAATTCCAAAACCAAAAAGCCAAATTCATCATAGTGACCACAAAATTGGTACACATAACCAATGCAGTGAACACCAACATTCCCAAACATTCCTTCCATCATACCTTCAAAACAAAACAGGCTTCCTTAAGCCAGAATGCCCCTCTCTTATGCTAGCCACTCAGCCTCCATGCTGCTTGCTCCCAGCAGTACTGGCTTGCTCTCAGCTTTTTATCTGGTCATTAGCGCCTCCCTGTTCCTATCTTTGGCAAGTCCCTCCCACTGTGGGTTTCACAAGTTCTGTTTCTTAACAGAGACTTGATATAATCACAGGCAAGGCTCAACTGAAACAAGGTGCTAAGTACTTGTTTGCTTGCCATTACAAGGGGCAGGGAAAATCTTCAAATCCCCATTACCATTAGAACTAGTAACCATGCAACTTCAGTGGAATGGTGAAGAGAGTGCCAGCCTTAGAGTCAGAAAGAACAGAGTTGAAATGCCTTAGGCACTGATTTTGGGGAAATCAATGAACCTTTGCCTGAGTTTCTTCATCTGTAAAATGATGCACCCATCTCTCCAGATTCTTGTGAGGATCAAATGAGATAATACATGTACAAAGCTTCACAAACCTTAAAGGGCTACATAAATATGAAGAGTTAGCTATTACTATTGCCCCTTGATAATTATATCTATTCCTTCCCATTAAATTGGAGTAGACTCTGCTGTAGAAGCCCTCTGTAAGACTTCCCTCTAGGTTTCTGATTCTAGTCTGTTGGAACCTTCAGTGGTTCCTCCATTTTCTCTGCACACCTTCTGGAAGAAGTGATTAAACAGGAATGACAAGGGGAAAAATGAGAGAAAAAGAGATTGAAATAATCATTCTAATTGACATTTAAAGAGTTTGACACTTACTATACCTTAAATAATAGTAAGACCCAATTTCCACCAGTAAGCAGGATGAGGGATGTTCCCTTTATACAGCCATAACCAGGATCCAGGTAACCAAGGCTACTGAAAGGGCTGAAGACTGGTCCGTGAAAGTAGACCACTGTGAAACCTGAAAAGTCCCTTACCCTAGTGAAAAACTATGTGTTGAAGTGGAAGAAAAAAGTACTGGATGATAAGTCAAAAGACCTGAGTTGATTAAATTCAAAATAATAACATTTATACAGTATTTTGGATATACAAAGGACTTTCCTTACAATTCTGTGAGCTAGCAAGTACAAGATTTACTATCATTGCACAGGTGAAAAAATTAAGACTTTGTCAGCTTGTCCAGTAATAGCTTAGTAAGTTTTGGACCTGAGATCCAAACCAAATCAGCTATTATAAGTCAAGCCAAAGGGCAAGGAAAGAGCTAGGTAAGGAAGCTGCTTCACATTGCCATCATCAGCTGGCCCCAAGAAGTGACTTTGAAGACCAAGTGCATCTATGATCAGAAAAAGGGGTGAAACTGGGGGGAAATAGCAAAGGTATAGAAAAAAGATACCACTAGTGATCACAAGAGAAAATGGAGGAAGGCCTCTAGCAAGTTGGGGAGATTCCCTGGAGAATTTGTGCAAAGATAGGCCAAGAATGGAAGAAGATAAAGAATGATGGGGTGATAAGTGGCAGGAGGGAGTGCCTCCAAGGAGGAGCCAAAGGGCAAGGAAGAATAATATAAAGTGGAAAAAATAGAGCCCTTCTCCTCAAAGAGCTATAAATGTGAGAGAAGCAAGACAAGAATCACCCACGTAAAACTAAAACCCTCAGTATCTAGGCGAGAGCCGCGCGGCGCAGCTGAACGAGAATTCATCCACCGAAGTCCTACGGTGCAAGGACAGTGGAACAGGAGCTTAGGGTACTGAGCCAGCCGATGGTAGCACCTAGGGCTTGCAGGACCGGGGAGAGCGGGGCAGATAAGAGAAAGGAGGCAAGCTGGAGCTTGGGGGGATGGAGGAGAGACGAAGGAGCAGAGTCGGAGCCCTAAGGAAAAAGGAGGCACTTCTGGTGCTGGGAAAGACACCCCCGCACCGGCCCGAGGTGGGAAGGGGAGGGAGAGAGGGATGTGGGAAAAGAAGGGGGGATGGGAAGGTTGCAAATGGAACCCAGGAGCTAGAGGACTGGCCCGCAGGGCTGGGAAATAAGAGAGAGTTGGTGACGTCAGAGATTTGTTTTTGGAGCTTGGGCTCGGGGGGAGAAAAACAAATCTCAGGACCTGGGAGCTTGGCTACTGTATGCGGCTGAGCCCTGCCCTCATCTAGCCTTATCTCTGCTGCAGCCATCCCGGTCTATTCGCTGCTAGAGCATGGTATTATAAACCTCACAAAATGTGACCCTGCCTTGCACCAATTTAATCTAATACTATTCTCCCACGCACGTAGACCCCAGTCCCACCACCAATCGCTAGGATGTAGCCAAACCGGATTACTCTGTCTCAGGCACAGGCAGTTGTCTATGCCTATGATGTTTATCCATTCTTCACTCTGCCCACGGATTGCCTAGCTTTCCCTGAAAATACCTCTCACCTTTATCTTGGACTATTACAATAGCTTCCTAACTGATCTCTGTAGCTTTGGTGTCTTCAATCTGAACAAATGTCAAAATGATATTCCTAAAATGCTGATCAAAGTGTCACTTCCTCACTTAAAAATTTTCAGTGGCCCCAATCGCTTTTAAGAGGAAATAACAAAATCCACAGCTTGGCATTTCAAGCCCTCCATAACATAGTCGCCTTCTTTATTCCATACCCCTCTTCTTCCTAAATTCAGCACTCTTGAGTTCAGTCAAATTTGCCTGTTCCTTGTAAGTGGTATTCCATCTCCTACTTTGGGTATCTTTCCACAAGTCATCTACCTGTCTGAATTCTGATTTAACAAACTTTACCTCCCTGAGCTGCAGTTTCTTTTATAAAGTGAAGGAGTGGGACTGCTTGGCCTCTGAAGTCTATTCCACCTCTGGATCTACAATCCTATGATCTTATTAAGTGCCTGCTGTGTGCAAGGCTGTGGAGAGGGGAATAAGAAAGCAAAAAAGGAAACCATCCATCTAGGACAGCTATTGATAATGGAAATAAAACTTGGACATAAGCAAATGCAAAGCATATCCAAGTAATTTTAAGGGAGAAAAAGGCAAAGAGCAGACATGAATAACAATGAGCCATGATCTCAATTAATTATTAAATTGCTACTAGGCTAAGCAGTGGGCATAGGAAAAGAGACAAAAGACAGTGCCTGCCCTCAAGGAGCTCACAGTCTTATGGGAGAGACAACATTCAAACAACTACATACAAACAAGCTGTATATATGAAAAGTAGGAAATAATTAACTGAGGGAAGCCACTAGAATTAAGTGGTATTGGGAAGGGTTTGCTGTGGAAGATGGGGTATAGGAAGCCAGGGAAAGCAGTAGGTGGAGATGAGGATGGAGAGCATTCCAGGCATGGGGAACAGCCAGAGAAAATGTGTGGAGCTGAGAAATGGAGTGTCTTTTTCCTGGAAGAGCAAGGAAGCCAGTGTCACTGGATCGCAGAGTATATGAAAGAACAAAGGGCAGGTAATAGGGTATAAGAAATAGGATATCCTATCAGGGGGCTAAATTATGAAGGGCCTTGGATGCCAAACAGGATTTTGTATTTGGTCCTGAAGGTGGTAGGAATAAACTGCAGTTTGTTGAGAAGGAGGGTGACATGACTGAGCCTTCCATTGAAGTAAATCACGGTGATGGTTGAATGGAGAACAAACTGGACTGGGGAAAGACTTGAGGCAGGCAGACCCACCATTGGGCTATCGCAGTAATCCAGGCTTGAGGTGATGAGAGCCTGCACCAGAGTGGTGGCAGTGTCAGAGGACGAATATCCAAGAGATGTGGTGAAGGTGACAGTGCCTTGGCAACACTTTAGATGTGAAGAAATGGGACGTAGTGAGGAATCAAGAATGACATCTAGGTGGCCAGTCTGAGGGACTAAGAGAATGATGTGGCTCTCTAGAGAAGCTAAGAAGTGGAGAATTTGGGGGGGGGGATAATCATTTCCCTTTGGGAAACGTTTAAGATATCTACTGGACATTCAGTTTGAGGTGTCTGAAAAGTAGTTGGATATACAACATCAGAGGTCATCAGAAAGGGGGGCAAGATAAGTAGATTTGAGTATCCTCAGCATAGAGATGGTAATTAAATCCATGGGAGCTGATGAGATCACCAAATAAAGTAGGATAGAGGGAAAGAAGAAAGGACCCAGCATAGAACTCAATGGGACACCTGCGGCTAGAGGGAGTGATCTAGATGAGGATCCAGCAAAGAAAACTGAGGAGTGGTCAAATAAGTAGGAGAAGTAGGAGAAAGTGATGTCCTGAGAACCTAGAGAGAAGAAAATCTCATGAGGGATAGTCTGATTAGCAGTGTAAAAAGCTGCAGAGAGGTCAAGGAGAATAAGGATTGGGGAAAGACCATTCATTGGATTTGACGTTTAAGAGATCATTGGTAATTTTGGAGAGAGCAATTTTGGTGGAATAATGAGGTCAGAAGCTAGGTTATAAAAGGTTAAGAAGAGAATGAAATGAAAGGAAGTGGAAGCATATATTATAGAAAACCTTTTCAAGGAATATAGGATAATATAGCAGGGATAAAAAAATCAGGTAATGTGGGGGGAGGGTTTTGAGGATGCTAGAGATGTGGACATGTTTGTAGGCAGTAGGAAATGAACCAGTAGACAAGAGAAAGTCTATTGTGGGGGGTATCTAGCACCCAAGCTTTTAAGGAAACCAGACAATATAAGAGAGAGAGGTGAGGAGAGAATGTATGGGAGATCATTTTACAAAGGCATTAGAAAGGGGAGATTGAGTATTATGTATGGGGAAGAGTTTGGCTAGAATGAGAAGTACATGAAGGGAATAATATGAAATAGGTCTAGAAAGATAACTAGCTGAATGATAAATTATAAGGGCTTTAAATGCTAGGCAGAAGATTGTAAATTTTTTCCTAGAAACAATAAGGACCTATTGAAGATTTTTAGGTTAAGGTATGACATAGTCAGATCTGCATTTTAGGAATATCAATTTGGTAGCTATGTGGTGAAGGAATTGGAGAGGAAAGAGCTTGGAGACTTGAAGATAAGTTGGGAAGCTATTGCACTAGTCCAGATTAGAGGGCTAAGACAGGAAAGTCTCTTATCAGAGACAAAAATCCTCTGTTTGGAGTTCAAGGCCATTCACAACTAGCATCCTCCTACCTTTGCAGTCTTCTGCCTAGCATACTCTGTCGTGTACTCTTCAATCCAATAATACTGGCCTCCCTGCTTTTCTAGTATAAGACACTCTTCCCACTCTACCTTGTAGAAAACTAGTTTCCCTCAAAACACAGTTCAAATGTCACCTCCTACTTCATGCCTTTATTATCCGCCCCCCCCCCTCCACCCCCTCTTCACTCCCCAGCCCCATACTGGCAAGCCATCCTTCTTGAAATTACTATGTATATTATGCAAATTTTAGGGGGCTTTAAATGCTAAACAGATTATACTGACTTTTATATACTTTTTCAATATACTCAGACAGTTAAGTGGCACAGTGGATAGAACCCTGGGCCTGGAGTCAGGAAGACCTAAGGTTAAAATCCTGCCTCAGTCACTTACTAGCTGTGTGACCCCTAAGCAAATTCACTTAATCTGTGTTTGGTTAAGTTTCAGTAAAATGGGGATAATAAAGCACTTAACTTGTGAGGGTCAAATGATATTTCTAAGTGCTCAGCGTGGTGCTTGGCACATAGTAGGCCCTATGTAAATGCTTATTCTCTCCCCCTTTCATTTTCTGGTTACTAATTCCTTGATTGCCTTTGTATCCCCATGAACTGGCATGCTACTCTTATACATAGTAAATGCTTAATATATGTATTTTTAATACGCTTCTTTTTTAATAAGTTTTTATTCATGTCTTTTGTTTCTTATGTCACCATGGTTAACAACCAAATATCCCTTCCCTTTCCCCTCCCAGAGAGCCATCACATATAACAAATCGTATTTTTAGAGAAGTTAAAAATAAGAGTACAACTGATCAATACCTTGAAAAAATAAAAAAATGTTCAGTGTATAACTATGGACCTCCCACCTCAATAAAGTTTTAAGTTGGGAGTGCCCTGTCATATTTCTTCATTTGATTCTTGCTTGATCTTTATACTTTTGTTATATTCACTTTTGGTTTTTTGGTTTTCTCTTTACATTGTTGTATTTGTTTATATTGTTTTTGTGGCTCTTCTTACTTCATTCTGTATCAGTTCATGTAGATCTTTTCATGCTTCTCTATTTTCATCACATACATAATTTCTTACAGCATAGTAACATTCCATTACATTTGCATAATATAATTTGTTTAGTCATTCCCCAGTTGATGAGTATTGTGTGATAGTCCTCTGGCATAAGGGAATCCCTCCTGGAAGGATGTAGAGTTCTTTTATTGATCCTTGCCTTCTACAACTGGACTCGCAGTGTCATACTCTCCCAGTGTAGATGCAGCTGTCAATAGGTTAAGTTCTTGTCTGGGTACCCAGTCTGTGTGAGGAAAGACTCTGGGGTCAGCCAGAGACTTGGGGAAAATAACCCCTTCCATCAGCTTGGGTACTGAGAATAACAATGGGAATCAGTTCAGTGAAAAGCTTTATTATGAACAATGGGGAAGAGGGGGAAAAGGAGACCTTACATACAAATCAGGTTTATTCACTAACAGAATATAACTTACATAAAGGCAGCACTGCATTAGGGAATGCAGAGAGAGACAACAGTCCATTCATCAGGAAAGCCATACTCTAGCAGGAAGATGTGCTCCTGTTGGAAGGAAGGATGTGCTCAAAAGTACCCTTCTGAGAGTGGGGTTCTTATATTCTGACTTGGGGTGGTCTGGCCAATTTGCATGTCAGAGGACAGGGCAAAATATTATTGGGGGGGTTTGTAATCAGTGAGAAAAAAACAAGGTGTTGGTTGACAAACTATTATTTGGGAGACACAATTACACTAACCTTCAAAAATATTGTCAGTATTTTTCCATGAATATGTTCTTGTAATGGTAATGGAATTTGGAGATGCGCCTGTATTGGCTTGGTTTTGGGGTTGAGTGTTAAAACCCAGAGCTTGTGAATCCCACTTGTGGGATGGACTTGTTGACATGAAGAGAGAGGGCCAAACTGGGAGGAGCTGTGAATTGGGAGAGAGGCCCAAGCCTAGAGAAGGTCAGAAGGACTTTTGGGAGAGTAGTATCCAGTATCATGAAGCCTGAGTTGCTGAGAGAAAGATTGCTGAGAGCCTGTTAGAGCTGCCCAGGACTTTTGAGAACTGCCACCCAGAGCTGCCAAGAACTGAGGAGGCATAGCTGTGATGCCAGTATTTTGTCTGTCTGTTTTGATGTTGTTTTGCCAGATTCACCTGCTGGTGAAGGACAGTGCTGCTGTTGTAGAGATCCTGGAACCTTGCTGTTGGTTCAGAAGTCCTGAAGGAGGATTTTCTTGTGGTATATTCACAGAAATCCTGGAAGAGGGCCTTGCTGATGTTTTCAGGGGTTCTGGGACTGTTCTACAGGCAGAGAGTGACTTAAGGACACTGGCTATGGCTTTGTTGAGCCTTGTCTCCTCAGGTACTGAGATTGCTGAGGGCTTTCCTCAGATCAAGATGAAAGAAGGGCCTTTCCTTGGGTATTCAATGCTGAGATGATATCTTAACCTTGTTATAGCGTAAAGGTGGATGGCCTTTTGTGCTCTTCTGCTTCCTTTTGAGAAAGTGCTTGGTGTTAATGGATGGTATTGTAATTACTTTGTGTTCAGGGGTGGGAAACCTTTGGCCTTTTTGTGCTCTGTGATTGACCAAATGAATGTACTTTGTTTATGATTGGAAACTGATCTCCATTTGAGAAGAGACTTTGACTGACTAAACTAATGTACTGTCTAGGAGTGGAGTAGTACCTGGATTGAATTGAGAACTTACTTGCTAAAGGAATGAGAACACCGTATTTTGATTTTCTCTGTTCTGTGGAATGTTTGCTGAATAAATGGGGTTTGCTATGCTGGTAATCCGACCCTTGGAAGTTGCCTTTGCTTGGCATTACAGTTCTATAATCTTACAGCCTCCCTTAACAGGAGACTGTCACAGTGGCCTCAAAACCATCAGGCCCAATCTTACAAAAAATAGTTTCCATGCATAGATTCTATGGGCTAGAGCCTCCATTAAGAAGAAAATGATGAGGTATAGGCTCTGGGACCCCCCCTTGAGTTCTCCTTGAATCTTTCAGGTACAAGCTCTGGGAAATCCCTTGAAGTCTGATTGAATCTTCCCACTTGATGAGACATTTGCAGAAGCCATAAGTATTTCATTGTGACTGGGCCCAAACCTGTGTTTACTAGCCTGGCCCTCCATTGTCCATCTGCTTCTCACCCTTGAGCCTATCAAAATACCAATCCACTCTTGCTTTGACCTCATTAACTCCTCCTGAAGACCCTCCCCAAACTCCTCCTCTAGACCACTCCTAGATTCATCTGTATATAAGACCCCATCTTCCCTCCATGTGGTGTGAGAGCACCATAGAATAGCTTAGCACAGACTTGCTGTGTGAGAACAACACAGAAGGCCCTAACACAGACTTGCTCTGTGAGAGCGCCATAGAGTTTTCTAGCACAGACTTGCTCTGTGTTCAATACAGGCAAAGTTTTAATAAACTTTACTTTTCTTTGGCTGAGAAGACTTGAGTGGAATTCTTTCCACAGGACCTGGCGGTTTGGTATTTTGGGGTCTCAGGCACCCCTAACCTTCTTATGGGAAACCTCTTCAAAACTATCATGGTGGTCTTAAGACCAACAGGCCCAATCTTATAAAAAATGGTTTCCATACATAGATTCTATAAGCTACAGCCTCCCTTTTCAGAAATTGTTGTATTATCTCATGGCTCTACTAACAATATGTTAGTGTGTCTATCATTCTACAACCCTTCCAATAATGACTATTGATATTTTTGATCATTTTTGCCAATTTGCAGGATGTGAGATAAGACTTCAGCATTGTTTTGTTTGCATTTCTTTTATGACTAGTGATTTAGAGGAGTCTTTCATGTGACTGTGAGTACATTTCAAAATCTGTTCATATCCTGTGACCATTTAGCTATTGGGAAAGTGTGTGTGTAATACTGCTAACATATATCTTGGCTAACAAACCATTGCCAGAGACATTTGATACAAAGATTTTTTTTCCCCATTCTACCTCTTCCCTTCTTATCCTAGATGCATTAATTTTGTCTGTACAGAAGCTTTTCAGTTTCATGTAATCAAAGTTATCTATTTTCTCTATTACAATTAGCCCTATTTTTTGTACAGTTAAAAATACATCTCCTACCCATTGTTTGAGAAGTATATAGTCTGTTTCTCTTTCAATTTTTTTAAATGCGGTCTTCAATATTAAGGGCATATAACCATTTATTTAAGCCTAACTTCTGCCAAACTTCTTTCCAGTTTTCCAAGCAGTTTTTTTAATCAAATAAGGAATTTTTTTTCCCCAGATAATTTATGTTTTCATTTTATCACTGTTGTATTATTGAGTTCTACTGTTCCTAATTCTTCCTTGTCTGGTCTGCTCCATTTATTTATCTCTATTTTTTAAACAATATCAGATGCTTTTGATGACTACTGCTTTATAATATAGTTGAAGGTCTGGAAGGCCTATTTCTCCCTTACTACTGCTTTTCATCATTTCCCTTGATATTCTAAATCTTTTATTTTTCCAAAATAATATTTTGTTATTATTTTATCAAGTTTTACAAAGTATCCCCTTGGTAATTTGATTGGCATAGCATTAAAGGTATAAAATTAGTTTTGGCAGTATTATAATTTTTATTACATTAGCATGCCCTAGCCATGAGAACTGAATATTCCTTCAGCTATTTAGGTTGTTCTTTATTTCTTTAAGTAGTACTTTGTAACTAAATCTATACAAGTTGTTTATATGCTTTAGTAGGACAATCTCCAAATATTTAATTCATTTTATAGGTATTAGGAATGGGATTTCCCTTTCTATTATTGTCTCTTGGATTTTATTATTATTATGTAGAATTGCAGTTGATTTTTGAGGGTTTATTTTGCAGCCTGCAATTTTGCTAAAGCTATCAATTGTCTCAATTAGTATCTTTGCTGATTCCCTAGGATTGTCCAAGTAAACCAATATATCATCAGCAAATATGGATAGCTTTATCTCCTCTTTACCTATTTCTATGCCTTTAATTCTTGTCTTATTGTTGTTGGTAGAATTTCCAGAGCTATGTCAAATAATAGTGGAAAGAGCAGACATCCTTGCTTAAGTCCCATATTTATTGGAAAAGATTCTAATATATCTCCCATTGTAAATGATGCTTGCTTTTGCCTTTAGATAGATGATTTTTATGATTTTTTTTAAAAAAGGTCTCTCTATGCCTATACCAGATTCTGTCCCTAATGTCCCAAGCCTGTCTCTTCACTGTTCCTGCTACTGGGCTCCCACTATCACCTCTATTTCCTTTGGAATATTTAGAAGTCTTATACTGGCATTTCTACTGTCACTCAGTTGCTGTTGCTTTTCTCCTGCATTTCTGTTGTTTGGGATGTTTGAGAAGCAAATAATCACTTCAGATTTGTTATTTTTTCTAAGAATGGTTTCAAACACCTATTTACTATTGAATGTCCATCTTTTTTTTTTATGGTTAAGCCAGTATTTATAGTGTAGGTCACCATAGGTTGCATCCTGAGCTCCCTTCCTCTTCAGAACACACAATTTCATTCCTTCCTATATTTTCTGGTGAGTACAGAATAGTCTTGTGTTAGTCAAATTTCTTTTCCTTTGCATTTGAAGATCTTTCTCTTGATTATTTGCCGAACTTGTTTCTGAATAGAAGTGTCAAATTAAACTATTATGTGTCTTGGAGTTTGTAGTCTTGGATTTCTTTTTGAAGGTGACCAATTCATGGATTTTTTTCAGTCACTATTTCATTTTCCATGCTCAGAAGGTCTCAGTAGTTTTCTTCTATTATTTCCTGAATTATGGTGTTGAAGGTTTTTTGTTCTGTTCTCTTCTTTATGGAGACTTATGATCTTTAGGTTGTCTCTACATGGCTTATTTTCAAGATTAGTATGTTTTTCTTGCATAATAGTGAGCATATTTTCTTTTAATGTGACTGTTTTTTGCTTTTCTTCTTCTAGATTGTCCTTCACTTCTATATATTTGCATTTCCAATTTATTTTTCTCTCTTTTGTTTCTTTGGTGATACTTGCCATCATAGATACCAGTTTTCCTCTTCTGCTCGTTATTTTTGCTATGCAAGACATAAATTCTCCCTTATTCTCTTTTGAACCAGTCAGGAACAGTGTGTTGTAGTTCTGTGTTCTCCTTATATTCCACAAGGTCTTTTGTCTCATTAAGGGTTGAATCATTTTCCTTTGTTTGATAGTATTTCTTCATAGATGCCTAAACCAATTTTCTCTAACTAAAAGTAATGTTTCCTTCTGTTGTTAATGTTTTCCTTGCTGATTTATTTGAATTTTCTTCTTCCTGAATTCGTTTCAGTCTTTTTTTTCCTTATTTTCCCCTATTGCTTACTTTCTGACTCTTCCCTCTCTGATTTCTTTGGGGTTGAATTTCAAAGTGCCTCAGCCTCCTCCTGTACTGTGCAATTCATGATTCATCAGCCTAGGTCTCTGCCTCAAGTAACTTTTGGATTGACAGAAAAAGCCATATCTGTATGCTGAGCTCTTCTCTGTGGTTTAGTGGAATGCTACACAGTATCTCCATACACATAGTATATTGTTTCAGTGTTCTGTCCTATTTCTTCTGTTCCTCCATTCTTTGATCTGACACTGGCAGTTCAAGCTTTGTGATCTCATGGTACAGGATTGTCTGCCATGGCACTGTCATGCTCCCCAGCAGACGTCTGCTTCTGAGGGGTTCCCCCTATACTGGCTGGCTATCACAGTCCAAGCAAACTTATACAGCCTGGAGCTAGGGTCTCCAAAGCACTGGAAAAATGGAAGTGGGGCTCAGAGTGTAGAGTTAGATTTTGCTGGAAGTCTGTGTGTTGGGTCCTTGGGTTTTCTAGTGTAGCCTCACTGCCAGTACCATGGTAGGTGGGGGAAATATGCTGAGTGAACTCAGGGTAGGCATCAGTTCATGGTGCAATTTTTTTTAACCTTCTTTTGGATTCTAGAGCATGGGAACAGCTGAAATTACTTTATCTTTAGTTCATAATTTCTATTTTAGAGAGGTTTAAGAGGTCCAAGGGCTCAGAAGAAATGTTTAGTTTTCCATCTTCAACCTCACTTGATTCTTGATTTGCATCTTTCTCAGTCATGTGATATTCTGCATTATCATTAATAGCTGACATTTATATAATGCTTTAAGGTTTTCGAAATGTTTTACATGTGTAAGATGACTAGAATATGCACAGAGTGGCACCTTGACATGTAATGGAAATACCTTGAGAAACTTGACCATACATTGACATTATGTAAATGGCACTGGTTATTAACCATGTGGTTAAGAGAAGTCTTTTTTGTTTGGCTGTGTAACTGGAACTGGAGATATCTTTAGAAAGGTCAAAGTCAAAGTAGGGTCTGTGACCTTTTAAAAAATATAACAATATTTCAATATAATTGGTTTCCACTGTAATCATATGTATTTTATTTTATGCATTTAAAGGCATTATTCTGAAAGGGGCCTATAGGCTTCACCAGTCTGCCAAGGAGGGCCCTAACCAAAAAAGGTTAAGGACCTCTCTTATCTCTTAAGAGTTCTCATATTTGATTCTTCACAGATTGAAAAGTTCCCAGGAGAGTGAATCTACCATCTTTGTAGGGAACTCATTTCATTTTAAGATAATTATAATTATTAGGAAGTTTTTTCTGACATCGTCTAAATTTGCCTCTAACTTCTACCCATTGCATCTAGCCCTTTTCTTTGGGGGACAAACAGCCTTTCTAACCAAACAGATCATTTCACAGTCATGCAAAATATTATTGTTTAAAATAACTTTTTATTGATAGCTCTTGTTTTTATGCTGCTTATATTCACCAATATATAAGAAGTCATCCCTTATAACAAAGAATAAGAAGGGGAAAATTTGGGAAAACTAAAAAATTTGTTAAAAGTATCTATATTAATATGCAGTATTCCATACAGTTCTCCACCTCTGCAAAGACTCTTACATATATTACAACTAAACTGGCACCTAAGGCAACAGGTTCAATATTGGGGGCTAACCCAAAAGATCAACCTTTCTTTGGTCTCTCCAGAGTTTACCCCAGAATATAGGGGTTCCCCATACTAATGTCTAGAAGAGAAATGTGAGTAAAAAATATCTATTTTTTTTTACTTATCACTATCCTTTTAACCTGAATAATCATGAACAGTAATGTACATTTATTTAGCCTTTGTAGTAAAAACTTCTTTCAGAGAAGTGAATAAATTTGATTTTTTCAAAACTGTAACATAATTAGTTCATCATGATTATAGGATGTGATAAAAAGAATTATAGGGCATCTGAAAAGATAATTGTTCTCAGAGTTGGCTATTATTTTTTACACTGTCTTCATTTTATTTTCATTGTTTACAATTCTTAAAAGCATTTTACTGGGATTTTTCTGTCTATGTATCATAAATTGACTCCACAACATTATTCTTTTTATTGCAGTTGTAATAGTTGACACTATTTTTACTATTTACTATTACACTATTTACACTCTTCACAGTTTATCTCCAACCTTCTTTACAGGCTAATTACACTTTACTTCTCAGGAACTCTATCTGGCCTACTTGCTGTCCCCCTGTACAAAATAGTCCTTCTCTTGTCTCTTATTCCTGGAATGTTTGTCCTCTTCACCTCTGCCTCTTTTAAAGGGTCATCTTAAAGTGCCACATTCTCCAAGAGGCTTTTCCTTTTCTCTTCACTAAAACCAGTCCATATTTATTTTGGTATCTTTTGTATTAATGTAGCTCTGCACAGGTTTTTCCCCTCCCAGTAGAATGTAAACTCGTCAAAGGAAGGGACCATTTTGTCCTTGTCTTTCAATCTTAAGCACCTAGAACAGTTCCCAGCACAGAGTAAGTCCTTAACACGGACTTGTTTTTAGTAGAACGGAATTGGTCCCTTTAAAGTACCTGGAAAAATCAGTCCCATCAAGGAGGCATCATTTGATGTGGAACCAAAGGAATACAATTAGGATCTTTTTTCCTGCATCTCTGGCAAGTCACTTAAGCCTATCTCTCAGTTTTTTCATCTGTAGATATGGAGAGGGGGAGGGTAGCGTACTTCATCACTAACTTGCCTTCTGATGCTAACATACTATAGTAATAGTTTCTGTTTATCTTGAAAAAAAAAATCATGGAATTTCGGATCCAGGCTATCATCTGGTTCAACTTCCACAGTGTGGACGGAGAAGGAAACTGAGGCTTAGCTTGCCGGACGTCACGTGATGAATTCGCGGCAGGTTGGCCTTTTCCTGGGTCTGTGTTCTTTCCACGAAAAATCCAGGCCTCTCTTCGCACAATACGTGGCACGCAATCTTATTAAAGGTAAGCTTAATGCTAACAAGAAAGGGCCTCAGTAGAGTCAGCGGGACTCGAGTCCGATGTCCAAGGTCCTCCCCGAAGGGAGCGGCCACAAACGGACATCGGCCCCTCCTCCAGAGAAATAACGGGCTCTACCGAGCGATAGCCCCGCCCACCCACGACTATAGCTCTCCCTATTGGCTTCGTTCTTCCAATTAGCCTCGCCCACCCCTGCGCCTTTGGCGTCTTTGATCACGTTCCCCGCCCCCATGCCACTTAAGCGCACGCGCAACTTTTCTTTCCGCTTCCTGTTTTCCGCTGCAGTAGGAGCCATTTCGCGACGGACTGCGCGCGGGAGGCTGTGTGTCTGTGGGGCCTCTCTGAAGGAACCGAGCCACGCGCGACTTTCTGAAGAGCAGCACTTGGGGATACGGGGAGAAAGACGGTAAGGAAGGGGAATCATTCCCTCCTTTGGACGTGGCGAGGATGAGTGGGCGGAGACTGTTTTCGCGTTTGTTGATTTTTTTTTTTTTTTTTTTTTGCTTCTCTGCAGTTACCGCTTTGTCGCTACGCGCGGGTGAGGGGTGGGGGTGGGGTAGCTTTCCCAGAGTCCCGGATGTTACTGTGCATGCGCGTTCTTGTGCCTTCGCGCGTGCGCCACTAGGGACCTTGGCCCTTCCAATTCAATAGCCTTTTTACTATCTCAAGTTTGCGTAAGAGAAGTGAGCGTATGTTGTGAGAATCAGGTACCTTTGCCTCCTATTCTTTCTCCCAGATAAAAACTCAAACGTGTCTATTTTTTTTGCCTTTTTTTTTCTTTTTGGAAGGCAATTGGGGTTAAGTGACTTGCCTAAGGTCACACGGCTAGTTTTTGTGTCAAGTGTCTGAGGTCGAATTTGAACTCAGGTCCGCCTGACTCCGGGGCCGGTGCTCTATTCACTGCGCCACTTAGCTGCCCCAAACATGATTATTTTTAATTTTTCATCATGACACTGTTCGTTTCCATGAGCTCTTGCTCTAACATACGCACAGTAAACTTTGCCGCTCCTTGGTCTTGGTCGCTTTGTGCTTTTTCTTTTTTTTTTTT
>CM053586.1:302276633-302288810 GCA_028646515.1 Pseudochirops corinnae | reverse complement strand
CTTGCCCCTCTGACTTTCGGGTAGGGCAGGATGGATCCCCCTACCACAGTGCCTGTGTATCTTAATTCCCAGTTGGATGTAGTTAATAATAATAATAATTGTGTATATATTTTTAACATTTGATTATAGAACTTCAAATTCTAGATTCTTTCCCTTCCTCTCTCATCACTTACCCCCACTGGAAGGCCAAGCAATTAAATACAGGCTGGATATGTGTAATTACGCAGAACCTCTCCACAGTGGGCATAGTGTGAGAGACTGATTATATGTCCCTCCTTCATATCTCGCCCCTCCCTTGTTCTGTTCTCTACCCTGTCCCTCGATGTGTGCCTTTTCTTTTTAAATACACGAATATGACCTATGATCCACTTAAACAGCATGCGCTCTTTAACCTCTTTGAGGTCAGTAGTAGATTTAGTTTTGCAATGGGCCGCACACACTTTGGTCAAGCTCTTCATTATTAATTTTGCTTCAAAAGCCGTGGTCTCCACTGGTTTTGTAGATGACCAGATACAAATGATAGTTGTAAGACTATGGTGCAAATTTTCTCTACCAGTAACTTAAGAAAGGCATATTTCTCAGCATCTTCAGATACATATGTTTTGGGGCCAGATTTTTGGCATGTAAGAAACCATTGTATCTTTTATAGTGGAGACCACCATAAAAACCTTATTTTCCCTGGAAGAAAACCTCTTAACACAAATTGTCAATTTACAAACAAGTTAAAGGGTGATTACTTGTAAACTAATAAATCATAGAATTGGGAAGGGATTTCTGGATGAAATCTAGTTGAGTGCCTCCCATTCCCCCAGAGCTTAGTGATTTGCCTAAGGCATCTGAGCCAGAGAGAAAATTAGATCCAATGTCTTTTAGTACAGGATTCTCAATTGACCACTTCACCTCTGTTCATAATATAAAATTATGTACCATGGATATCCTTTTTTTGGTATTAGTATTGAAATACTAAAAATATTTCCATAAATGTATTTCTGATGACTCAGGAGTGTAAAAGGGAGGGGACTTATAGTGTTATGCTGGAGGAGGAGCTTATTAGTTGTCCAGAATCTGTAGTTGAAGTATTTGCTGACCTAAATATAATATTGACTTGTTAAATTTGTGTGTATACTTTAGTTTAAGTCTTAAGACAGAATGACAGTGCATAGTTGGATGACACAAAATGTTCTATATACAGTTTAAAAAATTTACCAAGTTCGTATTTTTGTGTGCTAAAGTACCTTGCTGTCTTACTTTGTGTATGATACTGATATGCAGTTCTCTGATGTTTTGAATTTATTTATATTTTTCATATTTTCTTTCTGAAGGTTTAACAAGATACTTACATCATGGGTGACGTCAAAAATTTCCTGTATGCATGGTGTGGGAAAAGGAAAATGACTCCAACCTATGAAATAAGAGCAGTGGGGAATAAGAACAGACAGAAATTCATGTGTGAGGTACTAAAACAATATGATTCTTATTTATGTGATCTATAAGAAATAAGGTTTATATTCAAAGAAGGGAAATCCTATCTTTAAAAATAGTTATGAAAAGTATAATTAGGAAGTGAATTGGTTAAGAGGCTAAGAGTGTATGTCTGTGTATCTACTTGCTGAACTGTATCCATGAGAGGTTCTCTTAGTTTGATACCATGGGGATACCAGCCTAGACATACTTAAATATTGATAGGATACTTCCTTGTCCATGCCAATAAGTTAGAACAAGGGAATTGAAACTAATGAAAGTGCATCAGTTTGTCCTCTATATGCTAACTTTGTTCTATGAACTACTTGGGAAGTTGGTGCATTTCTGATATACTATATACATAAGTGCTTGCTTTGTAAAATACAAAGGAAGCTTTCTTTTACTGAATTATTCAAATTTTGGTACTGAATATGCTATTGTATAAGCACAGAGGATCTAGACTATTGTATGGTAATTTTTTCCCTAGTCAAATGCTATGTGTGATTGTTAAAGCACTTATATGAGTGGATCTATGTATTTGCCAAGGGTTTGTAGAGATAAGATTGGTAGAGAGCTATTCTAGAGATTGGCTGTTGTTAATATTTGCTGATGTCCAGATTCTTTATTAGCTCTTGAAGTAATTTTTTTTTTCTGTTTCAGGTTCGAGTGGAAGGTTTTAATTATACCGGTATGGGCAATTCCACCAATAAGAAAGATGCTCAGAGCAATGCTGCCAGAGATTTTGTTAACTACTTGGTTCGAGTGAATGAAGTTAAGAGTGAGGAAGTTCCAGCTATTGGAGTAAGTATAAAATTACCCTGGCCCAATTATATGAGGAAACTCTAGGATACGAATTTTGTCTACTTTGAAGCATTTAAAATTTTCCTTCAGATGTTTTAACATGTCTACAAATAGCACCAGGGTCCTGAACTAGGTTTCAGAAGTTTTGAGTTTTGTACCGCTTTGGTATTTATACCTGCTTTGTGATCTCGAGGAAATCCCTGAATTCCTCTTTTACATGTTATCGAGATAATTTTTATTAAGAGCTTGATTATGAAAAAATAAGTTTAGTAAAAGTGATTTTTATTATGAACAAAATAGTAATCCTTTTTTGCTTTTTTGGGTTTTTTGATATATCTGTATGTTATACTTAACGTGATTAGGGATAAACATTTGTTCCATTCTGTTAAACTGTTTACTTTTTTGCTGATACTTCTGAGTATAAGCCCTCTCCAGTTTTATTAGTATAGTTATCCTTATCCTCCCAAACCCAACTCCTTCCTAGCTTCAGCTTCCCTATGTGATACCACTATCCTTCCAGTCACCCAGAGTAGAAATCTTGGTATCATTTTTTTACTCTTCTCTTTTTCCCCCTTCATCCCCAAACTGGATTCTTCCTATTCAATATTTCTTATATTCTTCCTTTACTCTTAATATACTGTAGCATTCCCTAATTCTGGCCCTTAACTCCACTTGCCTGGATTGGTTATTGTGATAACCGCCTAATTATTCTTTCCCTTTTCTAGTACTTTCCTCACATTACCAATCAATTAATCTTTCTCTGTATCACCGAGCTTGAATACAAGACAATGATCAAAAAGACATTTTATATTTTGAAATCTTTTTATGGAGTGAATTTGGTCCTGTCATTTACATTAAAGTAGTACTTTGAAGAAGTTGCTTCATAATACAATAGATTATCTCAGCTGACTCCTCCCTCTTTTATTTTGTAGCAGTTGCTAAGCAAATTGAGAGAAGCAGGAGTATCCAGAATGTTAGTCTTCAAGATACTGTAGATAGTTAATATTGTTACCAGTAAATATAACTAAGAAAAGTTAAAGTTAGTCATAAAAATTAATCACACAAATCTTCTAAGCCAGGATTTAAAAGGATTTGCTATTACTTGTAAAATTAGAGGCACTTAAATTTATAGCTTTCTCCTCTGCAGATAGCACCCCCAGTTTCTGATACAACTGATTCAGCAGACGGTGGTGGTGGAAATTTACCAAGTAGTTTGGGAGGACCTCTTCCTCCTCATCTGAGTCTCCAAACAGGTAAGAGTCATAAATGCATATGTCTGTATGTATCTTCCCTTTAAAGAATACTCTGTTACTTAGAAAGACAGTAGATAGGATAACAATGTCTTAAAGACAGTGAATTAAGGATTTTCTCTAAAATAGTGCCTAGCACAGTGCTCTGTACATAGTAATTTAATAATCACCAAATGAGGTGGAAAGGACCTTAAAGGTCGATTAGTCCAGCTCAAATCAAACTGGAACTCCCATTGCTGAGGTCTTTACCTACTGGTAATTGCCTCTCCCTTTCAAAGAGTTCCCACTAAATGGAAACCCATTACTTCCAAAACATAGTAATCCACTTCTGGAGAGCTCTTAATTGTTTTATAATGAAGATCTCATTAGCTCCTATGGATTTAATTACTATCTCTATGCTCTTAAATCTACCTGTCCTGCCCTGACATCTCTGCTATCTTCCAATCTCAAACTTCCAAGATATCTTGAAATGGATGTCCATTAGACATCTTAAACTAAATCTGTAGGAAGCAGAATTATTATTTTTCCCTTATTAAGCCTACCTACATCTTGCTTTTCCCTGTTACTTTATAGGCAATACCATCCTCCCAATCCCTCAGGCTTCCAACCTGAGTGTCATCCGTGACTCTTCACTGTCTTGCACTACCATATTCCAGTCTGTTGCCAAGGCCTGTCACCATCACCTTTACAACATCTCTTGGATATGCCCCTTTCTCTGATGCCTCTACTACCTTGTTGCAGACTCTCATCACCTTTTACCTGGACAACTGCAGTAGCCTGCTGGTGGATCTGCTTGCCTTAAGTTTCTCAGCAGTCCAGTCTATACTACATTCCGTCACCAGTAATTTTCCTACAGTCCAGATCCAACCATGTCATCTCCACACTCAGTAAACTTCAGTAGCTTCCTGTTGCCTCCCAAATCAAACACAAAATCCTCTGGTGTATAAAAAAAACCCTTTAGAATTTGACCCATCCTACTTTTCCATCCAGTCTTCTTAACACCTTACTTCCCAACACATATTCATCAGTCCCTTGGCACCAGCCTCTTCGCTGTTCTGTGAACAAGGCATTCCATCTCTTGGCTCCTGGAATTTTTCTGACTCTTCCCCCATGGCTACAGTCCTCTCCTTCCTTATTCCCCTGTCTACTGCCTCACCTGGCTTCCCTCAAGTATCATCTAAAATCCCATCTTTTACAGGAAGCCGTTCAACTCCTCTTAATTCTAGTACCTTTCTCATTTATCCTGTATATAACTTGTGTATATTTATTTGTCATCTTCCCCCATTAGATTGAGAGTTCTTTGATGGCAGGAACTATGTTTCACCTTTTCTTATCCACAGAGCTTAGCACCTTAGGTACTTAATATATGTTGATTGATTATAAATGTTTTTCCTTACATGTCACAGGTAGTAATCAGACAGAAGTTTTAATTCCAAATCTCTAAACTACACCATACTGTATTTATACTCATCTATTTCTTTCTTGATTTTTTCATGGATTCCTCCTTTGACTCCTGAATTTCCTTAAGAATACATCTTAAGTCACTGTCACCTCTTGAACTTGTCTTTTCAATAAGATTTATCCATTTCCTAGTTATGAATCCAATCATTTAAAAGTTTCAGTGTTCCTGAGGTGTGAGATTTACCTCCTTGAAATCATTTCAAGTCGTTTATTGCTTATTTTTATGCCTTGTATGTTTCTGAGACTATTTCTTCTCCTCTTAGATTACCATCACTTGTGAGTTACTGCTTTTATTGACTGATACTCTTTTTGCTTTGTTATATCTGCTGCTCAGTGGTATCTGGCTTGGTAGACATGTGAGTGATTTTCTTCACTTTTCATTTTGAAGGCCTCTTGATTAGATTGTGTAGATACTCCAGGAAAATGTCTGTCTTCTGGCCCTTGTCAGGTGCTTTTCATTCTTGGGAAAGATCTTACCATTTTCTGCTTCTCAATCATAGACCAAAAATGCAAATTCTCTTTCCGTGTACAGTCTACCAGCTGTTCACTCTGTAGATCTACATTTTGATCTTTTGTTGCACAACGTGAAAAAAGTATCACCTAGGTCATTAAAGTTTTTCATTTTTCCCTTTGATGTTTTCTGGCTTTTTGTAGTATACTTTATCCTTCTGTGATTTCCTTACAGTTAGGTAATTGTAAATGTGACAGTTTTTAGGAGGCTCTCTAGCTTATCCTTCATAACTTGCCCCAGGAAGACAGCATATTTTGCTTTTGTTTCACATTGATATGGCTTCTTAAATGTACCTCTTCAGCAAGGATCATCTCTTGCCACTTTTTTTTTCCCTTCAGACTAGTACTAAAGGCCATTTGTTTTGAAGAGTATTTATGGATCTACACTTTAGTTCCTGGAAGTTCAAGTGCTGCTAGTTACTTAGAAGATTCTTCTTTGGGAAGAATCTGTTGCATAGTTCCAAAGGTTTAATGGTTGTCTACTTTGATTTTTCTTTCACTTTTCCCATCCCCTCTATCACAGATTAGAATTATTCTCTGTTGGGATCTCTTTAATATTTAATTTTTTCTTTGAAACACCTGATTGCCTTTTTCTTGATTATTAATGCAACAATTTTAAAAACCACCCATTTTTTCCATCCTTTGAAAGATAATAATTTTCTTTCCTTATAGATGGTACCCCAGGACTTGGAGGCTCTGGTTATGGTCCTGGTACTGGTCCTGGCGGCACGTGGGATCGTGGAGCCAATTTAAAGGATTACTACTCCAGAAAGGAGGAGCAAGAAGTACAAGCAGTAAGACTGCTTCTGTGATTTCCATTTCTAGAAGTACAATTTAGACTCTTTAAAATTATTTATAAGAGATCTTAGCTAAGAATTAATAATATTCCTAGATTAAGTAGGGTAATTCTTTTAAATAACAATTTGAGAAATTGCTTTATATGCTAAATATGCATTCACTGAGATTTGAGCAGAAAAGATCTCTGTTTTCATTAGTATTTTTATCATTGTAGATTCCAACCAGGTTCTGACTTGGTTGATAAGTCCTCCAGAAGTGCATTAGGAAACTGGAATTATCCAATAAAAATTAGTAAATGTATGATCTGGTAATAGACAATAGTAATTATTAGATACTCTGAAAAATAACTTTTTAAAGACTTACTGTTCTGCTAATCTAAGCAAGTATCTTTGAAGGTTGAATTGTCTAATTGACGAACTAAAATGAAAAAAAAACTTCATTTTTGTGATTATTTTTTCAAAGTTTTTGCTAGATGTATATTTCTGTATGACATTAACAACGTTATTAGACCCAGATTAAAATTTGTATACTATCAAAAGTGTCATGAGCTTTCAGTTTGACAATAATAAACTATTTAGAATCTTGAATATAAACTTGGACAATGTAGCTAACAATAGTGACCACATATAATTGCAACAATTGTGTTGATCCTTAGACTCTGGAATCAGAAGAAGTGGACTTAAATGCTGGTCTTCATGGAAACTGGACCTTGGAAAATGCTAAGGCTCGACTGAACCAATTTTTCCAAAAGGAGAAGGTCCAGGGAGAATATAAATACACCCAAGTGGGTCCTGATCACAACAGGTTTGCTTGTTTCACTCTTTTCCTTTTATAGTAAGTTAGAATTGAGTTTAGGGGGATAGTATTGTTGAAGTCTATTTTGTGTACATGTTGGCTGGTTTGGCTTCTGGATCAGCAAAGGTGACATTTGATAATTTATTTAGTACGAGAATTTCCATTGGTCTTCAACGTTCAAGTTGTCATGTCGAGCATTTGGGAAACATGACTTTAGATGTGATGGAAGTCCATTTCTCAGCAGAAATGCTGTCTGTGATGTCAGACCTTCAAGGTGCTGATTTTTGGGGAATTGGCAGCAAAGTTGATGGATCTGAATGGTTTGGTCCTGGCTGACTTAAAAGATTTATATAAAGATAATGTCTGTATTGTTGGTTTCCACTGACCTTTATCACAGCCTGGCCATTTTAGATGGTCAGAGGTGACCTTTAAAGTGGTATTTCCATTGCTTTTTTCCCTTTTAACATCTTAGGTTTCCCAAACATAGGTTAGATTGCACCTGGATGTGCAACCAAATGGCACTTCAATGTTTTCCACTTTCAAAGTGGCCAGTCCTCTTAAAGATCCCTGTTGACATTGAGAGCCTTGTTTGAAAGATGATTAAGGAAAGCCTTGTTTTTGCATGTGTGTTTAATTGGCATATGTAGGGGCTTTATGGTTTTGTCTATGTTAGTTGCTGGGCTGTTTTCATGAGGATTTTAGAGGCATCTCCCTCAGTAGTCTTGATAATGTCATTGAATGCTTTTCAAAAATCTGTAGCTGATTATCAGATTGGTAACTATAAAAGCAAGATTTGGTGAAGCCTTGTGGTTAAGGTTATGTTAAAGTCATCTATGCTCTAGGCCTCCCTGTGTGGCAGTATTGTTATAATGGTGAATGTAAGGGGGAGGTGGTTGTGGTGGTGACAGTATGTTTCTCAGCCTGCTTGCTGTTCTTCCAGAGAGCATTCCAGGGTGTATTAATTATTACTCCCAGGAAGGCTCGTATGGATTAGACTCTTATGGGGAGCAGCATATTGTGGAAAATGGGGAGGTTATGATGAAAATACACTCTGGCATATCCAATAATATCTGGCTGTCTTTCAAATTTTTCAAAATTTGTACATTGAAAGATTTTCCTCGAAAAAGGCAAGGGAAATTAAATTTGTGGGTATGACTCCCTGGGATGCATATAGCAACCCCAAAAGAAAAATTGAAATAAATTTTTGAATAAAAAGTGTCTAAATGCTATGTTGAAAGCATGGCTCCCCCCAAATGTTTTGTTAATCCTAAGAAATTTCAAAACATTTTCTTATCAGATTAAAAATAATGTTGAAATAGAAGGTATGTAAAAGAAAGAAGTGAATCTTCTCTTGATTTGTTTCTTCTCTAAGGAGGAGAAAGAAAATTTACTTTTGCATCAGAACTGAATGAGCTTAACACTTGATAGTTTTAATAAGGTACACAAGAGTGATTGAAGCTCATTATTGTAAAAATAGTTTCATACCATCTTATGAGTGATTTCTGATACAAAGAATGTGAATTTAAGAATTGGAGGCAGCAAATGGAAGACATAAACAATTTGGGGGATCCACTAACAATCATGGGCATGACTCCTCATGTCCTGTACAAAAATCATAGCAGACAGCAACACCAGAGGTCTGTGTTAATCACACATGTGCTGCTGCTTAGGCCGTACTAAGCAATCACATGGGAGACTATTGTAAACTGATTTCTGGTGTCGCTGTTCCCCCTAGGTGGAGGAGAATGAGATTGAGTGCTGACTATAAGCCTGGCTGAGAAACATACTGGCATCGGTGTCATTAATGAAAGGGTGGATGTTGTGCCCCTGAGAGCCAGTGGCCTTTGACCCATGAAGCCGCTGTGCCTGAAGGTCAGTTCACAAGTGGTACAGGAAGGAGTCTTAACATTGGTTTTAAAGCCTCATGAAACCTGTTTTATTCACAGCACAACGTCAAGGCTAGGTCCCACCTGAGTAGGAAAAGTGCCAGAAAAGTTTTCAGAGGGCAACTTCTTTAAACCCTGGATTGATGCCCTATAATTCCTTAGCAAGTTCAGTTATAGTTTCTAGAAATTGGATTTTTATTACTACTCTCCAGGACACTAAATTAGTGGAATATTAGTGGTGCTTTGTGCGCTATCAAGGGCTACTTCCAACTGCAGGCAGATCCCAGAATCATGTCTCTCTTGGAGCCACTGATGTGCAGCCTCTGTGTGGGTGTGTGTGCGTGTGCAAGAGTATGTTTTGTCTCTAAACAGGTCACTGCTACAGTCAGTAGTAGGCTGTATCATACAGAGGAATCTTGTTGAAAGAACCACAGTCTACATTAGCAGAAGAATTGTCAGCCTGCTTTTATTCCTTAGTCCCAGGCATGTGGAAAGCTCATTTTGCGCTGAAGCCATGCTGGCTGTTGACTCTTTTCTTTGGGATTGGGGTAAATAAACATAGAACCAAAACTCAGATTATTTCTTTTCAAGAACAATTAGCTCTTCATACAGACTACAGTTGTCTCGTACTGTGTTGTATTATTTGAGGCTAATGCACATAATTTGTTCTAGGGTTGAACAGGAGTAAATTTGTTTACAGTGGGATTTTGCCAAGATTTGCCTAAGCAGTTGGAAAGCCTGGCTGTTTGGGGAACCCTGGGTTCAACCTTTTTTAGCAGTAGAATCACTAACCTTGTTTGTGTATGTGTTGTTACAGGAGCTTTATTGCAGAAATGACCATTTATGTCAAGCAGCTGGGCAGAAGTAAGTGCTTCTATTCCTCTGCTCTTTTACAGTGGTACTAACAGTTCATAATAGCTGGCATTCATATATTGCTTTAAGGCATACTGTTTGCCAGAGGTTATTTCATTTGATACTTGGAAAAAATCCTGTACAGTATGTTCTACAGGTGTTAACTATTCTTACTTTATAGATGAGGAAGTCAAGGCTTGGAGAAGTTTAGGGACATGCTTGTGGTAACAACTAGGTCATGTTAGGAAGGGTTCAAACTGAGTTCTGCTGATGTCAAGTCCAGACTCGCAGTGTTTATTATGCTGCCTCATTAAGACCTTTGCTATCATCAACCAGTTTTGACTACCATATATACTGTAGTACTGTATTTATACAGAAATTCAGAAATACAGCAGAGCCTTGTTGTATATTGAAATAGCCATGAGTATATCATTCATGTAGTATATCAGTGCAGAGAGAGTTGATTCTCTCTCTGTTCCAGATTTTCATATCTGCTAATCTGCCAGCTTCAAAGGAAAAATCTAAGGGCATACTTATTTGTTTTACCCTCTCTGAGCACAGTCATTCTTTTAATTGATTATTTAGGCAGACTGAATACAGAAAAGAATTGATGAAATTACTATTTATGGTGCAAAACATTCCCTAATAGCAAAGGGCAGAGAGCAAAATTTTTTGAGAGGAATTGCCTTAAATGAAAGAAAATCCAGTGTTACTTATAATGGCATTGAATAGAGATCTTTGGTCAACTAAGAGTTTCTGTAATTTAAGAATTTTCTCTGTATGGGCTGACCAAATAAAGAAGGAATCAAGTGACAGCACGTTGGTCAGCAAGGACTTGGAGAGATAACTACCTAGGTTAAGTGTAGCTAACTACTGATTGACTACAGTTCACTTAGGCTGAAATGAAAAAAGAGGAGTTGTCAATATTGATGACAAATATTAAGGATGATGGAACAGTCCCATTCCCTGTGTCCTCCCAGTTTTGTCCATGTTACAGTTATGCAGAGATTAGCTGTTTACATTTATGATTGTTAATGTCAATGCAGTGACTTTAAAGGGGAAAAAAAACTGGTATTAAGACGTTTTTTCACTTTGATTCATCAGTTCACGACTTCTTAAACTTTTTCCACTTGTGACCCCTTCAGTGCTTCTTAGGTGTTGGTGTCCTTCCCTCTTTGTATTTTTTCCCTTTTTCTACTGAAAAATTAAAGAAATTTTCTACTAATTAGGTCTTTTAAACTCACCATGCCAGTTAATTCCTCCTCCATTTGATAATTAATGCTGTTCTTTCCCAAATTTATAAGCACTTTAAACAAAATACTCTTTGGATTATGTTTATTGCCACAAATAAATTTTTATTTCAACATGACAGGATACATACTTACTAAGTTTTAAAGGGTTTGCTGAAACTTGGGGGGGTAATCTCAGTTCAAATGGAATTGAATAAATTGGTTCCATATATGGTTGTAATTAAGGCACATGTAGTTTAAGGAAAAGTACAATAAAACCACACTTTAGTCTCAAGGGTCTGGCTTTACCACTAACCAGCTAGGACCTTGAATGATGAGTGTTTAATCTCCCTATGCCTTCCTTCATTTATAGAATGAATTAGGGGTTGAGCTGGACTATTTCATGAGTCCATTTCATTTTTTGAAATTCAGAATAAAGACTTAATGGTGGTGGTGGATCAGAAATGACAAGTTAGGAGTTTGGGGGAGAGTAAAGATAAGCGATGTGCAGAGATCAGTTAGAACCGGGCCCAGTATCATCAGTGCCTGCTCTGTGCCAACTTTGAGATGATCCATCATATTTCTAGTTGTCTATACCAGTTGCTGCTGCCATGACATAACTTAAACTTCAGAAGAAAGCCATGAATGTAAAGAAAGAATGTGAATTTAGACCTATTGAACAAACCCCAGACAATTGGTGTTGCTTGAGAAAAGAATTGCTGGTGGTTATTGTACTTATGCTAAACATACTAATTGATCTCAAGGAATGCAGTTTTCACATTTGCTAGTTTTGTGACCATGGGCAAATCATTTAACTTCTCTGAGCTTCAGCTTCACCTGTAATCTAGATGTACTTATACTCACTACCCATAGGGTTTTAATGAACACATTCTCTTGTAAATCTTAAAGCATTATATGAATGTGAGCTGTAAATGAAAGAGTACTGGATTGGGAGTCAAGTGGTCAGTGTTCTAGTTCTCATTCTAATAGGAACTAGTAGTATGCCTTTGTAAGTCTTTTAATCTCTCCAAGACTCTTCTCATCTCCCTCATCTGTGAGGGAGTTTGGGTGATCTTTTGAGGCTCCTTCTATCAAAACCGATTTCTTCAAATCAAGAGCTTATATTATTTAAAT
>CM053586.1:302251692-302276133 GCA_028646515.1 Pseudochirops corinnae | reverse complement strand
TGCCCTACCGAAAAGTGACATAGGAGAGAACAGACTGGGGGAGGAGGGACACACTGGGAGGGCTGTTTTGGGGTGGTGGGTAGGAGAAAGAAGGGGAGAAAATATGTAACTCAAAATCTTGTGGAAATGAATGATGCTAACTAAAATAAAATTAAAAAAGAAAAAAAGAAAAATAACTTCATCCATGGACTTTTTTTGTTCCTTTTAAAAAATTTTATTCCTTTTGAATTTAAATACAAAAAGGCAAAAAAAGAATTTCCATGTATAACGGCACAACATAAAGAGAATTCAATATAAAACCATAAATTTCCATGTCAAAGTTTACTTTTAAAAAACCAACTTTTAAATAAACACTACACATTGTTTTCAAGGCTACCCTGCTTTTTCTGTGTTTCAAAGTTTCCTTTTGTTACCTGCTATGCACTTTATAATTTTTTTTCTCCTTCCCTACCCTGTCCTAGAGAAGGCCACCATTGGACATAAATGTGTGTGTGTATGTGAAACCATATATACATAATTTTATTTATCATTCTTTCACTGGATGTAGATAAGAGCATCTTCTTTCATAGGGCCTTTGAATAGCTAATTTGAGTATAATACTCAAAATGACTTAGTTCAAAGTTGTTCTTAGAACAATATTGCTCTTACTGTGTACAGTGTTCTTGTGGCTCTGCTCATTTCACTTTTTATTATTTCATGCAAGTTCTTCCATATTTTTTAAAACCAAGCAGCTCATTGTTTCTTTTAGCACAGTAGTATACCATCACAATCATATACCACAGCTTGTTCAGCTGTTCCAATTGATGGGCATCCCCTCAATTTCCAGTTCTTTGCCTTCACAAAGAGAGCTGCTTCATTTATCTTAGAACATATCAGTTCTTTTACTTTTTCCCTGATCACTTTGGGAAATAAATCTAAAAGTACAATTGCTCATTCAAAGTGTATCATTTTATTGGGCATTATTCCAGGTAACTCTCCAAAGTAACTGGATCAGTTCATGATTCTACCACTAGTGAATTAGTGTCCCAATTTTCCCACATTTGTCACTTTCCCCATCATTTTAGCCAGTCTGATAAGAGATATCTTAATTTGCATTTTAATTCATTTCCTGTTTACTTTAATTTGCATTTTTCTAATCAATATTATATAGTTTTGATTTCTTCATCAAAAAATTGCCTTTTCATACCTTTGATGACTTTTCATACCTTTCAATGACCCATATTCTTATAAATTTGACAAAGTTCTTTATATATTTGAGACATGAAACCTTTATCTGAGAAAATATAAAATTTTTCTTCCAATTTTCTGATTTCCTTCTAATCTTGACTACCTTGGTTTTATTTGTGCAAAACCTTTTAAATTTAATATAATCAAAATTATCCATTTTGCATCTCACAATGCTCTCTTTTGTTTATTCACAAATTGTTCTTCTATCCATTAAGTTTGATAGGCAATTCCTTGATCTAATTTTCTTATAGTATTTCCTTTTCTATCTAGGTCAGCAGTTCTCAACCTGTGGGTTATGTTCAATTTGTAACCATGAAAATACATCCTGCATATCAGATACATTATGATTCATAACAGCAGCAAAATTACAGTTATGAA
The DNA here is from genome assembly GCA_028646515.1 of Pseudochirops corinnae. NCBI lineage: Eukaryota > Metazoa > Chordata > Mammalia > Diprotodontia > Pseudocheiridae > Pseudochirops > Pseudochirops corinnae. Next base: position 302,274,528 of record CM053586.1, on the reverse strand, counting down.
GTAGCAACAAAAATAATTTTATGGTTGGGGGGTCATTACAACATGAGGGAACTGTATTAAAGGGTTGCAGCATTTGGAAGGTTGAGAACCACTGATCTAGGTCATCTATCCATTTTAATCTCATCTTGGTAAATGATAAGACACTGGTGTATGCCCAGTCTCTGACAGACTGCCTTCTACCTTTCCCACCAATTTTTTACCAAATAAGTTCTTATTCCAAAAACTTAATTCTTTGCATTTGTCAAACACAAGGTTACTATAATCATTTACTGCTATGTATTGTATGTCTACTCTTTTTCACTGATCCACCTTTCAATTTCTTAGCCAGTACCAGATAGTTTTGATAATTACTGCTATATAGTATAGTTTAAGATCTGGTACTGCTAAACCCCCTAAATTTTTTTCATTAACTCCTTTGATATTCTTGACCTTTGTTCTTCCAAATGAATTTTGTTATTTTTTCTAGCTCAGTAAAATTTTTTGTCATTTAATTGAGATGGCATTTGAATAAATAGATTAGGATAAAATTGTCATTTTTATATTATATTGGCTTTGCCTACCCATGAACAGTGACTTTATTTGTATCAAAAGTGTTTTATATGTTCATGTAGGTCCTGGCTTTGTTTTTGGTAGGTATATTCCCAGGTATTTTATATTGTCTACAATTATTTTTAAATGGGGGATCTTTTACTATCTCCTGTCAGCGTTTTTTATTGGTGATAGATACAAATCCTGATGATTGATGTGAGTTTATTTTCTATCCTGCTATTTTGCTAATCATCATTTCTGCAAAAAGAAAGTTTTTTTACCTTTTTGCTTATCTCTGATTCCTATAATTTCTTTTTCTTATTGCTGTTGCTAGTATTTCTTAACAATCTCGAATAATAAAATAAAATGCTCCTTATCATTTTAAGGAAAAATCCCTTTTTATCTATGCTTTCAAGTGTTTTTTTAATAGGAATGAGTGCTGTATTTTATCTAAAGCCTTTTCTGTATCTATTGATATAATCATGATTTTTTTTTCTTTTTGGAGGGGGGAAGGCAGGGCAATTTGGGTTACATGACTTGCCCAAGGTCACAAGGTTAGTGTTAACTGTCTGAGGTCATATTTGAACTCAGGTCCTCCTGACTCCAGGGTAGGTGCTCTATTCACTGTGCCACCTACCCACCCCAAATCATAGGATTTTTGTTAACTTTTGGTTTTAATATAATCAATTATGTTATTAGTTTCCCTTAAGTCAAATCATCCCTACATTCCTAATAAAAATCTCACTTGGTCACAGTGTATAATCTTTGTAATATATTGTAGTCTCTTAGCAAGTATTTAGGAATTTTGCATCCATATTCATTAATGAAATTGGTCTATAATTTTCCTTCTCCATTTTGGCTCTTCCTAGATTAGGTATTGGTACCATATTTGTTTCATAATAGGGAGTTTGGTAGGACTCTTTCTTTGCCTATTTACTCCAAATAATTTAGTTAATATTAGAATTAGTTGATTTTAAAATAAAATGTGGTAGAATTCACTTGTAAAATCCATCTGGTCTTGATGCTTTTTTCTTAGGAAGCTCATTGATGACCTGTTCAATATGTTTTTCTAAAACAGGTTTACTTAAGTATTCTTTTTCCTCTTCTGTTAATCTAGGAAGTTTTATACTTTTGTAAATATTCTTTCATTTCACTTAAAATGTTAGATTTATGGGCATATAACTGGACAAAATAACTCCTTAGAATTTCTTTGATTTCATTTTCATTACTGGTATATTACCCTTTTAATTTTTAACAGTGATTTGGTCCATAGGTTTTAATATATTGTTTCATTATTGTTGTGCACTTTAATGAAAATATTGTTTCTATGATTTGTTCTATAACCCACTCATTCTTTTTTTTTTTTGGAAAATATGCTTCAATCTGTATTTAGATACCATCAGTTCTTTATTAGGGGATGGATAACATTTTTCATCCTAAGTCCTTCAGAGCTGTCTTAGATCATTATATTGCTGGGAATAGCTAAGTCATTCACAGCTGATCATTTTACGGTATTTCTGCTAACATGTACACAGTACATTTCACTTTGCATCAGCCCATGCAAGTCTTTCTAGGTTTCTCTTAAGAGCATCCTGCTCATTCTTTTTTATAGTACGATAGCATTCCATCATAATCACATACCACAAATTGTTCAGCCATGCCCCAACTGATGGACTTCCACTCAACTTCTAATTCTTTACCCCTTTGCTGCTATAAATATTTTTGTCCAAATAGGTCCTTTTCTTTTTTGTTTTTTATTTCTTTTGGGAGACAGACCTAATAGTGGTATTGCTAAGATAAAGGGTATACATGGTTTTATACTCAGCCTTTTGGGGATAGTTCCTAATCGCTTTATGGAATGTTGAATCAGTCCACCACTCCACCAACAGTGCATTAGTTTCATTTTTTATCCCCTCCAATATTTGTCATTTACCTTTTTTGTCCTATTAGCCAGTCTAATAGGTATGAAGTAGTACCACAGAACTGTTTTAATTTGCATTCCTCCAATCAATGAGTTACAGTATTTTTTTCATAACTATAGTTACCTTTGATTACTTCATCTGAAAACTGATCATATCTTTTGATCATTTATCAATTGTAACCCATTCATTCTTGAAGATTAGGTTTAGACTCCAATTAGTTTTTAATCTGTTTCCATGGTCCCTTATTGAATTTAATTTTTTACTGCATTGTGATCTGAAAAGGATGTATATTTCTGCTTTTCTGTATTTAACTGTAAAATTTTTATGCCCTTATAGTCAGTTTTTGCTAAGGTAGCATGTACTACTGAGAAAAGGATGCAGTCCTTTTTATTCCCATTCAGTTCTCTTCAGATAGCTATCATATCTAGCTTTTCTAAGATTCTATTCACCTCCTTAACTTTTTTTTTTTTGGTCAAATTTATCTACTTCTGGGAGGGCAATGTTAAAGTCCTCCACTATTACAGTATTACTATTTCCACCTGTAGCTATAATATTTTCTGCATACAGATTTAGTATTTGATATGACTTAATTTCCTATGGTACATTTTACCATAAAGTGGTTTCCCTGTTTATTATCGCTTTTAATTAAATCTATTTTAGCTTTAACTTTGCCTGAGATCGTGATTGCTACCCCTGCTTTTTTTTTTTAACCTCACCTGAAGCATAATGAATTCTACTTCAGCCCTTTATTTTAACTGTATCTCTCATTTTTTAAATGTTTCTTTTAAATAACACATTGCTAGGTTCTGATTTTCAATCCATTCTGCTATTCATTTCTGTTTGATCAATAAGTTCATCCCATTCACATTCAAGGTTATATAACTACTACTTGTGTATTTCCTTCCATCCTATTTTTCCTCCCTTATCTTTCTCACCCTCTTTTTACCCTATACCTCCTACAAAAGTTTTTTATATCCTTCTGGATGTATATGTAAATTCCTCTTAAATCCAGTTCTGATGAGAATAGGGTTCCAGCATTTCCAGCCTTCTATTCCGGCATCTGTTTCCACTGTAACAGTACTTCGTTTCATACCTTATTTGTAATTTGTATGATATAACTGCTCCATTTTACCTTTCCCTACCCAGTTTAAATTTTAGAATCATCCTTTCATATTCAACCCCAAACCTTCTATCTATATATGCTCTTTCAAACTACCCAAGTAATGATAACATTTTTTTTTGGAGGGAGGAAGGCAGGGCAATTGGGGTTAAGTGACTTGCCCAAGGTCTCATGGCTAGTAAGTGCTAAGTGTCTGAGGCTGGATTTGAACTGAGGTCCTCCTGACTCCAGGGCTGGTGCTCTATTCACTGTGCCACCTAGCCACCCCTAATGATAACATTCTTAAAGAATACAGATAACATTTTCCCACATAAGAAACCCAGCTTGACCTCTTTGAGTCCCTTATCATTGGTCTTTAATAGTTTACCTTATACCTCAAATTTTCCATGAGTTCTGGTCTTTTTGTCAAAAATACCTGAAAGTCTTTCAATTCATTAACTGTCCATCTTTTTAAATTCAGGATCATACTCAGCTTTGCCAGCCGAATTATTCTTGGTTGCAAATTCAGCTCCTTTGCTTTTCAAAATATAATGTTCAAGCCCTTTAGTCTTTTAACGTAGAAGCTAGATTTTGTATTATCCTGACTATTTGACTATCTTGAGTATTTTTTTTCCTTGTTGCTTATAGTATTTTTTCTTTAACCTGGGAACTTGGAAATTTGGCTATGATGTCCTGTGAATTTTTATCTTGGGAGTGGTGATTGGTGGATTTTTTTTCTATTTCTGTTTTACCATATAATTTTTTGAACTTCAGGATACTTTTCCATTATAATTTCTTTTAACACTGTTATCTAATGAGATGTTCCACATTCTCTTCTATTTTTTCATTCTTTTGTTTTGTTATTTCTTGGTGTCTTATGTCATTAGCTTTCCTTTCCCTGATTCTAGTTTTTATGGAGTTAATTTTTTTCCTTAAGTTTTTGGATCTCTCTTTCCAGGTGGTTGACTTTCTTTCGATAATTTTCTTGGATTATTCTTATCTTTTTTCCTAATTTCTACTCAACCTAATTTGATTTTTAAAGTTCTTTCTAGATTTTTCTAAGAACTCTTTTTGGGCTTGTGAACCATTTGACATTTTCTTTGAAGCAGGAGTAGTTTTTTAAACTTTACTATCAATCCAGATCTTCTTTATCCCCATAATAACTGCGAAGGGGTTCTTTTTCCTTTACGTACTCATTTTTTTTTTAGTGACTTATCATAGTCAGATTCTAGTCCTGAGATGTGGGGGATGTTGCTGCAGGCTTCAGGTTTTTCCTACTATTACTTTCTGAGCTCCAAGGGCTGACCTTAGGTACTTCACTAAGCCCCTGAACCATGGATGTCACAATTGCTCTTGCTTCCTGACCTCCCTTGTTGGGCTGCAAACCAGGGATTCCACTCTCTTGCAAGTGCCCATAGCAAGCAAGGGTCCCTGCCCCTCTGCTACCACACTCACTGGGTGTGTGCTTGCTCCTCCCCACTCACAGCTGCAGCCCAAGGACTGTGTCTGGTCAGCACAACTGGACCTAGCATAGTGACAGTGGAGAGTCCTCCAATCTTCTCCTACTCAGCAGTTCAACCCTTATACCAGGCCTGCACAACAACTGGCCCATGAGTCACTTGCAGTCCACCAGGGTGGCCCAGGTTGGTATGGTGTGTACTGTTTTTTATATTCTCTCCATTTTCCCCAGGCCACCTGAGATCCTTTGGCAGGCCATAAGGGCCTGTGTGTTGTGCAGGCCTGCCCTACACTGTCTATGACCCAAAATTTCGTGACGCTGAGGCAACTGCCCCCAAGGCTTCCTTCTTGTTTGTCACTTCAGTAGTGTTTGGGGAGAGGGGAGGGGGTCAGCCCTTCAATCAAGCAAAACCTCTGCCCCTGGAGGTGAGGTCTTTTCTAAGGTCCTCCCAAGTTGTCTTATACAAGTGCTTTATCCTGACTTTCAATTATTTCAATCCCTCAAAGTTCACTTTAAGGTGGTATTTTCTCTTGTTTGTGGGAGAGCTTTGGAGAGCCAGGTAATCTCCTTATTCCACCATTTTCCTCCAAAAACTCTTAGAATAAAATCTGAGTAAATATATCCCAACACAACTTTCATCTCTCATAAATGAGGATAAATGACAAAATAGATATACTGTAACATTCAGTCAAAAACATGATCTATAAGAGACTTTAAAGTGGTAATCAAAATAATTGCTCTGAGCAGAATATTAACGATAATATAAAAAGGTAGTGTGACTTTAAAAAAAATACTTTAAATTTATGCAATGGAAGATACCATGTATTTTTAAATTGCAACTAGTAAAATTCTCATGATTTTTTTACCTAGCTAAATACTTAATAATTTGCAAATAACAATTTACTCCTAAAACTTTATAAAGTATGTTAACCTTTGGGATACTTTGAAAAGCGTTTTAACTTAAGAATTTTTGTAGGATTATTATAAGCAACATTCAGGTTCTGAAAACCAGTTTTACATGGTAGTGGCAGCACTGAGGTAGAAAGCAGAAAAGACCTGGGAACATCAATAAAAATATGATATAGGAGATGTGATAAAGCACAAATCGTTTTGAAAAGCAGTTTTTGTTTGGGGATAATAAACAGTATTTAAGTGTTGTCTGCTTTATACCCTACCTGTTATTAAAATATATCACAAAATAAGCAAGTTTATTTTTTAAACCTAGAGAAATAATTTAAAAACCTTACCTCACAATCTCTGTGAATTAATATAATCTGAGGGTTAAAGGAAGAGAGTCTTGATTTATCATCTGTATGTAGGTTACCAGTATAAGTAGAGGGCCTTTGGAGATAGGATTTACCAGTTGGTTCCACCTGTTGCAGAAACAATAAAGGGATGGAGGAAAGTGTGAGGTTCTAGGAGGTCTGAGAACCAGAAGTGTCCAGCAAGCAAAGAATATAAGTAAAGGGCACATACACTAAGGTTAAATAAAGAAGCAAAGGTCCAATATATCCCTTTTTGTGATATCAGAAAACGGGGAACAAAGTAGATGCTCATCAATTGGCTAACAGCTACTTAAACCATGATATATGAATATAATGGAATGTTACTATGCATTCAAAAATGAATTTAAGAATTCAGAGAAAGGTAAGATTTGTGTAAGTTGATCCAGAATGAAGTACAAAAAGCCCTCAATATATACAATTATTATGACAATATAAATTAAAAGATGTCTAAAAGGAAGCCAATTAGAACAGAAAATGAAAGACATGTACTCCCTGAAAAACATTTATTGAAGCCCATCTACAGGGTGCTTTACTAAGCCTTACAGAGAATACAGAAGTTGTTACCTCAAGGTAAGTTCGTTTAGTACTTTTGGGGTGAATGGGGCAGGATTCAGATGGGTAATAGATTTAGAATGGGAGGGGACTTAGGAAGCTAAGTTTTTTTTAAACATTGTCTTTTTAGGCTTGAAAACTGAGGCCCATGGTGACACAGTGCTTAGATAGCAGAAGCATTCTTCAAACCCATGTTCCTCCAATGTGAAATCTACGTCCTTTTCAGTTCTATGCTATGAAATTATATTGGCTTCCTTGAAAGTGTAGGTACTTGTCATGATACCAGCATATCAGTCTAGCTCCATTCTAACCTCATCAGCTGTGCTAGAAACAGGCCCTTTTCTTTTCCATTTTCCTTTCAATACAAATTCCCTTGACCCCCAGGCTCTCAGCTGCTTATTCATTTGTTGGTTGGTGCACTTGCTATAAATATTTCCTAGGCTGTATCCCCGGCATTATTAATGAAGCCGATGGCCAAATGTTTAACAGAGGGAGTAATGTACCAATGGCTTCTGATTAGGTATCAATTAGAAATAATATTCACATACAAAGTGCTTAATATGGTTGCTTTTCAACTTCCTACAAATTTAAAAATTAACGTCCCTTAAGTAATAAATGTTTTCCAAGGTAACACAAATGTCATTTTCAGTCCAGACTGTTCCAGTTCTTATCTACTAATCTAACATGCCACTTTTTCATTCCTGTAAAATGATATGCATATACAAAGACCAATTTTGGCAAAAACTTAAAAGGGAATGCAGTACTCTTGGGAGGCAATTTTCTAGAATGACTATTTCTAGGGTTACACCAGATAAGTATGGGTCACATGATAGAAGTACTCAATATAAAATGTTGATTTTAAATCAACACTTCACTTGGCAAAGTAACCTTCCAAGTGTCTCTTGAATGTCAAAATCATACATAATCCTTCTACAGTCTAGGAGAGATAAATATTCAACTGAAGTACTAATACCAAACTCTTAAAGATACGTTTTTGCTAAAAGATGTCTGTCATCATGGAATGTCAGTGGATCAGTAAACATTTGTTGGGCACCTGCTATGTGTCAGCATTGTGCTAAGTGCTGAGGATAAAACAGAAAACCCTCTATTCAAGTCCTTCAGAAAACCCTCTATTCAAGTCCTTCATAACCTTGGCCCCTACCTTTCCAGGCTTGTGCCACATTCACACATTCCTTAATACATACTCTCCAATCCAGTAACAATGGCTTCCTGGCTTTGCTAGAAACAAGATACTCATCTCTTAGCTCCAGGCATTTTCTCCAGCTATTGCTGGAATGTCCTCTTTCCCCTACTCTATCAATCTTGCTAGCTTCCTTTAAGTCCCAACTAAAATCTCATCTTTTACTGGGAGCCTCTCCCAACTTCTCTCAGTTGTACTGATTTCCCCCTTCATTTCCTATTTATCCTGTATAGAGCTTGCTTTGTATATATTTGCATGTTGTCTCCTCCATTTGACTGTAAATTTTAGGGACTTTCTTTTGCTTCTCTGTATCCACAGTGCTTAACACTTAAGTAGGCAGGCATTTAACAAATGCTTACATATTGGGAATAAGTGATGGAGGGATTGGAGGTCCCATTGAGGATAAAGAATGGGATTTGGGGGCAAGGCAAAAGAAGACTGTGAACTTAGAAGTGGTGCAGTTGTGAGTGATGGGAAGATCAAGGCTTTGATCATCTTTATGTGTGGTGGGCTGAAGAAGGTTATATGAAATGAGGAAATTGAAGAATATGAGTTTAGGGTGTAAACAGAAGGAATACCAATATATTGTCCCCTAGTAAGAGGACAGAAGTTGGAAGACTGAGCCAGACAGCAAACAGGTTGCAGAAGGAGGATGTCCAGGATGGTAGTGGACAACTACCAGACTTTTGATTATTGAGTGATGGTAGAAGGGAAGGAGAAAGAACCTCGAAGTGGCAATGGGGAGGCAAAGGGTAGTCTCCCTCTTCTACCTTGACCAGTGAGTTGGAGAGTATGCAGGAGGAAGCCAAGTCTCAGTGAGAGCCAGAAGAAAGGATGGTAAAGGAAAAGACTGAAGGTGAAACCAATTTTGTTGCCTATGGAGTAGGCGTTCCAAAGAGCACAGTGGGTAGCTTTAGAGACAGGTTTTAGTGAAGTTGGGTTGATGGGAATAAAAATAAAGGATTGGGCAGTAGGGGACAATCCAACATTTATTAAGTGCCTATGATACAAATAAGAAAAAGTCCCTGCCTTTAAGGAATTTACAATTTAGTGGATTAACACAACACAAAAATAGTTTAAAAATGCATGTCTGAGAACTAACAGGGTATACCCCACATAGGGATATGATGTTCCTTTGGAGTCAAAACGTTAACAGTTGTTGATGGAAAAGTTACCCGGTCCAATAGAATAGGTTCAAATGACAGCCAGAAGTTCAGAATCACTGGGATGGGGAAGAGGTATGACCAGAGCAGAGTTTTTTATTCACTGAGGAACTTCATGAAGGTTTTCATTATCAATAGAGATTTGGCCTCAGGGCCTTACAATTCAAACTCGTATAAGGGCCAAAAGGATTTCCTATGAACAGTGAGGTTCTCCATATGCTATTTGCAAATCACAATTGCTAACTTTAGCAAGACCCAGAACAATGTAAAATTTTACTGAAATCCATGAGACTGGCTCAACCAAACACAAAATGGATGAAAAATGGGCATAGCCCAAATTTTGAATACATTGCTTGAAAGGTTACCTATTTAATTTGTCCATTAGCATTTCTTGTACAGGCACAACAGGTAAAAAGATACATCTGTAGGATTGATGTGGCTGGATTTTCATTTGGAAAACTAAGCATTTTCAATGATCACATACTGGCTGATAAACACTGACCTTGCAATCCTAAGCTACAGATGCATTCTGCCACTTCCCTAGATAGACTGGGCAAGTCCCTTAACCTAAGAAACTTTCCTTATCTATAAAAGGAGGCTATCTCCCTTACAGGGTTTTAATGGGGGAAAAAAAGGCATTCTGAAAGCACAACATAAAGGGGCTTTGATAAAATCATTTTATCACCAGAGCTATTGACAAAGTCTTATTGTTATGATGATCTCACATAAAAATAAACCCAAATGACAATGGAAAGATGCATTGGTGGGATTGGCATATTGCTGATGGCTTGAGTTTAATAACTATAAAATATCAAAATTAAGTATAGCTGTGATCAAATTAAAAAGAAGATGCAAAGGTCAGGGAAGCAAAAATTCATTAAGTGGTGGTAAGTGTGATACTGATATTCTCAAGATACTAAAAGATCTAAAAATTCAGGCTTCCAGCATATTGGGTAAATCCCACCATGAAGAACTTGAACAGTCAAGAATGATAGCTGATAAAGTAAGGAAAGATTGCAACCTTGCAGTGGAAGAAATGTAACTAACCAAAATATTTTTCCAAAAAACAAAATAGGCAATGCTTTCAAAAGGAGAAAGAAATGAACAATTATTGATCCTTTTGAACTTATTAAAATTTGTGATGTTTTTCAAAAGCCTACAAAAACTTTTTTCTAATGCTACTGGATCTACCCACTGCCTAACAATGGCTGCTCAGGAGCAGTCACACAACAAAGTTTACATCATTGCAAGAAGCAAGAATAAGCAATATTTTCCAGAGATTTAATTTTTTAGCAACCCATGTGGGTTCCACTTTCAGCAACAGTTCCTGTGGAAATGAATATTTCTCTGCCATGCTGATCTTCCAAAACTGAACCCAGGCAAGGCAAGCTTCTTTGGAAAAATATCTTTTCACTGCTATACTGGACTCCCCAGAGCACTTGGGAGCATTACAGGTTGCTCATGGTGCAATCACTGGTGGACAGTCTGGCTCAGGAGACCCATCAGCCAGTCAAGCAAAACCAGTGGAGGCCTTCTACATGTACACCAGCACCCCATCCCAATCGCAGCTCCCAAGGTGGGATGAGCTTCAGATCTCTACCACCTCTTCCCCCTACATTTTTCAAACTAATCAAATCACTTACGTGCTTTCTAGCAGTCTCAATTACTTTTTTCTTAATGTTTAAAACTAAGGAACTTTGAGCAACCTTTAAACAAAATTCTCTGTAAATTTGTCACATGCACCCCCTCAACCCCCACCCTATTGATTCTGGCTTTCTTCTTCCATCTCCTGGCTCTGAGCATGTTCATGGGCTGTCCCCTGTGCCTGAAACTCCTTACTCACCCTTCCTCTGGCTTCCTTCAAACCTCTACAAGAAGCTTTTCCTGACGCCCCCTTTGCTGATCACCTCCAGTTTATTCTGTCGACGTCGTCTGCACACGGCTGTTTGCTTCTTGTTTCCCCCTTTGGCTCCTTGAGAGTAGGGAGCTGTCTTGCTTTTCTATCCCCAATTCTTAGCACAGAGCCTTAACAAATGCTTGTTGACTTGACCTAACCTGGGGGGCTGAGAATTTTTTTAAGAATTTAAAGGATATGTTGATATAGTATATTCATTAAAAACATTATTTTGATAAGGGATTAATAGCCTTCACTAGACTGCATAAAGGTCTATGGGCCATGACACAAAAAAGATTAAGAAGCTCTGCTCTAGACTGTGGTCAAGTTAGTCTCTTGCAGATGTAAAAAACAATGTGAATTATGCACTGGTTAGTAATATACTAGAAACATCTTTATTTCAAAGACATTTATGGTAGCTCCCTGGTAAGAGTGCTTTGTACATTGCTCTCCTCCAAAAACAAAACCTAAAAACCATGACAATGCTTACTTCTAATGTTCAAGAGATGTTTTGGAATAGCTTGTCTTAAATTAATTCTAAAGTTTAACTGGTTGGTAGAATATAATTACTATTCCCCAAAGACTTGTAAACATAATTCAATGTGTAAAAGGCAATGATTAAACACATGACTTAGGTTCAGTGTAATATTTTATTTTCCATAGTATTAAACTAAAGCCAAGAAAATATCACATTAATTTCAAAAAACAAAACTTACTTTATTAAGAACAAAATAATACAAACTGTGGTACTCTGTAATAGGAGATCATCAATATTTTACATAATAAACAAAATCACCAATATACCTACATACTTAGTTTTCTTTAAACTACATTGAACAACACAGTGAGTGGAAAATAGATTTTAGCCTTAATGGCAGCAAACAAATCTCTTGAAAAAATGTAACATGCATATTTTAGTATTGACTACTTGGGAGATGAAGAGAGAGCTCTGAAAGCAGTTGATTATTTCCTCAAAAGCCACCTCCAAAACCCATACCATAACCACCTCTGTTTCCTCGAGGGAATCCCCCAGACCCTCTATATCCTCCTCCACCCATTCCTCCACTGTAGCCTCCTCCAGACCCTCTATAACCACCACCTGAGCCTCTGTATCCTCCTCCACTTCCATACCCTCCTTGGTAAGAATTAGAGCCCCCACCATATCCTCTCCCACCATATCCTCCACCTTGATAGCCAGAACCTCGCTGACCACCTCGACCTCTGAATCCACCTCCATTGTCATATCTAGCCATCTTGGGTGGGCGAGGACCATCTCCATACCTAGGAAAGGAAAACACAATTTTAACAAACATGGAGATACAAATATAGGATCGACTATGGTCAAACATATTCAATTAGTGACCCATTTTTTTTTTAAAATTCAAAATACATCCACAAGGCAAAAATTCCTATTAGAACAAAAACCTAATATTATTTTCTCTTCACTTTGCTGAAACTTACAGCTTATTAAAACTTATTGTTGTGCCTACTGATCAATGCATTCATTATTGGCAAGCAACAAGTATGAGCTAATAACAATTTTTGCTGAAAAGAAGCCAAATGAACATAGCAAAATATTCAATCTTGTTACTCATTATTAAGAACAGAGATGGTATAGTAACCAGATCAGCCAGAGGGCTTTTTTCTTTTTATTAGGACTGAGATTTGAGTATGTAGGCACACAAATGGGAAGGGACTAGTGAAGAAAATATTAAAAATACAAGAAAAAAATGAACAACTGGCTGCTGGACCAAGAAGCAATGATTAGTCTCTCTTTCAGTAACTTGTTCCTTTTTTAAATGTTTTGCACTGTGAAACTATAAGCACAAATTCTAGCATTTTCTCAATAAAGAATCAGTAGCTAAAAGCGAGCAATAAAACTGTAATTCAAATCAACTTTTTCTGCTGCCTATAAAAACAAGTGCCTAGATCACATGATATTATGCTTTTAGTGCTAGAATGAGGAATCAAAAAAATTCAAGTTAAATTTCATTGAATTCACCTGTTAGATACCACAAAATAATTAACACTTAACTAGCAGCTACTTAATTCAACAATTTCTAAATGGATTTTTTTATGAAGTCATGTGATGATATCTGAGGCTATATAGTTATCCTGAAACTCTATCAAATCTTTCAGCATCATCACCCTCTCTCCACTTTCTCCTCAAGCAAGAGATCTTTACAATTCATTCAGGCTCATTCCTGAACCCTAAATCCCATTCCTGTCCACCTTCTTCTCAGGTGCCTACCACCATTCAAGTCTCAATCCTAAAAAATTCTTCCCCTTATCCCTCTGAATGCTCTCCAGCTACTGTCCTACCTGCTTTGTTCCTGTCACTGTTTCTCACACCTCAATGCTTACGCTCCCCTCTTTTCAATCTAGCTTGGGCCCAACCACTCACCATAACATTCTTCTAGTTTTAATTGTGCTTACTGATTACCTCTCATCTGCTTCCTGACCTCTAAAGTGGATGGTTCCATTAAGGATGTGGTCACTTAGCCTGCTCTCCCTTTGGTGATCTGATTTACTCATACCAGTTTCAACTATCTATAAATAACTCCACGTACATTTTGAATCCAGACCAATACAACCAAGTTTATCCTTCCCTCTAAACCTGTTGCTTACTGTGTGATTTGTCTGTAGCACCATCTAATTCACTCTATGATTACACACACTGAATCAGGTCAGTGATCTTTGATGTCTCCATTTCACTTCTACTATCCAATCAATTAATTTGGTCAATTCCACCTCCCCAAATCATGTGACATTTACATCCTGTTTTGTGCCTTGGTCATCATGTTATATTCTTTATCATTTACCTAGACTATTATAATTACCTCTTAACAGTGAAGTTTTCCTGCCTCTTTCCCCCCTTTCTAATCTTTCCTTCATACTATTGACAATTCTTGTACCAATTGGGTGTATCCCTGCAAATGCTTTTTATCTTGTGTTCTGAGCACAATAAACACTTAATAGTAAATATTTCTTATAGTCTACCTTCTGTTTGTTAAATTGCACTTCATAAACAATTTCATTTGCTATATCACTGAGATGAAGCTGGCTTCTCTATAATACTATGCCAACAGAGCAAAAGCTCTGGCAGGTCTTATCCGACAGCAAAATCTTTCTCTGACAAATCTTTCAAGTCTTCACATAGCATTTACAATTTACAAAAGCAAATTCAAATATTGATGATCTCCAAATTACCCTTTAAGTTATATAAGGGTAACTATTCTTTAATCAAAACACAAAACAGAAGTCTTAGATTAATGTATTAAAAATATAGAATCCCTTTAAAGAAAAACATTTAATTCTAATGCCTAACAATTGAGGAACCAATGTGATTTACTTTCACACACTTTCACTTTGTGTAATAACAGGTACAGGACACCAACCCCAAAATCTGGGATTTTAGTCCTCACTCAGTCACTAATCAACTTAGCTCCTCTGGGCCTCAAATCTCTTCAGAGGTAGGTGGCAGGGTATTTAGTGGTGAGACTAGATGACTTTAATAAATGGCACATTAGGAATTTCTGTGACTCTTACTTGAAACTTGTCATCTTAACAGAGAAAAACATTGAAATTACCGCGCATTGCCAATCATGAGACTAATGCCAGCTGCTGAAGGCCTAGAGATTTGCCGAATCATGTTCAGCATACGCTCATTGGAGGGATCCAAATTGCTGATTATTTCAGGCTCTTTGGTTACTTCAACAACCAGAGCCTCCATGGCTGCTCGGAGAGCAGTTATGCAAGCAGCAGCATCATGGGACATCTGCAGTCTGATCCTAGATGAAAGATGTAATGAAAATTTTAAATGTCAGAAAAAAAACTGCATTTTCATTCCCCTTTATGCCATATATTTTAAATAGCCAAGAGTGATACTAAGACTTTTGGTATACCCTCTCTCAGTGTTTTGGAGCGTGTGTGAGAGTGTGTGTCTGCAAGCGCATGTGCGTGCTTCCATGTGCACCTGCAACCACACCGATCCTCGAGAGCCTCTTTTACCAATAATCGAAAATGGCTGTATCTTGTGTCCACCAGTTGGAAAAACAGGTCTAGGGAACCATGTTTATCATTTTTCAATGCCATGCACATTCATGGACTTGAGAAGCTTTAGAAGGGGATCCCAAAGCTCCATTTACTAATGGTTGACAACTACACATCAAGTTTCCCTTCTTAGAATGGGAGTACAGGGGTAGGGGCAAGCACATAAATGTGCTTCAACCACTTCATCTCCAGAAAAATTTTGTATTACTATGAATTGTTACTACTAATAAAAAACACATTATAAAAGCTGTGCTATAGTGTTGTTTAAAAAAAATTAGTTATCTCAGTAAAACAGAATTCTGAAGCAATTTATCAAGCAGCAAATTGTGAATTTTGCTTCAGACTGACATTAGCAGCTTTTTTCAATCAAATCTGAGGCATCCCCTCATCAGCCCTAAACTATAAACATTTAGCTAAGATTTGATATAATCTCGAAAAGGTCATACCAGTCATCGACCAACACAATCTCCCCATCTGATTGGACCTTCTTAGAAGCAAAGAGAAGCAGCTGTAAAGGAGTCACTAAGGTCATGCCTTTGGCAGAGATGGCTCGAGTGCGGATCTGCAGATGGAGAAGGAAACAGTTTTGATTAGAGGTGCTAAGCAATTCAATATTCAAGAAAATAATTCAACAGACCAAAATGAAGCCTGTTAACAGAAACATTTAGGAAATGTTCTTTTCTTACCTTTTCTCCAAATACAAAGAAAGGAGATGGGTACTTCATGTCCTGGCTGCTGAAGGGGCAGTTAACAGATGACTTGTGGATAAGTGCATTTCGGCCCTCAGTGGTGAGAATTTTCCTCTTTTCCTTATGGTAGCAGACATTAGGGTACACACCAAAGGCCAGAAGAGAGATAACAACGTCTAAATTGTTATCTGGTCCCGTGTTATTAAATACTTGTGTCATTAGACACTCTGCAGAAAAAAAAAATGAAAAGAGCGGGGAAGAAAACCAGAAAGTTAGATACTTCCCCATACATTTATGTTGTTATCCAAAATACTCAACAGACTTTGGACAATGTTCATTGAAGTTATTTGAATGAGTTTCTTTATGGCAAGGCCTGGAATTACAGACTAATTTACATTAAAAGTCTTCACAAAAAGAAATAACTGCTTATTAATTTTTAAAAGTTTTAAAAAAGCTATTAGGTCCTGTATTTTATCAGCTATCTGCTCTTAAGAGCATATGAAATAATATTTATAAGCTTTTAGCACAGTACCTGGCACATGAAAGGCACTTAAATGCTTTTTCCCTTTCCTTCTCTCTTAGATGTCAATTGGTAAAATTATCTCTCCTTCTCTAAGAAGTACAATGAGAACCATAGATAAAAAAAAGCAGAAGCTTCTGAAGAAACAAGTTGATTTGACCTACATGGTAGATGATTCTATACTGCTTTCATCTTAAACTTAATGAATATTATAACCCTGATTCTGAAAAACAATTATGAAAATTCAAGGCTAAGGAAGTTAGTGCTTAAAAAAGCTCCCTACTATGACCTAATAAACCATCTTCTTAAAATCCAAAGTATTTTCCCATTTGCTTTGCTGCCAATTCAAGTAAGATACCTTCCTTTCCATTAAATAATAACTCTCAGTAGTTCTCTCAGAAAACTATTATCTTTTAAAGGCCTCTTCAGAACAGGTTCTTTTAAAACCAGATACAGAAAATGCTGAGTGCCACAACATATACAAACCATATTTTGGCTTATAAGAGTAAAAACAAATAATTCAATGGCATCAGAACTTTTTTTTCAGTCAAGACAAAGTATTTAGGGGGAAAAGAACTTCAATCTAACTAGCCAGCAATGACTGAATAGCTCTCAACACTTTGGATCTCACTTTTGAATTCACCACATTATAATCTATACGTATTATTAGATTAGGAATTTCATGGGGGTGGAGAGGAGCCATTTTGTTTAGAAAATGTTCATTCTGCAGGGTTAAGACTATAAAATCTCACATTCAACTCAATCAATAAATCACTTTGGGGGTGGGGTGTGTGTCTTTATTTTGGCAATATGAACTATTATAGTACTATTATAATTCATGCCAATTGAGAACTTGTCTGTATGTTTGAAGTCATTTAAAATTTAACAATAGTATTAGGATTTCAATAAGTCTAAAACTTGGCAGAGGACAAGCCTATCATTTTTACTTGGATCACTGCTGAAAAAAATGAGTTAAATGGTTTACATCTAAGTTTTTGAATATCATCTCCAATGTTCCTCAGAAATAGTAGTTATAGGTAAAAGAATACTGCAGTTATTGTGGTGGTCTTTCAATGCTTACTTTCACTTTGTCAGGGGAGCAGGACTGTGAACACTGGCACTGAGTTCAAAACAGTTCTGAGAAGCAACCAAGCCTGAAGGCACAGAGGGCACTGTTAAGTCATTCAAATAATCACCTGAATATTTATCTTAGCAATGTATAAGTCTTACCTTCTGGGAACCCAGAATTAACCAGAATTTCTTTGAGCTGAACTTTTGCTTCCCAAGTCATTCTGAGTGTGGCCATATTGAGTCTTTTGTGTTCACAAAAGCGGATCTCTGCCTCTTCTCCACCCATTCTAAAAGGGGAAAAAAAGACCCAGCAGGATGTGAAAATGGAACATTATTAAGTTCCCACAACAGAAGTTTTAGGACACTCTTCTAAAACCTCTTGCATGCATGGTTCTTTCACTCGATTAACATACCTGGCATCGTCCCAGGCTTGGAACACTGACAAAAGGGCTACATGATCTGAAAACCTATTTCCAGCAAAATTGCGGTGGACATAACCCAAGCGCTTGCCTTCACTGATAAAAGGCTCTGGAAAGCAAGTGGCAGCAGAGATGGTACATACAGCATCCCCCACGCTAAAATGAAGCAGACAGAGAATTGGTTGGGAGCCTTGTTGTCAGCAGCTATGATAAACCTGTCAAAACTGGGTACATATAATGACAGTGAAGAATTCTTATTTGAACTAATCAAGAAAAGGAAGCTAAAACCTTTTATCAGTTGCCACAATTTCTCCACATAAGACTTAAAAAGTTTTTTACCACCCCTCTTAAAACCCATTGTTGTGAAGCTCAAATAAGATAATGTAAGGCAAGAATATGTAAAAGGCAAGGAGATATTACTGAACATTATAGCTTTCCTTTCTCATTTCACCTCTTAAACAAAATGGACCTATCATACCACCCCAACATGACCTCTTTCTGATACATATAATATCTGAATGACACCTCTAAACCTCATTTCCCACTGAGCTGCACAATTCTGACCCATCTTTGCCTTCTCCACCAGGTCTTAAGAAAATCTCATCAATCTACAATATCCCATCAGTCTTGGGACTACTCCACTTCATCACTACCCTCAGTGCCTATGACTGGAGGGTGGAACTATGAATTCTAAAACCTTCCATGTAAGGAGGGAGAACAGGTCAAATCATCTCATTTCTCACCAAGGTGCACTACTATAGGATATTTCTGCCTTCTCTACCATGTCCTTAGATGGATTAACCTTGGCCCCTCTTTTAATCTTTTGTATCTTGTCTTTCTCTATTAGATTGTAAACTCCCCAAGGGCAAGGACTTTATATTCCCAACACTGAGGACAGTGCCTGTATAGTAGGCATTTAATGTTTATTGACAGATTAATTATTCTTCTGAAATACTTAGTATTCTTTTTTCCTCAGGGCAGTTCTACCTTCTCCAACTCAAATAATTTAACTCCAATTGGGGTCATTCATTTTTTCCCACTTACTGAATATCTTTAAAAAAGAACAAAAAACAAAAACAAAACCCAAACTTATTACCACAACCCACTTATAAATATGATGTGGCTTTATTTGTCCATATAAGTCATGTAACTCCATCTGTGTCCAATTATTCTTCCTCAATACTCCCCTCCCCTGTTCCAAGGCATCCTCTAACCTATTTTCCATTTAATTAACAGTGAGAGAATATACTTACTAGAAAATACAACCCATTATCATCATCTTGCCAAGGCGGGGCTCAATTGGGAGTTTAGCCAGGATTCGTCCAAGAGGTGTCAACTCATCATTAGCATCCAGTGCATCAAGCTCTGTAGGGATGATATTTTTGTCAGTAGGAATGAGAAAACTGTTTATTGAAGAAAAATACAGACTGCTATGTAGAACAAAAGCTAGGTTACTGTTTTCTGGAAAAATAAGTTGAAATTTCTTCTTTCATCAAACTATTAGAAATTTACCAAACAAAATGAATGCTATATTGAACTTTTATGCAAGTAGCCCATATTCCAGTACTTGTTCTCCAAAGTGAACTTCCTTTTCTACACTGACACATGGTAGTTAGAACTATGACTGGAGGGTGGAACTATGAATTTTGGTAGTTAGAACTCTTCATACCAAACACAGCACAGAATGGCTTAAGACTACTGATTCTATAGAGTAATGAGGGCCCTGCAAACTTTTGCCATTAAGACTTTTCAAACTTACTAGCTAAGATGAAACTACTAATTAACAAGCATAGATACTGATACCTCTGAGGGTGTGCTCTGCTTCAATCACAGCATCCAAAGGTGGTGGTTCAATTGCTTTGGCCAAGAACTGACCAATTCCTCCTAGACGAAGCAGTTTGATACTCAAAGCAATTTCATGCAGTGGTGTTCGGAACATTTCAGGGGTCATGTGAGTTTCAAGTCTAGGAGAAAGACAAAATTAACCATTAATTTTGTATCTGTACGTGATCAACATTATGGGTACAAAGCTCTTCTTGCTATCTTAAATTTAACCACATTCTCTTCAGCCCTTAACCAGCATTTCACTGCCGGTTCTCAACCTGTGGGTTATGTTCAATTTAAATACATCCTGCATATCAGATATTTACATTGCTATTCATAACAGTAGCAACAAAAATAATTTTATGGTTGGGGGTCACCATCACATGAGTAACTATATAAAAGGGTTGAAGCACTAGGAAGGCTGAGAACTACTGCTTGTCATAGGTATTAAAATAGCCATGACCCCGAACTACTAAAATGATTCACATCACTCCTGGAGCTCTTTGATTACAACACCAGAAAGCTACAGGTAAGAGATGGAGAAGCAATGAGGGCTATTTGCAAGCTTTGGTAGGTGAAATATCATGGGGTTCTGGAGACATCCTTGAGGTTAAAAGGATTACACAAATATCAAACCTTCTGAACTGTATTGACACCCTCAGTTTCTAGTCCCAGAGTCTTAAATTATTAGAAGGATACTCTTTAAAAATGGCTGGAAAGGTGATTTCCAAAACCAACAAAAAATTGCTGACATTTTAAGTAAACTTTTCATGATAGTAACTGAAAACTCTAAATTATCTTAAAACCTCCCCAAATTTGAGATTTTATCATTATGTTTACAATACACTAGAAAACCTGCAATTGTTTTTATCATACTTTAATAGACTTTTATGAGTTGCTGCCACTAAAAATTAAATCACTTAATGGCCAACTTTCTGGTAAAGTTAGGCTATTTCAAAAAATGAGATAAATACGAAACCTTTAATCAAACCCTTACTAAAAGCTTTCTGGACTTAGTTAAGAGCTGTTAGAACCTATGCTCTGCTAGTATGGGTTTCAAGAAGCTAAGGTCACCCTGTCTTTCTAAAACAAGGAATAAGAAAAACGTTTCACTTTTCCCCGCAGGCCAAATACAGCAGGTCCACCTCATATCTAATGTTCAAATATCCAAAGATAGAATTTCCAACTGATAGGTAAACAAATTTCCCTGGAAAAGCAGCACTGCAATTTAAAGCTATACTCCCCAAAGTCACTAAACTGAGTACCCAGTGGTAATGCTACTAGGTTAAGGGAAACCTCCCACGAAGGTTATGGGAAAAAAATGCCCCGTATGTAAAAAATATTTATAGTTCCTTTCACTGTAACACAAAATTTTTTAAAAAGCAGATGTTCACTAATTAGGAAATAACTAAATGAGGTGATAAGTAAATATAACAAAGTATCACAATGCTTTAAGAAATGGTAAGTGATAAAAAGTAAGTTAATGTAAAGTAAAGCAAGCAGAATTAGGAAAATAATATACATAACGCCTCTAATTTAAGTGAAAAGTACAACAGCAAAACAATCAGAATTGCAACGAGGCACACAATGGATAGTGTAAATCTATGGGACTGGAGTTAGGAAGGCCTGGATCTGGAGTGGGGAAAGCCTAAGGACAAATCCAGCTCAGACACTAGTCTCTTGTGATCCTGGGCAAGTCGTTTAATATGTTTATTGTTGTTTCCTTATTTGGGGTTTATAAAAACACCTATTTCCCAAGGAGACAAGAAATTTGAGAAGCAAATGAGAGAATTATCTACAAAGTGCTTAGCACAGCACCTGGTACATAGTACAGTATTACATAGTATAAGTATTAATTGAACAAAACATACAAAATATAACTAAGCTTGTTCCAAAACACAGACAAACAAAAAAAAAGACCCAGCACAACAGCAGAAGAGATCTCCCTAGCAGAGATGGAGACCCATGGGTATAAAACATTCCATTTTATGTCAGATTTTTAAAGTTTTGCTGAATTGTTTTTAAAAAAATTCTTTATCATTAACATTTTATCTTTTGGAATAGGGGAAGAGAAAAAAAGATTACAGCAGGAAACATAGATAATAAAAAGTCATTAATGGTTCTTTTTAACAAGAAAATGAGGTGCTGAAAGTCGGGAGGCGGAGCCAAGATGGCGGCTTAGCAGCAGCAACATATCGCAGCTCTCACATAGCCACCCCAAAATACCCATAAAATAGGACTCTAAACCAATCCTAGAACTCCAAAACGCACACAGATACTTCCCACTAAAGTCAGCTCAGCTACGAGGAACCATATCAGCACTGCAAACCAAAACCACCCTGGCCTGAAGCCCCGGCTGTGCCCTGGGGGCGGCTGCTGGATGGAGGAGCGGAGGAGCCCCTCTGGTGAGCTGAGCGGATTAGCGGTAGATGCGTTCAGAACTAGCTCAGTGGGACTTGCAAATTTAGGAGAGTAAAGCAGTCCGGTCCGAAAGGCCTCCAGAGCTGAAAAGCGAAAAGGCAGAGGTTTTGCACCCGCCTCTGCATTGCAGCTTCCCGCAGGCAGCCTGCAGACAGCAGCGGGACTAAGAGATTGTTTTGAGGCCAGTGCTCTTGCGTTGAGCGGCCTGGATCTGGATCGCCATCTTGGGCCTCAGTCTTGGAGCCTTCACTATCCAGTCAGCCGGAAATAAGTAGGAAGAGTCCCAGCACGTTCCTGAGAGCTATGGCAGCCGGGAGGACCCCAGCGATTTGGGACAGAGCTTTCCCTTCTGCAAGCAGAGCCCCACAGAGATTAAAAAAAAAAACCACAGACTGAACAACCATGAGTAAGAATAAGCTTAAGAAATAAAGTAAGAACAGCACCCAAACCCTAGATTCCTTCTTTGGGGAAAAGAAAGATCATGGGAGAGAGAGGGAGGAGGAGAGCGCAGCCAGAGCGGCCCCCACCAGGGGCCTCCAATAATCATGAAGAATGCCTTAAACCTAGAGATGAGATGAAGAAGGATTTTGAAAACCAAATAAGGGAAGTGGAAGAAAAATTGGGAAGAGAAATAAGAATGTTGCAGGAAAATCATGAAAAGAGAGTCAGCAGTATGACTGAAGAAATCAACATCCTAAAAAATAGATTAACTCAAATGACAAAAGAGGCCCAAAA
>CM053586.1:302214229-302234285 GCA_028646515.1 Pseudochirops corinnae | reverse complement strand
AATGCCACGACCCTTTAATACATTTCCTCATGTTGTGGTGACCCCCAACCATAAAATTATTTTCATTGCTACTTCATAACTGTAATTTTGCTACTGTTATGAATCTATCTGACATGCAGGATGTATTTTCATTGTTACAAATTGAACAGAATCCACAGGTTGAGAACCACTGTACTAGATACTTTCTCAAGAACAATACTTTTAAATGCATAAAAATAAAATATTCAGCATTACAAAGGAAAGTCATTATATTGAAATAAAGATGTATTTTTTTTTCTCAGTCAAGTTCATGGATGCTCTGAAATCCATGTTCATGGATTCTAGTTTTAAAAAATAATGTGCTACATACAGCATTTTATCTTTGCTACTGTCCTAGCTTATTTACAAGCCAATCATAATTTTAAAGTCATTTGGAATGAGCATTTCTTCACTTCACTTATTCATTTGATAATCCATATCTGTTTATGCAAAACAATGAGAAAAACAAAGGTTTTACTTTGACCACATTATACTTAGTCACACAATGTCAGGCTAAGAAGGAACCTCAGAGGCCTCTCACTTGGTGAATCAGTTAATCAATCTATCCTAATGGATGAAAGGGTAAGGGAAGAACTGCTGAAATCATTGCTTACCACTTCACACTGTGACTTACTTGCTCCTCTTTCCAAAACTTCATATTATCCTATGAAATTTGCTCCTGGGGTAATTTTGTGTTTTATTTTATGTAGTCTGGGAACGTAAATGAATTACCTACAAAGGCTGACTAGGATTTTCTGAGGAAAGGAAGAAACTTTTACTTAATGAATAAGAAATGAATAGCTTAGCCATTCTTCTTTCTTTCTCAACTATAAGGCAAATACCCTATACTATGCTATCTTCCCTGTGAGAAATAACTTACATGAACAGAAATCAGAAAATATATTTGCTGTACTAGAGAATCTAAAAATAATTTAATGCAACTCAATGAACAAAGATGGACTTTTGCAGAAATATAAAATTATCTTTGGGTTTTTTAGGGCTTACATGGCTTAATTTTACCTGCAGATATTTAAAAAACAAACTGCTTTCAGATATGAAAAATGTTAACCTATTTAAGAATGAAATTTTTATAGCAAGTTCTTTCTATTCAACTGTCATTAGTTATTTTTCCTAATTGGTGAAGTATATTCATAAAATAATTTACTAATTTATCAAGATATTCCCCCTTTCCCTTAGAAGTAGTGATATCTTTTCAAATTGATCTGTTATCTCACTAATTGGGTAATTTCCTCTAACAATGCAGAGTGCAACCCATTCCCATCATGTGCAGTTTTTGTAAATTCATCCCAAGTGTGTACCATACATACTGGAAACCTTTCTCACTTTATACTCACATCATGAAGGTACCTTGGCTGTCTAGCTCTTATCACTCATTTTTGCATTGTCTATCTTTTCTTCGTTCTCTGACATTAAAGATTTTTTTTTATTATTCTTCAGAGTTCCTCATTGGTTATATGTGAGCTTTTCCCAATCACCATGAACCGCTCTATAGCCTTCTGTGTAATACTCATTTTTAATTCATTGAAAATAATGGTATCTCATAGAAGTGGGAGGAAGACCCATATGTACAAAAATATAGCAGCTCTTTTTGTGGTGGCAAAGAATTAGAAATTAAGGGGAAGCCCATCAGTTGGGGAATGGCTAAACAAGTTGTAGTATATGAATGTAATGGAATACTATTGTGCTATAAGAAATGAGGAGCAGATGGACTTCATATTTACCTGGAGAGGCGTATACAAACTAATGGCTGAGTGAGAAGAGCAGAACCAGGAGAAATTTGTACATAATTACAGACACAACGTATGTGTGAAAACCAACTTTGAAAGACTGGACTCTTCTCAGCAATGCAGGGTTATAAGACAACTCCAAAAGACTCATGATGGAGAGAGATGTCTAGGGGGCGGCTAGGTGGCACAGTGAATAGAGCACTGGCCCTGGCATCAGGGGGACCTGAGTTCAAATCCAATCTCAGACACTTAATACTTACTTGCCGTGTCACCTTGGGCAAGTCACTTAACCCCAATTGCCCTCCAAAAAGCAAAAACAAAACACAAAACAAAAAAAAAGAGAGAGAGAGAGATGTCTACATTCAGAGAAAGAACTAGAAAAGAACAGAGTTTGAATGCAGATTGAAGCAAACTACCTGCTCTCATTCTTTTCTTATTTGGTTTTATTTCCTCTTTCCCATTTTTCATTCCATCCATTACAATCCTTCTTTATAATCTGACTAATGTCTAATGTGAAATTATTTGTAGATCCTATACTTGATTGCATGCTGCCATGGTGGGAGGCAGAAGGAGGGGGAGAATATTTGAAACTCAAAGTATTGTGGATCTGAGTTTTGTAAATTAAAAGTAAATAAATTAATGGAGACAAAAAAATTTTTAAAAACAAAATACCCATTCATCATTAAAAAAAAAGAAAAGAATGGTATCCCATACCTTGCTGCTGTATTATAACACCAAGTGAAGTGCCACAAAAATGAGCCTTTGATTTTATATGTAATCAAAACTATCTGGTACTGGTTACAAAATACAAAGGTGGGTCAAAAGAACAGAGAAGACATAAAATACAAAGAAGTAAGTGATTTTAGTAATAATGTGTTTGACAAATGTAAAGATTTAAACTTGTGGGATAAGACATCCCTATTTGGTAAAAATTGTTAGGAAAACTGAAAAAACACTCCAGCAGAAATTGGGCATAGTCCAATTTTACACCATTTTACCAAGATAAGAACAAAATGGATACATGACCTAGATATAAAGGAAGATGTCATAAGTAAATTAGAGGTTCACTGTTTTGGTTTTGATGGCTCAGAGTGAGTGTAAATAGCAATTGTTTCTGTTCTGGCCAAAAGAGGGGTCTTTCCCAGCCTGACTGATTCTTTCGTGAAGGCAAAGCAGGCCATCTTTTACTTCAATTCTTACCTAGCCTTAATTACTAAGTGAGTCTGCCTCAGACAAACTAAGACCTGGGAAATACACTTAAAAAGACCACTCAATCTGAGACCATCAACACTCTTTTTGACCTATGTCTTGCTACTGGATTCTGATGACTCTGGAGGAGGGAATGAGGCTGATGACTTTGCACAGCTCTGCCTTGCTTAAATCCTATTCACTTGCAAGTCAAGATATCACCCTCATGCATGTCATTGGTCCTCTTTGAGAACAAAGGATATAAACAACAAAAAGTTAGAAGAACATTGACCATACTACCTAACAGGTTTGTGTATAGGAGAAGAATGTATAAATAAACAAGAGATAGAGAGCATTATGAGGTGTAAAATGTACAACTTTGATTACATTAAATTAAAAATATTTTATATAAATAAAACCAACATAGCCAAGATTAGAAGGAAAGCAGAAAATTGGGAGGGGGGAATTTTATGAACAGTTTCTTGGATAAAGGTCTCTTATCTCAAATACATAGAGAACTTTGTCAAGTTTATAAGCACATGAGTCATTCCCCAACTTATAAGTTATGAACAGGCAATTTTTCAATGAAGAAATCAAAGCTATACTCATATTTTCAAAAATGCTCTAAATCATTATTGATCAGAGAAATGTAAATTAAAACAACTTTGAGATATCATCTCATGCCTATAAGATTAACTAGAGTGAAACGTTGAAGGGAATGTGGAAAAATTGGGACACTAATTCTTTGTTGATAGAACTGTGAACTGATCCAGCCATTTTGGAGAACAATTTGAAATTATGCCCAAAGAGTTAAAAAACTGCAATGCCACTATTAGGTCTGTTTCCCAAGCTGATCAGTCAAAAAGGAAAATAACTGATATTTTCTAAAATATTTATAGCAGCTCTCTTTGTGGTGGCAAAGAACTAGAAATTGAGAGGATGCCCATCAAATGAGGAATAGCTAGTTGTGGTATATGATTGTGATGGAATCTTGTGCTCTAAGAAATGATGAGATGGTTGATTTTTTAAAAACATGGAAAAACTTGCATGAAATAATGAAGAGTGAAATGAACTGAGTCATGAGAACACTGTAACGATGTGCACAGAGTACACAGTAACAGCAATATTGTTGAAAGAATATCTGTGAATGACTAAGTTATTCTGAGTATGAAGGAAGATGCAGTCCATCTCCAAAGAAAGAACTGATAACTTGAAGTATTCAAATACGGTTTTACATGTATACATGTGTGTGTGTGTGCGTATGTGTGTGCGTGTGTGTGGTCTGAGAGAAATGATGGCCTTCTCTAATGTGAGGTAGGGAGGAAAACAGTTCAGAACTTAAAATGTAACAAAAAAGTAAATTTAATTTAATTTTTAAAAATATCTAATCATTTTTTTTCTCCATTAGTTTAGAAGGACCTTCCTGCTCTTTCTACTTCTCTCCAATTAAGGTCAATTGTCAAAGGTTTATGTATAGTGGGGAGCTAAAGAGAGCTTCTCAGCAGCCTAATGACTTCAGCATCATAAAAATTCAACATTTGGTCTTCGTAAAGATGATTTATTTTGGAAAGGGAAAAAAGGGAAAGGAAGGAAAAGGGAATAAGCATTTATGTAGCACCTAAGTGCTAAGCACTTTACAAATATTATCTCATTTGATGTTCACAACAACCCTGGTAGATAGATGTTAGTAGATAGATACCTGTTTTATGTATGAAAGAAACAGGCAAACAGGTGAAGTGACTTGCCCAGGGTTGCACAGCCAGTAAGTATTTGAGACTGGATTTGAACTCAGATCTATCTATTGCACCACATTTATTCCTTAACTTTCATCGTGCCACTACAAATGTTTCCTTCTACTCTCTTTATGAAGGCCCTCCACTTTTCCTAGGTCAAATTTAGTAAACAGTACCCTTTCTTTTTATCATACAACTTTCAAACAGTACTGACTAAAATGCCTTCCTCATCCCAGGTAAAGGGTCAGACCTTCCCATCATTCAAAAAGTTCCCAATAGCCAAACTTTCAGGAAATTTTCCCTAACCAATAAGAGGAAAAGTAGTGATTTCATCACCAATATGATTAAATTCTCAGAATTTCTTCTTACCTCTCCACCTCCACTAAATACTTCTGATTGAACATATTGAGAAATATTTCATCTGTCTGGATCCTGTCAAGCTTACATTTTAAACATCCCAAAGACAACAATAATCTCAAATTTCCTTTTAACAGTACCTAGCATAGTATAGGTAGATAATTAAATCTGAATTAATAAAGGTCTAAAGTATATTTCTTACCATTTCAGTAGTCATCACTTTTGCCACAATATGAGTTATAGTTTTCCCCAACTCTCTTTTTCCTTTCCTACGCCTCAAAATTCTTGGGAAGAAAGGTCCATGAACTCTGTAATTTAAAAATTCAGATATTTATTTAAATCAAATGTTTTAAATGAATATGAAACAGGTTGTTTTATTTATTATGTTAGAACTTTAGTTATCCAGCTTCACAGGCAATGAGACATTTTAGATGCTTTTGTAGATAAAAGAGTTTTAAGTCTTTTCATCTACAACACACACACACATACACATGCACTCAGTCCTATAACTGTTTATTCAAGGATTTGCTAAGGTAAAGCTATCTGTCAGTAGGAGGACAAAGTAAATAAATGACTATTATTGTTTGTTAAAATGTATTTTCTTTATAAAAACAATGTAAATAATAGTTTCAGTCTTTATTATGCATTTTTGAGACTATTAAGCTTACAATAAAGTTTTTTACAAAAGTAAATTTTCTCCACTGTTGAATTTCCAGAACCAAAACCATTATCTCAAGTTTGAAAAACAAAGGTGTTAAGTATTTTTAAACTATATTTGACAAGCAACTAACCACATCACAAAAAATGGAAGTGACTTTATCTTAAAAATGTAGGAAATGACTAGTTACTGATGTGGAATTCATTTCAGAATCAGATATCTGCGTGAAGTCAGACCTTAAACTAGAGAAAATGTCACAACCAATATCAAATTAGAAGAATAAGAGAGTTGCTGAGTATGAATGCAACAGTTCGCTTCAAACAGGCTACAAATGCTAACAAATAGGAACTAGAAAAAAGAGAAAGACATTGATTGACCTTGATTAACCATTTTCTCCCAGTGATATGAAATAGTCATCACAATAAGTTGGCCAAACAGTCCAAAAACTGCCTTAGCCACCCAATATACATTGCCTTGCCATGTAGAGAAACAGCTAGCAGTCAAGTAACACTAGTTTAGAATATAAACTAAACAATGACAAAAGAGTAGAAGCAGTAGTGCATTTAGTTTCATTGATAGCAAAAAGCAAAGGGGTAGACAAGTCTATAGAAAGCCTAGTATGAGAGTTCAAGGAGTGTGAAAGATGACTGTTAAATTTTCAGCGTGAGTGAGCATTTACAATTCAAATCAGGGGTTTACTGATTGTCTAGATTTAAAAAAACATCAAGAGAAAATGTTAATAATGAAAGTATATCATGTGTACATCCTTTTTGCATATAGCTGTGAAATATTTACCAGCACACTCCTGCCAGAGACCAATCTAAGCAGTCATACCAGCACAAAAGTAGTTATAGAGGAAATTGTCAAGAATGATACAATCTCAGAGCTGAAAGGAACTTCATAGGTTATCCAAGCCAATCTATATCTAAACAACAATCTCTACAACAAATAGGGGGGAACAAGGACAAGTAGAAGATGGAACAACAGATTAGTCAGTTTTTCTTTTCTTTTTTAAAAAATAATATTTTAGGGGGCAGCTAGGTGGCACAGTGAATAGAGTACCGGCCCTGGAGTCAGGAGGACCAGAGTTCAAATTCGGCCTCAGTCACTTAACACTCACTAGCTGTGTGACCTTAGGAAAGTCACTTAACCCCAACTGCCCTGCCTTCCCCCCTCCAAAAAAGAAAATTCTGTTTGTATCCAGAGAAAGAACTGATGTAGTCTGAATACAGATTGAAGCATACTATTTTCACTTTTATCTTTTTCATGTTTTTTTTTCCTTTTGGTCTTTCACAACATCACTAATAGGAAAATATGTTCTACATGATTGCAAACTCTTTTCAAATTTTTCTCCAAGGATAATGAATGGTCACAAATTTTGAACCACCACAATCTTTGAATTAAGTTATATATGACCCAATGGGTGATGAAGAGGCAATAGCCTATTTTCAGCAACAATCTAAGTACAACAAGTGGCATAAGAAATATCAGCCAAATCAGTCTTAAACCTGGTAAATGAAGAATGACTTCCTACATGGTATGGAGCTAGGGAAGGGAAAGTTCAGCTCCCTTTATTCATGTTAATGGCAACTTGGCAAGAGGGCAAAGACATTGGTGTAAATTCATACTCATTTGCTATGAGATGGGAGCAGACCAATTTCTAGAAGGATCTGGTTGTGCAGGGTGGTTAATGACACAGGACTAAGCGCTGGTGTATGTGGTTCATAAAATGAGTTATGGAGGAAATTACCTGGAAATCTCTCCAGTATATTAGCAATGCTTAACATTTTTATTTTAATAAATACCTAAGGGGAGAAAGAAATATCAGCCAAGAAATCTGTGATGAAACAAGTGAATTGTGTTGTAAGAATAAGAGATAACAAATGACTAACTCAAGAAGCTGCACTGGTACCCACGAAATGTAAAAAAGCAAGAGGGCCCTATAACACAATAGGTAAATTCTATGAATAGGATCTTTGGAGAACATGAATGAGAATCACACCTGATGACTGCCTTCTGCCCTGAACAGAAAGAATCCATATTACTGGATCAACTGAAATACTAAAGTATTAGGATAGATGATAAGTTCTTTCAGGGCATGGATTGTTTCATTTCTGTCTTTATCTCTCCAGCACCTAGAACAGTGCTTCAATCAATCAATAAACATTTATTAAGCACTTACTTTGTGCCAGGCACTGTGCTAAGATCTAGGGATACAAAGAGAGGCAAAAGACAGTTCTTACTCTCAAGAAGCCTACAATCTAATAGGGGAGACAACAAGCAAACAAATCTATACAAAAAAAAAGCTATATACAGGATAAATAGGAAATAATTAACAGAAGGGAGGCATTAGAATTAAGAGGGGTTGGAAAAGGTTTCCTGTAGAAGATGAGATTTTAGACTGTACTTAAAGAAAGCCAGGTCTTTTGTGGTTGTAAAGAAGTGGAAATTGAGAGAATATTCATCAGACAGGAATGGCTAAACAAGTTGTAACATACAATTGTGATGGAGTACTATTGTGTCATAAGAAATGACTTGGGGCGAGGGGGGTGGTTCAGAAAAACACCGCAAGATTTATATGAACTAATGCAAAATAAAGTAAAAAGAGCCAGGAGATCATTGTTCACTGTAAAAACAATGTTGTAATGATGATCATCTTTGAAAGGTTTGGCTACTCTGAGCAATACAATGATCCAAGACAAGAGAAAGAACTGATGAATGCCTTAGTATGAAGTATAATTTTTTCACTTTTTTTTATTGCTTTTTTTTTTTGCAGAGAGGAAGATAGGGCAATTGGGGTTAAGTGATTTGCCCAAGGTCACACAGCTAGTTTTGTGTTAAGTGTCTGAGGCCAGAATTGAACTCAGGTCCTCCTGACTCCAGGGCCAGTGCTCTATTCACTGCACCACCTAGCCACCCCTAACTTTCTTTATTTTTCTTGTTTCTTTTTGAAACATGGCTAAAATGGAAATATCCTTTACATGATTTCACATGTATAATTGACAGACTGCTTGCCTTCTCAGTGGGTGGGAGAGGGAGGAAGAGAATTTAGAACTCGAAGTTTAAAAAGAATGTTAAAAAATAAACTGAAACTTTTTTTAAAAAAGAGGTTAAGGAGAGCAGTAGTCATAATGAAAGAGGGAGGGTATTTCATGGGGGACAGCCAAAGAAAATATCCAAAGCCAAGAGATTGGAGTGTCTTGTTTGTGGAACAACCAGGAGGCCAGTGTCACTGGATCAAACCATATGTGTTACTGAATAACGTATAAGAAGACAGGAAAGGTAAGAGGGGGCTAGATTTTGAAGGGCTTTGAATGCCCAAATAGAGGATTTTGTATTTAACCCTGGGGGAGATAGACAGGGAACCACTATAGTTTATTGAGTAGAAGGGGTGGTATGGTCAGACCTGCACTGTAGGAAAATCACTTTGGGGGCTGAATGGAAGATATATGGGAGTTGAGGATGGGGGGTGAGAGGGAACAGGGAAGGGATGGGGGACTTGAGGCAGGCCAACCCACCATCAGGCTAGTTTGATAGTCCAGAAGTGAAGGGATGAAGATCTGAACTAGAGTAGTAGCAGTGTCAGAAGAAAGGAGAGAAGGGAGTGTATTTGAGAGAAGGTGCAAAGGTATTTAAATCAGCAGGCTTTAGCAACAGATAAGATATTAGAATGAGAAATAGTGTGGAGTTGAGGAAGACTCTTAGGCTTCTAGTCAGCTGCCAGTCTGAGGGACTGGCAGAATGGTGCTACCCTCTACAGAAATAGGGAAGATAGGAAAAGGGGCAGGTTTAGGGAGAAAGATACAAGTTCTGTTTTGGACATATTTAGTTTAAGGTATCTATTGGACATCCAGTTTGAGATGTCTGAAAAGCAGTTGGGGATGTAAGATTGGAGGTCAGCAGAGAAACTGTGCTTAGTCAACAGTAGGTTTGATCAATATCTGCTGAAGACAGGACTGTGGAATCATTCTGTTCGATATCTTATGTTGCAGAACCCTAAATCCTAACTCAAATAAGATAATAGTTTTGAAAAGGACTGATATTTACACTGCATTTTATAGTTTACAAAACGTCTTCTCCTAAATTGTCTCATCAGGGAATGTTAAGTAGAATGATCCTTATTTTACTAAGGAAACAGGTTTAGAGAGTTCAGTATTCTACCCGGGGCTATACAGCTAGTAAATACTGATCATCATAGTACTATGAACTCATATTTATACAGTGCTTTATGGTTTTCAAAGCACTTTACATAAACTATTTCATCTGATCTCAAATTATGATAGATAAGGAAACTAAGGCTTGGGAAATTTAAATGATGGGCCCATGATCACACACATAAGAAGAGGTAAAGAACCAACACCTGACCTCAGCGTTTCTGTCCAATATTCTATGACACCATATTGCCTCAGTTATTTGTCCATTGCCTAGGGAGACTGGAATCACAGACTTTCAAAATTAGAAAGTCATTTTGTCCATACCTAATAGCTTTAAAAAGAAATCCTTTTTTATTAACATCTCCAATAAGTAGTAAACTAATTGCTGCCTAAAAAACTACCAAAGATAGGGAACTCACTAATTCCTAAAGAAGCCCATGACACTTTCAGATAGCTTCAACTCCAACTAACAGGAAAATTTCTACTTACATCAAGGCAAAATTCTACTTTTTGATATCTTTTATCCACGAATGCTCATTCTGTCCCCTGCAGTCTTTTATCAGTCTAAACATTAATTTACCACCCTTCTCATATCCCTTTGGTCTTCTGTTCTACAAGCTATATCCCCCCAGTTCCTTCAACTAATCCTTCTACATTACGTTCTCTAGTGTTTTACTATCTTAGTTGCCCCTCCTTTAGTCTACACTCCAGTTTGAAAACATAATTCCTAAAATATAATCCAGCATTGAATATAATATTCTAAATATCTTTTGACCAGAACAAAATACAGTAGTACTCTCATTCCAGCTTTCTGAGTACTATGCTTCTATAATCAATGCTGAAATAATTAATTTAGGTTTCTTGACCATACCATTTTGATTTACACTATATTGTTGTTGTTCAGTCATTTTTCAGCTGTGTCCAACTCTTCATGACCCCATTTGGGGTTTTCTTGGCAAAGATACTAGAGTGATTTGTCATTTCCTTCTCCAGGTCATTTGACAGATGAGGAAAATGAGGCAAACAAGGTTAAGTGAACTTGCCCAAGGTCAGACAACTAGTAACTGTATGAGGCCTGATGTGAACTCAGAGAGATGAATCTGACTCTAGGCCCAAGACTCTATCTACTGTGCCACCTAGCTGCCCACACATCCAAGCTATTGACAAGCTCCATCAGTTAGTTAATGCTCATAAGATGTTATAAAAACTATAATTCTTGGCACCTCTTACCCCTTAATTCTATTGCTCTGCCATCTACAGAGGTAGAAGGGCACTTCATGAAAGTGAAAACCGCTTTGTATTTTTCTATGCTTCGAAGATTGCCATAACCAAAGAATTCTATATCAAGTAGCCCATCTACTGGCCATGACCCTCTCTATACTTAATGAAGCTAGTTCTTAGAAAGAAAACACAGTTCTTTGCTTGGACTATGCTTGAAATCTTACCAATATGGTAGTACACTGTCAGAACTTGCACTCTATTGGCATAGCCTTCAAGACCCCAAGAAAACCTTCAGACCACAAGGCACTGTATTAGATATTTAAGACAAGAATCCCAAAAGCCCAAAATTACCAAAATCTAGCCTTACAAGGGAATGTTTATCAATAAAAAATAAGTAGAGAACTAGAGGTGAATATTGAAAAGACCTAGGTTAGCCATTACTTGCTGGAAATATTTTAAAAATAAAACACAGACCTAGGAATCATACAAGCGTAAAGAAACAATGGTTGTAGGTCATGAAAGTGATAAATAAAATTGAGATATTAGATAATCCTGAGACCTTGGTCCTAATTAGTGAAAAATTCAGGATTACTTAACCAGGATTAAAGTAATTAGGCCTGTTTCTCCATTTTGAAAATGTAGACAGTGGTAGCTGTCTTAATGGACAATCTCCAGTAAAAATGTTAAGAATATGGGAATGTAATAAGAGATTTTGCATAATGGTGCCGAGTAAATTAATTTTATTTTTCAATCAATAATAAACAAATATTTCTATTAGAAAAGATGAAAATTAATGTGGGGGCTAAAAACTCTCATTTACTGGCCCTGTTGGGGTTTGTTTTGGGTTGGGGTTTTTTTGTGAAAACCCAGGACTTTTTCCTGCCATCTAGGCCTCAACAATAAGATCAATCTGAACAGGGGTGTTGGATTCATGAAATTTAATTCAGAATAAATTACTGCCAAGCACTAATGTCCAATGAAGATGAATTTTCATGAATATTTTTTTAAATTCAGTTCAACAAATATTTATTAAATTTCTAATATGTAGAATGGTAGGCACTCTGAATACAAAGACAGATGACCCTGGAATCTGTGACAACCTCCCTGTTTCTCACAACAAACATTTAATCAATTAGCCAAATCCTATCACTTCTCTCTCTAGAAGCTTAATGATGAGGTCCTTCTCTTCCACTTACAACCAGGAGTAGGCTGGTAAATGTTCAAGAACTAATTCTCCAGAAAAAGTCTATATACAACACACTTTTAACTTTAATCTGATAATTAATATTTTGTCTATCACATTAACTCTCAACAGTCAATAAAACAATAAATTGAGCTCTGATTTATTACATTTGCCAATTTCCAAGGTGTAAATGCTGAAATTTTAACAATTGATTTAACAATTGATTCTCTAGAGTCAGTATGAGCTGGCTCCAGTACACTCCTGCACAATTTTCCACCCCACCCCAGTTCAAGATCTTATTCTTGTCCAGACTACTATCGTAGCCTAACTAGTATTCATACTTCTAGTCTACTTCCGTCTAACATATTACCACACTGCTGTCCAAGTAATTTTCCTACTACACTTCAATGATCAAATTCACTGTTTTACTTAAAAACCTTCCATGACTCCCTCACCACACTTCAAATACTATTTAAATAAGAAATCCTGGCATTCAAGTCCTTCCACAGTCTTGTTCTAAGCTACCTGTCCAGCCTTATCTCTTCTCCTTCACATAGTCAAAGTTGCAGGCAAATTAGATTACTACTCTCCATCCTGCCTGTTCTTGTCTTACCCTTTCCTATGTCTGTGATACTGCTAAAATACCCATGTGTGGAAGACGCCCTGCACATATCCTGCACCTGTCTCCATCTTCTCAAAGGTAGATATGGAGGGGCTTGCTTCAAGACTCTATTCAGCTGCTCTCTCTTCCATGAACCATTCTGATTGCCCCAAAGGAAAATGACTTCTGTTGCCCCCAATTTCTTACAACACTTTACCTTGTTCTTCTTTTCCACATTACATCTACCTTGTATTATGATTGTGTATAGATTGTAACCATTTTCCTACCCCAAAATTAGATCTACGAGAGCAGACTGTAATTTTTATTTTCGTTTCCCAGTGCCTAAGAGAGCCTTTAAGTGCTTAATGTATGGGTTTTTTAAACTTAAATTAAGGCTAATTTGGCTCTCAAGGAGTTTACAATTAAAATCTAATCAGGGTAAAGATAGGTACTTAAATAACTATGATAAAAAAAAAAGAAGGGTAAGATGAGTGCAAAGTGCAAAGGATAGGCATAAGAAAAGCATTTTGAAAGATTGGAGGAAGGAAAAATTACTTTCACCCTAGGGAAGGTCAGGCAACACTTTATGAAGAATGTAGTACTTAAGTCTAGAAAGAAGGAGCTTTAAGAGATGGAGATGAAAGATGGAAGAAATCCATTCTAGACATGAGGAAGGGTCTTTTGTTCAAAACTAAGTGGAGGGGGAAAAAAACAGAATAAGAACAATAGAATCCAGTTTATCTAGAACAAAAAATATGTGAAATGGAATAGGATGAACAAGAACTGCAGACTGAGTTGGGAGTCAGATTATCAAAGACCCTGAATAAATTAGAATTTATATTAGAAATTTATACTTTATTTAGTAGGCAATGGGGAACCACTATGGATTTTTGAATAAGGATGAAATAATAAAAGAGGCAGATAAGCCAGAATACTTGGGCAGTGGTGTGAAGGAAGGATTATAGAGGGAAAAGAATGAAGGCAGAAACAACAATTAAGAGACTTTTATAACAGTCCACATAAGAATAGATAAGACCTTGACTACAGTTTTTCCAATCAAGAGTAGAGAGGAAAGGAAAGAAAGCAGAAACATTGTAGTGATAAAATTGATAGGACCTGGCAAGTGACTAGAGTATGTCAGATTTGAACTTTATGACCTCTCTCAATGAAGGTGCTATTATATATAATTTTAACTCTATTAATAATATGAGGGCTTTAGAGTTGATGCCTACTAAGTTCCCTTCAAGTTTATAATCCATGAATCAATGATGCAAAAGACATAAATTTAAATTAGTTAATCAATCAGTTTTCATGCAGCAAAATGACTGACATCTCCTTCTCTCTCACAGCTACTTTGGGTCTATTCTAACTGACCTGTCCACAATGCTCCACTTTTCAGCTTCCTTTAGTGTATTGTCTACCCTTGTAAGATTGTAAACTCCTTGAGGGGCAGGGTTCTTTTTTCATATTTGTATCCTCAGCATTTAGCACAATGCCTATCATAGAGTAGGTACTTAATAAATGTTTACTGACTGATTATAGGAAAAAAAAATAGCAATAATTTTCTGCAGCCAATATTAAAATAGGAAAAAATGACAAGAGGCAAATCAATTTTGACATTACACTAAATGTGAGAGGCATAAATTCCCTTATTAAAAGTAAAGTCCTGGAGCAGATTAAAATATTCACTGACATGCTGACTAAAGGATAATTTTTTAAAAGCTATGTAACTGTTCAAAGGTTACGATAGAGCCTAGACCTCTGAAATCATTGACACAGGGCATGATGAGCAAACTCCTTCCAGGGCAGGTTGGTATTTTCTCTGCAGCTTAGTTTTAAGAGAACTATATAGTACATCAAGAAGTTGAGGGACTCACTCAGGTTCAAACAACCAATAAGTGTCAAGAGAAAAATTGAACCAAAGTCTTCCTGGATACAAAGTCAGCCCCTCTAGCTATAAGTAGATTACATATCTAGAACATGTAACTGTAAAAAACTGAAAACAATTTTAAATGTCTGTCACTGCTAACATCGCATAGGATGTCCTCCAAGCTTGTAATTCTCTTCCTTCTCAATTTTGCCTCTTAAAAGCCACAGCCCCTTCAAAACTTGGTTCAACTGTGACATGAAGAGACCTGTCCTGATTTTCCCAGTTGTTATTACTTCACTCCCCTATTAAAATTACTTTTATATGTTACTTCATATTTACTTATCTATGTACAGGTTGTTTCCCCCAAAAGAATATAATTTCCTGTTACCATCGCTGAAAGCACAATAAACAATAAATACTTGTTGACTTGAGAATGGTTGAAAAAAACTGGTAGCATATCAATGTAATATGAGATTATTTGTCATTCTTAATTCCATTAAATGTGGAATACAAAGAAATATAGAAAGACATAAAATAATGTGAACCAGAAGATCAGAAGACATATTGATTACAACTACATAAAAGGAAAATATGTGGACAAATAAGAAGTAAATGAATGGTCAAAAAAAGATATGTGGACATAAAGGGAATAACTAATAAGTTATGTACATTGAAGGTAATTCTTAAAGTTAAGTATTTGTAAATATAACAGTCTACTTCAAGGATCATAATAACTTATTTTTAACAAAGAATCACTCCATATTTTATTGTTTGAGATGAAGTAGATAGTTACCTGAGGCGCAAATCTTCCCACATCTTCAACAACCCACACAGCATTACAATCTCATAGTATTTTTTCCAACACTCAACAGCTTCTGCTGCAGATGGATCTTCTTTAATATTGCTTTGGTATTCAATCAGTTCCACACGTTTGTTTTTGTACTTCTCCAAAGTTTTCTTAAACCGCTGTGCAATAGGACCGGGAATTGTACCATCCTGTATATCACACCACCTAAGAAATGTAAATATAATAGAATTTTATCTTTTGAAATATAATTTGGATCATAAAATTTAGAGCTGCAAAGGAGTTTAGTACTAATAATCTAGTCCAATCTTAATTTTACAGATGACAAATTAAGGCCCAGATTGGTAAAAGTGACTTGTTTATGAAGTCACAAAGCAGGAAGAGGTAGGATTCAAATTGAGGTCTTTTGACTAAAACTTCAATACTTTTTCCATTAGATCAGAGGTATCAAACTCACAAAATTCCCAGATATAGGGCTACACCAGATTAAAATGTAATTGGGAAATGTTTAACAAAATAAATAAAAATACAATATAACACAAATAAAACTAATTTGTGATTTTCTCTACCTTAATATAATATCCATAGGGATCCATTTATGAGTCTGACACTGTTTCACCCGATCATTTGTCAAAATATACTTACAGATTAATTCTTTCTTCAATTAGGGCTGTATAGTTCTCACAACTTTCTTCATCATCCCAGTCTCTCCAAAGGAAATCATAGAAAAACCTAAGATAAATCCAAATTTTCTTCATGATAGTAAAATTTTTCCAAAAATATGGGTAATGATTAAATAAATTGTGATACATTAACTTTGCGAGATACTATAATGCAATTAAGATAGACAGAGATATGAGGTATATGTAGAAATCTAGAAAGAGTTCTATGAAATAATGCAAAGTGAAAAAAAACAGACTAGAAAGATGAAGGATATACCAATTAGATCATCTAAGACAGCAGTTCTCAACCTGTGGGTTATGTTCAATTTAAATACATCCTGCATATCAGATATTTACATTACGATTCATAACAGGAGCAAAATTACAGTTATGA
Source organism: Pseudochirops corinnae (assembly GCA_028646515.1). Lineage (NCBI taxonomy): Eukaryota > Metazoa > Chordata > Mammalia > Diprotodontia > Pseudocheiridae > Pseudochirops > Pseudochirops corinnae. The sequence continues at coordinate 302,217,693 of CM053586.1, read as the reverse complement.
AGTAGCAACGAAAATAATTTCGTGTTTGGGGGTCACCACAACATGAGGAACTGTATTAAAGGAAGGTTGAAAACCACTGATCTAAGAGGAAAAGTAAAGAAAAATAAACAAAGTATTCCTGAAGGAGGACTAAGAGAAACTAAAAAACTGTTATAATTTTTGCAATAAAATTAAACTAAACAAATTTAGTTGGTTGTATTGAGGTTTTATATTCATCTTTTATTAATTTTTTAAGTTTTTCTCAACAATCAAATGTTTTACCTTAGACTACCACAAATTCCTGTAGGAAAAATAACAGTAGTGCTGCTGAAAGAAAGCTCCAAAATTGACAAAATGTTTTGCTTTTGTTTTCAGAAGAAAAGATTAAGAAATGGGAAAAAACAATTAAAGAAAACTAATCCATATTTCCTACTGGCAACCTCAACTGACTTGGTTATGTGATGATAAAGGTAATATAACAGTGAGATGGTTGAAATAAACACAATAACCATGCTGAAACCCATTAGTTTGATAACATATAAGCAAGGTCTTTGGACAAGTAGTACAGTTGTCTCATGAAGCAAGGAGCTCTACCAAGAGGAAATGAGGTAGGAGAAAGAGGAAAAAAGATGATTGGCAATAGAAATAACTAGATGTTAACAATCACATACTGTTATTTTCTTAATATGTTTATATGTAGACAGGATTTTTGTTGCTTATTTCCTAGACTTTTAAAACTAAAATTCTTAATAAAAATCAAGCTCTAATCACAGCAGAGTCTCTTATCCCAATGTATATATCTGCCAGAAAGAACAATAATAAGAAGGTAATTTCAAATATAGCAGAAGGTAGATAAGCACTGGGTACATCAAACAATACTACAGAATCAAAACAAAGTAAAAGTAAAGCAAAATATATTTATTGAGAGCCTTCCATGTGCAAAGACTACGAAACGGCTACAAATCAAGTAAAACTAGCACAATGAATGTGACTAACTTAAAATCAATGAAAAATACTAATACCTTACAACTTCCAAGGCCAGGGCAATATCATGTATATCATCATCTTGCCCTTGAACTGGATAAACTTCCAAAAGAGGTACACTGTGTTCTAGTTCTTCTAATGTCTCATCAATCAAATCTCTTGGAATATTTGCAATATTGGATGAAAAGGGTTCAGCAACAGATACAGTAACTTTGAAACAAGATGATGAGCTTTGGCGTGGTTTACAAGTTACCTAAAATAAATGTTACATAATTAAAATATTTTGTTTGCTTTTCTAATGTATTTCTTTTTTTAATATGGTCCAATTACATAGTTTTTTAAACTAAAGTTTCCTGACTTAAATTCATGTAATAGTTATACAACTCTGATCCTGTGTCAATTATGTAATAAAAAACCCCACAAAAACCTTTTGTTTACACCTTGTACTTTAGAAATTACATTAGCATAAAGGTACATGAGGGCATAGTTCGCATATTTTTAATACTATTTCAAATATGTTCTTATTTAATAAAAGATTACTTCATGGAAATATTTTGGAAATATGAACTAGTCATCTATTAAATATTTTAAATGTAAACAGGTACAACTATACTGCAATATAAAGGTACTACATCTACCTAGAGAAACTAGAGAACTCTAACTTCAGAAATAGCAAAACAATTCAGTGAGCAGGAAATATCTGTGTACAGCCATTCTGTACCCAAGATTACCAGATCTTAGATCTAAGGTAGAAAGATCCTTAGAAATCAACTGAGGAGTAGGAGGCTAAATGACTTGCCACATCACTCAGGTAATCAGATGGTGGGGCCAGGATTTAAAATTGGGCTCTCTGCTTCCACAGCTAGTGCTTATTCGACAGTACCACACTGCTTTTTTCCTATCAAATTTGTTTCACAAATAATTGTTAATACATCATTAACAATCTCATTTCCAAGAAAATTCACAAAACTCAAGTATAACATTTTTTGACCAGTTTCCCAGTTTTAACACTTTATAGAATCAACCGATTTCTGTAATGGATCCCTAATATCTTTTGACAGAAACAAACCTGGGCATCCAGGCAGTAGATTAAGGGGTGCAGTAGATTAAGAGCTGGGTCTGGAGTCTGGAGGCCCTGATTTTAAATCTAACCTCAAACACTTATTAGTCATGTAACTTAACCTGTCTGCCTCAGTTTTACCATCTGTAAAATGGGGATAATAACAGTATCTACCTCACAGGATTGTTGTAAGCATCAAATGATTTAATAATTGTAAAGAGCTTAGTACAGAGTGTCTGACACATAGTAATTGCTACACAAATGTTAGCTATTATTATTATAGATTATGCCTCTATTTTCTGGAGGCAGACTTCTAAAAAATTTACTTCATAATACAAATCCATGAAAAAAGCCAATTTATTAAAGAGAAAAAAAATTCCTTGCCTAGAATGAAGATTTATTTAAGTGAGGTAAAAAAATTAAACTATAGGGAAAAAAACCTCATATAGCACAATGCTTAAAACCTAAGACAAGTCACTTTAGCAACCCTGGGGGGCTCAATTGGCTGATCTGTAAAATGTGGAAGTTGGACTCAACGATCTGGAAAGTCCTAACTAAACCTCAAATAATATGACCCGATGATTACTGTCTATACTTAAAGGTCAAATGTTTCCCCAAAATTGGCCATGACAAAAAAATTTTGTATATAGAAACTTTATTTTCCTATTGAATTTAAAGCTATAATTACATGCCTTTAAAATGAAAATTTCTGGTCATAAGTTATAACAAAAAAATCACACCTGATATAACTACCATTTTAAAATGGTGAACTTAAAGGTAAATTGTTCATTTTAAAATAAACAAAATTGCTCAATAAACCCCAATCATACTCAAACTGAGTCTGCCATTGTTGTTCATTATCTCCCATCTTACTCTGCTACTTTTCTGCCTCTGCTATTCTAAAGTTCTAAAGGACATTAAGAGACTTGGGCTTCATAAACTGCTATATTATTTTTCATTTTAAAATTGTTTAGCTAAATCGTAGCCCATTTAATTCACATCCCTTAATTGTACAGTTGGGGCAACTGGGGCTGAAAAAAGTTGTGACCTGTTTAAGGTTCTTTTCATTTCTTCATTTATTCAACATAAATTATGCATTTATGGTATACAGGCTCTGAATGAAAAACAAAAATTAAATGAAATATAATCCCTGACTTCATGGAGATCATCATTCAATCATGGTCTAAGATATGGATAACTACAATATATAATATCAGATGATTACATTAGAAAGTTGAAAAACAATATGCTGTTGAAGTTTTATTATTTTTTCTTAATTTTTTTAAAAAAAATTTATTTTAGTTTACATTATTTCCACGAGATTTTGAGTTACAAATTTTCTCCCCGTCTTTCCCCTACCCACCACCCCAAAACAGCCATCCCATTGTATAACCCCTCCCCCAATCTATTCTCTCCTATGTCCTCCCCCATCACCTCTCTG
>CM053586.1:302189559-302213729 GCA_028646515.1 Pseudochirops corinnae | reverse complement strand
AGTTATTATAATATTTTGATATAACATCACTATGACAAAATTAGTGCATTATTAATATTTTCATTTTAAAGTTCTAAGCTACAAAATTTATTTCCATTCATTTTAGTTTTTATCCATCAGCATGCTTTCTTTTCCCTCCTTTGTCATCTCTCCCAAAGATCTATGTATGTTCTAACTAGGTCTCTAGAGAGAGGAGAGGAATTGCTTTTTTTGGAAGAACCTCTCTCCTGGTGTTGGCCATAGGAGGTCACTAGAGAACTTCAGGATTGATTAAATGCCACATTCCCAAAGGGTTGGGCGGTGCCCAGAGCATTCCTCTGGTCCACGCTCTGAATTAGCACAGAGTTGTGCACGGCTTTGCTGCAGGACAAGCCTAGACATATTTCTTTAATGTTTCAAGCTTCTTTGCCTTCCAAGTGATGTTCCGCTGGATCTCCAACATTTGGCAGTTTGTTTTTCTTCAGCATTTTCATTTTGTGTGAATTTTATTTTTTTAACGAACTGTCCAACTTTTAATTTCATTCCAGATAAAATTATACAAGAGGAACAGTTACAACTACTCATTCTGTCCAGAGGCTAAATAGATTCCATTAAAGAAAGGAAGTGAAGGTTATGGAACACGCGTGACCTAAAACCACATAATGTGTGACTGTCCTTCAAAGAAGGGTAGAAACAGAAACTATTGTTTCCTGGCTCTGGAGCTGTCTGGAAAGGGGCCCGAAGAACTGATAAAATGTCTTGGATTTGTTGTCTAGCAGTCCTGATGCATTGATGGAGGAATTGCAACTCAGCTTACATTTGCAAAAGACAAAAATAATCTAGAATTGGATGGTATAGGCAAAAAGATATTGAGGATCATCTAATACTATCCTATCAGTAAGGAAACTGAAGTTCAGGGGGATTGAGAGTTGTGCCCAAGGTCAGACCATTTTCATGGTCCATTGCCTCTTACCTGAATAAAATAATGTTCTGGCATTGTATTATTTAGTATCATGGCATATTGATACAACAGATTCATAATTACATGCTTGAAAACTTCACCTCATTTGTAAATGGCCCAAGCATCCTTGGTATTAATGTAATTAACACATGAGAGAAGGGACAGGTCATAAATTATTGCTTTAGGGCCCAGAATTTAATCTTATGTTACTACTTTTCTTCCATAGATAAATAATTATGAGTAAGAGGCAAGGTTCTACTGAATATAAATATGCAGATTCTAACTAATGCAGGATACCATTCCTATATTTCTCCTAGCACTTTGTCTAGACCCACTTATCACATTACGCCTTACCTCATACTTGAGGATTTTGGTGTTTGTTTTTGTTTTTTAATCGTTGTGTCCCCTGTACCTAGCAGAGTACCTTATAAATTAAGCCATAGATGTGATTTTGTTGGAATGGGAAACTCCCTCTACCAACACAGTAATTGTTTTGGAAATTATAGTCATATGGTCAGCATGGGTCAGAGGCAGGATTTGAATCTAAGTCTAGTTACTAAGTAGGAGGCCACTTCTTTATCCATTTTACCTTATGTACAGTAGTGCCTCAGGAATGTTTGTTGAATCAATTTGAATTGGTGAGGCAAAACTCTCTGACCCTGGTATGAATCTAATTATTTCTTGTTTTCATTTATCAAGTTTTTAGATCATAAAGATAACCCCTGGACTTGTGGTCTTCTTCTGCCTTGCCTACAACCACATAGTTTAAAAATGATAGTTGATACTATGTGCCAACAGACAGGCATCTGTATGAGAAAAAGTGCCCTCATTCAATATTGCCTAATTAATTGATCAGAGGATTTTTGAAACTTGTCAAGAGATACTCTTATGTCATCCCCAGATCTCCTGATTCACCCTGGGATAAATAGTGTTGATTGGCTCTCCTACCTTTGATGCTAAGTGTTACAATGTGTTAGGACTTTCAGGAATGGGACTTTTAGGATGAAAGCTTCTAGGAATTCGAGACATCCTTTGTGATGGGTAGGGTAAGGGTAGAGAGAATATGAAGTACAGTAGCAGGAATTCCTCTTTCTCCCCTTCCTGTACCTCACCCTTCCAGAAAAAATATAGACAGTAGTACAGAAAAAATGTCCAAATGCTAGCTACAGTAGTCATATCCTGCTGGAAAAAATTAGCCCACATACCAGTTGAGAGTAGAGATGAAAGCAGAGAGATAGTTATAGAATAATTTTTATTATTATTACTAATAATAATAATAACAGGTCACATTTATGTAGCTCCTTATAGTTTATCAAGAACTCTCCTTACATTAGCCTGGTGAGGTAGAAAGTAAGTTAGGAAAGAAAATTCAATTCAATTCAACATTTATTCTACCTACTATGTGCGAGACAATAAGCTAGGGACAGAGATACAAAGATTAAAGAAAAAAACAGTCCTTGTCCTCTGAGAGTGTACATTCTACTGGAAATAAACATTCTACTAAGTCCCCCCAAATGGTGGCTGTCTATATTCTTAGACTCATAGAATCATGAGGTTATAAAGGACATTAATGACCTTTAATGTCAACTAGTCCAACCTTTAATTTCATGTAAAAATCATGTTTACAATATGGAGAGCAAGCAGTTACTAATATTTAAAGGCATTCCATTCCAATTTTGAACAGCTTTCTGTTCTTTGAGGTCTGTAAGAGCAAACCTAATTCTGCTTCTCTATGACAAGCTTGTAAATACCTGGAGAAAATTATCATGTCATGACCTAAGAAAAGTAGGGACATGAACTTTGGTTGGAGTGGATGAGGCAACGATAATTGACAGCTCAGAGGAGGCAGAGCTGTTCAGTTATGTTGTTTTCATTTTCTCTGCCAAAGGGAGGCTGAATGATACAGTGGATGGAGAACTTGCTTTAATGCCAGAACAATCTGAGTTTAAGCCCTGCCTCAAATACATACAGTCTAACCTCTCGGTGCTGCAGGTTATGCTTTAGTACTTAAGTTGTAGAGAAGGGGCTAACCTACTTCAGTAGATGCTGTTACTTATACCAATGAAATCACAGGTTAAACCCCAATCTCTCATTCATTTGAGTGCCTATTAAATATCTGCTATAGAAAGTCATCTATGAAAGTCTTCCTGTTCTCTATCCAGAATTATTAATATGAAGGATACAGAGAAGTTTGTTTGCCGGTTGAGGTGGTTACTGGGTTCTTTTGGCCTCTTTGTTGTGGTGATTGTTTTACATCATTTAAATATCTCAAAGAATGGTGGTAATCAGTATAAACATCTTTATTTCTATGACTTTCCCATTTTTCAGAATCAATAGTTCATTTAAATAGCTTGGGTTTAAGTTATTATAATTACATTTAGGACCTTTTCATCCCTTATCCTTTTAATTTCAAATTAATTTTCACCTAAACTCTTAACACTTTGGCATCCATGATGACATAGCAGAATGGTAGGGAGAGAGGCAAAGGGTGCTAAGAAATAGACTTTTTGATTTAAAAACACTAATTTAACTGTAGATACTCTAAATGTGAGATCTCTAATGACCTATGGATTGCCATATTATTGAAAGAAAGGGATGACATTAATATTTGTATTACTGTGATAAAACCAGAAAGCAGAAGAACTTGAAGTAAATGGAAGGATGGTTTATAAGTTCTCTTTGGAGAGGTAAATGCATCGAAAGGTGACCAGAAACATAATTTCATTGGACACTTGCACATTTTGCTTTGAAGTACTCATGATGAACATAAGCAAAAAGACCATCATCAAGATAATTGCTGCTCATACACCAGCATCTTGCAGTAGTCAAGCATTTATCAAATGCCTATGATAAGCCAGGCATTTTGCTAAATCCTGAAGATACAAAACTAAAAACAATCCTGGTCTCAAGGAGCTTACAAACTAATTTGGGGTGAAGAAGAGAAATTCTTTGAAGAACTTGATAAGATTCTCCAAACCAAGTCCATTTATGCTATGATATTGCATACTCTAAGCCATAGTGTGCACAGAGAAAAACATGTTGGGAAATGTGCTTCACATTTGAAAAAAGAAAGAGGCCAAAGACTTGTATGATTGTGTAATGCTATTCAGAAGTTCCATGCCTATACAGCACAAATATTTTCTTCCAGAAAAGAGTAGGAAGGTGTTTGATGTGATGAGCACTGAAAATATGAAATTGACTGATCTCAACAGATGACAGACAAGTCAGGATGTGAGCTCTGTAGTTTGACCATAAATTCTATAAGGCAAAGGTCAAAATCAACATTAAATTGGGAGTTGGAACCAAGATGGTAGAGAAAAGACAGGTACTCACCTGAGCTCTCCCAAATTCCCTTCCAAACATCCTTAAATGATGCTGCAAAACAAATCCTGGAGTGGCAGTAAAACAATTTTTCCAGCCCAAGACAACTTAGAAGGTTGGCAGGAAAGTTCTGTTTCACCAGGGTGAGAATGGAGCCAGTCTAGTACAGACTGTACCTTAGCAAACCAGCACCAGGCCTTGGGGTAACACAGCAGAGGCAGAGCTTCCAGAGCTCTCAGCTCATAATAAGACAGGAAGGAGTTCAGATCACCAGCTGGAAGGAGTTCAGATCACTAGCCAGAAAGAGATTACAGGGCTAGTTTGCTGGCAATAGGGGCAGGACTCTGTTTCATTTCCCATATACACATCTGGATTGCAGCCCCAGGTCACAGTCACAGGGTGAGAAGGAGCACTAGTACACCAGAGCTTGTGACTGCAGGAGAGCAGGGACCTCGGTTAAGGTTCCAGGGTGGAAAAGAGTGCTTGTGAGTGGCCACAGACCAGAGCACAGGCCAGGAGAGTACTAAACACACCTTTCCTTAGGTCATACCACCTTGGAAGAACTAAAAACCTACAGACCCCCAGAATTAGTTCTGAAAACAGCTGCACAAAAAACCCGAAGCTTGGGACAGTGCCCCCTCCATCCCAGGAGCAGAATCTAACTTCAGCATAAAGTTAAAAGTCAAGATATAGGCTGGAAAAAATGAGCAAAAAACAAAATTAACATTAAAAGAAAGAATAAATATGAGTAGGTCCTAAACAATTGCAACAATTTCAACCTGACCTTTTCTTTTTTTCCCCACATTAAAAATTTTTTTATTAATTAATTTATTTTTAGTTTTCAACATTCAGTTCCACAAGCTTTTAAGTTTTAAATTTTCTCTGCCTCCCTCTCCTCTCCTCTCTTTCCTCCCCAAGAGGGTATGCAATCTGATATAGGCTCTATATATACATTCACGTTAAACATATTTTCACATTAGTCATGTTGTAAAGAACCTGCTCTTTTCAGATGATCAGTTGATATTGAAAAGTAGGAAATGGAAAAAATTGGCTTTATCATGAAAATTTAAATGATATAAAGCAGTCATCACAATAAGGAGGCCCAAAGAGAAACGAAAATGTTTTAGCCAGCAAATACCTCATTTCCTTCCACAAGGACAGATGTTGCAGCCAAGTTCAAGATCTGTTTGGAATATAAACTCATTAGGGAAACACTATGGAGTAGGATGTTGGAAGGTTATAAGCAGTGTAATCTTATAAAATAGAAGTGAAAATTATTTCTAAAAAAGGTTTAGCATGAAATTCTAGTGAGGACATGCATAGACAAATCTATCAGAAGGATAAGACATGGAACACCTACTGGTTAGGATGAATTTGTCACAAATTTGTCAATGTTTCTGTATAAATGTAGTGATAAGGCTGCTATGCTAAGCTGAAGAAGAGAAAAGTTGTTACTCTTACTCACTGGCACTGTCCATAATGCTCATCTTAAATTTTTCTCCCACTAAAGACAAATAAAGTCATTGTACAAGATAATCTAAATCCATGTTTTCTCCTTGCTCTAGGAAAATTTAAAAACACAAATCGCTGTGTTTCTTTTGTTCGACTCAAGTCCTGAATAAAGATTTCCCCTGATGAATTTTTTGTGAGTTTATAAAAATCTACCCTTCTCCCTTTCCTTAATTACCTTTCCTCTAATGCATTTGAGCAATGAAACACATAGGTCATCAGTGCAGTGGTTAATCACATTTAACTTAGAGAAACTGGCTTTAAAACAAAAATGAAGCAAAACACAAACAAATTCTTAAGAAACAGGGATTGGAGAACAAGGATAACTCTCCTGAGAAAGAAGCTATGAGATAAGAGGTAGAAACCACAAGCTTTGGGTCTGTAGCTGGCCCTGCTTGCAAGCTTGTCTCCTGTTCCACTGCTAGCCTTGTGGTCCCTGTGTACATATTTCTGGGCTGCTTCTCTGGAGCACCCCCTTGCTCCATGACTTCTCTTGGTCACCTTGGAACAGTTCCTAGTGGTGGTGATCGCTCAACTTGTGTCCTTGGGGTGCCATTGGGAGTGACCACACTGCCTGCTTTCTTGAGGCCTGCATCAGCTTATTTTGTCTGACGCACTCATATTCAGGTCACAAATGGAATACATGACTGAGTGGGGTGGTGAGAATGTAACTTTTACTCTTTCTTCAGCATAAAAAGACTTGCTTGTCAATAAACATCGTTAAGTTCAGAATAAAAATAAATGTGTATTTTTTATACTTATTTGTTAATTTTCAACGTTCACTTCCATAAGATTTTGCGTTCCAAATTTTCTCCCCATTTCTCCCTTCCCCCACCCCAAGATGGCACGTAATTTAATATAGGCTCTACATATACATTCATATTGAACCTGTTTTCCCAGTAGTCATGTTGTAAAGAAGAATTAGAACCAATGGGAGAAACCACAAGAAAGAAGAAACAAACAAACAAAAAAAGAGCAAATAACCTGCTTCAATCTGCATTCCAACTCCATAGTTCTTCTTCTGGATGTGGATAGCATTTTCCATCATGAGTCTTTTGGGGTTGTCTTGAATCCTTGAATTGCTAAAAAGAGATAAGTCTATCAAAGTTAGTCGTAGCACAATGTGCCTGTTCCTACGTACAATGTTCTTCTGGTTCTGTTCACTTTACCCAGAATCAATTTATTCAAGTCTTTCCAGGTTTTTCTGAAGTCTACTTGCTCATCATTTCTTATAGCACCATAGTAATCCATGACATTTATATGCAACTTGTTCAGCCATTCCACAACTGATGGGTATCCCTTTAATTTCTAATTCTTTGCCACCACAAAAAAGCACTGCTATAAATATTTTTGTACGTGTGGATCCTTTTCCCATTTGTATGATTTCTTTGGGATACAGACCTAGAAGTGGTATTTCTGGGTCAAAAAGGTATGCACATTTTTATAGCCCTTTGGGCATAGTTTCAAATTGATCTCCAGAGCAGCTGGATCAGTTCACAACTCCACCAACAATGCATTAGTGTTCCAATTTTCCCACATCTTCTCCAGCAATAAGTGTATATTTTTAAAGTTCGTCTTGCAGCACAAAAAGAGAAGAAAATCACCAATTAGCAATTACCACCAATTAAGAATTAGCAAAACACAATAAAAATAATAACTAGGGTACAAATAGCACATTAAAGTTTGCTGAGCACTTTACAAATATTATTTCATTTTATACTCACAATAACCCTGAAATGTGGGTGTTACTACTATTCTCATTTTGTAGATAAGGAAGCTGAAATGGACAGAGGTTAAGTCACTTGCTTAGGATCACACAGCTAGTAAGTGTCTGTGGCTAAATTTGAACTGATCAGTTTAGTGGTTGCCTGGAATTTTGCTGAAGCAGTAACTATGCTGTATAAAGAAAAAAAAACTTTATGTAGTGAACTAAAGGGAAGGACACACACATTTGGGACAAGAACTGAAGGTGGACAATTTATTGACCCAGATCTATATAGGAGGAAAAGAATAGAGTGGATTTCATTTGGGAAACTGAAGTGCTTCTAATGGTCCCAAGCTACTTTCTAGTTTAAAGAGCCATCTTTTCAGTTAATTTATTTACATGGTATTCAACAGCTATGAAGCTTATTCCAGTCACAATCTCTATAGGATTAAATGTTTGTCTAAAGGGGGAGTTCTGTGTGGGTACAAATAAGGCACAGTGTTTTTCCAGTGATGACCTACACTCTACAAATGGCATAAGGATATCGATGAAGAATTATCAGCTGTAATGAGGCCACATTTACTTATTTAATTGCTCTAGCAATCGAGAGGCGAGCTGTGGAAAGCCAGCAGGCCCTGGGAACCCAGCAAGCAACTTGACCAGCAGAGATGGTGAGCCCAAGGGGAGCTCTATGAAGACTCTACAAAGAAGGGAAAGGATTCAAGGCCCTGAAGTACCACGAGTTTCGAGTTGCCTAAGTCCTTTTACCTTGCTTATAATTGTCTATTATTATTTTCACTTTCTCTAGGATAGTCACTGGGAAAACTCTTATGAATTTAGCTTCCTGTGGCCTCTGGGATAAAATGTAAAATCCTTTGTTTGGTATTTAAAGCCCTTCATAATCTAGTTTCCCTGCCCCCGTCCCCCACATTTCCCGGTCTTATCTTACTCCCCAACATACACTCTTTGATCCAATGACACTGGCCTCCTGGCTGTTCCACAAACAAGTCACTCCATCTCTCAATTCTGGGCATTTTCTCTTGCTGTCCCCCATGCCTAGAACACCCTCCTTATCTCTACCTACTGCCATCCCTGGCCTCCTTTAAGTCCCAAATAAAATCCCATCTTCTACAAGAGGCCTTTTCTAATCCCTCAATTCTAACATCCTTCCTCTGTTAAATTTTTCCCTATTTATTCTGACTATATCTTGTTTGTACATACATGTTTGCATGTTGTCTCCCCCATTAGACTGTAAGCTCCTTAAGGGCAGAGACTATCTTTTGCCTCATTCTGTATCCCCACAGTGCCTGACACTTAGTGGGTGCTAAATGCCTACAGACTATTGACTGTCATTCACAAGACAGCTCTTAAAATCCTTGAAGACCATTCTTCTTTTCCCATTAATTTTTTTCTTCAGGTTAAACATTCTTAGTACCTTCCACTGATCCTCACATGGCACAAAGGACAGGTGTTTTGCCATCATTATTGCCATCCTCTGGGCTTATGCTACAACTTATCAGTCCTTCCTAAAATGTGATGCCCAGAGCAGAGTTACAATCTGAAGTATAGTATTCAGTCCTCACCACATCTCAGGCACAGCATGCACCAGAAGGCTAGGAGTTAACAACTGTGTCGCGAGGTCAGCTGATGCTTGGCAATACCTTGTGAGCCTCAGGACCCTAATATAAGGGAAGGGCAGTGTGATTTCCTTTTCCTGACTCAGTTGAGTATTTTGATGAGGTTTTCATGTAGTCACAAGACATTTAATTAACTGTAAAATTGTGACCCTGCCTTTAGTAATTAATTAATGTAATTGTATTAATTGTAATGAATTGTAATTAATGAGTTTTAGTAATACATAGTTTTTTTGTTTTGTCTAATCATTTATGGTGAAAGCATATTTTTCCAATCTTTTGGCACTGTATGTCGCGTTTTTAATGTCATCCATGTAGTGAATTGTTCATTTCCCTACTTCCTCCTTTCTCATTCAAAGGCATGAGCATCCACTGAAAGAAGAGGTGATAAAAACAGCGCTTATACCTCTCAAGTTCTTTAGTTCCTAACCAATAAGTCAAAATTATTGGAGAATTATACCATTTCCCCCCTAATAGTGATATTTTTTCCCACAAGGATAAGCAATTTGTGGATTTCACAAATCTTGGCAGGGGTGAAGTCACAACTCAGAAAGAACACATTTCTTGATTAGCTATGTCAAAGCTAAACAAGGTTAATTCTTTACCCTCAGCAGGTGAGGGTATCTCTGTATCTACAGATGAGTACAGAGGAAATTTCTACTACCAGATCTCTTCCCTCTGGTATTGGTAACAGGTTTCTTCATACCCCCTAGCACCTTTGGGTCCTCCTTATTATCTCTTAGTTTCTTTTCAGACACTCTATGTTTCAATAGACATTATTTTTCTCTTTTACTTTACCAGTCATTTCATTTTTCTAAGTCTCTCGAAAAGCAGCCAGTAATGTTATTGTTACATATTCCAATGAAGCAAGGGGAGAATTTGAGAGCCAGCTTATTCTTATCCATTTTGGGGATTTGGGAACACTAATTGAGTTACTGATTCATAAAATTTAAAGAGCTCATACCTTCGTACAGTTAAACCAAAGCTTTATCAAAAGTATATTTGTTCCTTGATATCAGGAACTCAAAACCCTATTTCCTTAAAAATTCATCTCCAGGTAAAGATTTATTTCAGACATTTTAAAATCTAAGCCATAAGCATTACTTCAAAAGTCAAGTCATTGGTTTTGGACTTTAAAGTTTCCCTAAGTTAAGCAATTACTGTTGGCTGAGAGATCCAGAAGTACTCTCCTGATGATTCTGGGCCTTGTGCCAACTAAGGGTTAGCCAAAGGTACTCAAGCCCTGGGGGACCTGAGGTGAACAGACACCTGTTCAAGGCAGCCACTCACCCCTCTCTCTTGTGTGGATGTATCGCTGGGGGGTAACATACCTAAGACCGAGAAAAGGGAAAATGGACTAAATTTTAGATAAGAAATAGTTTGACTTAAACATTGTTTCCCTATATTGTATCTCTTTGATCTTGGAGGGTACAGTTAAGAGGAACTTGTGCTTGTAGACAGAGTATGGAGGTGGGTGGAAAGTTAGGAGAGAAGTAGGATAATATGGGAATTATGGAGGAAGAAGAGAGCCTTGTTTTTGGCTTATAAATGTCTGAAAAATAGCCTCAAAGTATAACAGATTTTTTTTTAAAGCTAGTTAGAGAACATCTAGTTCAATGACTGTATTATATAGATAAGGAAACTGAACCCCAGAGAACTTAAGTGATTTGCCCTGAGTCCACACAGGAAGCCAGTGGCAGAGCTGAGACTCAAACCAAGTTCATTTGACTCTAAATTCAGAGCTCTTCAACTCATTCTAGCTATTACTTTCTCATTTATTGAGGTCACTGAAATGAGCATCTAACTTCTCAGATAAGAAGCAGAAATAGAATGGAAAAAGCCCTCTAGTCAAGGGACTGGACTAGTACCTTTTCCAGATATCCTTATTTTGCCCCATTTTACGGTGGTCTCCAGAAAAGCTAGTGCTTCTTCCTAAAACACCCAGCTTACTTCTGAAGAGTAACCAATGGACTAATGCAGTAGTGCTCATAGTGAGGGAATTCTAGAATCATGATTGCACTCAGTACTAACCAAAGAACTACATGATTATTGTGTTCTTGACTGAGTCTTGTCTACTAAAACTAATTAATATTTATATTATAATATTGTACTATATAATGTATGATATAGTCATATAATATTCTAACAGAAATTATAGTCTTAAAAGAAGTCATACTTTATGGTAAAATAATCTGATTGATTAACTATAGGCAATTGAAGATGCAAAGTTATCTATAAATATAAAATAGTATGGTACCTTCTTTGGCAACGTTCTAGAACAGAGGTCAGCAAACTATAGCCTACAGACCAATCTAGCTCTCTTTTGTTTTTGTAGACCTGCCAGCTAAGAATGTTTTTTGCATCTTAAAATAAAATTGTATTTGAAAATGTAAAAATCATTCTTACATTGCAGGTCATACAACAATTAATTGGCAATGGCCTGGATCTGGGCCTTGGGCCATGGTTTGTTGACCCATGTTGCAAATAGAATGTAAGGCTCTTGACATCAGATGTTGTTTTTCAGTTTGTCTTTGTAGCTCCAGCTCCTAGCACAAATGCATAACACAGAGTGTTTAATAAATGCTTTTTATTATAGCAGTGATGGTTGTTAAGAAGGTGTTGATCATTTCCCCAGACCCCATTTTCATGACAACTTTGTGCCACTTCATTATATCTATCTTTTTTTTTTGTATTATATAAAAAAACTCAGTAACTTAAGGTAATTAAAACAAAGTCTCAGTTGCCAACATATTTGATTGGAATCCTTCTAAGACTGTTAAAAAATGTTTTTGGCACCTTTCCTTCCCAGCTGTGAGGCCTTTAAATGGAATTTGAATGGAAAAACTTCTTGTCTTATTTCCCTTTTTACGGATGTTGTTCCATATCTCCCCTACTAGATTGTAAAAGTTTCAGAGGCAGTGATTTGTTTATCTTGTGACTTATTCATGTTTATATTTCTGGCCTTTGGATAGATTGCTAGACCTAGAATCAGCAAGAGCTGCGTAAAGATCTTACTTATGACCCACTAGCTATGGGAAAATGGGCAAGTCACAAAAGCTCTCTGAACCTCAGTTTCCTCAGATGTGAAATAAGGGAAGTCATAACTGTAATACCTAATCTCACAGGGTTATTGCGAGGCTCACATGAGTTAAAGCAGCAATTCTCAACCTGTGGGTTACGTTCAATTTGTAACAATGAAAATGCATCCTGCATATCAGATAGATTCATAACAGTAGCAAAATTACAGTTAGGAAGTAGCAATGAAAATAATGTTATGGTTGGGGGTCACCACAACATGAGGAACTGTATTAAAGGGTTGCAGCATTAGGAAGGTTGAGAACCACTGAGTTAAAATATGGAAAGCATTTTACAAACTTTAAAGCCCTGTACACATGTCCCCTGTTATTACATCCCTGAGCATTCAGGAAATATTTGTTGAATGCCGAATGAGAACAAAGCCATTAGGTGCATTCCTAAGGCAATACTGCTGCCCCATTGGTCTGGATTTTCATAAGGTTTTATCTGTATCTATTGTTTATGACTACTCACATGTTTAAAAAGATTTGGGTATCAAAAAACCTGCCAAATTAAATGTGATTAGAACTTGGAGATTGTGAAATCTCTTGCATAATGAAGTCCTAACAAAGATAAATCCTCTCAGTATACCAGACTGAAATGGCTTGTTCCTTAGAATGTCTGACCAAACTCAAAATTCCATTTAGATTTCGCCCTTTGAACTTGGTTTGTCTTAATGATAACAGCATTATACGAACTGCTTTCTTGATCTGGTTCTCATCCACAAAGAGCAACTGGTTACTGAAGAAGAAAATTATGGGTACCTTGGGGACAGATGGCTCCTCAATTGTAGAATCCAAGACAAAGTGAAATGTTTAGGGGTCATTTGACATTCACCCTAGATTTTATGAGAGCTCATTTCAAAAGGTCCGGGGAAAGGAAAAATTGGATCTCATGGCCTTACTGGGGAAATAAGACCAGGAGGGATAGAGATCTCTCCATAATGAAGTTCTAGAGACATAGAGAGGAGAAACTGCAATGAAGAGGCAATGAAGAAGATCATGGGGAGTCACAGGGAATCCATCAACCACCTTAGATATGAAAAAAAATGTAAGAGATATAAACAAAGGAAAGGAAGATGCCTTCAAAAAACATAATGCACACCTCTAACAGAATCAGTCATGCTAAAGCTCAGAATGAGGCTGTCAAGGGCCACTAAGGACAACAAAAAGGGCTCTTTGAAAGCTGTATTGGGGAAAAGCGGACTAGAACAGTTGTTTGGGATGTGTGGGGATGATGATAACTCACTGACTGCAAGCAGATAGAAGTTAGAGTTCCCCAAATCTTGTTTTACTGTTGTTTTCTCTTCATTGGAGAATGATCTCTGACCTTAAAAGGACAGAAAAAAATAGCAAATAAGAATCTGAAAGCTAAAATAAATTGAGGATGAGAGAGCACCTAGATGCCCTTGAGAAGTTCAAGTCAGTAGGCACAGCATAGCAGGGCTCTTAAAGATGGTGACTATTCAGAGGTTTTTCAAAGGTCATGGAGGACGACATGGAAGGGCAAATGTCCCACTTTCCAAAAGAGGAAAGAGAAGGCAAATAAAGGGGAAAAAATATGCTTCAATCTGCGGTTCTCTATCTGGAGGGCGAGAGTGTTTTTCATCATTAGTCTTTTGAAATTGTAGTGGGCTGTTGTATTGGTCGACGTTACTAAATCTTTCACAGTTGATTGTTTTCACAGTATGGCTTGTTGTAACTGTGTAAATTGTTCTTCTGGTTCTGCTCGCTTCACTTTGCATCAGTTCATTACCTAGATTTTAGCAAAGCATTTGACACTCTCTTATGCCATTCTTGTAGATAAGATGGAGGGAAAGGACTAGACAACAATAATTTAGACAACAGCTAGTTTAGTACTAGCAGAATGATCAGACTCAAAAAGAACTAATTTCATGCCATCTTGGCATGGTGTGGCACCGCACAGGGATTTCTGCTTAGTCTTCTGCCATTTAATATTTTTATCAATGATATTGGTGAAGGCATAGATGGAATGCTTATAAAATTTGAATATGACACAAAACTGGAAGGGTTAGTTAGCGACAGAGTTACAATCCCCAAAAGGGGCATCTACGTGGCTAAGAGTAGCGCGGACTTGGGCTAGGACCTGGAATCAGATTTGATTGTTCGAATCCTACCTCAGGGACTAACCTAGCTGTGTGACCCTAGACACACTGCTTAAAGTCTTTGAGCCCTGGGTTTTGGTTTTTTTTCACTTACAAAATGTCTAATAATAATAGCGCCTACCTCACAGGTCTGTTGTGATGATCAAATGAGTTAACAAATATAAAGAGCTTCGCAAATCTTAAAGCTTGCTGTTGTTATTACTCAATAGGCTGGACTACATCTAATAAGATGAAATTTAATAGGGATAGAGTGTAGTTTTACACACTGGTTCAAAACATCAGCCTCACAAGTACAACCTGAGGGAAGTGTGCTTTTCTCTGATAAAGATCTGTGAGCTTCAATGGACCGCACGTTCAATACCAGTCAACAGGGTGCCTGCCATTCTTACCCCAATCAAATCAAAGCTAATGTGATCTCAGGCTGTGCTATGAGAGCCATAATGTCCAGGACTCTGAGGCTCACTTGACTTGATGCTTTTCAGAACAAATCTGGTATACTGGATCGTAGAATCAGAGATTTTGAGATGAAAAGGGACCTTAGAGGCCATTGAATCCAACCCTCTCATTTTCCATATGAGGAAACTGAGACCCTGAAAGTTGCTTGCCTAAGGTCATAGAGGTCATTAGTAGAAAAGCTAGGTTTCAAATCCTAAGTCTTTCAACTTTCGACTCAGCATTTTTTCCTCACTGCATTACACTGTTCAGTTCTGGACAGGACATTTTAGGAAGGACAGTGATGAGCTGGAAAATGTCCAGAGGAGAGTGACCACAACAATGAAGGACCTAGAAGAGATTATACCATTGAGGATTAATTGAAGGAATCTAGTATGTTTAGTCTGGAGAAGAGAATACAAGTTTGTTGTCTTTAAGTAGTTGAAAAACTATTATATAGAAAAGGGATTAATTCTGCTCTGCTTGGTCCTAGAGCAGCGGTTCTCAACCTGTGGGTTATGTTCAATTTAAATACATCCTGCATATCAGATATTTACATTATGATTCATAACAGTAGCAAAATTACAGTTATAAAGTAGCAAAGAAAATAATTTTATGGTTGGGGGTCACCACAACATGAGGAACTATATTAAAGGGTCGCGGCATTAGGAAGGTTGAGAACCACTGTCCTAGAGGAAGGAACAGTTAAAATTTTGGAGTGAAAAATTTCAGAACTATATGAAGAAAAACTTCTCAATAATTAGAGCTGCTCAGAAGTGTAAGAAATTGCCTGGGGAGATAGTAAAGAAGGGAAAGCAAGGGAGGGAAGGAGAGGGAAAAGAGAAGATAGGATGGGAGAGATGGAGAAGGAAGGGAAGGAGAGGATTCTCCCCTTATCAGAGGTCTTCATATGAAGGCTAGATTATCACTTCTTTGGATATTGTAGAGGGTATTTTCATCCACATGTGGCATGAACTAATTGTCCTCTGGGATTCCAACTCTGAGATTCTATGAGTTATTGTGGCTTAAAAAAAAATTCATTGCCTCATGGCTAAGCTTATAGTGATAAGCCTTTTCAAACATAGCTAGACTGATCCTCAGATGACAGACATACTGTAGTCCCTTTGGAGTCCATGCTCAGAGGTTTTCCAACTTTGGAATAGTCAAAGCTCTTGCTTTGCTGGCATAACTTTTGGAAATCCAGGGTCACCTTCATGCCAAGATGAGGCATGAGAGTAGGACATGATTGTTTTTCCACTGTACCGCTCTCTAAATGGAAAAATACATAACTTAATCTGTTCATTTTCAAGAAGCTGATGAGAGAACACTCTTATTTATGAAATGACACAGGCCTTTACAAAATGGAATCTACAGTAGAATGACTGACTAATCTGTACCTAGCTTATCTCAACCATGTTTCAGTGTGACCTGCTCTAGCATAGTATCTTGGCAGAGCAGGTTGTGCGGAAATGCTATTACATAAAAGAGAATTAATTTCTTGACAGTATACCATGATTCTAGTTATAAATGTGACATGGCATGATGATATTACATAACTCATGATGAGATAATTAGGAAGTTCACTTATGTCAGCCTTGGAGGCTAGGACAACCCTCTACAGATAGAAGCCTGGTTATCATCATCAGAGAGGCTTGCCATCTCAGGAGTCTGAGGTATTTTGCTCATATGTAAACTCTTGCCTTTTCTTGAAAGCTGATAGATACTGTTGAGGGAATAGGCCCTCCCCGTTTGAGATGCCTGGCATACAAGTGGTAGTAAGACTAAATCAAAAAATAACAATATGCTTTTAAAGATGTCTGAGGCTTTAAGAGAATAGTAAATTAGTTGGGAGAAGAGACACATAAAAGTTGTTGGAATGGAATCCATGCAGAGCCAGGCACAAACATGGTTCCAAACCACATTTTTTTTAGTTGTATCCAATCATGCATACTTAAAAACATTGCAACTCTAACAGCCTCAACAGGAATTCTGTATGCACAGAGTATAACTCTGGTCAAACAGTCAGGAGAGATGGATAGAAAAATATAGATATCCTTTAGAAGTCCCCTTCTAACCAGAATCCAACCACACCAAACAAATGACCTGGATTTTAAGCACTAGATATGTTTTCCCTGTTGAATTCAGTATGTTTTCTCTACCTCACTATTTTGTGCAGTATACAATGTTCTCTTCTCCCATTAACAAATCAAGGGAAGGATTTCACAGGTATCCAACAAATCTCAAGTTTGAAAAATAAAGCTATAGAGCTATTTTTCCACTTCTCAAGTTTCTCCTTTAGTTTTTTAGGTACATACATCTTCCTTCTTTGACTGCTTAAAATATGGGAACCAGGGATCAGCCTTGTCTTCCCCCTGAGGTTGGAGTTGCTTTGGTAGCCAAAAAATAAAGGGGTATGGGGGTGGGGAGGAGTGGAATTGCAACCAGGAACAGATTGTTATAAACTCCTCACGTATGATGTTTAACTTCTTAACAGCAAACATTTGCAGGTCACTGGAGTCACATATCAGTTGTTTGAAACACAGCTTCAGAGGGTAAACTAAAAGTGTACTTTAATAGTAAACTACCTCTTTAGCAAATGTTGCTGTTGTATCTTTTTTAATTAAAAGATGTAATAGGAATTAAACTCTTCAATGGAAATGAATCACCTAATCTCTAAACTCCAGGTTAATAACAAACAACTGAGAAGAATCCTTTTTTTGCTTCATCTTTCAGTAGAATACAGTGATTTTGAAGTTAATACACACACATAACACAAAAACAAGAACAAAAAACGCACCAGACAGGAGAAATGTGCCCAATTCAAGGAAAGTTTAATGTTACACCTTTTGTTGCCTCTTAATTTTCCAGAACACAATAAAAATCCAAACAAGTTCAGTTCAATAGGGACTCCGGAATGGAGATTGACACCTCTCCACTGGCTTTAGCCCTACCCTATTGTTTGTTGTTAAAGGGGCTATTCATTCATAAAGTTGAACCCACCCCACCAAACAAAGGGACCGTGGTGCATGCTCAGGTGAACTCTGAGCCAAAAGAAAAAGATGGATTCATTTCCTCATGGCTGAACATTGCTGTGTAGTCAAGCTAAAAAATTAGGATGGAATTTTAAACAAGGTTAATAATGGGAGGGCTTCAGAATTAGGCACCAGAGCCACCTCCATTTTCCATAGGTATCAAAGAAAAGAGGGCAGGCGCCCTTGGGCTGGGTCTTTAATAATAATGGCTGACATTTATATGGCACTTAAAGGTTTACAAACCATTTTACATACATCATCTCATTTGATTCATTGCAACAACTCTGTGAGGTGGGTGCTATTATAAATCCCATTTTACAGAAGAGGAAGCAGAACCCAGAGAACTTTAGAAACTTAACCATGTTTACACAGATAGTAAGCATAAAAGATGGGATTAAACCTGAGGGCATCTCTGATACCAGATACCACATTCATTCTATATAAACTTCAGCTAGAAAGCTGTTTCTCTAACTTGGTCAAGATCACATTTTAAGTGTCTTCCAGAAACTACAGCAATCACAATCCCTGAAAGAATTATGGAATTAATCATAAAACAGGTATTGAGTTGAGTCAGAAAAGCAATAACTCAATTCAACATGAATTTATTAAGGTACATAGAGTGCCAGACCTGGAGTCAGGAACACTAATCTTCATGAGTTCAAATCTAGTCTCAGACACTTACTAGTTGTGTGACCCTGGGCAAGTCACTTAACCCCCTTTGCTTCAGTTTCCTCACCTGTGAAATGAGCTGGAGAAGGAAATGGCAAATCACCTCAGTATCTCTGCCAAGAAAACCCAAATGGGGTCATAAAGAGTCAGATGTGACTTGAACAACAAAACTTTGCAAGACACCATTTTACAGACTGGGTATACAAAGATAAAACAAAAAAACAGACCAACTTTCAAGGAGCTTACATTTCTGTTGGTGAGATCACCAAACTACTTTACACAAATAAAGTAGTACATGATTATTTAAGAAAAGAGGGAGCATTGGCAATTAAAGGGATCAGGAAAGGCTTTCCAAGGAGAGAATGCCTGAGTTGAACCTTGAAGGAAGCTGAGGATGCTAAAAGGTGGAGATAAAGAATATGTAGTGAGCAGGCATAGCCTATGCAAAGGCAAGGAGGTGGGAGATACAAAGTAAAAGTCGTGGAACAGCAATTAGGAAAGTTTGGTTGGAACATTTAGTGTGGGAAGAAATTTGATTTGAAATAAGTCTGTTAAGGTAGGGTGGAGCCAGAAAATGAAGGGTTTAAAATATCAAAGACAGAGTTTGCATTTTCTCTTAGAAGAAATGGAGAGCTACTTATGTGGTTTCTGACGGGGGTTAGACTTGCGCTTTAGGAAGGCTATTTTGGCTGTTGTATAGAGGATGAGATGGGGAAAGGAGACACTGACTGGAAACAAAAAAAAAAATTAAGAGGATATTATAATTTAATAGTCCAGGTGAGAGGTGATGAGGATTTAAACAAGGATGGTAGCCATGTGAAATCAAAGAATATGAAATATATTGTAAAGTACACAACAAATCTGATTATATGACTGTAGGTAGGGGTGAAGGAAGAAAGAAAAGAAAAGTGCCTAGGATAGAGATTTATAGGATACACAAGATTATATGTGAGACATGGACTATGATCTAGCAAAGGAGACTAAGAAGGGAAGAGAATCAGGATAAAACAATGTTACAAAAACCCTGGAAGGAGAGAGTATCCAGGCAGAAGGTAGTCAACAGCGTCAAAAGTCATGTGTTATCTCCCCCATTAGACTGTGAGCTCTTTGAGAGCTGGGGTTGATTTTTGCCTTTCTTTCTATACCAGTGCCCAGTAGGTGCTTCTTGACTTGACTTGACTTAATTAAGAGATGGTTGGTAACCTCAGAGAGCACATTTTCAAGTCTGAGGTAGAATAACTACAAGGGACTAAGTAATGACTAGGAGTTAAGGATGTAGAGACAAAACTGAAGAGAAGAGAGGCTTAAGTTTTAACGATGAGGAAGAGCTGGATGAGGAAGAGCTGAACATGTTTACAGGCAGCAGGAAAGGAAAGATTTGAAAATGAGAGATGAAGTCTGGTAAAAATTAGGTTTAGACCAATATCTCACACTATGTACTACAATAAACTCCAGGTGGATACATGACTGACATATAATAGGTCACATCATAAACAAATTAGAGGAGCAAGCAAGAAATTGTGGAAAGGGTAAGAGTTCATGACTAAACAAGTGACAGAGAGATTCACACAAGATAAAATGGTCAATTTTTATTAGATAAAATTACAAAGATTTCACACAAACAAATCTAATGGAGTTAAAATTAAAAGGGAAACAGATAACTTGGGAAAGTCTTTGTAGCAAGCTTTTCTGATAAAGATCTTGTACCTAAGATATATAAGGAAGATTCAAATATATAAAACTAACAGCCATTCCCCGATAGATGAATGGTCAAGGAATATGAACAGGCAATTTTCAAAAGAAGAGATTCAAATCATTAATAATTAGAGAATTGCAAATTAAAGCAACTTTGGGGTTCTACCTCATACCTACTATACTGGCAAAGATAGCAAAAGAAGAAAATGACAAATACTGGAGGAGCTATGGGAAAACATGAACATCAGTACACTATTGGTGGAGTTGTCAATTTATCTAAAGATTCTGGAAAGCAATTTGGAACTATACCCCAAAAGTTACAAAACTACACGTACTCTTTGACCTAGCTACACCACTACTAGATGTGTACCCCAAAGAAATTTTAAAAAGGAAAAGGATCTACATGACAAAAATATTTATAGCAGCTCTTTTTGTGGTGGCCAAAAATTGGAAAGTTAGGGTAATGTCCTCCTGTTGGGGAATGGCCAAACAAAATATAGGATGTGAATGTAATGGAATAATTATTATGACAACAAGAAATGACAAAATGAATAGATAGTTTCCTAAGAAGCTAGGAAAACTTTTATGAACTGAGATAGAGTGAAGTGAGCAGAACTAAAACATTCTATACAAAGATAACAACATCATGTAGAAAAACAACTTTGGTAGACTAGATATGTGATCAGTGAAATGATTATGAAGGGAAATGAATGAAATCCAAATGCAATGAAGTCCAAATGCAATGAAATCCAAAAGAATGAAGGTGAAATATGACACTCACCTCTTGCCAGAGAGGTTTTGTTGTTGTTCAGTCATTTCAGATGCATCCGACTCTTCATGACCCCATTTGCTGTTTTCTTGGCAAAGATCCTGGAGTGGTTTGCCATTTCTTTCTCCAGAGAGGTAATGAGCTTAAAATTCAGAGACATATATTTTCAGATATGACCAATGTCAGAATTTGTTTTTCCAGACTATCCTGTATGTATTGACGGCTTTGTTTATTTTTTTTTAATTAGTGAGTAGGAGTTAGGGGGAAGCACAGATGTAAAAGAAAATAAAAGGATAGTAAATAAAAGGAAGTAAAAGGAAATAAAAGATAAATAGCCTTTTTCTCTTTCACTTCAACGTGTAAAGATGGCCTACAGAAACTCTTCTAAGAACTGAGGCTTCAGGTCCAGCCTAAGCAAAAATTCTTCAGTTTCTCGTGGAAATAGTTCATCATCCATGGGATATGAGGAGGGGATGAAGCAGTACAAAGGAACATGGGCACTAAAATTGTCCAACCTACAATAAAAGAGACTGAGGTAGACTTCTGCTCTGAGCCAATGGCACTTTATTAAAGGTCCTTAGTCCCATTCAATGGAGGGGAAGTCAGATCTTTCTCACGATTTGAGATGCCCCCTTCTTCCAGGACCTTGTTTTTGTAGGATTTAATACTAAATATGCAAAAGAGGCATGGCAAAATATGGAATCTCATTGGTTGATAGAACTTGCTCTTGAGGATCAAAAAATGACATATTAGTAGAGGGGTCACAGGTTGACTGAAACATGGGGCATCTCCATCGACTAAGTGGTCATAAGAAGGTCACTTGCTCTTGAATGAGAGAGGGGTCCGGAGTTACAAATGTAACTTTCCATGTAATTTTGTCACCTCTGCTGCACTGGGCTTGGTCACCATGACAAGGAAAAACAAGGATGGAAGGCCTCTACTTAGATTTCTATGAAGCAAGTGATTTTACTATCTGCAGCTCACAGTTCTGAGGTTTAATATACAGATCTTATAATCACTACCCCTATGGAATCATATCAAATTGATTGATATTAACTGGAATAGAATAGGAGTCCAAATGAATTATTTCTCACAGGAACTCTAATCCACAGGGAAATTTGGGGGCAATTGATTGTTTAGATGTAAATATTATGCTTGCTCATTAGTTCAGCACAGATCTCTATGTTTTTAGCTGCACATACAACTCAAAATAGAATGATTGTGCTAGGGATCGTAAACCACAAGGAAGCCTATGTCCATTAGCAGCTATCTCATGAGTTTGACATTGTGCTGTCATGGATGATGAAGGGCTTGGCCTTCTGCACTCTTTAAAGTTTTGAAGAGCTCTAGCCAACCCAGAAGTGTGGATGGGAAAGAAATTGTAAAAATAAAGCCAGCAACATAGGCACATAGTGTTGTTCAGTTGTTTCAGATGTGTCCAACTTGTCATGACCCCATTTGGGAGTTTCTTGGCAAAGATCTGGAGTGGTCTGCCATTTCCCTCTCCAGTTCATTTTACAGATGAGGAATTGAGGCAAACTGGATTAAGTGACTTGTTCAGGGTCACACATCTAGATGAGTCTTCCTGATTCCAAGCCCAGTACTCTATCCACTGCCACCCAGCTGCCATAGTGTTTATTAACAAAGTGTTTATTAAAGGACTTATGCTGACAATATAGCCACCAAAGCAACCAAAGGCTTTGTTTGCCAAGTGTTCTAGTAACAATGTCCAGTTTGTGCATGACTCTATCCTGATCACTTATCCTGCCACCTTGAGTTCTATATTGAGTTCTGTAACATGGACTTCATCTACAAAGATAATTGCCCAATATTCATAGGCCAAATCACACAATTCTTCCATACAAGTGATAATATTGCTCCATCCATGGAGTGAACAGTTTCAAATGCAATGACCTTGGGGACTGATGGGTCTGATTTCTTTAGCAGCTCTTTGAGATAGCTTACATATTATGATGAAATATTTATCTTGGCACTGCTGCTGTGAATTCCTTGGATCATGAAGGCATGGTTCCCAGAATTAGAATAAATGCCACAGGCTGGCATCATCTTAGCCAGAGTGAAGAGAGTGGAGTCATCAGCAGCGAAGTAAGATGAAAACGATAATGCTGCATCTTTCCCATGTAGATTGGCCAATTCTTGATCCAGATCTACATGAAACTTACTAATTCCAGAAATATTTCTAGTATTACCAGCATCAACACCATGTTGTTTTAATGTATCTGTGACTCTCACTCCACCTCAAAGATACGAGTCATCTTTAGGTATTAGTTGCTACAATGGACTAAAAAGCTACATGCTTTTTTAGTAACGAGAATCCATGTAGCCATACGACACTGGGAAGGTGTGTACCCCCTCTAATTCACTGCTTTATATTTCAAAACATTTGATCTTTTTTTCCCATCAAACTTTTTTCTTAAAGGTACAATCATCATACTAGGAAATGGAAACAGATTTTTGGCAAGTTGTCCTAAAGGAAGTGGGACACCTTCTCTTGTCTTTGATTTGGCAAGAAATTCTGAGAATTCTTTAGCAAACCATTCTAGTCTCTTACAGTCTAGAGATTAATCATCTTGAAGATAACTGGAACTTGATCAACTTCTTTCCTCACAAGGAGCCATTTCCTGCTTGAAGTTCTAAACTGGCCTTATAGAAAACTGCTGTTCCTTGGTCCTTCTGACTAGCAAGAAGGATATCAATAAAGCAATTGAGATTCACCTGTGGTCTGCTGAACCATAGTTTTGAAAGTTTTATCATTCTCATTGACTGAAGTTGTTCCTTTTCCTTGTGAGCTGCTGAAGTGGACCAAAGCTTGAAAAGAAATTTTCATCATTTTTGACTAATTCTACATATGCCAATCTTTTGGAGAAATGTTCAGGGTATTCTCGACAGGAATGGGTATCGTCAAACACTGGTCTTAGATAACAAGCATTTAGGAGTATAGAAACTTTGAACCCTAGAACCTTCAAGAGAAGCCATCCATTGGCTAATCCAATCCTTAATTTGGAGTGCAAGTTTTGGAAGTAGCCCAGAGAAGGTACTAAAATAATAAATCATATAAACCAAAGAAAAAATAAATAGCATGTCGTTGCATTGGATGCAAAGAAAGTCTTTAGTAAAATAATTTATTCATGTTAAGTATAAAAATATAAGAATCTCTTAAGATGCCATGAAAAAAGAAATTAAAGGAATAAATATTCCTTTAAGGAATAAAAATAAAGAAATAGAACCCTATGTTTGTAAAAG